>JAVTVX010000015.1:15173337-16373337 GCA_033439265.1 Dillenia suffruticosa | reverse complement strand
CTATGGGTTATTCAACAAACTGGCAATCAAAACAGGTATCGCCATATACGAAACATCTAAGCACATCATAAATACTGTCATCAATAAAAGTCTAACAAACTTCGGCAGAGAAATAAGGGCCTTATGACAAAGTCCTTTTTCCGTATGGCTTTGCACTTATTACTCATCAAAGTATACATAATTTAGCCTAAGCCCTCAAAATGATCCATCGACTCAGGCTGAAGACTAGTGAGGCACTAACTAAGCAAAGGTAGAACTTGTAAACTGCAAGCCAACTTAACAAATGGTGCACAAATTATGTGGACACAATCAAGCTTCTTATACACATGCGACACCCTTAATGCAAGAACTTAAAAAATTGATACCAAAAACGTATCAAGTAAAATAATTAGAAACTTCGTTTCAAATTATAATATTCAGAATAATAGCTTCAATACTCTGTGGCAACTTCCTTCTCTACATACTCCATTTATCACAGTAATAAATTCCTGTTCAATTTTAAGATTTTTATTATAGGTTATCATGAGCGCTTGCATTAATAATTGTCGATACAAGTGAATAATAGTTTTGGTCTAAATTTTACAAGACTAAACATACCTATAGGGTTGAAATGGCCAAAATTCCACAAAAACTTCTTGGGCAAAAAATACTTGAAATTGACCTAAAACAATGAAGGTTTCTTTGGCTTCAATCCCACTTACATATAGTTCCATCCAATTCTTGTCCTGTTTTAACCATAAGAAAGAAAGAAAATAGTTTTGGTTCGTCATTGATCTCACCCCGAGTAATCAAATGAGAGATAAGATAAAATTCAAATAAGAGAGATGAGAATGCTTGGGCAGGGAAAGAAATGGAAAAAAATGAGAGAGTTCTCAAGCTTTTGCTTCTACTCTCAACAACATAATGAGAACTTTGGAGCAATTGAAGTTAAAATCAAAGGAGGGGGGAGAAGAGGATGAAGATTCAAGAGATGTGAATAACAACAAATGAAACAACAAGAAAGAGAAATGAGATGAGGATGTTTCTAGATTGAACATGAGGAAATCGAAGGAGTAGGAATCAAAATAAATGGTGTAGACTATAGAGATAGTTAGAAGAGGGAGTTTGGGACCATGTTTTACGATTTGGAGATATAGGAGGAAGAAAAACAGAAGTTTAAGTAAAAGGTGGTTGAAGCCAAGATCAGTGATAATTTCACTAATCTTTTTGTGTCGTTGTCATAATAAGGTTAAGTTTTGAATCTCCTTGTACTAGAAGAACAATTAATGAATTCTAGACACATTAAAATAGTATTTAATGTTGTAATACATGTAGTTGTAGTTTAGTGGTAAGAATTCCACTTTGTGGCCGTGGAGACCTGGGCTCGATTCCCAACAGCCACAATAGAAGTGATATGAAATTTTAAATAAGAATAAATGAGAAAGTAATTTTGAACAATATGACAAAAAAATCCTTGGCACATTATTAATTTGGGGTCAATTACTTTCATCAGAGAAGATTAGGGTTTAACTTATTGATTCTGAATTTAGCCCGACCTAATTAACAACTTACAAAGTTTTAGCTCGACATGACAGTGGTTTAGGAGCAATATCTAATTTTTTGGCCAACAACCACATAGTCTTGGTCTTGCATGAAAATTTAAATTACTTCTAAATTTAACATAAACACATTCTAGACAAAGTGGGTCAATGCCTATGCTTAAAGTTTGTCTAACCATAATTCACACCTTTTTTTTCAAAACATTATCAGTTAGTCAGGATAAGCCAATGGTCTAAGGCACCAGACTCAAGTTCTGGTCTTTGAATGAAGGCGTGTGTACAAATCCCACTTCTGACAATTTCCTCTGCTTACCCCACTTGCTAGGATCAAGGTTTGGCTGTTGTTGTTTCATAGCATTTTCTAGGTATAAAAGGATTGAATTTGCTTTTTCAGAAAGTCAAAGAATTCAAGGCAAGGTATGGGTTATTGAACAAACTGGCAATCAAAACAGGTGTACCATATATGAAACATCTAAGCACATCATAAATACTAATATCGATAAAAGTTTAACGAACTCCAGCAGAGAAGGAAGGGCCTTAAGACAGAGTCCGTTTTTCAATTGGCTTTGTACTTACTACTCATCAAAGCATGCATAATTTAGGCCATGCCCTCACAATGATCCATGAACTCAGGCTTAAGACTAGTGAGGCACTGATTAAGCCAAGGCCTAACTTGTAAACAGCAAGCCAACTTAACAAATGGTGCACAAATTATGAGGACATAATTAAGCTTCTTAAAGACATGCGACTCCCTTAATACAAGAACTGAAAAAATTGATACCAAAAAATTATCAAGTAAAATAATTAGAAACTTCATTTCAAATTATAATATCCAAAATAATAGCTTCAATACTCTGTGACAACTTCCTTCTCTACAGACTCCATTTATCACAATAATAACTTCCTCTTCAATTTTAAGATTTTTAATGTAGGTTATCCTGAGCACAAGCATTAATAATTGTCGATACAAAAGTTAATACTAGTTTTGGTCTAAATTTTACAAGACTAAACATACCTATAAAGTTGAAGTGGCCAGAATTCCACAAAAATTTCATGGGCAAAAAATACTTGAACCTGCCCCAAAAGCATGAAGGTTTCTTCAATTTCAATCCGACTTACTTATAGTTCCATCCAATTGTTGTCCTGTTTTAACTGTAGAAAAGAAATCAAATAGTTTTTACTCCTCGTTGATCTCACCCCCAGTAATAAATGAGAGATAAGATAAAATATAAGTAAAAGAGATGAGAGTGCTTGGGCAGGGGGAGAAATGGAAAAGAGTGAGAGAGTTCTCAACCTTTTGCTTCTACTCTCACCCAATTAATGAGAAGTTTGGAGCAATTGAAGTTAAAATCAAAGGGGGGGATAAGACGATGAAGATTCAAGAGATGTGAAGAACAAGAATTGAATCAACGAGAAAAAGAAATGTGAGGAGGAAGATTATGGATCTAACATGAGGAAATCGAAGGAATAGTTATCAAAATAAATGGTGTGGACTGTAGAAATAGTTAGAAGAGAGAGATTGGTACCATATTTTACAATTTGAAGATACAGGAGGAAGAAGATCCGAAGTTGAAGTAAAAGGAGGTGGAAGCTATGATCAGTGATAATTTTACTAATCATTTAATGCCTCGTTGTCATAATAAGGTTGATTTTCGAATCTCCTTGTATTGGAAGAACAATTAATGAATTCTAGACACATTAAAATAACTATTTTATTTTGTTATACAAGTGGCTGTAGTTTAGTGGTAAGAATTCTATGTTATGGCCATGGAGACCTGGACTCGAATCCCAGTAGCCACAATAGAAGTGATCTGAAATTTTAAATAAGAATAAATGAGAAAGCAATGTTAATTTGGAGTTAATTACTTTCTTCAAAGAAGATTGGGGTTTAGTTTACTGATTCTGAATTTAGCTCTACCTAAATAACAACTTAGAAAGTTTTAGTTTGGCATGACTGTGATTTAGGAGCAACATCCAATTTTTTGGGCCAACATCTACACAATCTAGGTCTTGCAAGAATTTTTTTTGTTAAATTACTTCTAAGTTTGACTTAAACATATTCAAGGCAAAGTGGTCCAATACTTATGCTTAAAGTTTGTCGAACTGCAATCCACACCTTTTTTTCATAACATTATCAGTTAGTCAGGATGGCCGAGTGGTCTAAGGTACCTGACTCAAGTTCTGGTCTCCAAAAGAGGGCGTGGGTTCAAATCCCACTTCTGACAATTCCTCTGCTTACCCCACTTGCTAGGATCAAGGTTTGGCTGTTGTTGTTTTGATTCATAAAATTTTTTAGGTGTAACAGGATTGAATTTGCTTTTTCACTAAGTCAAAGAATTCAAGGCAAGCTCTGGGTTATTGAACAAACTGGCATTCAAAACAGGTATTGCCATATACAAAACATCTAAGCATATCATAAACACCGACATTGATAAACATTTAACGAACTCTGACATAGAAGAAAGGGCCTTAGGACAGAGTCCTTTTTCCTTGTGGCTTTGCACTTATTACTCGTCAAAATGTACAAAATTTAGGTTATGCCCTCACAATGATCCATCAACTCAGGCTTAAGACTAGTGAGGCACTGATTAAGCCAAGGCCCAACTTGTAAACCACAAGCCGACTTAACAAATGGTGCATAAATTATGTGGATACTATTAAGCTTATTATAGACATGCAACTCCCTTATTACAAGAGCATAAAAAATTGATACCGAAAACTTATCAAGTAAAATAATTATAATCTTCATTTCAAATTATAATATCCAGAATAATAGCTTTAATACTCTGTGACAACTTCGTTCTCTACATACTCCATTTATCATAGTAATAAATTCCTCTTCAATTTTAACATTTTTTATGTAGGTAAACATGAGCGCTAGCATTAATAAATTTCGATACAAAAGTTAATAACATTTTGGTCTAAATTTTACATGACTAAACATACCAATTGTAACACCGACACCTCGGTGTACTCACTATTGTACTCCTCTTCATTTTATATTTGCTATTACTCATATTCTATATAGAAAATCCACAAAGAATTTTTCTGCTAAAACCAATCCTGAAAATTTTGACTCAATCGCTAGAACTTCAAAATTTCCAAAATGACTACCAATGGTCCAATAATAATGAGGATGACTCTAGAGTGTATTGGAACCTCAAATTTGTGTAGATCTTATTTCGTAGAGTTAAATTATAAATTTTTTAAAAAATCATCAGTAAAACTCCAGCCGAATCAAATATGTCTAAGAAAAGTTAAATGAATACGTTTTAACGCGGGAGAAATTAAATTAAGCTTAATGCAAGGTTTTGGGGTCTAATATGAAATTTTTAAATTTTTAAATTTTTGGGGTCAAATGTAAATTTTTATAAATCAATAGACTCATTTGAAATTTATAAGAACTTAGAAGCAATAAGCAACTAAAGAAGTTGTGGTTTGAGTGGATGACTAGGATCTTTATTGGGTTGTATCTAGATATTAATTATTGATAAATGGAGTAAGAGAAAATGATTCTTGGGTTTGTACAAAATCATCCAATGGTGAGACATAATCCTTGAGATGAAGTGGTGAGTTGAGGGATGAAATATTCTTGGCCTTTGAAGAGTTAATCCAATAGTAGAAATTGAGTTGAAGTGAGATGAATTAATTTGGACCCTTGGATTGAGTTAGTGGGAGATAAGAATACTATTCATTGAGTGAAACTATTGGTTTTCTTAAAAATATACCAATTGTGAGGATTTGGCTTGGAATTGGATCAAAATTGTGAGCCTTTGGTTCTTGGAGATAGGAGACATACAATTAATGAAGATTTGAGTGGTAGTATGAGAAAGTGAGTTTGTAGTGTGAGAGTGCAAAACCATGAGTGTTTTTGTTGATAGAGAATGGACAATTGCTTGTGACCAATTAATGCTAGGGCATAGAATAGATCTTGAAAATGTTATGGGCTAGGATTTAATGGAGCAAAAATGTAACAAAGCTAAACACTTAACTTTTCTTCTAAACTCTTGAAATGTTCAAAGCAAAAGAAGCAAAAAAGCTCTCCATTTTCCTCTCTAGGCCATGAGCAACCCCATTGGAGAAAGACTTGATTTCTTCAAGCTCCATCCAGAAATATTGGTGTAGATTCATTCCCCTCAAACCCTAACATGACATATCTAAGTTTGGAGTCAATAGGAAATGCCTAGTTTGGTGAACAAGAGCAGACTGAGAGCTAGGAGCAAGGTAAATAAAATTGTCCTCAAATACCCTAGTTTGCTTGTGCAGGGAAATCTTGGTTGGGCTTGAAACATCCAATTTTAAGGTAAATAAAATTATGCAATTTGCTAAAATTGAAAAACCTTGTTTGAATGTGTTAATGTGATGTTTTTAACATGTTTTTATAGCCTAAAGTTTAGGAGGAACCCAAGTGAACCATGAGAAATGTGTGCAAAAATTTGAATGAAATTATGAGTATGTAATTATACTTGTTGGCCGAAAAATAGGGTATTTGTTGGTTGAAACTAAATGGATGTTGTTGTGTAAGAAAACTAACATAAAGGCGAAAGAATGTGGTTTAATATGTACAGAAATTTTCTACACTAAAGATGATTGAAGTAAGGCCATTTTTATGCTAGCCGAGGAGTGAATGGTAAGGAGAAAGGGTCATAATGTCTGTACTGCTTTAGAAGTGTGATGAATGTGTGTATGCATATATAATTTGTATTGGTGTGCTAAGGTGATGGGATGAAATGTGTATTAAATTTGTGAGTTGCCGAGAATGTAAGGAATACGTATGAGCATGTGTATGTGTAATATTTATAGAATGTGAAATCTTATAAAGGAGTGATGAATGCAATTGATGTGTTAGCATGCAGAATTTTAAAGAATAGATTATACAATGTACAAGGTGAATGTAGACTATTTGTACATAAAGAAGGTGAAATCTTGATTATACTAATTTATGAAATTTAACAGACTATTTTGAGCATACAAAGAGATAGAATGTGTAACACCGAAAATCCCGGTATTAGGAATTCTCTATTAAACATTCTCGTGATATAAAGGAAAAATTAAAGTTTTATTGCTTTTCGATTTTGAGGAAATAATTTAGAAATGTTGGTATATGAAAAATTCCCAATTATTGAATTTATCACATGTTTTTATATAAAGGAAGTTTGGGAGATTAGCAATTTCAATTTCGGGCAATTTTGTACCTATATAGAAATTTAGAATGAGAATATATATATATGAGAGTATTTGTTTATTTATTTAATTAATAATTTATCAAAAATAATAATAATAATAATAATAAAATATAAAAAAAAAAAAGAGGAGAGGAAAACACAGTGTTTTGCCCAAAATGCTGCGTTTTCTCCCCTCTCCCCAAATTTCGAATTAGGGCATGAAGCCCTAATTCTCTTTCTAATCTCCCTCCCTCTCGCTCTCTCTTGCTCTCTCTCGAACTCTCTCTCCCTCTCGTCCGTCGCTTTCTCTCTCCGCCACTCTCTGCCTCCCACAGTGGCTTCTCCAACCACCCTCACTACCGCTTAGTCATTCTTCTCGCCTCTCCCGTGTCTCGCTGTCTCTCGCTCCCTCTCTCTGTCTCACAGTCTCTCTCTCCCTCTCTCTAATTCTTACACTCCGCCTTCTGGTGCCACGCCTCCCCCGAACATAGCTGAGCCACCACCGCAAGTGGCGGTCCCGGCTCCTTCCTTCTCCCTCCCGTAAGCGTGCGATCGCCTCAGCTTCTCTCCCTAGCGTGCGATAGCCCTTTGTCTCCCTCTTTTTCGATCGCATGCGGTGTTGTACTCTCTATCAAGAGCCCTTCTGTGGCCGTCGTAAAAGCTCCAAACCAACATCCATCTTAGACCTTCAAAACCCTAGGCGAAACTGTGATTGCATTCTCTGCAAGTGAGGACTGATTTCAAATTTTAGTTCTAGGATTTTGATTTTCATAGTAAATAACTCTAATCACTGAACTTTGCTTCGAATTAGGAGCATTGTAGGTCCCAAAATGGATTGAATGGCGCATGGACGTTAGGGCTACGAGCTGCGAAAACCCTAGGTGAGAAATTTTTTAAATGCATTCAATAACTGATCGGATTTAGTCTGAATTTAGAATGAGAGCTTTGTATATACTCTAAAAATATATGAAATTTGAAGAGAATGCATTTTCTTGAATTTAGGTCGATTAATACGAAAAAAACATGTTAGATGAAATTAGAAACTTATTGGGTTGATTAGAATAGATTTCATTGGAGTTTGAATTGAAATTGTGAATTATTAATCTATGTTGACCTTTTGGAGACTTGAAAGGAGTCATTTTGGAAAACTTGTGAAAATGGGAGTGAATACCCTCCCTAGAGGTGAGTGAATGGTCCATTGTCTTATAAATGAGCAAAAATGAGTTTAAATTCTTTTATGAATGATTTTTTACATGTTTTATATGAAATTATTGTGATTGTAGGATGTCTGAAATGGAAATCTGAATTACGAGTGCATCCTATGAAATTATAAATGAATCTGTGCCATTTGTATTGGATATTTGATATGTAAATGCTTGTAGCATGACTTTGGAATTTGTTTGATGAAACTTGGCACATTGATTGCAATTTGAACGATTGTGAAATGATGGTGCACGATTGTAATGGCTATAGTCATTCCCTTCACGGAGTGACCCGATGGGGTGATATGGTTGGGGTTTTATTGCGAGAGAGGTGTACGCGGCCTATTCTCTGCCATGTCGGACTATCCGGATTGCATCCCGGTGAGATGCCAAGGAAGGGGGTAGTGTTTTGAAATACTGAAATGGAAAACCCCTTGGCAGGCTTTCGTCTGCGCTCGGCCAAAATCAAAACGGAAGTGATTTCTATGGGACCCTTGTGAACTTCTAAAGGAATATTTGATGTGGATGCATACTTTGTGAACTACCTGATTTATTGAAAATGCTTTTATATATATAAAGTGTTGTTTATGACATATACTTTGACTTTCCCACATGCACCCCTCATTTATCACACAATCATACCATTGCACTCCACTCACTGAGTATTCCCTAATACTCACCCCTCTCTCACTTTTTTCAGAGAATACTTAGTTTAGAGATTGGACGTTCTAGCTTGCGAAGGATATTTTGCTGATTTGATAGGTATTTAGTAGTATAGGATTTTTGAAAATTTTTTGAACGTAGAACCATAGAAAGAAAGTTCTGTATATCTCATACCAGGCGGATTTTACTGATACTGGTTGAGTTCTTCGGCAAGTATTGGTAAAATCCGACGATTATGATTTGGGACTTTATTATTTTCATTGAACCGTTGTTGAAAAAATGTTTTATCTTATACAGGGATATTTGGATTGAAATGTTAAATCTATAACTATGATTTGAGTCTTCTTTCATTTTGATTTGAAATATCTTTGGAATGTTTTATTTATACTGAGAATTCTGGATTAACTGGGATGGCCAAATGCATGCGTGCATGTACAGGAACTCCCTTCCCAAATGTGTGTGCCGACGCATGCTGGTGTGTACAGGGATGGACCAGATGGGTCCTTTGCATATGGTCTGTATATGTATGATTTTCTTATTTGAGGGATTTGTGTATTGGAAGATTTATTATACAATTGGAATGCCTTGCGCTGTCTCGGTATATGGGGAGATCATCCCCGTATGTCGAGATAATGCAGCGGTCATTACGTTCTCGACGGAAGAGTCGAGGCATGACAGAATGTGATAAAGATTGGGAATGAGTTTGGCATGTAATTTGGAGACATATATGTATATATGGTGAGTTATGTATAGAGAGTTATAGAGAGAACCCTAAATTGACAATATAGATTTTTATTTGCCAACGTTTGTGGTGAAATTATAAGGTGTAATTATAAATGAGCAATTGAAGTTGTCAGTTTGGTGATAAAAAGGGGACAACTTATGTACACATTAGAAGTCTACCTATGATATCTTAAGTTTTGGATCTAAATGAAAGATTTATTTAAAATATAATTTAACATACTGATTTTTAATTTTATTTATATATATTATGTTGAACATTTTAGCGACATGCTTGGTGACCAAGCAAGGAGTGTAAAATTCTTACAGTTCGTGGTATATTTCAGAGAGTAACATACCCTCCTGTATAGGTGAGTGGGGGTTTGACGCTATGTTCTTGATTGAGCAAAAATACATATTTTATAACTTTTCAAAATGACATAATTTATGACATATGTGAAAACATAAGATTTGGTTTCTGTTTTATAAATATTTCTTTTTGTGATCATTGGAATATCTCAAATGATTGATTCAAATGATATGCATCCATGAATTATGTTAAAATGACATCATGCCAATCTTTGAAAACTTGATATGATTTATATACTTCCATTGCATTGGCACACTGATTTTAAATGGTTTAATTGAAATGTGTGGGCCGGATGGCTACCTATGATGTAATAATGTGATGATGTCCTTGGTGGACTACCATAGTTACGAAAGGCATTTGTAGAGACAACCGTTGCGCCTGGATACGCTTCTACAGGTGATCCCCAAACGTCATATGTATAGTTGCGGCCAGTTAAACCAAATCGAGGAGAACATGTGTAATGCTACTGTCTAGCACCGGGCGGGATTCTATACATAATTGATTATGTATGTATTCGTAGATACGGGATAGCCTTTGGTGAAGCTCATGGCCAACATTAGGTTATAGAGCTAAATGTTTTTATACTTGCATATAAACCCCAATGCGCCTATCATTTGTCGTGGTAGACCATTGCCAGGATATTTTATTGGTAAACTCTAAATGATTTTCAAAATGTAAAGGGATGCATATGTTGATATTATGATGTATGATACATGATCACTTGATTTATAGAAATATCATACTTGATTTATAATATCATCACGTTTTAAATAAATGTGCTTTGACACTCCGT
This sequence comes from Dillenia suffruticosa, assembly GCA_033439265.1. Classification (NCBI taxonomy): domain Eukaryota; kingdom Viridiplantae; phylum Streptophyta; class Magnoliopsida; order Dilleniales; family Dilleniaceae; genus Dillenia; species Dillenia suffruticosa. Next base: position 16,362,886 of record JAVTVX010000015.1, on the reverse strand, counting down.
GATCACATATTGTATTGATAACATAATGTCGATCCCTCACTGAGTATTTTTCTTAATACTCATCCCTTACTTTTGTATGATGACAGACTTGGCAGGGAGACGTGTCGAGAGATTTTGAACACACTTGACATATATTTTGGAGACGTCGAGTTTTGGGTATGGTACTAACCATTATTCGATGATGAAAGTTGATAATGTATAGTTGAGGTTCATAAAATGACAATGTATATTTTATGGGATGAATGTAATTATATTATGAAAAGTGTAAGTTGAAACTTTTGAAATTGTTGTATCTTAATTCATTGAAATGCATTGAAACAAAGAGTTGTATTTTAAATTTGTTTTTACTTGAAAAATTATATTTTTAGGAAAAATAGATTTTAAACATGTGAAGATGTTAGCCTTGCATTGTCTCGGTATGTGTGTCATATGATAGATAGCATACAGGGTAACGGGTAGCTGTTCACGACCTTCGATTGAGAGTCGGGGGTATGACACCTATATGGTTGAAGTGGTCAGAATTCCACAAAAACTTCATGGGCAAAAAATACTTGAACCTTAACGAAATCCATGAAGGTTTCTTCAGTTTCAATCCGACTTACTTAAAGTTCTGTCCAATTCTTGTCCTGTTTTAACTGTAAAAATGAAAGCAAATAGTTTGGCTCCTTGTTGATCTTACCCCATTAATCAAATGTGAGATAAGATAAAATTCAAATTAGAGAGATGAGAGTGCTCGAGCAGGGGGTGAAATGGAAAAAAATGAAAGTTCTCAACCTTTTGCCTCTACTCTCAACAACTTAATGAGAACTTTGGAGCAATTGACGTTAAAATCAAAGGAGGGGGAGAAAAGGATGAAGATTCAAGAGATGTGAAGTACAATAATTGAATCAATGAGAAAGAGAAATGAGAGGAGGAAGACTTTGGATCAACATGAGGAAGTCGAAGGAGGAGTCAAAATAAATGGTATAGTTATAAACAACACTCGTTTGAGTGTTTTACTTCTCAATAGTTCCATCTATCTTATACTCGGTTTTAAGAACCCACTTGTTCCTAATAACCTTGCGCCCCAATAGAAGTTCAAACAATCCCAATGTATGGTTATAACTCAATAACTCCAATTCTTCTTCTTCTATTGCTTTTATCCCCTCATCCTTGGCAAGATCAGAAGGAACCTAATTTATGTTTTAGGCTTTTCTTCATCTTCTGAAGTAACAATAAATACATGCCATTTATTTTAAAAAAACAATTGGGCATCGTTTTCCTAACACCTTTCTGAGTTTGTAACTCGGTTGGATCATTAGAATTTAAATCTTTCCTACTGGAATTAATATCATTCCAATGATCCACTATGGATAGAGACATCTTTTGAATTAACTAATTCAAATAAAGGCACTATGTCTTTCATGTCATCTTTGTTAGGAAATTTATTCTCCAATGTGACATCCATGATCCAATTTTTGTATAGTACCATCTTCTTATTCATCAATGAACATTTAATTTTCAAACTCGTTGGAGTCTCTTATAAGGATACTCTTACTTTTATGGGGACCTATTTTTCCGAACTCATTGGAAATATTAAATATAAACGATCGATCCCCAAGATTTGAGATTACTCAAAATCGGTTTTCTATCGGTTCAAAGTTCATATAATGTCAATGGTACTGATTTTGAAGGCAGTTTGTTCAAAATATAAGTAGCAGTTAACAAGATATCACCCCAAAAAGAAATCGACAAGTTAATCTGCACTATTATGGATCTTGTCATATCCAACAATATCCTATAACTTCTTACTGTAACACCACTTCACTGATGTGTTTACAGAATGGTCAAGTGTCGGATTATACGTATTTCATTACACAGATCCTTAACTCGATCTGATAGATATTCACGTCATCTATCCATTTGATTCTCTATCTTGTTCATATAACGTCTAAAACACTAATGTATTTTAGACTTGCGAGGAATCAAATAGGCACAACTAAATGATGTAAAGTCATCTATGAACGTAATGAAACACAAAAATTTCATATTTTCTTGCCTTCATACTTATTGAACCACAAATATTCTAATAGACTAACAGCAATGGAATTTAACCCAAATAGCTTTTTCAGATAGTTTTCTCATTATTTTTGCAAACATGAGAAAATTTAACTTAATAGTTAAACACTCATCCATTATATTACAAAATTATAAAATCATTTACAAATTGTTCAGAATCAATACATGTCATTTATATGAAAATTCACATTGTCTTCCTAAAAATTCAAAATATAGCTAAGTTCCAAAAGAACAAGAACAGATAAGATTACATCGTATTTTACAGAGAATATCACGCAAAATAAAAGTTCGACTACTTTGTAACTTCAATTTACAAGTGCTTATTTTCTCTAACCTCTATTTTTATATTGTTCTCCACACTGATCTATCTCCAACTAGGAGGCATGCAACAAATATCTTTAAGTGTCTCTTAGTCTGTTCTTATCTCCAGAATTATTCATTTGTGATCTTTTTTCATTCTCATTTCATTTCTTACTTTCATTTTAGTCCCTTTCACACTTAGAGTTCGAAACTCTCTTGGAACTAGACTGTATAACAAAAGCATCAGCTATGAATCTTACAGCACCAAGCCGCTCATCCTCAAGCTCAACGTGGCGAGCAACATCTGAGAAATCACACTATTATTGTGAGTCAAACTGACTTTCAGGTGCTCCTACTTGGCAGGAAGGGATTAGATCAAGATTTGAACTTTCTATTTATCGGAGAGGATATGAGCAGTTGACTACTACTCTCTAATCATGTTAGACATGTCCCTTAAATACTGTTTGACACTGTGACAATATCACATTTCATAGGTATCAAACATTATGGTCATTTGTCCAATATGAGTCACTAGTACCTCCAAGTTTTACCATGAGATACACCCAGATGTCATGAGTAGTCGCATATTGCTCATACTCGGGTATCATGTTATTAATCACAAAGCTAACCAGGGTTACACGAATAATGGAAACTATCATTTTCCATGCCTGGTAAACCACTTATTCTCTTATCAGCGGAGCAGCATTGCCCATACCAAGGTCTTTCATGACATGCTTGATGCTTTCCAAGGTATCATATTCTTTTAGCACATATCAAATTTTATGGCGTCATATCTCATGATTGTCGCCATTCAATTTGTCATCTCTATTCAAGTCTCCACCAATGGATTTCTATACTATTGTTTGGCTTTCTAAGAGGGTGGACACTAATGCTCATATTATGCACATAATTTTGTGTTTAAAAAAATTAGCATTCATGACAAATCAACGTTAGGTATAGAATCGAAAGTTCACTAGGTTCCCGATCATCATCTATGATCCTAATGCATCACTATCATAAATTTAATTTGAAATTACAAAATTCAATAGGTTTTAAGTGAGAATTACTTAAATTCTGCCAATCAAAAAACCTCCCACTTAAATACACAAACTATTTAAATAATATTATAATTTCATATGAGAATTACTCAAATTCTACCAATCTAAAATTTTCAATTTAGGGATTCTACTTTTTTTTTTTTTGCCTACATGATCATACACTTTAATAAATAAAGTCAATAATTGCTAAAAAGAAACTTTTCATTAAACAAATTAAAAGTTCATATTTTACATGATCATACTCCTATCCAACAGTCATAACATGCAAAAAAACACATATAAATAAACTATCTCGTTCAGTATCAATCTATTCAGGATACCATATTTTCAATTCCTTTAGATAGTCTATCCATGGGTGCAAATCCCTTGATGGCTCGTGGAAAACTATTTATATTTTGGGATAGCCTTTTCTTTATTTGGCTCTGTATATTTTTGACTTTCCACTTTTCTATTAATAACGGTCCCACATCATCCAGAATCATGTGCTCATTCTCGGCAATCAACTCATCAGCTACGCTAACCCAATAAGGAGGAAAAGAGTTTCTCAATATGTACACGTCATCCCCCAAAAGGCATGGCCTAACTGAATAAGTTCGAAGCGTTTCACTTTCATGATCTCCAAATGATTAGGCAAAGTATGAGATGGGTCCATTCTGTAAGTCAACATTTGATCCAAATTCTTCAAACACTTTGAACTTCTCAAATCTCTTTCCTTCCCCAAAGGCCTGGAAAACTTTCAAATAGGCGTCTGATTATCACAATTTTTCCTGAAATTGAGAACAAAATTAGGTTAGACACGTAGCCAACCATAATATAAAAATAAATCTCAGAGTATTTATTTTATAAATATTTACTCAAATTTAAAACAATTTTATATTAGAAAAACTAATTTTCGAACATAAATGATTGAGTAAAAAATTCAAACAAAAAAAAATTTGGGACACATATAAAAATAATCTTCACCGAGGTAGCCAAAATTAAGAAAATAATTTTCTAAACACATATAAAAATTTTCAGAATTTTTTGTACACATGAAATAATTTTTTTTTTTGTAATTTTAAACAATTTTTAAGTATAAAAATAAAAAAAAAAATTATTTTTCCATTCTGAAAAATAAATTAAAAATTACAAAAAAATCCAGAGAGAACAAATAATTACTCTGGTGAAAATTTTGGCCGAAACCAGGAGTTCATGAGCCCCCAGGCGCTGCCGAAGTGGACTGTCCAAAATGGACACGTGCCCACTCTCATTGGGTGGCGCATGACATAGACGCACCGTCTTCCCGGTGACGGATGGTTCCGAAATTTTGGTTGCCACCCCATATTCAATATCTCTGAGTTTAATAGTACTTTTGAATTTTCAATCGGAGGTCTCTAACCTAGGGGTGGATCTCACTTGCCGCAGCCGAGAGTGGTATTGGGCAAGCACTATTCATCTTCTTCTTCATATTTTTGTTTTCGGCTGAAACTTTAAATGGCCTTATCTCTCTCAATTCTAAACAATTTTTTGCATTTTTTATATGGTTGGAAAGCATTTTTCAAGAGGAATTTAACCATATAAATTTCAGACCACGAAACATAGTATTTTAAATGATACAGGTACTTTAAATTTCGGCTAGGGTTTGTAATATCTCATGATATACTTATCAGATGTTTGCTAAATTTTACAGATTTCATTTTCATGCAATAGTCATCTTACTGTGTAAAATTGAATGCATTCCATTAAGCCAATTTCAAGTTGCCATTAATGAATGTTGAAAATTATTTTAGGTATTTTCATTTTTAATACCCAACTAAAGAGGTTGGAAACACCTTAAATTGCTCTGATACCAATGAAGGTTTTCATATAAACCAACAAAATAATTTTTTTCATGCGGAAATTGCTAAATCTAAATTGGGTTTAAATCATTTATCTCTTTTTGATGGTTGGGTATCTTTGGTCTAGAAGATATCACGAAATTTGGATCACCTTCTGTTTTTCACAATCCAAATACCTTTGATGGTAATGATCAATTTTTCAAACCCTATTTCTCTCTTTTACAATGTCAGAGATTTTTTACTCATTTTTCATTTTCTCTCAATCCCCAAATATGGGTTCATGCCTTTGGTTTTACTTCACGACTACCATCCCATGCAAGAGAGAAAATATGCTTCTTGTGTGTTCACGTCCCCTCTTCGTTTCAAAAACAAGTGTGTTTTTCTTTTTCAAAATATTAGGGGAGTTGGGGGTGGTTATTGCCAAATAACCACTCCCTCTTCATTCAAGTTCAAAATATTGAAGTTGGGGTGGGTCAACCCTCGTAGGTGGACCCGCACCCTATTTTCTAACAAGAGCAAAGAAGAAATCCATTGCTCCACAAGTGTGGTCATTTGGCTGAAAAGTCACAAAGATTTTGGGCATTTCTTGAGAAGTTCATTTTCATTAAAGTTGGACACTGTAATCAAACTCAAAAGTAAGGAAGGAAAAAGGCCTCGGTTTATGATCATTGCAAGAAGAAAATCTCGGGCATTTCTAAATGAAGGTGCATCATTCATTTGGCTAAGAGCTTAGAGTTTGATGTAGTTGTTGCCGAGGCAAACTCTTCAACAGACTTATCGCAATTTGCTTACACAGCGAATTCATGTGATGTGTTAGTGGGAGTTCGCGGAGCTGGATTGACCAACATGTTATTTCTCCCTGAAAAGGTGATTCTCATTCAAGTTGTTCCATTGGGAATTGGTTGGCTAGCCCGGTATGACTTTGGAGGACCTGAAATGGAAATGAATCTAAAGTACATGGAACACAAGGTAAGACTCGGAGAGAGCTCATTGATAGAGCAGTACCCACTTAACCATCCAGTTTTTCAAGACCCAGTTTCCATTCACAATCAAGGATGGGATGTCATTAAGACAACATACTCGAACAATCAAAATGTTAAAATTGATGTCCGCAGATTTAGGGCCACTTTGATGAAGGCCCTGAGGCTTCTTCATAAGTAGAGCCATGCAATTGTGACCGAGGTGTTTGGGATTACTGGCCAGTTTATAAGTCAAAATTAAAAATATAATTATTTAATAATTAAAATTCATAAAAATCTTTATAAACTCAAAAGATACTTATTAGTTAAAAAAAAAAAAAAGAGCCCTGGACCCATTTTTTCATGTTGGTGCTTTTACGCACAATTAAAATAAATTAATTTGACCAAAAAAATTACATTTTCATCATTCTGTATTTAAAAAGAAAATTATACCTATATCACATGTATCATATTCTAATTAGTTAGGTAAAAGATTCTTATGGCCACTATGGTCGTTGTTCTATTTTATATATTTAATAATTATTTATTTTATCAAATATTTATTTATTTTTAAATAATATATATCTAAATAGATAATAATTTATTTAAAAAAAAAGTGAAATAGACTTATAAGTTAAAAAGTGGCTCATAAGCACCAAGTACTTAACAAGACCGCCATTCATCTCATATGCATCATCATTGTGAGTACTTTTACCCCATTTGGTACCGTTATTGTTTAAACAAATTCTTGGATTCAATTCTTTAGACGGAGAAAACAAACATATGAAAGATAAAATGTGATTACTTTTACTGATTTATACCCAAAAAAATTATTATTACTTTTACTGATTTTTATTTCTTTTATATATTAATTAATTATTTGTCAATTCACATTATCCAATAAAATCTAAAATCAAAATCATATTAGTACCATTAACTTCTTTACATGGAACTACAGAGATTCAACAATCAATGCAATAACATGGTAAAATCAAATATGAAAATCTAGTCGGATCCTTCCAGATTAATGGTTTGAAAGAATTATAATCACCCACATGCTTTTGCATGTCTTTTTAATATCATAAAATATATCATGTTTCAAAATCAAATCAATTATTCATTTTATTTTTATACGTTTTTAACTTTACTTATTTTTATATTTCTACATTTGTAATCACTGTTTCTATATTTATAGTAATTGATTTTCTATTTCAGCTCAATTTATTTTAATAATTCATTGAAACAATGTAGTATATTTTTATGTTTCTTCCAATATTCTTTAACATAGTATCACGACCATGTTTCTTTTATCTTTCATATTCATATTATTCAAATACTCTTTTATGGTATCAGAGCCAAATTTAATTTATTTTTAACTTAGTATCGGAGAACTTAAACCATATATATTTATCTATCTTTTATATTTAAATTTATTTATCATTATTTACTTAACAAGAGTCTGATTTCCAATTTGTCTCACAATCATAGGATGCAAAAGATGCCATAGCTTCCAGCAGGTTTACATTATCCTTCCCAAATCTGGAAAATCGTGGTGAAAACCAGAAATGTGCATACAGTTCTTGCCAGGGAGATTGCCATTATAAATTATTTAGAAAAAAACATCCTTTTTGTGCAATCATTCCCAAGTGGCCTTGAATTGTGCATTAGAGTTGTAAGCTTGATTGTCATGCAGCAAAAGTCGCAATGGATTGGACCCTTAGTGGTCTTCTTCATGGTATTAAGCTTTTTAATCTCCCTGAGAAGCAACAAGGTTTCTCCATCTCTTTGTAAGTTGTCTCATCCTTTCAACTTTAATCAACATTGAATTTTCTTTTGTAAGTTATGTCGGTGTCTCTAGTGGATTGGAGCTTGAGCAGCCGACTGTGTATTGAATTCTTGTGCCTCCAGTGCAATTGGCTCCTACCATTGTATGCATCATTCTAACCATTGTTCTTTGAAGGGTCTTTTTTCCTTTAATAATTATTATTATTATTATTATTTTGAAGATGGAGGCTTGACCCTCGAAAACTTCTGGAAAATAATTTGAGGAAAAGCCTTTATGATCCACTTCTGGCATGAGGGTTCCATTGATTTGATTTATTTGTGGAATGTTAATTCCCTAAAGTACAATTCAAGATTGTTGTTTATGCGGGGGTTGGGGTGCTAACGTATTTTTTCTTATTGAACATTAGATAATTTTTGGGTGTCTGTGAGTACTTCCTATCATTCCTTGTATGCTAGAGGCATCCCTCAAAAATCAGGTATGTCCCAAATTTGATATACCATAACCCATAACATGAATGTTTAGAACTAGTACTACGTATACATTGAACAGCCTTCAGCAAATGCCTTTGAATTCATTTCCAGGCTTCACAACCATTTTCTTTTCATGTATAGTTTCAATGGCAGAAATGAAAAGCCAGCAACTTTGCAACTTTCTTGGGCGCAATTCAGACTTTTGTGACATCAAAGGAGACATTCGTATCTATGGAAATTTATCCACTATATTTGTTGTTACACCAGAGAAAATAGGCATTTTGGCAGGAAATGATTCATGGAGGATAAGACCTTATTGTCGAAAATATAGCAAAGGAATAATGAAGCAAACCAAAGAGTGGATGGTGAAAGCGGTAATTGATCAACAGCGTATGCCTGATTGCACCAAGACTCACACAAAACCTGCTGTTCTGTTCTCAGAAGGTGGATATGCTGGGAATTTCTTCCACTCCTTTGCTGATGTAATAGTTCCATTATACTTAACTTCACTGCAATTCAATGGAGAAGTGCAGTTTCTTGTTACCCAATCGAAGACATGGTGGAATTGGAAGTACCAAAGAATTCTTAAAAGCTTGTCCAAGTATGAGATTATCAATATTGATAAAGAGAAAGAAATCCATTGCTTTAGAAGCATACATGTGGGACTACAACGACATAAGGATCTCAGAATCGATCCTTCAATATCACCCCATGGAATCTCCATGAGGAACTTTAGGAAGTTTTTAAGAAGCTCTTATTCTCTCGAGAGATCTTCTGCTATGAGACTTAGAGATGGTGGGAGGAAAATGCCAAAACTTCTTATCATTTCAAGGAAGAGAACACGAAGGTTCATTAATGAAGACGAAATTGCACAAATGGCTAAAGACTTGGGCTATGAAGTAGTGATGTTAGAAGCTAATTCAAATATAACAAGGTTTTCGCGAATTGTGAATTCTTGTGATGTGATGATAGGAGTCCATGGAGCAGGCCTTACAAACATGGTCTTTCTTCCTGAAAAGGCAGTGCTCATACAAGTGATTGCCATTGGACATGAATGGATTTCTAGAGAATACTATGGAGAGCCTGCAGTAGACATGAATTTGAGGTACTTGGCCTACAACATAAGCAAACAAGAGAGTACACTGACACACGAATACACTCATGTTATAAGAGATCCTTCTTCGATTCCTAGGCAAGAGTTTAGAAATATTTACTTAACTACACAGAATGTCAAGCTAAATTTAATTAGGTTTAGACCAACTTTGTTAAGGGCTCTTGAGCTTTTGTATGATTAAAAAATGTTTGAATTCAATTATCTTTTCTAAATAAAAAAAGGAAAAAGTTGTTCAGAACTCAAACTCATACGTTTTCATCAATCTACAATTAACTATGCAATGCCCTAATATACACAAGCTAATATAACTTTTTATTGTTTTTTTTTAATAAACGGATTTGTCAATTTCTTTGCTAAATATTGTTTGGTGAATAATTTGAGCTTTCAAAGATGAAAACACAATTTCAGTTGATCTCCCAGGCATTCATTTCCCTTCAACACATGTATTAGGAGTGGAGGCTATTTCCTCTTTCCCCATTTACGTATGTTTAAACCTTAAATTTTAATTATGTTTATTATTGATGTTATGTCCCCTGAGAGCCCATTAACATGCAACATGGATCCAAACCCTGACGAACAAAATACACTAAACTTTGCCAAAGCACATCGTTTATATGAAATGTATCCCCCATGTCAGTACACACCAGCTGGACCTCTCTCGGTAAACATTTGATCAGCTCTCAAATCTACTCGGCACACCATGTCCCTACTTTGCTAAAGGCAATATACTCGGCACACTACAGAAAATTTTCGTCGCTAAAAAAACTATCGCTGTTAGAAAATAATATGTAAAACTCTCAACAATGGAAAATTTCTGTCGTATTTTCCATCGTTGATTCTTGACACCTGTTGGCGTGCCCGCTTACTATCTTTTTGTTTTGAGAAAATTGCCATCACTCGAATTCGAACCAACTATCATGGTGATTTTTGAGTTGTCACAACCACTATACTACAATTCCTTTTATGAAGTCTTTTTTTTTTATTATCTCACTCTAATTTTTTTTTAATATTTATTTTACTCTCATATTAGTTTTTATCTCACTCTCATCTCAATTCATTTTTTCTTTACCTTGGAGTAATTTTTTTCATTGAATATTTTTATTCAACTTTTCTAACTCTTTAAATTTGACTTTAATTAAATTGGCACTAAATAAAGAAATAAAATATTTTTTGAGCCAAAAACATAAATTTGATTAATTAAAATATAATAACAAATTATTTTTCTTGATTTACCCGATAAAATAAATAAAATAAAAAAGAAAAAGAATTATAAAATAAATAAATAAATAAATAAATAAATGAAAAAAATAGAATAACTGTGTCAACGACGGATTAGCAATGGAAAATTTTCATCGCTAAAAATTCCGTGGTTAATCCGTCATTGATAGCTTTAAATTTTTTTTTATCCTATACCATTACACTGACAGATTACCGATTAAAATATTTTCATAGCTAATTTTCTTTATTACGGACTGATTTATTGAGTTCCTACCACCACTCTTTTTCTATCATCATGGCATCAATCAAGAGAAAAAGGTCAATCATCAGTTTCGATAACGATGATCTAATAGGAATTGACACCAACAGGAATGATCCGCTAACCGTCACTGTCGGGATAAGGTCCGTCCTTGTTAAAAGGACCTTTGTTGATCAAGGAGTAGATTAGAACTTCCTCTTTTGGGACACCTTCCGGTGGATGGGCTTTGACCCATCTCATCTTCAACCCTCTAATGGACCTATAACGGGGTTCGCCCACGAGTGTATACACCCTGAAGGCACTATCTAGCTCATTATAACATAAGGAACCCTCCTTACCATGCTACTTCCAGAACTACTTTTCATATGGTGAAACTCTTGTTCCCCTATAAAGCCATTCTCGATCATCCAAGTTTGGATGGTCCTGAAGTGCTACCCAGCACAAAGCATATGAAAATCAAATTTAGGATGCCTCTAGAGGTTGCGGAGCTTTATGGCAACATGAGACGTTGACTATCACCCCATTGAAACAAAGAAAGTAATCTTCTCGATAGAAACGTTGACTTTTCATATTTGTATACCAACCACATGCCAGGAATTCATCCGTTGGTTATGGTTCATAAGTTAATTGTAAACATCAGTCACAAGCCTATCAAGTAGAAGAAAATTGTATTCGAACTATAGGATTCAATCAGGATATAAAATACCTAAAGTAGTTTGCCAATGTAGTTATGGTAAAAGTGACTAACGGAAAGTAGAGGATATGTATTGCCACACCCTGACCCTCAGATCGAGCACACAACAACGACCATATTATCCCGAAATACGTGTGAACTCAACTCTGTGTTCGAGATACCATAAGATATTTCAATATCCACTCATTTTCCAAAAAAAATCTAACTATACAAATAAACAAGCATGCATTCATTTTACAATCAAAGGACCAACTCGGTCAATCCCTACTTAAAACATACATGCATCCGGCCATCCTTACTGTTCAAATCAAATCCACAGAGTATAAACAAATCCCTACTCAAGAGATCCATATTAAAATTCCACCAAAATAATTCTCCACGAAAAATTCATGGAATTAAAAAAAGGGGTTCTCATTTTAAATATACAAACGATTGTCAAATTTCAAATCCATATAAATATAATAGAAAATAAGTTTTTCAAACTAGTTACATAATGTGCCCCTAATTGAATCCACTAATACCTTAATTCAAAAGAAAACTATTACTCACAGAAATCTGACAAAACAAGTTTCTACAAGGGCAAGAGAGTCAACAAAACTGAGGCCTTCCTAGTGGCTCCAAGAGTGGACTAGTCAACACTTCCATACCTCCCTCCATCACTACTCCAAGGATGGGAATCGGTAGCAATACTGTGGCTACTAATCACCAGTGTTCTCAAGCTTGAGTTCAAACAAGGATCAATACAATGCCTAATGAAGAGTCAACAAACAACCCCAATGATGTCATAGGTAAATTTGGTTAAGTATAAATTTATTGATTTTGAAGAGCATATTATTGGTGTTACTTGATTTATGAGGTTTGCTAATAGCATTGGTCATTGCATGGTAGAGATAAACTCATGAACCAATCATAAGTATTGGTTTTATGCAACAAATTGTGGTTTGTATGCAAATATAAAAACATTTAGCTCTATACCCCAATGTTGACCATGAGCCTCACCAAGGTTTAACACGTGTCTACGCGCACATACAAAATCAATCATGTATAGAATCCCACCTAATACTAGACAGTGGCGTTACACATATTTTCCCCGATTTGGTTCAACCGGCCGCAACTATACATATGACGTTTGGGGATACCTCCTGCAGAAGCGTATCCAGAGACAATGGGTACCTCTACAAATGCCCTTCGTAGCTATGGTAGTCCACCAAGATTATCATCATATCATCACATCATATGTAGCCATCCTGCCTACACATTTTAATTAAATCATTTCAAATTAGTGTACCAATGCAATGAAAGCATATAAATCACATAAAGTTTTCAAAGAGTGGCACGATATCATTTCAACAAAATTCATGGTTGCATATTATTTGAATCAATCATTTGAGACACTCCAATGATTACAAAGAGAAGTATTTATAAAACATACACCAAATCTTATGTTTTCACACATGTCATAAAAAGTCATTTTGAAAAGCTATAAAACATATATTTTTGCTCAATTAAGATTATAGCATCAAAGTTTTACTTACCTATACGGGACGGTATGTCACTCCCTGAAATATATCACGAAGTGTAAGAATTGTACACTTGCTCGGTCACTACGCATGTCACTATAATGTAACACATAATCTATATAAATAAAATTGGAAATCATTATGTTAAATTATATTTTAAATAAATCCTTCATCTAGAACCAAAACTTAGGATATCATAGTTAGGCTTCTAATGTATAAATAGGCTGTCTCCTTTTTATCACCAAACCGGTAATTTCAATTGCTCATTTATAAATATACCTTATCACTTCACCACAAACGTTGACGAATAAAAATCTACATTGTCAACTTTGGGTTCTCCTTAGAACTCCCTATACATAACTCACCATATATACATATATGTCTCCAAATTACATGCCAAACTCATTCCCAATCGTTATCACATTCTATCTCCTTGTATACTCAAAACAGTCGACTAAATTTCAGAAGTTAGTATGCTCAAGATTTCACCTCATTTATGTACAAATAGTCCACATTCACCTTACACATTGTATAATCCTTCCTTTAAAATTCTGCATGCTAACACATCAATTGCAATCATCAATCCTTCATAAGATTTCACATTCTACAAACATTACATATACACATGCTCATATGCATTCCTTACATTCTTGGCAACTCACCAATTTAATACACATTTTATCATATCACCTTAGCACACATATACAAATTATTTATGCACACACACATTCATCACACTTCTAAAACTGTACACACATTATGACTCTTTCTCCTTACCATTCACTCCTCGGCTAGCATAAAAATGGCCTCACTTCAATCATCTTTAGTGCAGAAAATTTCTGTACATATTAAAGCACATTCTTTGGCATTTAAGTTAGTTTTCTTGCACAACAACATCCATTTTGTAACACCAACACCTCGCTGTAATCACTTTTGTACTAATCTTCATTTTATATTTGCTATTCTTCATATTCAATGTAGAAAATCCACTAAGATAATTTTCCATTAAAACCGCTCCCCAAAAATTTCGAGCTAAATCGCCGGGAATTCAAAAATTTCTAAAATGACCACCGATGGTCCAATAATAATGAGGGTGACTCTAGAGTGTATAGAATTCTCAAATTTGAGTAGATCTCACTTCATAAAGTTAAATCATAAATTTTTTGGAAAATAGCAGGTAAAACCCTAGCCTGGTCGGACGTGTCTCGGAAAGACTAAACGACAACGTTTTGACATGAGATAAATTAAATTAGGCCTAATACGAGATTTTGTACCTAACTTGAAATTATAAAAAATTTTGGGGTCAAAATATAATTTTTGTAAGTCAAGGGACCCATTTGAAATTAATAAGAGTTTAGAAGCATAATAATAATAAAAAACTCTTGGGTTGATTTGTAATTGATTGTAATTACTGGATTAGAGTAGTGAGAGAAAAATGATTTTGTTTGGTGAAAAATGATCCAATGGTGAGAAATAATCTTTAAGATGATCAATGATTGAGATTTAAAGGAATTAATAAGTGTATTTCTCTTAAATAAAGACCAAACAAGTGAATTATAGAGAGAGGAGAGTGGTTGGACGAAAATGATGGGAAGAGAGAGGAAAAGTGTGACTTTGAGAAGCTAATCCAAGGGTGGAGAATAAATTGAAGAGAGATGAATTAATATGGGCCATTGGATTGAGTTAGTGGGAGACAAAGAACACTATTCATTGAGTGAAAGTGTTAGGTATCTTGAAAACCAACCAAGGGTGAAGATCTAACTTAGCATTTGGATCAAAATTGTGAGCCCTTGGATTTGGTTATTGGAAGACATGCAATTAATCAATGAGTTAAGTTGTAGTAAGAGAAAGGGTGCTTATAGTGTGAGAAAGTGTGTTTGTGAAGGAAGAATAGGCAAAACCGTGAGAGAGAGAAGAGGGAACGTTACTTGTGACCAAACAATCCAATGGCTAGGAATAAATCTTGAAAATGTGAAGGGCTAGGATTGATTGGGGAAAGTTAAGAAAAGCCAAACACCTAGTTTTCTTTCATTGCCAAAACCATGAAGTTCAAGAGCCAAACAAAAGTTCTCTCCTGTTCTTCCTTTCATGACCGTGAGTTCAAGGTGAGGGAACCCAAATTTTTTTCAACACATCACCCCAATATTTTTACATAAATCAAATCCTCACAAGCCCAATTACAACATATAAAAAATTGGAGAAAAATGACTAGTTTTGCTTGGTGAAGATCAAAGGGAACCAAGAGAAATTCCATTGAAGAAATGTATGATTTTTTTCAAACAACACTGGAAAATTTTTGTACGGCTTCACCCCCCTCAAACACTAATACAACATATTTAAATTTGGAGTCAAAAGAAAGAGGCCAACTTGGTGAGCTAGAGGAGGCCGAGAGCCCTAGGCAAAAGGAGGAGAAGAAATTTTTGAAGGAAGGTCATGATTTGGACTTGAAACATCAAGAATTGAGGTAATAAAAATTCTGCACATTGCTGAATTTTTGAGCACTTTGTATGAATGCCTAAATGTGATGTTTTTAGCATGTTTTATAACTTAGAACTTAGGTGGAACCCAAATGATTTTTGATTTTCGGGGTATTTGAATTAAAATTTTGGTATATTTTAATTTGTCGAATCCGCGAATCGAAATAAACCCCGTTTGTACAAAAGAAAAAATTTAATTTTAATGAAGTGTGGGTGTGAAGATATATATATATATATATATATATAAATACAAACCTAAAAAAAAAAGAACCCAAATTCCTCTCTCTCTATCTCTCTCTCTCTCTCTCTCCCTCTGTCTTCTCTCTCTACCTCACTCAAGGTCTCCCTCTCACTGTCACTCGCTCTCTCTCTCTTCAGCTTCGCCCATCTCCGCCGCTTTCGCTGCTGCTCGCCCTCTACCACGATCCGCCACCCTCTGCCGCTCTCTCTCCGCGAGCGCGATCCTCCCCTGAGCGACCGCGCCACAACCTGTTCTCCCCCGCGCGAGCGCACCACAGCGCAATCTCCCTCGTGTGAGCACGCCACAGCATGCAACCTCTAGCGAGCGTGCCAGTGCACAATTGCCCGCAAAAGCCATAGTGCGTGATTGCAGCTGTTCCCTCTCCCTCCATCGCAGCGCGCCAGCCCGTGAGCACATGCTAGCTCCGCAACAACCCACAGGCCCGCAAGCCTGTAGGCCCGCCAGCCCACTACGGCCTGTGAAGCCCACTACGGCCAGCAAACCGGCTAGCCTGCTGACCCGCGAGCCCGCGAATCTATGAGCCCATTGTAGCCTGCGAGCCCACGACGACCCGTGAGCCCGCGACCCCATAAACCTCTGTACAGATAACTGACTTAGGGTTTTGATCCTGATCTAGTGTTTATAACCTAACTAATAAATCTTATCTTGATAGGGAGCATTATAGATTTTGGAGTGATCGAGGAGACATTTGGTCAAAGATCTGCACTCCGAGAAAACCCTAAGTGAAAAATTTCTTACTGATTCGATTTTTTTTTATTGATTGTTAGGGTTAAGTTTAGAAATGAGGAGTAATGGTTGGCGTGCAGGCACTGCGCGCCATGCACATGGACCCTGCACATGGGCACTGCGTGCCCTGCACATGGGCACTGCGTGCCCTGCACATGGGCACTGTACGCTGCATAGAGGAGCGCTGGGCTGTGGCCCTGCTGGCCCTTGGGTTTGAGCGAGAGATTGGATTGGTGTGAGCCCTGTGCAGGATTGGTTGAATACCAACACTTGAGTCTTGTAAACATGTTGTATGCATGAACAAAATATGAGGAATTAGGGTAGGGTTCTAAAGGATTTGAACTACCTGATTTGCATACGTGTATTAAAAGTGATAGTCTATTTCCTATAACTGCTAGGTTTGAAACTTGATATTTTATATATATATATATATATATATATATATATACATTCATAGGTGTTGGGTGCCTTGATTTAGGGGTGGACTTTTTTTCGCTTCGTGGTATTATTGGGGAGTGCGCTACCCTCCCCCATACTGTGAGTGGGACTTTGACGTATGCTATTAATTGAAAACCTGACATGATTCTACAAATGTATGATCATTAGAGTTCTGAATATTTTATGAAATATTTTTGTGACCATTGGAGTATCCCAACTACTGATTTATTTGATATGCATCCATAAGTTTGATAACTGGATATTGTGCCACCTTTTCGACATATTGACATGTTTTAAATACTCCCACTATATTGGCACATGGTTTTGAACAGATTTACATGTACTATTTGGGTTGTACGCCTGGCCGACCTTATGATATGATGCATGGGGCTGTATGCCCAGCCGACGTGATGATGTGATGCATGGGGCTACGTGCCTGGCCGACTTGGTGATATTGTGATATCCTTCTTATAGCATTCTATAACTACGAAAGACATTTGGTAAAGGCACCCCTTATGCCCGGATACGTTTCGACCGAAGGTATCCGGCAAATTGTCATGTCTATAGGCATCCCAGTTTGACCCTCATCAGGGAGAACGTGAGTTTACCTCTGTCTAGTACTGGGTGGGATATCATACACGGCCGACTATATATATATATATTATTAATATTATTTATAGGCTAGTTGGAGTAGCCTGTGGCCAACATTGGGGTAGAGAGCCATTATTTGATATTTGCATAGTGAAAACCCCCAATGCGTCCGTCGTTGGTGGAGATAGATTATTGTCGGGGTTGTTTGTTCAGTCGGCTCTACATATGTGACTTGATACATGGATGGATGCATATGTTATTTTTCGATGTGTGCCTTGAGTTATGTAAAATTTTACGCTATTTTTGCACACTTGATATTGTATTACATGTTTTGACACTTTAAGTTTACCCTCGATATTAATAGCACGATATCAATCCCCTCACTTGCTGAGAATCCTCTCATAGATACTCACCCCTTACTTTCTTTCCCACAGGATTAGTCGTAAACTGAGGAAGAATTATTGTGATTGTATATTGGCGACGTGGACTTGATAGCACCGGGCTTGGGTATGAATGTTACCATATCTTCCGTTACGAATATTGAAAATTTTAGTTTGATCAATGTATTTATCTATTTATTTTATGGGATGACTATATAAATTATGGATATTTATTCGTGAAACTTTCATAGTAACTCAGTTCACTTACATTGAGCCACTTATATCTATTTAAAATGTTAACTTGGGAATCTATTGTACATGTGTATAAAAATTTAGGTTCGCTCAGTGTGACGGCTGCTCATGCCCTAGTTGGGCATGACAGTAGAGGCTTGTGGCTAGAACTGCTAGAAAATTTTATAGCCTTACGTTGTCCTGATTGTCTGCTGTGGTTTAGTTAAGGGTTGTGAGGCCGGGATGGCCATTTATTTAAATTGATAGGGTGGTTGTGAATTATACAATTTAAATTGTACACGGGAGATCTCCAAAATATGGGGAGGTTCTGCTCGATTTTCTATAAAAATGTAGCCGGCTTCAAAGGCAACAAACGGCTGTTCATGACTCCGGTTCAAGGCGTGATAGTTCAGTTGGTATCAGAGCCAGGTTGGGCAAAGGGTAGTAATAAAAGTATTCCCAAGTACATATAAAAATTCTCAATGCATTAGAGAGGCGGATAGGAGGCCGCCCAGGACCAACAGAAGGTTTATGCCGATAGGAGGCGGCGACCACTTGAATTTGAGGAAGGGGACATGGTTTTCCTATGGATATCACCATAGAAAGCGGTGATTCGATGCAGCTACCGAAGTAAATTGAGCTCCAGATATATTGGGCCTTTTCGTATCCTTGAGAGGTTCGGAAATATGGCATATAGGCTAGAGCTGTCGGATGAGCTTTCACGTATTCATGATGTCTTCCACGTCTCAGTACTTAGAAAGTACCTGCTTGATACATCACATATCCTAGAGCCTCCGCCAGTTGAGTTGCGTGAGGACTTGAGTATACTAGTTCAGTAGGTGGCGATCCTTGATCGGCGGAATAGGAAGCTGCGAAGCAAGGAAGTTCCTATAGTCCGAGTCTTATGGAGGGGTAACCAGGTCAAATAAGAGACCTAGGGGCCCGAGGAGGCCATGAGGAGATAGTACCCCTAGCTTTTTTCTGTGGAGTCTTCTTTTAGTTTCAAAGACGAAACTTATTTTTAGAAGATTAGAAAATATAACACTGATACCTTGGTGTACTCACTGTTATACTCATCTTCGTTTTATATATGCTATTACTCATGTTCTATGTAGAAAATTCATTAAGAAATTTTTCTGCTAAAACCAGTCCCAAAATTTCGACTCATTCGTCAAAAATTCAGAATTTCCAAAATAACCACTGATGGTCCAATAATAAAGAGAATGAATCTAGAGTGTATAAGAATCTCAAATTTGGTTAGATCTTATTTCGTAGAGTTAAATCGTAAATTTTTAAAAAAATCACCATTAAAACCCCAGCCAGTTCGAATGTGTTTCAGAAAGGCTAAACGACCACGCTTTGACATGGGATAAATTAAATTTGGCCTAATATGGGGTTTTGGGTCTAACTTGAAATTATAAAAATTTTCGGGGTCAAATGAAATTTTTATATGTCAAGGGACACATTTGGAATTAATAAGAATTTAAAAGGATGGTTAGGATCTTTGATTTGTTTGTAACTTGATTTGTAACTATTGGATTAAAGAAATGAGGGAAAATGATTTTTGGTTTGGTGTAAGATAATCCAATGGAGAGAAATAAACTTTAAGATGATCAATGGTTGAAAACTGAAGCAAATGAACTCAATTCTTCTCCAAACCGTGACCAAGAAATGAGTGTACAGAGCGGAATGTAAATGGCCGGCCACGAATTAAAGAGAGGAGATTTTCTTAGTCTTGAGAAGTGAATCCAAGAGTAGAGATTAATTTGGAGTATGATGAATTAAATTGGACCATTGGATTAAGTTAGTTGGAGGCAATGAGACTATTCATTGAGTGATAGTATAGGATTTAACTTAGAATTGGATCAAAATTTTGAGCCATTGGATCTTGGTTGATGGGAGACATACAATTAATGAATGACTTGAGTAGTAGTATGAGAAAGTGTGTTTGTAGAGGGAGAAGAGAGAAACCGTGAGAGAAAGAGAGTGAATCTTGCTTGTGACCATGTGAATCCAATGGCATAAAATTTATCTTGAAAAGGTTTTATGGTTAGGATTAAATGGAGTAAAAACTAAATAAGCTAAATACTTAGCTTTTCTTCCAAAAACCGTAAGGTATTCAAAGACAAGGAAAAAAAAAAACTCTCTTCATTTTTCCTTTCATGGCCATAAGTTGCTGGTAAAGAAGCTCAAAAAAAATTCTACATTATTACCCAAAAATTTTTACATTGATCAATTCCTCACAAGCCCAATTACCATGTACCCAAAAATTGAAGCAAAAAGAGTCTTGCGTAGTGAAGATCAAATGGAGCCAAGAGCGACCCCATTGAAGAAATGTTTGATTTCTTCAAACACCACTTTGAATTTTTGTGTAGATTCATCTCCCTCAAACGCTAATATAACATACTTTGTTTTGGAGTCAAAAGAAGGAGGCTAACTTGGTGAACTTATGTTGACCGAGAGCTAGGAGCAAGGGAGAGATGGAGATATTGTGAAGAGAAATCTTGGTTAGGCTTGAAACATCCGAATTTAAGATAAATAAAATTCTGCACTTTGCTGAAATTGAAAAACCTTATATGAATGTGTTAATATGATATTTTTAGCATGTTTTTTTGTAACCTAAAGTCTAGTAGGAACCCAAGTAAACCATGAGAAATGTGTGCAGAAATTTGAAAGAGTGTAATTGTATTTGTTGGCTAAAAAACAGGGTATTTGTTTGCTGAAACCAAATGGATGTTGTTGTGCAAAAAAACTAACTTAAAGGCCAAAGAATATGGTTTTATATGTGTAGAAATTCTCTGCACTAAAGACGATTGAAGTAAAGCCATTTTTATGCTAGCCAAGGAGTGAATGGTAAGGAGAAAGGGTCACAATGTGTGTAAAGTTTTAGAAGTGTGATGAGTGTCTATGTGCATATATAATTTGTATATATATGCTAAGGTGATGGGATGAAATGTGTATTAAATTGGTGAGTTGCCGAGAATGTAAGGAATGTGTATGAGCATGTGTATGTGTAATGTTTGTAGAATGTGAAATCTTATGAATGAATGATGAATGCAATTGATGTGTTAGCATACATAATTTTAAAGGATAGATTATACAATATGCAAGGTGAATGTAGACTATTTGTACATAAAGGAGGTGAAATTTTGAGCATATTAATTTCTGAAATTTAGCGGACTATTTTGAGTATACAAGGGGCTAAAATGTGATAAAGATAGGGATTGAGTTTGGCATGTAATTTGTAGACATATATGAATATATGGTGAGTTATGTATACGGAGTTCTAGGGAGAACCCTAAATTGACAATGTAGATTTTTATTTGACAACGTTTGTGGTGAAATTATAAGGTACATTTATAAATAAGCAATTGAAGTTGTCAGTTTGGTGATAAAAGGGGACAACCTATGTACACATTAGAAACCTACCTATGATGTCCTAAACTTTGGTTCTAGATGAAGGATTTATTTAAAATATAATTTAACATAGTGATTTCTAATTTTATTTATATATATTATGTGTTACATTGTAGTGACATGCTTGGTGACCGAGCAAGGAGTGTACAATTTTTACACTTCATGGTACATTTCAGGGAGTGACATACCCTCCCGTATAGGTGAGTGAGACTTTGACGCTATGTTATTGATTGAGAAAAAATACATGTTTTATAACTTTTCAAAATGACATATTTTATGACATATGGGAAAACATGAGATTTTGTATATGTTTTATAAATACTTTTCTTTGTGATTACTGGAGTGTCTCAAATGATTGATTCAAATGATATGCATCCATGAATTGTGTTGAAATGATATCATGCCACTCTTTGAAAACTTGATATGATTTATTTGTTTCCATTGCATTGACGTACTGATTTGAAATGATTTAATTGAAATGTATGAGCTGGATGCCTACTTATGATGTAATGATGTGATGATATCCTTGGTGGATTGTCGTAGCTACGAAAGGCATTTGTAGAGGCACCCCATGTGTATCTGCATTTGCTTCTGCAAGAGGTATCCCCAAACGTCATATGTACAGTTACGGCCGGTTGAACCAAATCAAGGAGGACATGTGTAACATCACTGTTTAGCACTGGGTAGGATTCTATACATAATTGATTATGTATGTGCATGTAGACACGGGTTAGCTCTTGGTGAGGCTCGTGGCCAACATTGGGGTATAGAGCAAAATATTTTTATAGTTGCATATAAGCCCCAATGCGCCTGTCATTGGTCACGGGAGACCATTGCCGGTAATATTTTATTGGCAAGCTCTAAATGATTTTTGAAATGTAAAGGGATGCATATGTTGATATTATGATATATGATACATTATCACTTGATTTATAGAAATGTCATACTTGATTTATAATATCTTCATGTTTTAAAAAAAATATGCTTTGACACTCCGTACTCACATATTCTATTGATAACATAATGTCGATCCCCTCACTCACTGAGTATTTTCCTTAACACTTACCCCTCACTTTTGTATGTTGACAGATTTGGCAGGGAGAAATGTCGAGAGATTTTCGACACACTTGGCATATATTTTGGAGACGTTGAGTTTTGGATATGGTATCAACCATTCTTCCATGATGAGAGTTGTTGATGTATACTTGAGGTTTATAGAATAACAATGTACATTTTTTGGGATGACAGTAATTATGTTATGAAAAATGTAAGTTGAAACTCTCGAAATTGTTGTATCTAAATTCATTGAAATGCATTGAGGCAAAGAGTTGTATTTTAAATTTTTTGTTACTTGGAAAATTATATTTTTAGAAAATACAGATTTTAAATAGGTGAAGATGTTAGCCTTACGTTGCCTCGGTATGTATGTTGTGTGATAGACAGCATATGGGGTAACGGGCAACTGTTCATGGCTTTTGATTGAGAGTCGGGGCATGACAATCATGAACAAAAATTTCTTCTATCCAAGCTAAGATCTCTATGTACCCAAAGCCAGCATCCTCGAGGAGCTTCAACAGATTCCATCATAATGCTGGAATACTGAACATCATGATGTTGCCTTATATCAGCAGCCGCGGTCTTGATGGCACCCTATATCGGCAGAAACCTTCTAACACATAGAGTTTTGGGGTTTAAAACCCGTGTTCAAACTATCTCTATGGAGTACTAACTCTTAACGACAGAGTACCAAAAAGAAAATTCCAAGCCTCTTGAGATCATTTTGTGGCGACGCTAAAGCCTCCCCCTCTATTAATTGCCATGAAGGTGTAGCCTTTAAGGCTACTGGCAATTGAAATGCTACAAGGGAAAACCTGTGCAATGAATGAAAAGTTCAAACTTTTCAACTTCCCATGATACATTAATTCCAGAGTCATTTATTTGGTAGTTATCTCTATTAACACCCTCGCTACATTTCAGGTAACAACACCTAAGATTAATCCTTGTGCCGTTTTATTTTCAAAACAACACAAGGAGCAACAGGCAATATACGTTCTCCCTTTAAGTACGAAGTCAAACTCCTGTAATAGAAAAGGAATCCTTAGTGATTTGAACTTCTTTGAGTACTAGTGTTTCAAATCTTTGGGAATCTTTTGCTATGACTCCCACAATTTCAGGAAACCTCAATAAGGAAACTAGGGTTTCAACCCCTGAAGGCAAACAGAACTCACCCTTGAAGTGTCACATCTCGACCCTCGAGTCGAGCACACAATAATCGTCGCATTATCTCGATATACAGGTAGCATCTCCCCATATACTAGGACAACGGAAGGCATTCATCTTCACCTGTTTAAAACCTATTTTTCCTCTAAATATAATTTCCCAAGAAAAAAAATTTTAAAATGCAACACTGTACCTCAATGCATGAATATACAACGAATTCAAGAGTTTTAATTTACATTTACAATAACATAATTACAATCATCCCATAAAATGTACATTGGTCATTCTATAGACCTCAAATATATATACATTATCCAACTTCGTCATGGAAGAATGGTTGGTACCGTAGCTAACACTCGTCGTCTCCAAAGATATGTTAAGTGTGTCGAAAGTCTCTCGATACGTCTCCTTGCCAAATCGATATCAATCATCATGGAAAAGTGAGGGGTGAGTATTAAGGAAAATACTTACTAAGTGAGAGGATCGACATTATGCTATCAATAGAAGGTGTGAACATGGAGTGCCAAAGCACATTTTAAAACATGATATTATAAATCGAGCATGACATTTCTATCAATCAAGTAATCATGTATCATATATCAATATATCAACATATGCATACTTTTATATTTCGAAAATCATTTAGAGCTCGATAATAAAATATCCCCAGTAATGGTCCACCACGATCAATGACGAGCATATTAGGGTTTATATGCAAGTATAAAAACATTAAGCTCTATACCCCAATGTTGGCTACGGGTCTCACCAGAGGCTAGCCCATTTCTTCGTACACATACATAATCAATCATGTATAGAATCTCGTCCGGTGCTAGACAGTGACGTCACACATGTCCTCCCCGATTTGGTTTAACCAGCCACAATTATACATATGACGTTTGGGGATATCTCATGCAGAAGCATATCCGAACACAATGGGTGCCTCTACAATCGCCCTTCGTAGCTACGGTAGTCCATCAAGGACATCATCACATTAAATCCACCAAGGGCATCATCACATCATCACATCATAAGTAGGCATCTGGCCCACACATTTCAATTAAACTATTTCAAATCCATGTACCAATGCAATGGAAGCATATAAATCATATCAAGTTTTCAAAAAATGGCACAATGTCATTTCAAACAGTTCATGGATGCATATCTTTTGAATCAATCTCTAATGATCACAAAGAGAGGTATTTATAAAATATAGATCAAATTTCATCTTTCCACATATGTCATAAAATATGTCATTTTGAAATGCTATAAAACATGTATTTTTGCTCAATCAAGAACATAGTATCAAAATCCCACTCATAGTATATGGGATGGTATGTCACTCTCCAAAATGTACCACAATGTGTAAGAAATATGCTCCCCTCGTTCGATCACTAAACGTATCACTACAAAGGCAACACATAATATGTATAAAATTTTCAAGATTTCAAATACTCATTCTCTCGCTAACCAACCAACAACTTCAATGCTTGTTTATAAATACACCTTATAACTTTATCACAAATGTTGGCAAATAAAAATTAACATTATCAATTTAGAGTTCTCCTTAGAACTCCCTATACATAACTCACCATATATACATATATGTCTCTAAATTACATGTCAAACTTATTCCCAATCTTTACCACATTCTATCCCCTTCACAAGATTTCACATTCTACAAAACATTACACATACACATGCTCATATGCATTCCTTACATTCTCAGGGACTCAACAATTTAACACAAATTTTATCCCCTCACCTTAGCACACATATACAAACTATAAATGTATACAAACATTCATCACAACTTGCCCAAAATTTCTGCACATATTATGCCCCTTTCTCCTTACCATTCACTCCTCGACTACCATAAAAATGGCCTCACTTTAATCATCTTTAGTGCAGAAAATTTCTGCACATATTTAACTACATTCTTTGGCCTTTGAGTTAGTTTTCTTGCACAAAAACACCCCTTTGATTTCAGCCAACAATTACCATTACATAATCTCATTCCAATTTCTGTACACAAAACTTACAAAATGAATAACAAATTCTCAACTCACTAATACACATTTTTCCCATCATTTTAAATCAATTATCATACACAAATATTGATTACTATTGCACTAGAATTCAGCACACATAAGTTACAACAATGCAGGAAAATTTCATCTCACTAATACACCTTTCTCTCCTCCAAATTCTTAGCCAAACACAACCAAATTTATGTACATATTTCTCACATCAATTATATCAACAACCACACATATTTTCACCACTTTTGCATTCAAATTCAGCACACATGATTGGCCTTTTGAAACCGAATTTTCAACTCATCGAAAACACATTTCTCTTATAAATTTTTGGCCACACATGGTTCAAATTCTGCACACAAAAATTCTACACACATTGCTCATGATTCATTGGGTTCTGCTTAAACTCTAGGTTATAAAAACATGCTAAAAACATCACATTAAAACATTCTCACAAGATTCTTAAATTTTCAGCAAGTGCAGAATTTTTTCTTACCTCAATTTGGATGTTTCAAGCTCAATCTAGACCTCTCTTCAAGGAATCTCTCTTCCTGCTTGCTCTAGTTCTCGACCTCCCCTTATTCACCAAGCTAGGTGTCTCCTTTTGGCTCCAAATTTAGATATGTCGTGTTAGAGTTTGAGTGGAATGCATCTACACAAAATTTACAAAGAAATATTTGAAGAAATCAAACATTTCTTTAAGGATGTTACTCTTGGCTCTCTTGAATCTTCACTATGCAAGACTCCTCCTTTTGGTCCAATTTTTGGATATGTTGTGGTTGGGTTTGTGAAAAAGTGATTTATGTAAAAATATTTGGGTAGTGTAGTAGAAAAATTTGGACTTTCCCTGCCATGAAACTCAAGGCCATAGATGAGAAAAATGGAGTGCTTGGCTTCTTTTCCATGGGCATTTCACGGTTTTGGGAGGAAAGAATGCCTAAGGGTTTGGTTTGTTTAATTTGCTCCATTTAATCCTAGCCATCAATCATTCCCAAGATTTATTCTTAGCAATTGGATTTTTTGGTCACAATAAGTTACTCTTTCTCTCTCCTATGTTTTTCTTCCTTCTCACACTACAAGCACCACTTTCTCACACTACAACTCTAATTTTCATTAATTGCATGTCTCCCAACCACCAAGATCCAATAGCTCACAAATTTTGATCCAATTACAAGTCAATCCTCACCATTGGTTTGTTTTCAAGAAAACCCATGCATTTAACTCAATTAATAGTGCCTTGTCTCCCACTAACTCAATCCAATGGTCCAAATTAATTCATTTAAGTTCAATTCAATCTCTACCCAGGGATTAACTTCTTAAAAACCCAAAAAAAAATCTCTTCTCCCCATCCTTCATGGGCACCCACGTTTTATTTACTCTCTCATTCTTTCTCTCTTGCTTGTTAACGGTTTTGGTAGAGGGAAAGAACAATTGCCAAATTCCTTCTAAGTTTTTGTTAATATCAAATAAGTCCCTTGACTTATGAAAATTACATTTTGGTCCCAAAAATTTTTATAATTTTAAGTTAGAGCCAAAATATCGTATTAGGTTTAATTTAATTTATCCCGCATCAAAACGTGATCATTTAGTCTTTCCAAGACACATTTGACCTGGCTGGGGTTTTACCGGTGATTTTTGAGAAATTTATGATTTAACTCTACGAAATAAAATCTACTCAAATTTGAGGTTCCTATACACTCTAGAGTTATTCTCCTTATTATTGGACCATCGGTGGTCATTTTGAAAATTTTTGAATTCCTGACAATTGGGCTGAAATTTTTCGGGAGTGGTTTTAGCGAAAAAATTTCTTAATGAATTTTCTACATTGAAATATGAGTAATAGCATATATAAAATAAAGAGAAGTACAATACTAAGTACACCGAGGTATTGTGTTACATTTTCTAACACCCTAAAAATAAGTTTCATCTTTGAAGCTAAAAGAAAACTATACAGTAAAAAGCTGAGGGTACTATCTACTCATGGCCTGTGAGAAATTAAAAAAGGAATCAATTTACGGTGCACAAAAAATATATGTATATATATCAAAATAGTTAACTCTCTAATGTTTTAACTAGTCATGACTGTACATAATCATCGTAGTACACGTGATTTCATAAGAAGAGTACATAAAAACTCCTAAACAGGGGGATCTGTGGGAGGATTACCCATGATCACATCTGGGTTCACCTGAGCGTCCTCCTGCGTCATAGCATACATGCGAGCCTGTGCCCTCGGCTACTGTCGTGAAGGACCGGGTACAGTGTTGCTCCTGGCTATCGTCCGTAGAGCAGTATGACTCGAATGTGCAAGTGCTCCCTGCTGTCCTATCCCTCTTCGAGCTCTGACTCACATGGGTCCTAGCCCTCTTCTTTTTCTAATCTCTACTCTCCCTCTGCCTACTCTCAGCATGGACAATGTCCTCTGTATGGTAGGCTGAATCGACTATCTCTGCAAAGGAGAAGTTGGGTGTGACCGTCATATACCTTCTAATGTTCAAGTTGAGGTCATCTTCAAAGTTGAACCTCAAATGCCTCGGTGTTACTAAATCGAGGACAAAAGCTGCTAACTTTCTCAATTCTACCTCGTACTCAGCAATTGACCTAGTCTCCTATCACAAGTAGAGGAACTCTACCCTTTTGCCATCCTACTGAAACTTTGAGAATTACCTGCGGTCAAACTCCCTCAAGAAGTTCTCCCACCGCAGTGGCTCAGTAGCGTTATCACAGATAGCCTCCCACCAAGTAAGGGTGTCCCAACTAACAACCTCTCTACTAGCCGCAGCCTATATTCCACACTCAACCCCAAGTCTATCAAGATCTGACGGGTGATCCAATGCTTAACCGCAATGGCATCACCGAATCCCGCAAAGTCCATGCGTCCCAACTGTCAAGCTTCCTTGACTAACTGAGTCAGCTCGTGGATGCGCCTAAGTGTGGATGATATGGTGTCACTCGGACCAAATACTAAAGATGGATGGGCTACCGGTGGAGGATCCGGTGCCTCAGAAGTAGGCACTACTATAGGAGTAGGCGCTACCGTAGGAGTCGGTGCGGCCATTAGTAGTGGAGGGGGTGGTATCTGAACCCCAGGTATTCTGTACCACTCATACACCTGCCTCCATGCATCGAGTGATGGTAGTGGAATCGCGGCTGTAATAGCCGGCTGAGAAGGCACCGGAGGGGGCGCACGTGATGAGGATGTATCCTCAGGCACTTTAGGTGGCTTTGGGGGTACAAATCTAGTGCCCCGCCTAGTCGTCATATCTCTGTAAAGGAATAATTTTCTTTAGGCATGATTTAAGATTTAGGATTAGTTACGAAGTAACTAATCCCCTAAAATGAATGAAGTTATCAGTTTAGGAACTGATGGAAATGATATGCTAGGTTAGATACGAACCGTATCTAACCCCCTCAAAATAAAGGAACTCATATGCCTAAAGCCATATACCGGAATCTCATGACTGTAAAGAAACTCTCATTTGCATTAAAGACTTTCAAAAATGTACTTGAGAATATTTTCAAAACTCTTTTCATAAAACATAGTTCTCAACCTAGTCTCTGATACTAATATAATTGTCACGTCCCCACCCTCGAGTCAAGTACGCAACAACTGCCGCATCATCTCAGCATATGAGCAGCATCTCCCATATACCGGGACAACGCAAGACATTTATCTTTACCTGTTTAAAACCTATTTTTCCTCAAAATATATTTTCCCAAAAAAAAAAAATTTAAATATAACACTGTGCCTCAATGCATGAATATATAATGAATTCGAGAGTTTTAATTTATATTTACAATAACATAATTACAGTCATCCTATAAAATGTACATTGGTCATTCTATAGACCTCAAATATGTACATCATCCAACTTCATCACGGAAGAATGGGTAGAACCATACCCAAGGCTCGACATCTCCAAATGTATATCCAGTGTGTCGAATGCCTCTCGACAAGTGTACCCGCCGAAACTATGTCTGTCATCGTGGAAAAATGAGGGGTGAGTATTATGAGAAAATACTCGGTGAGTGAAGGAATCGACATTATGTTCTTAATAGCATGTGTGAGCACGGAGTGTTAAATCACATTTTAAAATATAATGATATCAAAATCACGCATGATATTTCCATAAATCAAATGACCATATATCATACATCATAATATCAATATATATATCCATTTAAATTTCCAAATCATTTAGAGTTTGCCAATAAAATATTCCCAGCAAGGGTCTACCACGACCAATGACCTGCACATTGGGGGTTTTTCATATGCAAGTATAAACACGTTTAGCTCTCTACCCCAGTGTTGGTCAGAGCGTCACCAAGTGCTAGGCAATGGCGTCATACATGTCCTTCCTTTACTGTTCAACTGATTAGCCCGTGTTTATGTGCATATAAATAATCAACCATGTATAGAATCCCTCCTGGTGCTAGACAATGACGTCACACATGTCCTCCCCAATTTGGTTTAACCAGCAGCAACTATACATATGATGTTTGGAGATATCTCTTGCAAGAGCGTATCCAGACACAATGGGTGCCTCTACAAATGCCTTTCGTAGCTATGGTAGTCCATCAAGGACATCATCAAATCAAGTCCACCTAGGACTTCATCACATCATCACATCATAAGTAGGCATCCAGCCCACACATTTCAATTAAAATATTTCAAATTCGTGTGCCAATGCAATGGAAGTATATAAATCATATCAAGTTTCTCAAAAAGTGGCACGATATCGATTCAACTAAATTCATGGATGCATATCATTTAAACAAATCATTTGAGACACTCCCATTATCACAAACATAAGCATTATAAAATATAAACCAAATTCATGCTTTTACACATGTCATTAAATATATCATTTGAAAATGTATAAAACATGGATTTTTGTTCAATCAATAACACAGTGTCAAAATCCCACTCACAATATATGGGAGGGTACGTCACTCACTAAAATGCACTACAATGTGTATGCAATGTGCTCCCCTCGTTCGATCACCAGGCATGTCGTACAATGCAACACATAATATATAAATAAAAATCAGGAATCACTAATGTTGGCAATTTAAAATTTCCAATGTCAATTTAGGGTTCTTCCTAGAACTCCCTATACATAACTCACCATATATACATAAATGTCTCCAAATTACATGCCAAACTCATTCCCAATCTCTTCATTGCTTGCGGCCAAGGTACATATGTACTCACACACACTCATAAATATTTATCCAATTCTTTCATTCAATTCACCTATTTTGCATCACCTTAACCACAAAAATTCTGCAAACATTCTAGACTACTCACCAAACTAATACACATTTGGTCACACCAATATAACACAAATATAATAACCATACATGCATACACACATATCCTTTACACTCTTGACCCCATATGCACATACACACATTCACCTCTTAACCACAAAATTCTGCACACATTGTGCCCCTTTTTCCCTCAACATTTTCTTCTTGGCTAGCAAGAAAATAGCCTTACTTCAATCATTTTTTTTTTGTGCAGAAAATTTCTACACATAATGTACATTTTCATACTTCACAAACGTAATTTTTTCATACTTCAATCATTTGCACACTAACATCCAATTGTTTCTAACCAACAAACACCCTGTTTTTCAGCCAACAATGTACATTTTCATACTCAATTTTCATTCAATTTCCTGCACACCAACTTCACAAACGCAGGGAAAACTTTTCAGCCCACAATTTCACCTTTCATCCATCCAAATTCTTGACCAAGCACAACAAATTTCTGCACACTTTTCTCACATCATTTCAATCAACAAACATACACATATATCCATCATCTTTGCATCAAAATTCTGCACATATAATTTGCATTTGAAAACTAAATTTCTCAGCACACTAAAATCATCCAATTTCTCGGCCATACAATGCTCAAGTTTTTTGCACACCAAAATCACTACAATGAAGGACAATTTCTGCACACAAAAATTCTGCACACACTCTTCATGCTTCATTCGGTTCCTCCTAGGCTCTAGGTTATAAAAACATACTAAAAACACCACATTAAGTCATTCATACAAGTCCTCAAAAATTCCAGCAAGTGCTGAATTTTTCTTACCTGAAGATTTGATGTTTCAAGCCCAACCAAGGTTCATCTTCACAATTTCATTTTCTCCCCTTCCTCCTAACATTCGGCCAACATAAATTCACCAAGTTAGGCATCTCATTTTGGCTTCAATCTTAGATATGTTATGCTAAGGTTTGAGGGGAATAAATCTACACCAAAATTTCAAAGAAAAGTTTGAACAAATCTTACCTTCTTTCAATGGATTTGCTCTTGGTTCCCTTGAATCTTCACTATGTAAAACTCCTCCTTTTACTTCAATTTTTAGATATATTGTAAATGGGCTTGTGAAGAAATGATTTATGTAAAAAATATTGGGGTAGTGTAGAAGAAAAATTTTGAGTTCCCTTACCTTGAACTCATAGCCATGGAGGAAAAATGGAGAGAGCTTCCTCTTCTTTGCTTGAACACTTCTCACGGTTTTGGAGGAGAGAAAAGCCTAAGTGTTTGCTTTTATTTGATTGCTCCATTAAATCCTAACCATCCAACCTTTTCAAGATTAATTCTAGACCATTAGACTATTTGGACACCACAATTGTTTCTCCTTTCTCTCTCTTCTTCTCACACAACAAGTCACTTTCTCTTATAGTACAACTCAACTCTTCATTAATTACATGTCTCTCAACCACTAAGATCCAAGGGGTCACAATTTTGATCCAATTCCAAATTTGGTTTGATCCCAAGAAAACTCATTCTTTCATTCAATGAATAGTGTTCTTGTCTCCTACTAACTCAATCCATTGGCCCAAATTAATTCATCTCACTTGATTCATTTTCCACCATTGGATTAATTCTCAAAAACCCAAAAATCTCTTCTCTCTCTCTCTCATCCACTACCTTACCTTCTCCCTCTCTTTTCTTCTTGTTGGGTCACGATTTTGGAGGGGGAATCATTTGCCAAGTACTTCTGATTTTTGGTTAATTGCAAATGAGTCCCTTGACTTATAAAAGTTACATTTTGACCCTGAAAATTTTTATAATTTCAAGTTAGACCCAAAAACCTCGTATTATGCCTAATTTAATTTATTCCGCATCAAAACATGGTTGTTTAGCCTTTCCGAGACACATCCGACTCGGCTAGGGTTTTACCGGTAATTTTCTAAAAAATTTGCGATTCAACTTTACGACGTAAGATCTACCAAATTTGAGGTTCTTATATACTCTCGAGTCATTTTCATCCACCCGGTGCTAGACAGTGTCATCACATAAGTCCTCCCCTATTTGGTTCAACCGGCCGCAACTATACATATGACGTTTGGAGGATACCTCCTGCAGAAGCGTATCCGAACACAATGGGTACCTCTGCAAACACCCTTCGTAGCTATGGTAGTCCATCAAGGACATCATCATATCATCACATCATAAGTAATCATCTGGCCCATACATTTCTATTTAAATCATTTCAAATCAGTGTACCAATACAATGAAAGCATATAATTCATATCAAGTTTTCAAGAGTGGCACGGTGTCATTTCAACACAATTCATGGATGCATATCATTTGAATCAATCATTTAAGACACTCCAATGGTCACAAAAATAAGTATTTATAAAACATAGTCCAATCTGCTTTCACACATGTCATAAAATATGTCATTTTGAAAAACTAAAAAACAGGTATTTTTGCTCAATCAAGAACATAGCATCAAAATCCCACTCACTTATACGGGCGGGTATGTTACTCCCTAAAATGTACCACATTGTGTAGGAATATGCTCCCCTCGTTCGATCACCAAACGTGTCACTACAATGGAAATACAAAATATGTATAAAATTTGTGTCATAAAAGTGAAAAACAAAATGTTAAATTGTATTCTCAATTTATCCATCACCTAGAATCAAGGCTTAAGACATTATAGGTAGGCTTCTAATGTATAAACATGTTGTCCCCTTTTTCTCACCAATCCGGCAACTTCCATTACCCATTTAAAAATACACCTTATAACTTCACCATCAACGTTTGCAAATAAAAATCCACATTAATCAATTTAGGGTTCTCCCTAGAACTCCCTACACATAACTTACCATACATACATTTATGTCATCAAATTTCTTGCCAAACTCATCCTCAATCTTTACCACATTCTATCTCCTTGTATGCTCAAAACAGTCCACAAAATTTCAGAATTTAGTATGCTCACAATTTCGTCTCCTTCATGCACAAAATAGTCCACAAGCATATTGCACATTGCACACAAACATTCATCACAACTTGCCCAAAAATTCCGCATATTTTATGATCCTTTTCCCTCACAATTTACCTCTCAGCTACCATGAAAATGGTCTCATTTCAATTCTCTTTAGTGCAGAAAATTTCTGCACATATTAAACCACAATTCTTGAACTTTAAGGTAGTTTTCTTGCATAATTACATCCCATTGTTTTCAGCCGACAACTATCATTTCATACCCATAATTTCATTCAAATTTCAGCACATAAAACTTACAACAATGCAGGAAAATTTTTTATTTTTAGCTCACCAATGCACCTTTCTCCCCATCATTTTAAATCAACCATTATACACAAATATTGAGCACCTTTGTACTAGAATTCAACACACATAATTTGTCCTTTGAAAACTACATTTAGCTCATAAAAACATAATGCTTTTCATCCAAATTTTCGGCCACACCATGTTCAATTTTTTGCACACTAAATTTACCGTAATGAAGGACAAATTCTACACTCAAAAATTCTGCACACGTTCCTCATGGTTCATTGGGTTCCACTTAGACTTTAGGTTATGAAAACATGCTAAAAACATCACATTTACACATTCGTACAATGTCCTTAAATTTTCAGCAAGTGCAGAATTTTCTTACCTCAAAATTGGGTGTTGCAAGCCCAACCAAGACTCCTCACAAAATCTTTCTTTCCTTCTTGCTCCTTGCTCTCGGCCAACCCAAGTTCACCAAGTTAGGGGTCTCCTTTTGGCTCCAAATTTAGATATGTTGTGTTAGGGTTGGAGTGGAATGAAACTACACAAAAATTTCAAAGTGGGGTTTGAAGAAATCATACATTTTTTCAATGGTGATGCTCAAGACTCTCTTGAATCTTCAGTATGCAAAACTTCTCCTTTTACTCCAATTTTTGGATATGTTATAGTTGGATTTGTGAGGAAGTGATTAATGTAAAAATATTTGGGTGGTGTTATAGAAAAATTTTTCTTGGAGGAGAGAAATGCCTAAGTGTTTGCTTTTATTTGATTGCTCCATTAAATCCTAACCATCCAACCTTTTCAAGATTAATTCTAGACCATTAGATTATTTGGTCATCACAATTATTTTTCCTTTCTCTCTCCCACGTTCTCTATCTTGTTCTCATACAACAAGTCACTTTCTCTCATACTACAACTCAACTCTTCGTTAATTACATGTTTCTCAACCACCAAGATCAAAGAGATCACAATTTTTATCCAATTCCAAATTGAATCCTCACCATTGGTTTGTTCCCAAGAAAACCCATTCTTTCATTCAATGAATAGTGTTCTTGTCTCCCACTAACTCAATCAAATGGCCCAAATTAATTCATCTCACTTGATTTATTTTCCACCCTTGGATTAATTCTCAAAAACCCAAAAATCTCCTCTCTCTCTCTCTCTCTCTCACACATCCACCACCACACCTTCTCCCTCTCTTTTCTTCTTGTTGGGTCACAGTTTTGGAGGGGGGATCATTTGCCAAATACTTCTAATTTTTGGTTAATTGCAACTGAGTCCCTTGACTTATAAAAATTATATTTTGACTCCGAAAATTTTTATAATTTCAAGTTAGACCCAAAATCTCATATTAGGCCTAATTTAATTTATCCCGCATCAAAACGTGGTTGTTTAACCTTTCCGACACACATCTAACCCGACTAAAGTTTTTCCGGTGATTTGTCAAAAATTTTGTGATTCAACTCTACGATGTAAGATCTACCAAATTTGAGATTCTTATACACTCTCAAGTCATTTTCATTATTATTGGATCATCGGTGATCATTTTGAAAACTTTTTAATTTCCGGCGATTGGGCCGAAATTTTTCAGGAGTGGTCTTAGCGAAAAAATTTCTTACTGAATTTTCTATATCGAAATATAAGTAATATCATAAATAGAATGAAGAAGAGTACAATAGTGTGTACACCGAGGTGTCGGTTTAAGAGTACAATAGAATAATATCCCTCTAGTACCCCGCCTAGTTGTCATAGCTCTATAAATGAATAATTTTCATTAGGCATGATTCAAGAATTAGGGTTAGTTATGAAGTAACTAACCCCCTAAAATGAACGAAATTATCGATTTAAGAACCGATGAAAATGATATGTTAGGTTAGATACGAACCGTGTCTAACCTCCTAAAAATAAATGAACTCATATGCCTATAACCATATACCGAGATCTCATGACTATAAAGAAACTCTCATATGCATTGACGACTTTCAAAAATGTACTTGGGAATATTTTCAAAACTTTTTTCATAACACATAGCTCTCAACCTAGGGCTCTGATACCAATAGAATTGTCACGTCCCAACCCTCGAGATGAGTACGCAACAACCGCCGTATTATCTCAGCATACGGGTAATATCTCCCCATATATCGGGACAACACAATGCATTCATCTTCACCTATTTAAAACCTATATAGAATCTTGCCCAGTGCTAGACAGTGACGTCACACATGTTCTCTCCGTTTGGTTCAACTAGCCACAACTATACATATGATATTTGGGGATACATCCTGTAGAAGTATATCCGGATACAATGGGTGCCTCTACAAACGCCCTTCGTAGTTACGGTAGTCTATCAAAGATATCATCACATCAAGTCCACCAAGGACATTATCACATCATAAGTAGGCATCCGGCTCACACATTTCAATTAAACCATTTCAAATCCGTGTGCCAATGCAATAGAGGCATATAAATCATATCAAGTTTTCAAAGAGTGGCATGATATCATTTCAACAAAGTTCATGGATGCATATCATTTGAATCAATCATTCGAGACACTCCAATGATCACAAAGAAAGGTATTTATAAAATATAGATCAAATCTTATGCTTTCACACATGTTATAAAATATATCATTTTGAAACACTATAAAATATATATATTTTTACTCAATTAAGAATATAGCGTCAATGTCTCACTCATAGTTTATGGGACGGTATATCAGTCCCTAAAATACACCACAATGGTTAAGGAATATGCTCCCCTCGTTCGATCACCAAACATGTCACTAAAAAGGCAACACATAATATGTATAAAATTTTCAAGATTTCAAATGCTCATTTTTTTCACTAACCAACCAACAACTTCAATGCTCATTTATAAATACACCTTATAATTTCATCACAAACATTCGCAAAAAAAAAATCTATATTGTCAATTTAGGGTTTTCCCTATAACTCCCTATACATAACTCACCATATATACATATATGTCTCTAAATTACATGCCAAACTCATTCTTAATTTTTTCCACATTCTATCTCCTTCACAAGATTTCACATTCTACAAAATATTACACATACACATGCTCATATGCATTCCTTGCATTCTCGGTAACTCACCAATTTAGCACACAATTTATCCCATCACCTTAGCATACATATACTGTCACGCCCCGATCCGTGATCCAGAGGCCGTGAACAGTCGCCCATTACCTCGGACACCGGCCCAACCCCGCAAGTATTCTCAAGTTAATGCAAGGCTAATCATAATTTCAGTTACAAATATTTTATTAGTATTTAAAATAGAAAAGTCCTCAATCATATATATATATATATATATACTACAAATGATAGTTCCTTTGTTTCATACAGTCATTCTAACATTATCAACTAATGTCCTCAAATATACAGCAAAAGTTCCATACCTTGATACGTCTCTAACAATAGTTTCTGGAATTTTCGTACGTCGAAATCTATCAACGTGTCCCTTTAAATACTATATCTGTAAAATTTAAGGGAGTGAGGGGTGAGTAAAATTATTTACTCAGTTAGTGAATAATCATAACATGTAGTTAATAAGTGGTGTGAAAATAGAGTATTAAAACCATATATATATATATACTTTATATCAATGGTGAGTAAAATTATTTACTCAGTAAGTGAATAATCGTAACATGTAGTTAATAAGTGATGTGAAAATGGAGTATTAAAACCATATATATACTTTATATCAGGGGTGAGTAAAATTATTTACTCAGTAAGTGAATAATCATAACATGTAGTTAATAAGTGGTGTGAAAATGGAGTATTAAAACCATATATATATATATACACTTTATATCATATTTCAAGTATGATTGACAATTTCAAACACATTTCTCTAATATCATTATCCATAAAATATATGCATCCAACTCATATTGTAAATCATAGTGTCATGCCAAAACAAGCTCTCGGTAAGGGTCTACCTCAACCAATGACGAGCCACCAAGTGTTTTTCATTTAAACGAATAAACGACCCTAACCTTGGCGTTGGCGTCGGGCCTCCCCAAGTGCTAAACTGAAACGTCATTCAGTCCTCCGCTTTTGGTTCAACTTGGCTAGTCTAAAACATAGTTTCATATACACGCCACTTAACCATGTAGAGTGTCTGCGTCTCGAGACATCACAAACATACGACAATTTATATAACGAGACGGGTCTACTATAGCATACGAGATGGGTCTGCGCGGGACAAAGCATATCATATCATAGTATCATGACTATAAGTACTATTCCCGATCTACGATCAAGGGGATTCAGGTACTAATGCTTGAGTACCTAGTCTCGCATCAAAATCATCAATAAACCAATCGTGCCATACATGTCGAGAAAAATCATGAAAATCTAATATAGTATATTATAGTATATAACATCAAAGTAAATTTCATGATTTAAAACATGGCACTTATATTTTTCATCAAAATTCATGGATACATATTAAAGAAATTTGGAATACTCCATATGTTTTGAAAGCGATAGAATATAGTTTTGCTCATTAACTACATGGTAACAGTAAAAACCCATTCACTTGTACGAGAAGGGTACACCACTTCCCTAAAACCTTGATCCTCAACTGAGTCACCCCTCGACTGTAGTATAGTCGTCTACTCCTAAGACAACAACATATATATATATATATATGTCAATCCCCCGATTTCTTTTAATAAAATTTCAGATTTTCAAGTTCCCCTTCTGGGCAATCTTAGGAAAAACATCATAACTTTCTCTATATAAATTGGATTTGAATGATTCAAATTGTTAATTAAAACTAAAACATATACCTACATTTTTCGTGTTCAACGCATCTCCAAATTCCCACTGCACAAATTTATAAAAATCTATCTTCAATACAATTCGTATTTATATAACTAAATTTGCACAGTTTTGGTAGAAAAATCATATCTCAGTATATATATCTCCGATTTACATTCCAAGTTCTATGGAATGATAAGAGACAGTCCTACAACTTTCATGTTCAGTATTGTCTTTAATTCGAAGTATAGAATTTTATAAAATTTTATTTCGGCCTCAATTCCAGTTTTAAATTATGTTCTGCACAGTTTTAGTAAAAACACCATAACTTCCTGCATACTACTCCGATAAGTGAATTTTAGCTCATTTTAAAGATAAGACTGAGAGCTAAAACTTTGATGTTTTAAGTTTCTCTAAATTTTGTACAGAAGATATTTTAAAAATTTATACAACATACTGGTCATGCACAGAGGATGAAAAGCAGAATATGTCATTTTGCTGTCCTTTCCAAAATCACTATAAATCACATTCTTAATGGAAATTTTTGTGCCATACCTTATTTTAAAGCTTAGGGAGTCTAGTTTATTGAGAAACAAATGGTTTAAAATTTCGAGTCTTATACAATGAGATATCCTAGCAAGACTATACATAGTTCAAATCTGAAACAACCATATCTAGCATGCTAGTACATGCATTTAATTTCACTATTTGTAAAGACTTTAATTTTGAGTATTTTACCTTCCTTTGTATGATTCTTTGCTAACTACCATCATCTTGATCTTGATTTTCTTGAAACCTTGATCAACTTAGCACCAAAGTAACATAATTCTTCAAAGATCAATCTCTACACAATCCTTATACTATCTCAATCAACTAGAGATGTAGAGTCAAGGATGTTCTTACCTCTTTTACTTGTGTTCCTTCTCCATTGCTCCAAGAATTCCACTGGAACATTCAGCAAATCCCTCTTTCCTTGCTCTAATTTTCGTCCAAGTGAGGTGAGTAGAAGAGAAAATGGTTGGTTTTGGTCTTTTATAAAGGTAATCAAGCTATCTTGACCATTGATTCATTTTGCATGCAAGATCTTTACTCTACACTTGTCCTAAGCCTTTCTCTCATGCAAGATTGCTTACAAGCTACCTTCATGCACCTCTTTCATGTCAATTTCGCTCATAATGAATCTAAGCAAAAAAAGAGGAGTTTTTGACCAACCAATGAGAATTCATGCAAGGATTTTTCAACCAATGAGATTTCTCTTTGGTGGAATGAGCTTAGGTGGTCACTTTGTGTGCTTTTGGTCAATGGTTGATTTCAAATTGTCATAATTGTCATTCAATGGTTGGTTTTGCAACTTAGTCCCTCAAGTTCTCATATTTGCACTTTAGTTCCTAAACTTTCCATAATTATAAATTAACCCTATGTGATTTTTTTCTTTTTAAATTTTCAAATTCACTTCTTTACACTTATAATTAAGTGTTTTGGCTTTCGTTAGCCATTTTTAGTAACTTTAGGGCTTGCCGGCACTTTTCGGAAAAGTTTTCGGCTTACCGTTGGAATTTTTGGTTTAAGTGATTTTAAGGGCAAAGTTTTAGAAATTTCAAATCATATGTCTCAAATGGATGCAGTATCATATATATAAACATGAGGAGAGTACATCATATACCGAGAGTCGATGTTACATATACAAACTATATATGTACAAAAACATTCATCACAACTTGCCCAACAATTCTACACATATTATGCCCCTTTCTCATTACCATTTATTCCTCGACTACCATAAAAATGGCCTTACTTCAATCATCTTTCGGGCACAAAATTTCTGTACATATTTAACCACATTCTTTGGTCTTTGAGTTAGTTTTCTTGCACAACAACACCCCTTTGATTTCAGCCAACAATTACCATTACATACTCATAATCTCATTCCAATTTCTGCACACAAAACTTGCAAATTGACTAACAAATTCTCAACTTACTAACGCACCTTTTTCCCATCATTTTAAATCAATAATCATACACAAATATTGATCACTTTTGCACTAGAATTCATCACACATAAGTTACAACAATGCAGGAAAATTTCAGCTCACTAATACACCTTTCTCTCCTTCAAATTCTTAGCCAAACACAACCAAATTTATGTACACATTTCTCACATCAATTATATCAACAACCACACATATATTTTCACCACTTTTGCATTGAAATTCAGCACACATGATTGGCCTTTTGCAACCAAATTTTCAGCTCATCAAAAACACATTTCTCCTCCAAATTTTTGGCCACACAACGTTCAAATTCTCACACATTTCTCATGGTTCATTAGGTTCCACTTAGACTCTAGGTTATAAAAACAAGCTAAAAACAACACATTAAAACATTCTCACATGGTTCTTAAATTTTCAGCAAGTGCAGAATTTTTTCTTACCTTAATTTGGATGTTTCAAGCTCAATCTAGACCTCTCTTCAAGGAATCTCTCTTCCTCCTTGTTCTATCTCTCGGCCTCCCCTTGTTCACCAAGCTAGGTATCTCCTTTTTGCTCCAAATTTAGATATGTTGTGTTAGGGTTTGAGTGGAATGCATCTACACAAAATTTACAAAGAAATATTTGAAGAAATCAAACTTTCTTAAAGGATGTTGCTCTTGGCTCTCTTGAATCTTCA
The DNA here is from genome assembly GCA_033439265.1 of Dillenia suffruticosa. NCBI lineage: Eukaryota > Viridiplantae > Streptophyta > Magnoliopsida > Dilleniales > Dilleniaceae > Dillenia > Dillenia suffruticosa. Next base: position 16,320,848 of record JAVTVX010000015.1, on the reverse strand, counting down.
CCATGCAAGACTCTTCCTTTTACTCCAATTTTTGGATATGTTGTAGTTGGGTTTGTGAGGAAGTGATTTATGTAAAAATATTTGGGTACTGTAGTAGGAAATTCGGACTTTCCCTACCATGAAGCTCACAGCCATGGAGAGAAAAATGGAGAGCTTGGCTTCTTTTCCTTGGGCATCTCACGGTTTTGGGAGAAAAGAATGCCTAAGGGTTTGGTCTATTTAATTTGCTCCATTTAATCCTAGCCATCAATCATTCTCAAGATTTATTCTTAGCCATTAGATTATTTGGTCATAACAAATCACTCTTTCTCTCCCACATTTTTCTTCCTTCTCACACTATAAGCACCACTTTCTCACACTACAACTCTAATCTTCATTACTTGCATGTCTCCCAACCACCAAGATCCATGGGCTCACAAATTTTGATCCAATTCCAAGTCAATCCTCATCATTGGTTTGTTTTAAAGAAAACCCATGCATTTAACTCAATGACTAGTGTACTAACTCAATCCAATGGTCTAAATTAATTCATCCAACTTCAATTCAATCTCTACCCATGGATTAACTTCTCAAAAACCCAAAAAAACACTTCTCTCCATCCTTCATGGACAACCACATTTTTTTCACTCTCTCATTCTTTCTCTCTTGCTTTTTAACAGTTTTGGGAGGGGAAAGAACAATTGCCAAATTCCTTCTAAGTTTTTGTTAATATTAAATAAGTCTCTTGATTTATGAAAATTACATTTTGACCCCAAAAATTTTTATAATTTTAAGTTAGACCTAAAACCTCGTATTAGGCCTAATTTAATTTATCCTGATTCAAAACGTGATCGTTTAGCCTTTCCGAGACACATTCGACTCGGCTGAAATTTTACCGGTGATTTTCTGAAAAATTTATGATTTACCTCTACAAAATAAAATCTACCCAAATTGGAGGTTCCTATATACTTTAGAGTAATTCTCCTTATTATTGGACCATCGGTGGTCATTTTGGAAATTTTTTAATTTTCAGCGATTGGGCCGAAATTTTTCGGGAATGGTTTTAGCGGAAAATTTTTTTTATGAATTTTCTACATTGAAATATGAGTAATAGCATATATAAAATGAAGAAAAGTATAATAGTGAGTACACCGAGTTGTCGGTGTTACATGAACACTATATATACATCCTAAATTTAACCAGCCAGGTAAGTCTTCTTGTTCTCTGAACTCACACAAGGAAACACACAAGGCTTCTTTTAGTCTGTTCTCTCTCTCTTTTTGAAAACTACTTTCTGACTTGAGCGTCGGAGTCTTCCTCATAGGAGCACCCTCAAGTGGTCCTTTGCAGGTCCCATTGATCAAGACCAACAAACGGCTAGTCATCCCACTTGAGTTAGCAGAGCTATCACTTGTGGAGCTTAAATCCACCCCCAACAATTATAATTAAATAGAGCATATAATTTTGGCATTGAACTATATAAGCTAATCTTTGCAAATTATTCAAATGATGTTGACGATCTCATATATTAGTAATTTAAATACTAAGAGAGTATTTCATGTACATTTTTTGATAGGTCCGGGGGGGCCACATTAACAAAGTCTATTGTCTAGAGCTTACCTATACCTCACCATATAATTTTCTTCCTTCACTTAGTGCATGGAAACATTATCTTAGTGAGTAGCAATGTCATGCCACATAGCAGAAAGATCAAAGACAATGGAATTGTTCTAGTGTCTTCCTCTAACTATAGAACAAACGATTCATATATCATTAAACTCTCAACATCTCCAACAGATAGTTTCATAAAAGGGAGGAAAAAACCAATAACCAACAAATTGTTTTTTGTGTTCGCCAAATAAAGCAGCATAATAATGAGTCTATCTAAACAGACCTAAACAAATGGAGGGAAGCAATCACTTGAAAGCAAATGATACTCCAACTTCTTGAAATGTCAAAGGACTATGATCCATAGAGTTTATTTTAGGAGTGCTTTGCATGGCCTTCTAGTCATGCCCTTTGTCGAGTGTGACATAAGTAGTGAAAATGATGTAAGAGACCATCTTTGCCAAAAATATTTAGTTGGTGTTAGTAGAGAAAGTTAAGATGGGGAGCTTTCGTAGAATGTGATCTCATCATCTGCATGGTTTCAAGACTTTACTCGGGTCCTCTTCTAGTTTGTAAGTGGATCTCTATCTTTACTGTTTAGCCATCACTTTTCTTACTTTCTCCTATGAAAAATTATTTTACTCTGTGTTGCGACAAAAGTCTTTTTGAGCATGTTTCTTTTCTAGTCAAAGGGCTAGGGAGCATGAATGCTACAATATTTGAGCATATTTTGTTAGTCATGTAATTCAAGTATTTTACCAAGCATTTTCCATGGAATCAATTCTATCCATTTACCTAAATTAAACATTTATTTGTAGTGAATTTACGGTTATTATATAGTGTTGATCACAAAATATTGAGTATTGAAGAGACAATCAACTCTCAGCAAATAGGTAGAATTTCATCCATTTAGTCAATCTAAATCCAAGTGATAAGTTAGATGATTAAGCTTATTTACTAGTTGGGCAAAACAATAGTGCCTTGACAGAAAATGGGTATTTCAGGATATATATTATATTCACATCCAAAGATAAATTGCAAATGAGGTGCTTCATTTTGGCAAAACTTTTTTTTTGTAACATAGAAGCTATGTACAATCATTGTACTTTACTAACCAGTAACTTTTGTTTTATGAATACTAGAAACAAAGTCAATAGAGGTCAAGCCATTAAACAATTTGTTGACATAGAAAAGTTTTGATGATGATAAGATAAAAGAAAGAAAATTCAAGAAGATCAGGAATACAAAAGTAAATCAGAAGTCTACACATCATGTCGACCTGACTAAAGAACACATCAACCTGCATTGTAGGTCTACCAATTGTAAGCCCTATGTTGACCAAATTTCTAATTGACCATAAACACATTGACCTGTTCACTTGTCATTGTCAACCTGAGTCCTAAGAATACTAAACAAACAGCTAAGTTATCACACATCGACACACACGAAATACACATCGGCGTATATCTCACCTCGACCTGAACGATAGCACAAATTGACCTGAATAGTCATAGGCGGACAAATTCAAAATGACACGTCGACCAATTTCTGAAGCATATCAACCTACACCTGTTAGACTCGATACACTAAGTAAAAATATACTAAGACATCAATGTGCACAAAAACCTATCGACCTGTTATCCTTGCTTTCTAAGCATCATACATCGACATGTCACTAACCTCGTTGACATGAAAACAATTACATTGACCTATTTAGTTTACCTTGTCCACTAATTTTAAGAAGGAATAGGTACATGTCGATGTACAATCAAGACACATCAACATGAAGTAAAGTATCTTATATATAACACATCATGACACATCGACCTTAGCCTAGGACTTGTCAACATACCTAAATCACATCGACCAATTCATTTTAACAAGTCCATCTATTTTATTGTCGAATAGTAACACATCAACCCCCGTAGAGGACATGTCGACATGTTTGCCCTTGTTTCTAAAGCATACACATCGACCCACCTTCATTCTTCTCGACAAGCAAAAACACATCGACAAATTCATTTTAATAGGTTCACCAATTTTTATCTTCCATAGTGATATGTTGATGTATGCAGTAAACCTGTCGACCTGATGATTATTTACTTATTGAAATCACACATCAACCTGTTCTCTTTCTGTCTTCGAGTACACACACATCAACCAATTTATTTGTACAGGTCCAATTTCTTACTTGCATAGGAATATTTCGATGCATACCATAGATTTGTCGACCTGATGTTCATTAATTCCTTAATATTACATATTGACCTATTCATAGTCTTGTCGACACATATACACACAACAACCAATTCAAAATTATGTGTCCACCTATTTCATTTGGCACAGAACCTTGTCGACCCAAATACAATCTTGTCAACCGGTTTGTACAAAAATATAATATAAATTTTTGAATTCAGGTTGTTGTCCCTCTTAAACTTGTCGATCCGCGTGTATTAAAAATCAAATCTGTGAAATAGATTTGAACTAAACGGACACTTTATTTTTTTAATTTCTGAAATATTTCCATTTCTATCAAAACTAATGTTCAAATGCAGCACAAGCATGTTCTAATTGGCCTAAATAAAAGTGGTACCAGTTAAAGAGTAGAGGCTTAGCACGAAGAAAGGATACTGTTGCAGAGCATTAATGATGGAAATTAAATACTTAACGTTCAAATACAACAACTCTTACCAACCATCAATAGATCCATTCAACACCTCAATAAATACTAAAGATTGGAAGAAGAGATGGTTAGAAGAATTGAATGCTCTGAAAAATCCCTATTGTATTCTTCTGTGTTCGTAAATTCTTCTATCTGTCAAAAATTTAGAAAGCTTGTTCATAAATTGTCATATCTGAGGAAAAAGAGCCTCAACTCTTGACATTCATTTTTAGATTTGAACAAATGTCAAAGGTTAAAGAGTGTCTATCACTGTTTTAAGTCTTGAAAGTGAAAAATGAATCTGTGAAAGATTAAAACTAAGTGTTGGGTAGGAACAGTGTAAAAAGCTGAACTTGAACCTGTAATTAAGTTTATATTACTAAACTATTAGTGAAAAATCTAGGAGGAGCCTGGAAGTAGATATATATCGAGTTTGGTGGAATCACTATAAAAAGTATTTGTGTTCTCTGGCTCTTAATTTTCTTTTTGTTTCTACTCAAATTTTTAAAAGTCAAAAAAGTCTATATTCAACTATTCACCCCTTCTAGTTGAATAACACAATTTTCAAAGTTAAGATCAGACATTTGTAAGATCAATTGAGGTACATGAGTTTGTAGGAAGTCATCCATCTATGTCAATTAATCTCAACTAGCAACTTCCATAGATACAAGCATTTGGAGCATAAAACCTTATGCTAGGAAAGGAGATGAATTTGCTTTAAAGTCAGAAAGAAACATGTCCATAGTTTTGGTTAAAGGTAAGCAAAATATCCCCCAATGCTCCCAAAATCACACTATCCCATGCATTCTTTTCTCAACCGGATGTTGTAGGAAATCCTTTCCACAACTTCACCGATTTGTTCATTTCGCTCTTTATGACCTCTCAACTCCTTGATGGAAGAGTACAATTTCTCATAATAAATAAAAGATTTTGGTGGGTTGAAAAGTTCCAAGTACTTACAGAGATATTGTTGAAGCCAATTTTGGCTTCATAGTTAAACTACATGTCTGGCTCAAACAGGGAGTTGGTGATGTCATATTTGTTGGACTATTTTTGATGTGGAGACCTACAAAAACCCATTGGAGGTAGCTCTGGTAGAGGAAGTTCTGACGCTAAAGTCAGAAAGAGTGGAGAAAGGGAATGAAAGACTAAAAGAGTATGAGTCCTAATAATCTTTGTGTGTTGTACATAGAATATAGAGTAAAGAATGCATACTTGATAGGTTGCCTTTGTGTAGTATATATAGCTTACATGGCGAGTTTTGAATGCATTTAGGGGTGTAGAAAACCTATTTAGCTTGTGGAGAGATCGCCGAAGCTATTTTGAGATTGCAGAAATCATAGTCATAGACTTCTTGTAGATTTGGAGTCCTCTAAGATAGGAAATTTTTAATTGTTGTCATGAAGATCAAGAAAGTCTTAAATGCTAGGGGGATTTACTTTCTCAACGAATGAGATCACAATAAATTCATGTCAAATTAAGGGAAGTTTAAATGTGTTGAAGACTTCTTTCCTTATCGAATAATCATAATTTGGACCCGTCACGTAATGGGAATTACCTTTCTCTAACCGATTGGGCCGAGAGTTCAGAAGGCTGAGAGGTGAAAGGCCATGTAAGCAAAGCATACTGAGAGAGAGTGACGAAGCAATGTGTGGAGAGAAGTAACATAGCAACCGAGAGGATCTTACCCAGTAGTGCTCTAGGGGGTATACATGGGTCTCCGACCGAGAGAGCGCCTAATTGTTTGTGGGCTTTGTGATTATGGGCCTGTTGTACCATGTATGATCATTTGCCCCTAACTGCTATTTTCATTTCAATTAGACGACATTAGGAATTGAATTAAAGTGATAAGAATTGGAAATTGTAAGGGTACAAAAACTGTTAATTTCCTTGAAATGGGAAGTACACAAAAGTAGGGCATTAAATGTAGGACATGCTACTTCGGTTTTCATGAATCTCCTCCAATATGCCTTTTATTGTTTGGCTTATGATTGGTTATAGGCATTGCGATGTTTAAACTTTCAATAGTTTGCTTCGTTGAGAGAGAATTTGGAAATCTAGTATTTGAAAGAATTTTTAGATAATCACAATGGCTAAAATTAATGAGACAAAGAGAGTGATGAAGTCTTACGCCAACCTCTCGCTAGAACTTACTCCCTCAAAAAACTCAAGATATGTAAAAAGAAAAAAACAAACATTTTATTCATATAATCAAACATATTAATGTGTACATAGCATGGTAGCGAAACAATTTCAATTTTTAGTATTCCACTTTTGCTCGAGATGTGTTGCCTACAACAAAAGGAACCACTCCTTATGCTAGGTAATCTACACTTCTTTATCTTTGATTCCTGCAAGGTCTGTAAATATTTTTGTATGAGTTTGACAACTTAGTAAAGTTGTGTGTGTGCATGTGTGAGAAGGTTCTCATTGTAAAGTTGTGCAAAAAAGTTTTTAGTCAAGAATGCAATAAATATTAAACAATAACATGCACTAAATAGAAATAACAATAGTATATTTCAAAGAAACAATACTAATTGTTAACGACAAGCCGATTCCACCTTATACCACCATCATGAGCACAATCTCCTTATCCCTCCAATGAAGAGGTCAATTTCGGAAAGGCCTATCAATCTCCGCCTCATTAAGTAGAGAAGCCTCCTATCCACAAAATAGGCTACTTCCAGTATGTATTTCGATATTCGACAAAGCTTTTGCTTGCTTGACTAATCTCCACCCATACTGGGTTATCAATAGTACCAATGTGATAAAACATACAACTGGCATAACAATCATAAACACGTGCATTGATAGAATATGTAACAGCAGTCAATCATGGTAGTTATGCATAAAAAGATGTATGAAAATAGTGAACACTTACTTCAAAGAGTTATCATAACCAAGAGTTTACTTAATTGATTTGCCTTCTCTATTTTACTCTCTTTCTTGGAGCAACACTTCTCCCTTTTTCTCTCTTTTCCTCTCCATGTATTTCTTTTTCTTTTCTTTCCCTCTCTCTTCTCTCTCTTGGTTGAATTGGTTTAGGAGTGGAAGGGGAGGGATATTTATAGGCATAGGAGGGCTTGATGAGTTAACACCCAGGCATATAATGTAACGACACATGGCAAGGGAACTGACACATGTGTAGACACATGTTATGCGGTGGCAAGAAGATGGCATGCATGATGACGCGTCAAAGGGAGTGGAAGATCCATGGATGCAAGTTAGGTCTTTAGGTTTTAAGTACTTTCATCCATGGTTTAGAGGTTTCAGGTTTCTAGCACTTGATACTTATTTCCATGTAATAAATGTCTTTACCTTAGTTTAGTGTCCATTTACTTAAGAATTACACATAGATAAGGAAATACCCCCATTTGAGTTCAATAAAATTGGTTGCAAGAACTAATTCCTTAAGGATAAAAAATCAACTCTCCCTTCTAAGAAGAAAATTCACAACGTCTAACTTGGATGGATTTTATTTGGAGGGTTAACAATTTAGAAAATTTCTAGAAAATTAGGTTTTAATCTAATTCAATGATAAGAAATAATTACGGGACTCATATGTAATTTTTTGGGTATTTAGTTTTCATTGGTCAAACCTAAATTTTCAATATTCTAAGTATCAATTTTGTATCCAATTCACTTGTTTAAGTAACATCATTATTTCACTATTAATAATAAGTTATTTCTTGCAACTAAATTTAGGTATGTGACAGATGACGGATGAAGAGTTGAAGGAAGTTGTGAGAACAATGTCTCTAGGGGTTAATTTTTATTTAGGTTGCCCTCACAAGATGAAAGGACGAGCATGGCACACGAGACCTCATTACTAATGTACAAGGAGTACGTCAGGTATGACTTGAAGGTACTTATGTGCTTTGGCTGAGGTCTTAAGGGGTTGGAATACATTTCTAACCCAACTAATTCTTAGTGCTTGGCAATTGATTCTGATAATGTTGAATCTGAATCTGTTTAGTTTTGTCATCTAGACTTTAATTTTGGGATTTTGCTAGCTATTTTTTGTTTGATAAGGTATGTTGCTGTGGGTTCCACCGAGGATTAGTTTTTTCTTCATACAAGACCTGAGTCAGGGTGGAAATTCTCTTATAAAGAGGGTATTTATAAAAATTAAATGATGAAGTTCATTCTTGTAGAGTTCAGGAAGAAGAATCGTATATTGGCACTATCGGAAGCCAAACTGTAGGATTAAGGGCTCTAGGCCTTTGTTAACACTCGGGCTTCGTTTGCTTGGTAGGTGGGTCTTGTTTGGTAGAAAAGAGGGTCATTCATATCGACACCATCCTTCATGATCTGCTATTAAATAAGAAGGTGCAGATCAAGAATCCCCTTTTGGTAAAAGAAAGGGACAATAAGGTTATCAGATATTGTTACCTCCATTAAGGGTGATGGCCTCATTAATGTGACCACTACTAAACTGATGAGGGGCAATCAAATGAAAAGTGTTGAGGAGGGGAAGTCTGTATCAGAACAAAGGACTACTGTCATGTCCCAACTCTCAAGTCGAGTACGCAACAACCGCCGTATTATCTCGGTATACGGGCAGCACTTCCCCATATACCGGAACAATGCAAGGCATTCATCTTTACCTATTTAAAACCTATTTTTCCTCAAAATAAAATTTCCCAAGTAAAAAAAAGTTAAAATACAACACCATGCCTCAATGCATGATTATATAACGAATTTGAGAGTTTCAATTTACATTTACAATAAGATAATTACATTCATCCTATAAAATGTACGTTGGTCATTCTATAGACCTTAAGTATATACATTATTCAACTTCATCACGGAAGAATCGTTGGTACCATACCCAACACTCATCATCTCCAAAGGTATGTCAAGTGTTTTGAAAGTCTTTCGACATGTCTCCCTGCCAAATCTATATCTATCATCATAGAACAGTGAGGGGTGAGTATTAAAGGAAAACACACAGTAAGTGAAGGGATCGACATTATATTATCAATAGAAGGTGTTAGCACGGAATGTCAAAACACATTTTAAAACATGATGATATTATAAATCGAGTATGACATTTCTATCAATCTTGTAATCATGTATCATACATCATAATATCAACATATGCAGCCTTTTATATTTTAAAAATCATTTAAAGCTTGCCAATAAAATATTCCTGGCAAAGGTCTACCACGACCTATGACATGCGCATTGGAGTTCATATGCAAGTATATAAAAAAAACATTTAGCTCTCAACCCCAATGTTGGCTATGAGCCTCACCAAGGGCTAGCTCATGTTTTCGTACACATATATAATCAACAATGTATAGAATTCCGCCCGGTACTAGACAATGGCGTCACACATGTCCTCTCCGATTTGGTTCAACCGGACGCAACTATATATATGACGTTTGGGGATGCCTCCTACAGAAGCGTATCCGAACACAATGAGTGCCTTTACAAACGCTCTTTATAGCTATGGTAGTCCATCAAGGATATCATCACATCAAATCTACCAAGGATATCATCACATCATAAGTAAGCATCTGACCCACACATTTCCATTTAGACCATTTCAAATCAGTGTGCTAATGCAATTGAAGCATATAATTCATATCAAGTTTTCAAAAAGTGGCACAATGTCATTTTAACACAATTCATAGATGCATATCATTTGAATGAATCATTTGAGATACTTCAATGATCACAAAGAGAAGTATTTGTAAAACATAGACCAAATCTTATGCTTTCACACATGTCATAAATTATGTCATTTTGAAAATTTTTAAAATATGTATTTTTACTCAATCAAGAACATAGCGTCAAAATCTCACTCACAGTATATTGGAGGGTATGTCACTCCCTAAATGCACCAAAATATATTAGAAATATGCTCCCCTCGTTTGGTCACCAAACGTATCATTACAATGCGACACATGATATATATAATTAAGATTTGGAAATCACTAACATTGGCAAATAAAAATCTATATTAACAATTTAGGGTTCTCCCTAGAACTCCTGTACATAATCTCACCATATATACATATATGTCCCCAAATTACATGCCAACTCATTCCCAATTCTTACCACATTCTATCCCCTTCACCTTACCACACATATACAAACTATATATGCACACAAACATCATCACAACTTGCCTAAAAATTCTATACATATTAAATCACATCCCTTGGCCTTTAAATGCACAAACACACATTTTCCACTTTATCGAAAATTATGAACACAGAGATTACAATAATGTAGGACATTTTTCAGCTCACTAATGCACTTTTCTTTCCTCCAAATTCTTATCAAAACACAACCAAATTTATGTACACATTTCTCAAATCTATTTTATCAACAACCACACATATTTTTCATCACTTATGTATTTAAAATTCTGCACACATAATTTGCAACATGAATAACAAATTTTCAACTCACTAATACACCTCTTTCCCATCATTTTAAATCAACAATCATACACAATTTTTGATCACTTTGGCACTAGAATTCAGCACACATGATTGTCCTTTTTGAAGCTAAAATTTGCAGCTAATCAAAAATACATTTCTCCTCCAAATTTTTTGCCACAACATTGTACATTTTTCTGCACACTAGAATTACTACAATGAAGGACAAATTCTGCACACAAAAATTCTGCACACATTTCTCAGGGTTCATTGGATTCCACTTAGACTCTAGATTATAAAAACATGCTAAAAACATCACACTAACACATTCATACAATGTCCACAAAATTCAGTAAGGTGCAGAATTTTTCTTACCACAATTTGGATGTTTTAAGCTCAACCAAAACCTCCCTTCACAATTTCTCCATCTCTCCCTTCCTACTAACTCTCGGCCTCCTCTTGTTCACCAAGTTAGGCTTCTCCTTTTAACTCCAAATTTAGATATGTTATGTTAGGGTCTGAGATGAATGAATCTACACCAATTTTTGTATATGTTGTAAATGGGTTTGTGAGGAATTGATTTATGTAAAAATATTTGGGTAATGTTGTAGAAAAAAATTGGATCTTCCTACCTTGAAGCTCATGGCCATGGAGAGGAAAAATGGAGAGAGCTTTTGCTTCTTGCTTTGAACACTCATGGTTTTGAAGAAGGAATGTCTAAGTGTTTGGTTTTTGTTGAATTGCTCCATTTAATCCTAGTCATCCACTTTCCAAAGATCAATTCTTAGCCATTGGATTATTTTGTCACAACAAGATTCACTCCTCCTCTCTCTCACGGTTTTGGCCATTCTCTCATACTACAACCCATTTTCTCACACTACTCTCAACTCCTTCATTAATTGCATGTCTCCCAACCACCAAGATCCAAGAGCTCACAATTTTTATCCCATTTCAAATCAAATCTTCATCATTGGTTTGTTGCCAAGAAAACACATTCTTCCACTCAATGAATAGTATCTTGTCTCTCACTAACTTAAATCCAATGGCCCAAATTAATTCATTTTACACCAACTCAATTTCCACCCTTGGATTAACCTCTCAAAAACCAAAAAAAATATATATATATATTCTCTCTCTCTCTCTCTCTCCCCCTTCATGGGCACCCACGTTCTTTTCATTCTCTGATTCTTTCCCTGTCTTTTCTTCTTGTTGGTTCATGGTTTTTGAAGGGAGAATCATTTGCTAAATACTTTTAATTTTTGTTAATTGTAATGAGTCCCTTGACTTATAAAAATTACATTTTGACCCTGAAAATTTTCATAATTTCAAATTAGACCCAAAAGTCATATTAGGCCTAATTTAATTTATTCCGTGTCAAAACGTGGTCATTTAACCTTTCTGGGACACATTCGACCCGACTGGGGTTTTACTAGTAATTTTTTGAAAAATTTATGATTTAATTTTACGAAATAAGATTTATTTGAGATTTCTATACACTTTAGAGTCATCTTTATTATTATTGGACCATCGGTGGTCATTTTGGAAAATTTTGAATTCTCGGCGATTTGGGCTGAAATTTTCGTGAGTGGTAAAAGAATAGAAGTATAATAGTAAGTATACCGAGATGTCGGTGTTACAACTACGATTAAGAGTTCTATTCTTACAATTGTCTAGAAAGGGAAGAAAATGAAGTTGGATACCAATAGTGAAGAAGTACATTTGTTGAGGGAGGGAGGGGCTTAGACATGGGTGATGTCAATCTATTGAAGCCAATTTGGCTTTACAATCAAACTGCTCTTCTGGCTCAAACGAGGAATCCGTGATGTGATGTTCACTAGATCATCTTTGATGTGGAGACCTATAAAATTCCGTTGGAGGTGGCTCTGGCGTAGAAAGTTCTGACACTCAAGTTAGAAAGAGTGGTAAAAGAGAATGAAAGATTAAATGAGACTGAACCTTATGTAGTCTCTGCATGCTATATGTAGAGTATAGAGTAAAAAGTGTATACCTGGGGGGTTGCTTTACATAATATATATAGCTTGTATGGCAAGTCTCGTATGCATTTCGGGGTACAAATACCCTACTTATCTTATAAAGAGATCATTGGAGATCTTCTGAAATAGCAGGAATCATAGTCGTAGACTTCTTATAAATTTGCAGTTCTCCAAGGTAGGAATGTTCTAATTGCTGTCACGAAGATTTTGAAAGTCTTATGCGCTTAGGGATTTACTCCCTCATCATGTGAGTTCACAATAGATTCGTATCAGATTAAAGAAAGTTTAAATTCAATAATTTTGCACTCTAATTCTTAATGCGCACAAGAATTCTTGTTGGCATTTCTCCTCTCTTCTTGTTTCTTTATTAAAATTAATCAAAATCTATAATAGTTAAATTTAAAAAATGATAAGATTAACTATCAAGATATAAACAGAATTTTATATCTCTTTCCACTTTAAAACAATTACATTTACTATTCACTAATTGGTAGCTAAAGTCATCGCCAAGTGGCGACAAAAAATGTTTGGTGGCAAAATTCGTCACTAATTGGCAACGAAAACTTTTTCGTCGCTAACTAGCAATGGATAATAATTTCGTGACTATATTTTTCCACGAATTCTGTTATCCGTCACTAAATTTCGTGATGGAAATTTTTCGTGGCAAATTTCGTTGCCAATTAGTTACAAAAAATTTTTCGTCGCTAATTAGTTACGAAAAAAATATTTGTCACAAAATTAATACTGTTATTAATACTGTTATTTCAAAATTCATGACTAATTTCGTAACTAAATTTCTTTTATTTTCAACCATGTTTCTCTTTTTAATCTATTTTGAATAACGAAATTAAATTGAATACATAGTGAATATTACAATTTTTATTAAATTGATAATTTTTAACAACAAATAATTTAACTAATCTGTAACAAATAAATTTTAATTAGTTAAGACTATCAAATTCACTATTCTGTTCGCTTCTCTCATATAATTCAAACGTTTTTTAAAATTCAGTTGTTTACCTTTATTCATTATCGTCATCAACAAGAAAGACAATAAATCATACATCCATATCCAGTGATTTATTTCGTCTGATAAGTAAATCAAACAATAGTTTTCGGATTACAGTGCCAGTAAGACGGAACGCTATAGATAGGCGGTTGTCCATTTATATACTATTCTATGATTTTAAATCTTTTATTATTTTATTTTAAATTAATATTTTATTATTTTATCACAAATTATCATTTTATATTATTTAATTATTATTAATAAAATGTGAGCGTAAGTTAAAAAATTTTAAAAAAATTAACAACTCATATTTTAATTTATTTTATTTTTCTATTATTTTATTTTTTTTATATTAACATAGTTATTAAAAAATAAAATATATATAACAAATAAAATATTTATTAAATTATTATATTTATTAAACTAAATATTTATTAAATTATTATATTTATTAAATTATTTATTAAATTTAATAAATAATTTATTAAATATAATAATATTTAGCAATGAAAATTTATTAAATATTTATTTTATTATTATATGATATTTTATTATATTTTGAATTTAGCAATGGATTAAGAATTTTCGTAGTTAAATTTAGTGACAGAAACAGAAAATCCATCACTAAATTTAGTGACAGAAATTCAAAATCTGTTACTAAATTAAATATTTATTTAGTTATTATATTAATATTTTATTTTATTTTATTATTTTATATTAAAAATCATATTTATAATTTTATAATATTTTAAATATTTTTTTAAATAACATTTTATTTTTTAAAATCTATTATTATTTTATTTTAAAATAAGATTTTATTATTTTATAACAAATTATTATTTTATTATTATTAATAAAATGTGAGCGTAAGTAAACAAATTCAGAAAAATTAAATTAACAATTCATATTTTAATTTATTTTACTTTTCTATTTGTTTATTTTTTTTATTAACTTTATAATTAAAAATAAAATATATATAATAAATAAAATATATAATAATATATAATATAATAAATAAAATATATAAATCATAAAATATAAAAAAATAAAATTTTATTTTAAAATTTAGCGACGAATTTGGTGAACCTAGATTAAAATCCATCGCTAAATTAAATATCTATTTAATATTGAAATATATACAATGATTACATCACATACATCGCATATACATAGAAATTGAAAATCTGTCGTTAAATTAAATATTTTATTTAATTATTATATTAATATTATATTTTATTTTATAATATTTTAAATTTAGTGATGGAAATCGAAAATCTGTCGCTAAATTAAATATTTATTTAATTCTTATATCGATATTTTATTTTATTTTATTTTATTTTAAATTAGTGATGGATTTGGAATTTCTGTCACTAAATTTAGCGACGGAAATCAAAAATCCGTTATTAAATTAAATATTTATTTAATTATTATATTATTATTTTATTTTATTTTATTATATTTTAAATTTAATGATGGATTTGGAACGGAAATCGAAAATCCGTCGCTAAATTAAATATAATTAAATAAAATAAAATAAAATATTAATATAATAATTAAATAAATATATATAATTAATAAAAATTACAATAATATATAATATAATTTAGCGACGGATTTCTCTTATCTGTCGCTAAATTTAGTGACAAAAAGGTTTCCTTCGCTAAAGTTGTTGCTATTTTAGCGACGGTTTTCTAATTTTCGTCGCTAAATTTTTTGCAACACAACATTAGCGATGAAAATTTTTTTGTCACTAAATCCATTGCTAATATTTTTATGGACGAATTTTTCTAAAATTTTTATCGCTAAAATCGTATTTTTTTGTAGTGATTTTTTAAAAGAAAAAAGAGTGATAGGAATATAGAAAGGGTAAATAACCAAATTATAAATTTTGTTGACATTCTTCATCTCCGGGGAAGGGGTTCAATTTCATCTTGACTTTTGCTTTTCATATTTCTATACTTTCTTTGTATTATTTTATTATTTCTTAATTTTTGCATTATGGTAGCATATGTCAATCTTTTTGGTGTGGTAGACAAAAGAATTAATCTGCTAAAATTCAAAATTTTTCGAGTAGCTGCTTCTTCAACCTTTTAAGGTTGTGGTCATGACTGAGATGTTGTCTTTTGATTAACCTTCAACATTCTACATCCATCATGGCTTGTAAGTGCTCTTTATATCCAAAGATGGCCATAAGTTGAGAAAATTATGTTTGACAAGCTACTTGCAATAAGCTTTAGCCAGAAAGAGAAAAGAAGGTTGAAATGGGGGGCCATTATTGGATACGAGCTATGGTGTTGTGCTTCTACATAGTTAAATGTGTGGGAGAGAGCTACTCTTCAATTGGCTCAATCAGGGTGGAACGAGGTCATTAGAGAATATAAAGCTACACTTTTGATATTACAATGTGCTATCAATGATGGTCTATAATACCAACGAACAATTGGTATTGTGAGAAAGATACTAGATCCCCATAATTAAAACTCGATTTCGAATCATGAGAATAGAAAAAATTATATTGGAAGAGCTCTCACAATAGAAGATCAAACAGTAGCTCAAGACATATTGTCGAAATATAACTCTAGATACCGATTGTCAACTATCCAAAAAAAATGATGGCCTCCAATTAAGGTGGTATAGGTTTACATACGCATTATATTGGTATGTCCAAACTTGATATATAAATTTTATGGGAATAATATGAAATGCTATACATGTGTCAACGTTAAATTTCTATTTACGTTGGCATTTTTCTTTTTGGAAACTATATGCAATCTTTATGAGAGCAGGGGAGGTTACGTCCAGTTTGGGCCTAAATTTATCGGGGTATCTGGTGGGTACTCTTGTACGAAACAGCTCTCAAGTTCATTTTCCTAGAAGGGTTTTTAATACAACTTTGGATCGATCCAATTGATGGATATCTAAAGGTAGAACGCATGTTAAAATAGCATTGTTCAGGTAATGAAAACCAAGATTAAAATTTAATAATTTCTTGAAAAGTATGTTATCGAATCCACAAAGAACTAAATCAAATATAAGCACCAGAAATCATAGAAACAAACTAAACTAATATGGAATGATAAGATTTTATTTCATGAGTTCATTTGATAAGTAGAATTATCGGGCATGCAAGAAAGTGATTAGTTCTTGCCTTACACTTTACGCTACAAGAATCAATAGTCGAGGGGATTGTAGAGTCAGAGTCCCATCAAGATTCAGATTTTGAATTGAGAACAATGTGGATTTTTACCTATTGGGTGAAGTTTGAATGAGTTGAAACCTTTTATAAGTATCCTTGTCAGCACTTTTAAACATTGCAAAACAAATGTCCTATTTAGACGGACGAAAACCATCCACTAAACCCACTAAAACCGTCAGTAGAATCTTCTCTAATGGATGGACCTTCCATTAGCTATACACTAGTTAGGATAGATCTATTCCGACAGTTTTGATCACCGTTGAAGCATGTCCTGAATCAATATTGACAGTTAGAAAAGTAATGGTAAAAGTTATTGTCTTTTATTATCAGTTTTGAAAACGTTGGTAAAAGTTACTATTTTTTATCATCGATTACCACATGTGTTAGGCAATATTACTATTTTTTATCATCACTCACCACAACTATTAAGAAATATTACTGCTATTTATCATCGATTACCACATATTTTAGGAAATATTACTATTTTTTATCGTCGGTTATCATAAGTGTGAGTAAATGTTACTAACTTTTATCGTTGGATATGACATATGATGACCAACTATCCAGCCGTCGCACCCTCTAGCAAAAGGAGATAAACATGTAAATGCGGAAGCAACAAACCCAATTAAAATGTGAGATAAGAACTCGCAATAGTCGCACTCCCCGAGTGTGATAACACGGAAAGAGATTTATATTAAAAGAAAACAAATCACTTGTTCATTCCAAATAAAATAATAGAAAAGTCTCCCCTATTTAGTGACTATTTAACCACCTGGGATTAATATAAAACCTGATAAAATATTCAATTCACTAGAAATATCAAACAAACGACATTAATGGCTCTCCCGTTCATCCAATAACACACTACTGAATACAGTCTCAATATAGACTAAAACTATACATATAAAACTCTCCTTGGCCTCTAACTATTCATTTACATATAACAAGTACTCATACAAACTCAAAGGAAACACAAAAGCAACATGCCTTAGTATTACAAATAGGTCAGAAAAGAGTACGGAATGAAATCTCTTGGCTCAAAGGCCTCTACCCTGCGATTCTCTCTCAACTCCTTGATTACCTGAAAATAAGGATATCGGGGTCAGAAAAAGCTAAGCAACTATACGGGGAACCAATAGCAAGCAAAGAATGCAAACAAACACAAGAATATTATTATCCCTATGTAAAAATTGGAATCATAGCAAAGTATACCAATGATGCCCATTAACTGAAAAGGACACTCTCAATTACCACATTTAAAACCATTATGTTTTTTCCATCTTCATTGTTCCAATTTAATTTGACATTTAAAAAAAGGAATGGAGTGTCGAACCAAACTAATGTACGAGGGTTTGAAGAGTAAGCCAAAAATTCGGTATTCCTAAATGAAATCTTGGTCTTTTTTGGTTAGACACCTCAAACACTTCACCTGATTCTAATTCCATCATCGTAGGGAGAAGAGATACATCTATAGTTCTTCAAATTTCACCCGTAGGCTTTCGCAAAGCTTTCAGAACTCCACATACCAACTGTACTTCTTAAGTTTCGCCCGCAGGCTTCGCAAAACTTTTAGAATTATCATCGCAATATCACTTTTCTTCATATTCACATGAGTGATAATTACAAAAAATTCCAATTCATCACAAGGATCACATAGAATTCTGTAGAAAACGTGGCACTTTGAAAATTCACCATAAATTCATTCCTCAATGAAACTCTTCGAATTTTATGTCTACAAGTCTAGTTTCTACAGAAGAAAACCCTACGTAATTTGTAATTGTGTAGAAAAAGATATTAAATAAATAACAGGATATGGTCACGTTGTGAACAGAACAGTTTTTCTACAAAGATCATACGATTTCAAAAATTCACCAAAAATCCATTTCTCCAAAAAACTTTTTGAATCCTATAACCTTTAAAGGTACTAGTGTTACCAGGAGAAAACTGTACTCAATTTGAAGTTGTGCAGAAAAAGATATTGAATAAATAATAGGATATGGTCAGGCTGTCCAGTTTACAAAATATCTAGAGTTTCATTCAAGAACGGGATTTTTTTTCCCTAATTCATTTCCTCCAATATCCAGTAACATAATTACATCAAAAATATATTGTATAGCATTATTAGGCATCAATTGAACAAACACATACAAGGTACTTGCCTTTCCAAGCTTCAAAGTTCACTTCTCGTTAGCTCCTTCAACCTTCTTCCTTTCTATGCACTTTTCAGCTTGTTCTATAGGTGTTCTACACCTCTTTTTGCTTCCCAAAGGCTAAGGTTAACATATATATGGATAAAGATATGTTATTTCAAGCTTAAAGGTTTATTTTAATGGAGGTTAGGGTGAGTTTTTGGAGGAGGAAGAAGAAATCCGAGAATGGATTTGCAAAATGAAGTTCTCTTCTTTTCCCCTTTTTATTGTGATCCATAGTGGCTTGTGGGTCCCCCAACTAGGTTGATGTGGTTAGGATGGTTGTGCCATGTAGTAAGTCATGAAATGCCATGGTGTCCCCAAATTAGTTTTATTTTTATTTTATTTTATCTTATTTTCTTTTTCTTTTTCTTTTTCTTTTCTTTTTTTTTCCTTTTGTGGGTCCCACACCAAACCTTAATTTGGTTCTCTTGTTGCACTGTTTTGATCATTTACATTCGCCACCATGTTCCATAGTCTATGCTAATTTCACTATGTTTCATCTCTACTTGGGATTATAAACACAAAAATCGCAACATGTATTGCAAATGCATCTAACATCACAGCGCATCAAATTTATCACAATGCAAAGTAACGAATTTAAGGATGACAAGTAGGAATACAAACGAAAATGCATGTTTTAGTGTTTTATTAAAATGGGACCTTACATCCTTCCCCCTTAAAAGATCTAGTCCCCCGGATCACTACTCAAGCTAAAAAAGATATGGATATCGCTTCCTCATTTCTGATTCTAGCTCCCAGGATGCCTCCTCAGAGGTGTGGTGACTTCAAAGAACCTTTACCAATTTAATGGTTTTGTTTCTTAAGTTCTATTCTCGATAATTCAAAATCTGGATCGATTGCTCAACATAGGTTAGATCTTCTATAACTTGGAGTAACTCATAGTTGATCACATGTGAAGGATCATGGACATACTTCCTTAGCATTGAAACATGAAAGCTCGGGTGAACTCCCTCTGATGCTGGAGGCAGAGCCAATTCATAAGCAGATAACCCAACTCTCACTACTATCTCAAAAGAACCAACAAATCTGGGGCAGAGCTTTTCCTTTTATTTCCCAAACCTCCCCACCCTTTTGATTGGATAGACTTTCAGAAAACCTTTATCCTGTACCTCAAATTCCAAATCTCTACATATCTGATCCGCGTAACTTTTCTGGCAAGATTGAGCTGTTCTAAGCTTTTCTCAAATGGCTTGGACTTTCTTCGTGGTTTCTTATAGATAAGTTGGCCCTATCTCAGATTGAAGTAGCTGCTTCTCTCCCACTTCATCCCAACAAAGAGTAGTCCAACATTTTCTCTCATGTAATACTTCAAACGGTGCCATACCAATGCTAGAGTGATAACTATTGTTATAAGCAAATTCCACTAGCATTAAGTGTTCAGCCTAACTACCACGGAGCTCTAAAATACAAACTCTCAACATATCCTCTAGAGTCTGTATAGTCCTCTTGGATTGACCATCTATTTTAGAATGATATGCTGTAGAGAAATTAAGTTTAGTTCCCAATGTAAAGCTTCACTAACTTCTCCACGGAATGGGTCACCGCAACAGATAGAAAGTGAGTTGACTTGGTCAGCCGATCTACTATCACCCATATAGCATCAAATCCCCTTAACATTTTAGGCAGTCCTGAGATGAAATCCATAGTGATATGCTCCTATTTCTATTCAGGAATAGGGAGTCGCTCAAGTAGTCCACTAGGTCTCTCGTGTTCAACTTTTATTTGTTGAAATGTCAAGTATCTATGAACAAACTCCGCAATAGCTCTCTTCATACCAGGCCACCAAAAGGATTCACGCAAATCTCTGTACATCTTGGTGGATCCAGGATGAATGGAAAAGACTGAGCAGTGTGCTTCCTCCAAAATCAATCTCTACAATCCCTGAGCTTCCGGAACTACTTACCTGTTCCGAAATCTGGCTATTTCATTTGATACATTGAATTCAGGCTTCCCCCTTTAAGAGTGTCTTCCCTGAGCTTAACTGTTGCTTCATCAGTTTGCTGAGCCACCCTAATGTGATAAGATAGATCTGGTCGGACCATAAATCGAGCCAAATGAGACCCTTGACTAGTTACCTCAGCATCAATCTTCAACTGCTCAAACTTAGCTATCATCTGATATTCTCTTACTAGTAGAACTGCTATTGGAATAGTAGATTTATGACTAAGAGCATCTGTCATAATATTTGCTTTACCGGGTTGATACTGAATAGTAACATCGTAATCTTTTAATAGTTCGAGCCATCTACGTTGTCTTAGATTCAACTCCTTCTAGATAAATAAGTATTTGAGACTCTGATGATTAGTGAATATCTTGCAGTGTTCACCGTAGAGGTAGTGTCGCCAAATCTTCAAAGCAAATACAATAGCCGTAAGCTCCAGATCATGGGTAGGATAATTCACTTCATGAGGTTTCAACTATCTAAAATTATAGGCTATCACATTTCGTCCTTGCATCAGTACACAACCCAAACTGGTTCTGGATGCATCACTAAAAATCACATATCCCTATCCACTAACTAGTAATGTTAGTACTGGAGTTGATACAAGCCTATCTTTTAGAGTCTGAAAATTAGTCTCACATTGTTCATCCCACCTGAAGAGTACATTCTTATGAGTCAATCTTGTAAGTAGAGCAGCCACCAAAGAAAAATCCTTAACAAATTTACGGTAATAGCCTGCCAAACCCAAAAAACTACGAACCTCCGTAACTGTAATAGGTGGGAACCAATTAACAATAGCTTCAATCTTTTTTGGGTCTACAGAAAGTCCTCTCCCAAAGATAATATGACCAAAGAATGTTATTTCACTATGCCAGAATTCACATTTACTTAATTTGGCGTACAATTTCTCAACTCTCAAAGTTTGTAAAGTTATGCAGATATGTTGTTCATGCTGGTCTCTATCCTTAGAATATACCAGAATATCATCGATAAACACCACAATAAAATCATCCAAATAGGGTCTGAAAACACGGTTCATCAAGTCCATGAAACTGTTGGAGCATTGGTTAGCCCAAACGACATAACCAAAAACTTATAGTGACCATATCGAGAACGAAAAGCCATTTTTGGTATATTTTCCTCTCTTACCCTAATCTGATGATAGTCGGATCTAAGATCTAGTTTAGAGAAAATTGTAGCATCTCGTAACTGATCAAACAAAACATCAATTCTCGGCAAGGGATATTTATTCTTAATGGTCACTTGATTTAATTTACGGTAATCACTGCATAACCTCAAGAAACTATCCTTCTTCTTTACAAATAAAACTGGTGCATCCCAGGGAGAAGCACTCAGACGAATAAATCCCTTGTCCATGAGTTCTTGCAACTAAGTTTTCAACTCCTTCAACTCAGTTGGAGCCATTCGATATGGAGCCATAGAAATAAGAATAGTATCTGGCACTACATCAATAGGGAATTCTATCTCTCTAACTGGTGGAAATCCAGGCAAATCATCTGGAAACACATCTAGGAAATCCCGAACCACTAGTATGTCAACCAATTGTATTTGCTCCTTTTTGTCTTCAATGACATAAGCTAAATACCCTTGACGACCCTTGGATAGCATCCTAATTGCTCTAATGAAAGACACAACTTGAGTTCTTATAAATCTATCACCAATAAAGAAAATCTGTGGTTGTCTTGGTGGTGAAAAGTACACAATCTACCGGTGATAATCAACCAGTGCATAATTAGCATATAACCAATCTATACCTAGAATTACATCCAAATCTAACAACTCTAATGGTAAAATTCAATGCTAAAATCATGATCCTGGATGCTCACAATACAAGAACCTCATCTCCTAGAGGGGTAACAACCCACAACCACTGCTGTAGAGGTTCAGACTCACGAGACAAGTGTATAATAAATGCAAATGAAATGAATGAATGCGTGGCACCCAGATCAATCAAAACACGAACATCACATGAAAATAACTTCATTCTACCTGTAATCACATCAGGTGAAGCACAAGCCTCCTGAGCAGTGACTGCGTGAACTCTAGCCAGACCTCCCGGGCCTGGTGGCATACCCTGAGGTCGTCTTTATTGTGGCTGCGGTGGTAAAGCTGGTCTAAGTAGTCCCGGCCTTAATGGAATTTGAGAGGCTACTGCACACTGAATCGATAGAGGTTTAAGTGGACGAATATGCTATACAAGAGTGGGCTGTGACTGCTTGGGCCTAAGAGGACAACGAAAAGCATAATGACCGTGCTCTATAACAAAGTTTCGTTCCTCCTTCACAAGGCCCCATATGCAAATTTCCACAAATTGGACACAATGGCCTCTTGCAGGAGCCTTCACCTGCTCAAACTGTCTCTTCTTCTCTTTTTTCTTCTCATGCTTGAAGCTTGGACTTCCGTTGGCCGTTTCCCCTGTAACTTCTCCTGTCTATCCTTAGTGACCAACTCCAAAGCCTTAGCATTATTCACTAGATCCCGATAAGTCGTGAAAGGGAAAGTACCATATACCTTTGGAAGAAGGATCGCAATCATTTTTTAAAACTCTTTGCCCTCTTTTCCTCCATATCAACTAATTCTGGAGCATACACCGCCAATCTAGCAAAGCAATCTTCATATGAACTCACAGTCTGACTGCCCTGTCTCAAATTTAGAAATTCGGACATCTTTTGATCTCTAACAAAAGTGGGCACATATCTCTCATGGAAAATCTAAGTGAAATTACCCCAAGTGACATACTAAAGGTTACTATCATATTGAAGTCTCAACTCCGAACTCCACCAGTCATACGCAGCTTCTTTTAGCTAATGGATGGCCAATCCAATCTTATATTCCTCTGCAACCATAAACTCGGAAAAAAATCTCTACATCTCTACAATCCAAGTCTCTGCAACCTGAGGATCATCACTCCCCAAAAATATCATTGGCTCCATTTTTCTAAACTTAGTCATCAGTTTTAGGAATCGAAAATCCTCTCATGGCATGCATACATTCCCCGTGTCTTCGTATCCATCTCTATATTCGATAGCTCTTTGATCTCTACATGATCTAACCCGATCTGATTCAGAACCAACGGATACCACCAGAGTTGCTAAAATTGACATAGCTAAAGAGGTAGGCGTGGTATGAGTAACTAGAGAGATATCTGCAGTCTCTGTAATACTGACATTACGGTGTCCGTACAAGTGTACTAGTTTTGAAATATATATATATATATATATATAGAGAAAAAATTTTATTTATATTGATTATGATTTTGGGGTATTTAATTTAAATTTTTTGGTACATTTTAAGTTTCCATGTTCGCAATAATAATAAGCCCCATTTTTATGAAATTCGCATTCTAGCGAAATATGGGTGTGAAATTATATACATACATATATATATATATGTAAAAAAAAAGGGGGGAAAAGCTGCGTTTTGGCCCGAAGTGCTGCGTTTTGGCCCGAAGTGTTGCGTTTTGTCCCAAAACACAACACCTCCCCGAAATGGGATTAGGGCTTTTAGCCCTAATCTCTTCCTCTCCCATCTCTTCATCTTCCTCCCGCCACTCTCTCCTTCCGCCGCACGCACAGCCGCCCTCCCTCTCCTCCGCCATCCCCTCCACCACTCACTAGCGGACCACCCCCTCTGTCTTCTCTCTCTACCTCACTCTCTGTTACTCTCTTTTTCTCTCTCTCTCTTCGGCTTCTCCTGATCCCACCACCCAACGCCACCGCTCACTTCGCCGCCGCTGCTCCTTCCTCCCGCAAGCACCGACCTTCCACGAGCGCGACTGCAACTCCTTCCGCCACCACGCGATCTACCCAGCACGAAGCGAGCACGCCCCTACGTGATCCACCCAGCGCGAACATGATCAAGCTACTGCGCGATCCTCCCTGCGCGAGCACAGCGCGAACACAGAGTGCGACCCTCTCGCGAGAGCGTAGCTCAGCTCGTGAGCACACGCCTCAACTCGGGAGCGTGCGCCTCAGCTCGTAAGTGCGCGCCTCAGTCCGCAAGGGCGAGTTAGTCCGCGTACGCCTCAGCTCACGAGCGCGAGCTAGTCCGCACACGCCTCAGCTCTTGAGTGCACACCTCGTTCCACAAGCGCCTCAGTTCGTGAATGCGAGCTAGTCCGCGCACACCTCAACTCGCGAGCGCGTGCCTCAGTCTACGAGTACGAGCTAGTCCGCACGCGCCTCAGTCCGAGAGTGCTAGCCAGTCCGCGAGAGTGAGCCTGCTCGCGTGCACACCTTCGCACGAGCGCTCACCAGCCCGTTAGCGTACAGCCCACCAGCCTGCTGACCCGCCAGCTTGCAAACCCGCGAGCCCGCTGCAGCCCGCGAGCCCACTACGGCCTGTGAAGCCCTCTGTAGTCCAAGAAGCCCTCTGCGGCCAGTAAGCCCGCCAGCTTACTGACCCGCAAGCCCGCGACGGCTCGTGAGCCCATGACAGCCCACAAACCTCTACGTAGGTAACTGATTTAGGGTTTTGATTCTGATCTAAGTGTTTATGACGTAACTAATAAATCTTGTCTTGATAGGAAGCGTTTCAGATTTTGGAGTGATCTATGAGACATTCGAACGAAAGCCTGCGCTTCGAGAAAACCCTAGGTGAGGGATTTCGGACCCATTCGATTTTGTTATTGAATTTAGGGTAAATTTAGGATAAGAAGTCTTGTATATGCTAGAACGTAAACTAGATTGGAATAGAATGCATTTTCGGACAATGTATGTGGTTCATTAGGTTAAGTGTAGAAATTTATATGAAATAAAACTGTTCAGGATGATAGAATCAGATTAAGTTGATTAGAATAGTTTCCCTTGGAGTTTAAACTGACCTATGCATGAAAATAATCGGAAATTGGGATTTAAGTTCAAGGGTTGATGTAGTCTTTCTCATTATAAATTGTTCTGCACATAGACAATTTAAATACAATCTCCGTATTATGAAAATAGACTCCTATATCTTGAAAATGACATATGGCTTGAAACATTTGGATGGGAATCGAAAAGTGTATGACTTTTCAAAAATTTTCCATCTTATAAGAAAATTATTTATTTTAAGACTTATTTCCAATCTTGAGTGGTTTTAAGATTGAATTAGACTTGGTTTAAAAGTACATTAATTGTTTATAAATGAAATGCTATTGATGACATTAGAGTGTATTCATAAATTGAAGAGTTAAGGTTTGTACAAACTTAGGAAAAATGGATAAACCCTATAATACTTGAAAATTTGATGTTAAATTGTGAGGATCTGATTAGATTGATCTTTTTGGAGACTCGAGGAGTCAAATTAGATTTGTTTTAAAAATAAGGAGTGACCACCCTCCCTAGAAAAGTGAGTGGGTTTTTGACATCTACTATTGATTGACAGATCATATTTTATCGATTTTCAAACAACATGATTTTTATAAGTGTGAAAACTAAATTTTTGGATTTTGATAGACATATTTTTGTGACCATTGGAGTGTTCCAACTATTGATTTTATTGATTTGCATCCATGAGTTTGATAACCGGATACTGTGCCATTTTTTTTGACATAATGACATGTTTTAATGTTTTGGTTGTATTGGCACGTAGTTTTTGAATGGAGTTACATGTATTATTTGGATTATACGCCCGACCGACGTTATGTTACGATGTATGGGGCTATATACCTGACTGACATGATGATGTGATCCATGGGGCTACATGCCCGGCCGACTTGGTGATATGGTGATATGCTTTCTATAGCATTCCATAGCTATGAAGGACATTTGGTAGAGGCACCCTTTGTGCTCGGATAGACTTCGGCCGGAGGTATCCGCCAGATCGTCATGTGTATGGATATCCCAGGTTAACCCTCATCGGGGAGGATGTGAGTTTACCTCTGTTTAGCACTGGGCGGGACACCATACACAGCCGACTATATATACATATTATTATTATTATTTACAGGCTAGTTGGAGTAGTCTGTGGCCAACATTGGGATAGAGCGTCATTATTTGATATTTGCATAGTGAAAATCCCCAATGCGCTCGTTTTTTGTCGAGGTAGACTATTGATAGGGTTATTTGTTCGGCCGGCTCTACATATGTGACTTGATACATGGATGGATGCATATGTTATTTTCTGATGTGTGCCTTGAGATATGTTTTACTCTAAAACAGCATGTTATTTTCGTACACTCGATATTATTTTACTCTAAAACAGCATGTTATGTTCGGTCGGGCTTGGTTATGGATGTTATCATGTCTTCTGCTATAATTATTAGAGATTTTAGTTTGATCAATGTACTCATCTATTTATTTTCTGGGATGACTGTATAATTATGGACATTTATTCGAGAAACTCTCATATTGACTCGGTTCACTTGCATTGAGGCATCTATATGTATTTAAAATGTTAACTTGGGAATTAATTGTACATGTGTATAAACATTTAGATCCGCTCGGTGTGGCGGCTGCTTATGCTCTAGTTTAGTATGATAGTAGAGGTCTGTGGATAGGACTACTAAAAATTTGTATAGCCTTGCGTTGTCTTGGTTGTTGGCTGTGGTTTGGTTAATGGTTGTAAAGCCAGGATGACCGTTTTATTAAATTGATAGGATGGTTGTGAATATTATAGGTTGAATTGTACATGGGAGACCTCCAAAATATCGAGAGATTTTGTCCGATTTTCTGTAAAAATGTAACCGGCATCCAAGGCAACGAACAACTGTTCATGACCCCGGTTCGGGGCGTCATAGTTCGGTTGGTATCAGAGCTTCTAGGTTAGAGAAAGGATAGTAATAAAAGTCTTCCCAAGTACATTTAAAAGTCCTCAATGCATTAGAGAGTTTCGTACAATCATTTAAAGTTCCATACATGGTCGTAGACCACTAATTTCATTCCTTTTAGGGGAACCCTAATTTTTAAAGCATGCCAAACTCTATAGTTATATCTAATGAAAATTCTCTCTTTGCAAAATTATGCTGCCTAGACGCGGTAAACTAGCGGGACGTGGAGCTAGACTCGCGCTACCCGAGACTCCTCAAGTGCCTGACCCTTCGAGGGAACCTGAGACCCTTGGAGTGCCTGAGGCTGCTTCCTCTTCACAGGCGCCCCTTATAGCGCCTACTCAGCCTGCTGCTCCAGCTGAGGTTCCACTACCGTCCCTTAAGGCATTTAGGCAAGTGTATGAGTGGTACATCTCCCACAAGGTTCAGATGCCACCCCCACCACCACCGACGGTAATGCCGACTCCTACGGCCGTGCCACCTCTACTAGTACCGATGGTCGCCCCGACTCCTACGGCCGTGCCACCTTCAATTGTACCAGATCAGCCCCCAATAGTAGATCTTTCTACTGTTTCAAGACCTAGTGACACTACCTCCTCCACCTTGAGGCGTATTCATGAACTCACCCAGTTGGTGAAGGAGGCAGGCAGTTAAGCTGCACGGAGTTTGCAGGATCGGGTGATTCCACAGCAGTGAAGCATTGGATCAACCGCACTCGCAGAATTTTGACTGATTTGGGTTTGAGCGAGGACTACCGGCTTCGGCTAGCAAAGAGACTTTTGGATGGCGACGCACTCACTTGGTGGGAGGCGATTTATGACGATGCTACCGAGCCACTGCAATGGGAGGACTTCCTATGGGAGTTTGATCGCAGGTACTTCTCTGAGTTCTAGTAGGACCGCAAGAGGGCAGAGTTTCTGTACTTGCGGCAAGGAACCAGGACAGTGACAGAGTATAAGACAGAGTTGAGGTGACTAATCCGCAAAGGATGGCCTCAACTTAAACATCAAGAGGTATATGACAGTGACTCCTAGTCTCTCCTTTACGGAGATCGTGGACTCAACACTTAAGGGGGAGGAGATCATCCGTGCTATGGGCAGACAGCGGGAGTACAGAGAGCAAAGGAATAAGAGATCTGGGGCTTCTTCGAGCCAAAGCTCGAAGAAGGGCAGGACTTCAGGATATCGGGAGGCTCTTCTCAGCCAAGACAGGCACATACTGGGTAGGAATCGTGACCTCAAGGGTTTAAAGCTCCGACCCCTGGTACCACTACTCAAACTTCAGATCAGCGACACCCCTTTTGCAGCCGATGTGATGGACACCACCCTTTTGGAGAGTGTAGGGTGCCTGTTAATTATATTTTACCGATTTTCAAATGACATAATTTCTATACGTGTGAAAACTAAATTTTTGGGCTTTGATAGACATATTTTTGTGACCATTGGAGAGTCCCAACTGTTGATTTTATTGATTTGCATCCATGAGTTTTGTTCTAATGCTTTCACTGTATTGGCATGTAGTTTTTGAATGGAGTTACATGTATTATTTGGGCTGTACGCCCGGTCGACGATATGTTACGATGTATGGGGCTATATGCCCGGCCGATGTGATGATGTGATGCATGGAACTACGTGCCCGGCCGACTTGGTGATATGGTGATATGCTTTCTATAGCATTCCGTAGCTACGAAGGACATTTGGTAGAGGTATCCCTTGTACCCGGATACGTTTTGGCCGGAGGTATCCGCCAGATCGTCATGTATATGGGTGTCCCAGGTTGACCCTCATGGGGGAGGACGTGAGTTTACCTCTGTCTAGCACTGGGCGGGACACCATATACGGCCGACTATATATACATATTATTATTGTTATTTTCAAGCTAGTTTGAGTAACTTATGGCTAACATTGGGATAGAAAACCATTATTTGATATTTGCATAGTAAAAACCCCTCAATGCGCCCGTTTTTGGTCAAGGTAGACTATTGTCGGGGTTGTTTGTTCGGTCGGCTCTACATATGTGACTTGATACATGGATGAATGCATATGGTATTTTATGATCTGTGCCTTGAGATATGTTTTACTCTGAAACAGTACGTTATTTTTGTACACTCGATATTATGTTACATGTTTTAACACTCCAAGTTCATCCTCGATTTGATAGCACGATATCAATCCCCTCACTTGCTGAGTATCCTCTCATAAATACTCACCCCTCACTTTCTTTCCCATGGGATTAGTCTTGGACTGAAGAAAAATTTTGTGATTTCATACTTGTGACGTGAACTTGATAGCACTGAGTTTGAATATAGATGTTACCATATCTTCCGCTACAATTATTGGAGATTTTAATTTGATCAATGTACTCATCTATTTATTTTCTGGGATGACTATATAATTATGGACATTTATTCGCGAAACTCTCATATTGACTCGGTTCACTTGCATTGAGGCATCTATATGTATCTAAAATGTTAACTTGGGAATTTATTGTACATGTGTATAAACATATAGATCCGCTCGGTGTGGTGGCTGCTCATGCTCTAGTTTAGTGTGAAAGTACAGGTCTGTGGTTAGGACTACTAGAAATTTGTATAGCCTTGTGTTGTCCTGGTTGTCGGCTGTAGTTTGATTAATGGTTGTGAGGCCAGGATGACCCTTTTATTAAATTGACAACATGGTTGTGAATATTACAAATTAAATTGTACATGTGAAACCTCCGAAATATGGAGAGGTTCTGCCCGATTTTATATAAAAATATAGTCGGCATCCAGGGTAATGGGCAGCTATTCATGACCTTAGTTCGGGGCATGATAGTCTCACTCCCTATCACTGGTTGAGACAGCCTCTCTATCAGCCTACGAATGTCTCTAGATATAGTGCCTACCATAGCCATCATGTCGGCTAAAGCCTGTTGCAAACCTGTCCCTTCTGGCCTCTGATTGTCTGACATCTGAGATTGAGGCTCCTACCTCTGCTCCTCATCCCTGTGCTCTCCCTGAGGAGATACTTCATTCTATCTCATTGTCTTAACCATTTCATATCCTAGTGACCTGATGCATACAAATGAAAATTAATGTCACTTATGATATAAACCACCCTTTACCTAATAGCTTATACCTATAGTCACAAATCCTAAATACAGAATTCCCAAAACCTTGGGCTGTGATATCAACTGGGACGACCCGCTATCCAAGCATCATATCCCCTAGCAAAAGGAGATAAGCATGCAAATACGGAAGCAATAAACTTAATTAAAATGTGACGTCTGGACTCGCGACAGTCGCACTCCTCATGTGTGATAACACGGAAGGAGATTTATATCAAAAGAAAAAAAAATCACTTTTTCTTTCCAAATAAAATAACGGCAATTTCTACCATATTTAGTGACTATTTAGTCACTTGAGATTAACATAAAATCTAATAAAACATTTTATTCACTTGAAATATCAAACAAATGACATTAATGGCTCTCCTGGCCATCCAATAACATATTATAGAATATAGTCTCAACATAGACCAAAACTATACTTATAAGGCTCTCTTTGGCCTCTAACTATTCATTTACATATAACAAGTACTCATACAAACCCAAATGAAAAACAAAAGTAACATGTCTTAGTATTACAAATAGGTCAGAAAAGAGTAGGGAATGAAATCTCTTGGCTCCAACCGGCCCGGGCTCATGTCTATAAAAAACTAAGAATGTACAGGGGCCCAAACCATCTAATTAGTGAAATATATTCCTGTTTTTATTTAGATTGT
Organism: Dillenia suffruticosa; assembly: GCA_033439265.1. Classification (NCBI taxonomy): domain Eukaryota; kingdom Viridiplantae; phylum Streptophyta; class Magnoliopsida; order Dilleniales; family Dilleniaceae; genus Dillenia; species Dillenia suffruticosa. Next base: position 16,289,326 of record JAVTVX010000015.1, on the reverse strand, counting down.
TATTCATTTGGTTTATCATTAGTAATAATAGGGTCCTTAATGGGACAACTTAATAGTATAAACTCGCTCTCATAATTTGTTGATTTTATATTTAAAATCTTATATAATAAAAAAAATTAATAGCAACCGGGCACTTAGCGGTGAATGGGCCATGAAAGTGAAAAGTGGGCTGAGATGTAAGTTTGGCATGAAATGGCTCGTTTTCCGAAGCACGGTCGCACAGATTGAAGAGATTTGGTGGGAAACAAAGAGTCGAATTAATTCCCTAAGCGGACAAATTTTTTCAAGGAAAAAAAAAACGAATGCCACAACAACCAATCGGCGTCTTGAGCCTGAGACTTCAGGTTATTGACACGACGCTCAAATCAACAGAGCCAATGGGCCTCTTGTTGTATCACCATGCAACTTTCTTTGATGCCTTAATTATTAAAATAAAAGTCATAATTCCGTGAATTTCTGCTGGATTTTCTTCAAATTAAGAAAGTGAAACTAAAGTGTTTTATAATAATTAAACAATAATAGCGATGACAAAAAATACTTCTGTTGGTTATTGATGCCCATTATGGGCATTTGGGTAATTAAGGAATGGGGTAACTCCCATCCTTAATTACCATTAACCAATATTTTGGTAACCCCCCACCAATTAAGTGATATTGGTCTTACCTTCCTTCTGGGAGAGAAAACAATGGGAGGAAACTCTCCTTCTCCTACCTTGTGTATGGAGAGAAGCCATGGGAGGTAACTATGGAGGCTAAGGTTTCGCACACTTCTCTAGAGAGAGAAAATAGAGAGAGGGATGGAGATTTTCGCGTAGGAAAATCTCCCATCGTCAAACGAATCACCGGACATGAGGATTGCGGCGTCGTGGATTTGAGGTGGTGGTTCGACTAACCTCGTGATCACCATCCGACCGTGCGATCCGTTCGAGGGACATCGCGACACGGTGGATTTTGGAGACTGCCCTATCGAGGTATTTATCCCAAAAATTCCGATCTATTTAATTCACGCTTCCGCATGCGCGATTAAATCCAACAACTTCCTTTTATAACAGGACAGAACACATTGATATTCACAATCATTTCATCTGAAGTCTAATAGTTGAAGGAACAATCGCAAGAGAATATGACACAAATAACCAAGTTGACTATAATTTTTCCAAGTCGCTTCCATATGCCAAGAATGAAAAACTGAGAATGCAAATGAGCTCGAACCATCTGATTAGTGAAATATATTCCTATTTTTATTTAGATAGTTATTGATTTGGTTTATAATTACTAGTGGTGGGGAGTTAGTCATGTATGAGCCATGAAAGTAATAACTAGGCCAAGATGGGAGTTTGGCATGAAATGACTAATATTATGTTGCACGGTCACCGAGAATGAAGAGATTAAGTAGGAAACAAAGAGTCAAATTAATTCCCTAAAAGGACAAATGTTTTGATGGAAAGAAAGAAGGCCACACCAACCAAATGGCCAAGTCCTCAACCTGTGATCTTCGTGTTATTAGCACAATGCCCTAACCAACTAAGCAAATAGACCTCTTGTTGTATAACCAAGCAACTTTCTTTGATGCCTTAATAAAATAAAAATCATAATTCCGGGAGTTGCTTCTTGATTTTCGTCAAATTTAAGAAAGTGGAACTAAAGTGTTTTATGACAATAAAACAATAATGGCGATGACAAAAAATCCTCCCATTTATAGCATGACAAAACACATTGATATTTGCTATTGTTTCATCTAAAGTGTTGAAGCTGAAGGAACAATTGCAAGAGCGTATGACAAAAATAACCAAGTTGCCTATAATTTTACCAAGTCGCTTCCATATACCAAGCATGAAAAACTTAGAATGCAAATGGGCCCGAACCATCCTATAATTTTAGTCCTATTTATATAGTATTGCTCAGGCAGCGAGGGGAGGCAGGCCTCCTTCATTATTTACTCTTATTCTTCTGCTTTACAAACCCTAGCAGCCGCCTCCATTGGCCTTCCACATCCATTCTCATACAAACAAGGGTTGAAATGTTTTCTTTTTTTCTTTTGTTTTTCTTTTTAATGTCTAGCTAATTTGTTTGTTCCTAACATTTGATGAATTCTATTTTTAATTAATTATAGGAGTTGATTTATTTTTTTTCCTTTAAATTTTATTGGCATGATTATTGTTTGATGAGATTTTATTGTTAAATTTAATAATTCGAAACATTTAGGCCTGCGTTTTGCGTGATTCGAGATTGAGTGCATGCATTATCCATATAATTATATAAGATTAGTCCGAACAATAAAATTCATATAAAATTATGAGTATGACCATCGGATTAATTACATGTATGGAGTTTTAAGGGAAACCATAAATTATAAATTTTCACACAACTTAATGCAATCCGACTAATCAAAATTAAATGACCATTGGGTTTTAATAGTTGCATTAGGGATTCATTGCATAATCATTGGGTGAAACTAATTTTAGAAAATCTGCCTTCATCATCAATAACTCATTAGTCAATAAACTTAGGAATTTGAAAAGATTTGACTGTGTAATAAATTGAAAAAGATGAAATCGATATTCTATGGTTTTAATCACATTAGGGTTTCATATCTTAACTCTTGGTTTTAGTAATTTCTAATAATTTCACATTTTCGATTTAATTAGTCCAACTTAAATTAGATTTATTGATATTTACTAGTACAACATATTCTTGTGGGAACGACACTTGCTTTGAACTATACATAACACTCAATTAGGGTATATTTGCCCAATATGAGATGACATCAAAATCGTGTATCAGGTAGCAAAACAAAGAGTCAAATTAATTCCCTAAAACGGCAATTTTTTTAGGGAAAAAAGAATGCCGCACATACCAAATGGTTCATGCAGGTCTCGAACCTAAAACCTTTGCATAATTAGCGTGACCGTCTAACCAACTGAGCTAATAGGTCTCTTGTTGTATCACCAACCGACTTTCACTCATGCCTTATTTACTAAAATATAAATCATAATTACTGGAATCATTGCTCGATTTTCTTCAAATTTAAGAAAGTGCAACTAAAGTGCTTTATTACAATAGAGCAACATTAGCGATGACCAAAAATCTTCGATTCTATAACATGATGAAACATATTGACATTCACTGTCATTTCATCTGAAGTCTTGTAACTAAAGTGTTGGTAAAGTATGCCCAAGAGGGGCATTTTGGTAATTTAGAGGATAATGGGACCCATTATCCCATTTTTACCACTCATTAACTCCCATTAACCACTCATAATTATAAAACCCTAATGACCCTTGGAAAGTGTCTTATGTGAGTCCTACTTCTTCAAGAGAATTGGCGGCTAAGTTTTCTTGAGAGAATATGCACAAATCTTTAGAGAGAGACAACACGATGAGGGTCAGAGATTTTTGCGTATGAAAATCTCTCTCGTCAAACAAATCATCGGACTTGGATTGAGATATTGTGATATTATGGTGGTGATTCGATTAAAATCGTGATCACCATCCTGACTGTGAGATCTGATTAAGGGACATGTTGTTTGGTTGATTTTGAAGATCTGCATATTGAGGTACTCCTATACCCGATCATTTTATTTTTTCAAAAATTATTGTATACTTCCGCTGTGCGTGAATGAGTCACAAAAAAAAATATCCAATATTGATATCAGAGCATACGTTGGATTATTAAAAATAATTTTCGAATTTAATTTTAGGGTATAAAAATATAGGGTATAAAATTTGGGGTTCGGATCACGGATAAATTTCGTGAATCCGAAAACACCTCTATGTTACCCATGATCCGTAAAACACGAAAATAATTTTTTTGTAATTTTCTGAATAAGTTTAAACAAAGAAAATTTCGATTGAAAATTTCCTTCATGAATAGTGACCGAACCATTCAACCCCAGATTTGTAGAGTTTTAGGGCAAATCAATGCATGAAAATTATAGATCTGTATTCCTTGTTTCATGCTCTTCGATTATATATATATATATATATATATATATATATATATATATTGCATATTATTGTGGCAAAAAATGGGGTTTCAAAATTGGCCGTGGAGGGCCAGAATTTTGGATCCAAAATACATTGAGATTAGGGCTTGATTATTCCAAAAATCGAGTCAAGGATGCTTGGAATAAATGGAATAAGAGATTTCCTAAAAAATCTGATAAAAAAATAGTGCTAGAAAATGGGTTTTCTAGCATCCGGGTCGAAAGACCCGGTTACAGGAAAATTTGGGTAAAGACAAAGAGGTTTGACCCGAGTGCGTGTGCACCTCATGCGCGCTGAGGCGCGTCAGAAGGCAACAACATGGCGCGTGAGGTTCAGCGTAAGGAAGGCGCGTGAATCGGTTTGGGTCATCCGGATCGGTTATGACCCGAACACGTGTCCCCCCGACCCGACCGGGTCGGATCCTAACCCGTTGACCAGTCAGTCAGGTCAACCCCTGACCCGTTGACTGACCCGGTCTGTACCGGCTCGACACGGCTCAACCATGAAGATGCGCGCCGCAACTGGGCGCGCTTGAGCCAAGCCGCGCCAGGCGCGTGGAGGCGTGTGTGAGGCGTGCTGCACGTTTGGCGCATGTCCCAGGCAGCTAACGAAGCATGGAGGCGCGTGGGAGCTCCGACGGCGCGTCAGGTTGTCAGGAATTCAAATTTTTTCAATTTTTGAGGGTCCTACATCCATAAAAGTGACTTTTGTAGGTTTTGTATACTGAATTCTAGTCCGAATGGTGAGATGCAATCTCAGATTGTGGTATATGGTGTCTGTTGATTCATACGCTCGTTTTGGAGTTTGTATTCGAATTATTTGGTTCTTGTTGATTCGTAAGGTGCACAAAATATGATAATAAGCATCACAAGTCACGATTATATCTTTGACTGCTTCTCAAAATTGTCGTATTGGATTTTTGCAACACTACTAGAAAACGGACTTTCAGTGACGGAGAAATCTGTCACTGAAAGTCCATTTTCCGTCGCTGAAAGGTATCAGTGACAGATTTTTTTCGTCGCAAAAAGTGACCCTGCTAATTTTTAGCAACCGATTTTTTTTCATCGCAAATATCAACGTCAGATTAGCAATAGATTAACTCCGTCGCTAATATTAGCGACAAAAAAAAATTCGTCGCTAAAACCGAAAAAAAAAGCGACGGACAGGGATCCATCGCTAAATTGAGTTATGAGAAAAAAAAATATACAGACCACCTCTCGCCCACACGCTGGTGCTGAGACTAAAACCCGCATGCTAATGTTGGTGTGAGAACACTCTTGCCACTAAACCAAACAAGTGATCTACTTATATATCTTTTTCTGTCTACTTATTATCATTATTTCTTATTTCTTAATAATATTAGAATAATATAAAATTGTAATTTATTATAAAATAATAAAATAATTTTATTATTTCTTAAAAATAAAATAATAAAAAAATTTTAAAAATAAAATAATATTATTCTTTGTAAAATAAAATAAAAATAATAAGAATTATTAAATAAAATTTAAAAATTAAAAATTAAAATAATTTATTATAAAATAATAAAATAATTTTATTCTTACTTAAAGTAAAAAATAAAAAATTTGCAAAAATAAAATAATATTATTCTTTGAAAAAAATAATAAAAAGAATTATTCGATAAAATAAAAAATAAAAAATAAAAAAAAATGAAAAAAAAATCCGTCGCTAATCCATCGGTAATCCGTCGCTAATTCGTCTCTAAAACGTGTAAATATATTTTTTTAATTTTTTTTTCCTTCACCAATTCACCGACCAAAATTAGTGATGGAAATATTCCGTCGCTAAAAATTTCGTCTGTAATTCGTCGCTGATAATTTTATAATATATATATTTTTATTTTTTTAAGGATTTAGCGACGGAAATATATCCGTCGCTAATTTTCGTCGTTAATCTGTTGCTAATCTCTCGGTAAAAAATCAGACGTTAATCCGTCGCTATTACCGACGGATATTTTTCCGTCGGTAATTTTCGGTCACTGAAACCGTGTTTTCTGGTAGTGAAAGGGGATAAAATTGAATGGTGATAATTACGAGATTTTTCACCGATAGATTCAATTTATCCTCGAGAGACAAGATCTAATTAAATTTTGAGACGTGAGATGGTGGACTTCGGGGAGGGTGCCACACCTCATAAAGATGAGATTCGGAGACATTACGTACATGGAAAATGAATGATGGTCAAATTAGGGCAATCCTCCTAAATACCATGCATGATGATGTGATCCTAGTTTATAAGCAATATCCTACGGTTTTATCGGTTTGGCTCACCCTATAAAGAGTATTGTGGTGGTCTTACAAATCCTGAGATGGGGATACTGACTTATAAGTATAATAAGTTATAAGAAAATGATTGATCATACGATGATGTAACATTGGATGAAAATGTCGAGTATGGTCGCCGAGTTGGGGAATGTGACCGAGCCCATTTCGAATATGTTTTCTTGTGCTGAATATGACCAATCTTTACCTAATTCATGATAAATCATGAAAGTCTATTTCATATACGACGAAAGTATTCGTACTTTCACTAATATAAATAAGCATAGTGAGCTCGAGTAGGAGCATCTAGAGGCAAGTAGGCCATACTCGAGTCATGCTTATGCGATGGAGTCAAGCAAGGACTCCTGTGGGACTCAAGATTCAGGTAATAAGAAAACATCCTGTGGGACTCGTGGATTTTAAACACAGGAATAACCGACTGCATAGCTCGATATAGGAGCGCACTTATATAGTTCCGCTCAGTGAGTCCTCAAGTAGGAGGATATACGAAGAGAAACGGAGCGTTTGTCGACATAAGAGGGAGTAGCACTTGCAAGTTGGAGTTTGCAAATATGCTAGACTCTATACGCTCTTTACGTTCTGAATGTTCGATGGAACTTGATTTCAGCCTAGGATATGCTCTGTCAATTTGAAAATTTTATAATTTCCATTCATTACGACAATTCTTTAATTGGTTCTATTTTGGTTCGTGAAGGACTAAATGCACTGGAAGTAATTCTTTTCAATGGTATTTCTTGTTATCCTTTTAGTGTGAGAGGGGATAAACCAGTTAGTAGTGAGTGGTCTATAAGACCCGCTAATCAATCTTGCTTAAACGGCAAACTTACAAGAAAACTATTCGACATAACAATGAGAGCTAGGACTCCATTGTAGTCGGTTCACTCCAACATCCATGGCCTTATGAACGTGAGAACTTGAAATGGTGTTGGGTACTCTATTACGTTCATAAACAATTACACGCATTTCAGTTACAATTATCTGATTTTGCGTAAGTTTGAGGCATTGAGGTGCCTCAGGAGGTTATTAGCAAGATTTAATATCAGTTAAACTTGAGAGTAAAGGCTCTCAAAACTGATCGAGAGTACGAGTATTTGTCTGAAGAGCTCTGTTTCAAGAAGGGTATTGCGAGAAATTGACTATTCCTTGCTACTCAGTGGAGTATAGTAGTTGTGAGAACGGAATAGGACTTTGTTTGAGACGGTGAGGCCGATAATAGCGCAAGCCAATTTTCTCGTTTCCTATTGGGGAAATGCGTTATTGATTACAGTTTACGTCCTCAATCGTATTCCATTGAAGTCCGTAATTAGTACTCCATATGAGCTTTGGGCACGGAGGTAGTCTAAATTTAGTCATTTGAATTATGGGGTTGTGTCGCGTATGTTCACTATTTCTTGCATTTACACGGTGAGTTAAGCCTGCGAGAAAAGAGATACATCTCTATCAGATACCAAGAACACTCTGTGGGGAATGTGTTCTAGGTGAACATACGGATGACACTCATTGATATTGAGTCTCATGATGCTGTGTTTCTTAAAAGTGATTTCCCTATGAGAGGTGAAATCAATTGGGACTTTACCTCCTTTGAGATGGATGAGCCTAACGGTTAGCTGATCCTAGTGGGAGCAATCCATTTAGAGGTAAAAAGGTTTTCCCTCATCTTAAGAGTAGTCGAGGATGCGTACCTAACCGTCGCTTCCCGATTGAGGGAGGGGCTCTCAGTATGACTCTTGAGGGTTACAAGAAACCTTTAACTGCCTAGAGGCTATTGAGGGTCCTGTGGAGGACCATTGGTTTGAGGTCATAGATGAGAGAAGGAGTTGATGAGAATCAACAGAACCTGGGATCTAGTTGATTTGCCTTAGGGTAGTAGGGCTGTTGGGAACATGTGGGTTCTCAACATCAAGAAAAAGGCTGACGGATCGATGTAGAGGTATAAGGCCCATCTGATAACCAGGCGTTACTCAAGCTGAGGGCAAGATTACCACAATCCGTTTACTTTTATCAATAGTCACAGACATTAATCTGGACTGAGACCAGATAGACGTTGCGACTGCCTTCCTAAGTAGGAGTTTTGGATGAGGGCATCTACAAGGAACAATCGTCTGACTTTATTCTTATAGATCAAGATGATGAGGTCTGTTGACTTCGGAAGTCGATATATGACCATAATCATCAATCCAGGCAGTAGCGTTTGAGATTTCATAAGGAGGTGATATCTCACAGTTTCGTGATGATCGAGGAGGATCATCGCGTATACCTTATACGTTCTCATGACTTTTAATGATCATGGCCTTAGATGTGAATAACAATATGTTGACTGGGAATAACAAAGGGTATCTGATGACCACGATGACGTGTATATTGTCAAATCTTGATGTGAGAGACATAGGTGTGACTCAGTTCTTCCTCGAAGTTAAGATCCGATGGGATCACTCGAGACAGGTGTTGACTCTTTCACAGGAGTCCAACATCAATGGAGTTCTCAAGCACTTCGAGAAGAATGATTGCAACCCTAGAGATACTCTTATCACTAAAATGTTAAAGTCTAATTCTTAATATATACCTTATGACTTAGAAAAGGACGAGGGAAATGAGTAGAATACCTTGTTCCAGTGCAATGAATACTCTGATGTATGCAGTATCGCATACACGATTAGACATTTGTTTTGCAGTCATTATGGTAATTAGGTATTGATCGAATCCTAGAAGGGATCACTGAAGAGCAGTGAAAGGATTTGGAGACACCTCGAGAGAACTGCGGATCTCTCCTTGTGTTACGAAGGAGCTGATTTGCATTTTATTGGGTATTTAGTACCGACTAGGTTAGCGATCTAAATGTACGCAAATTGATATCAGGTTTTATTGTCTTGGAGTAGCAAGAACAAACCTACATATCTCTATCTACGATAGAGGCTGAGTTTGTGGTACACTCAGCAGCAGTTCAGGAGAGTATTCGGCTCCAGAAATTTCCAGATCACTTAGGGGTTGTGACAGACAGTGGGAGGCTAGTGGATGATTTATTGAGAAAATCAGGCCACCCTTGACCACATTTGCGACCCTAAATATCAGTAAGTCTAAATACATTGATACCTAATATTACGTTATGAGAGACATCACCGAGAAGGGTGAAGTGACAAATTAAGTATACTACTATACAGCGTGTTGGCTGATCCCCTTCAATAAACTCATTATGAGAGATTCCTGTATGAGTTATAGGAATCATTGGGTTTGCATGTACATTAATATTTCTCACCTTGTATTGATGCTTATTGTGTTATATATATGACATATGTGCATGATTGAGTCACGATTTTATTTATTGTACTACTTTAATCATCATATATTTTGTGATTTATTGTGATAAATGATATGTCAGGCAGGCGTGGTTGATTCTATCACATGAGTGACCACCTCTACCTCTGAGTAAGCGGAGATGGGACAGTTTTTAGTTATAAGAGACTTTGAGAGTGGCCCTATTAGAACATAAGTCGTCCTGATATGTGTTCAGGATGAGATTATATGCGATATGACCGGCATGAACGTACCCACATCCATGTTGCTTGTAAGTAGCCAGTTTTGAGATCTCAAATATCACCTACGATTAGTGGTATTGTCTTTGAGATACCCTTTTTGAGATCTCTGGGTAAAGTTTTATGTGTAGATTGAGTCTCACACCTACACAGTGTTAGAAAAATCTGACATATACCCTTTGAGAGATGGGAGAATAACACTATGGCACGCGTTTCATACCACATGTGATATGTTGACCAAAGATAGTGGAAACATTATTTTGAGACATTGATATTATTTAAATCTCCGTTCCCACAGTGTGAGACCCGAGATTCATTGTGTGAGATCTCTTGTACCCTTATCACTTTCGGTTGCTTCTAGAAGTCTTGGCTCGGTGTTGCTACTTTAGTCTGTTTACCGATTGCCCGAAAGATAAATTTAGGTTTGAGGGATAGGTCTAGGAAAGTAGCAGAATTAAGGCTAATAGATTCGAGTTTGAGAAAAGAAAAACCAATTGACATTACATCATTGTGTTGTATTCACCGGCGTGCCTATTATGCTTATCCATATTGGGATGTAAGCATAATAATGGATACACAGTCGGGCGTTTATTGGGGATTACTTTCGATGAGGAAAGTAGCTCGATTGATGAATTACTCTTGGATCTGGGGTGCAGCGAGTTATTTTTTATACTAACGGTGATGCTCGATCATCTTAACAGGTGTATCTAATAGTCTTTGGTTGCAGGTGTATTCGCCGGTTGCATGACGTCTAATCATGTATGAAAGTCCAGCAGGGTGATGTGATGGATTGCATGATTTGCGATCTTATGACGAACGTGAAATGCCTTCATGTGCAAGTGGGAGATGTGGTAACTCCCATTATCCAATTTTTACCACTCCATAACTTCTATTAACTACTCATGATTATGAAACCCTAATGACCCTTGGAGAGTGCTTTATGTGAGTCCTACCTCTTCAAGAGAATTAGGCGGTTAGGTTTTCTTGAAAGAATATGCACAAATCTCTAGAGAGAGACAATACGATGAGAGTCGGAGATTTTCGAGTAGAAAAATCTCTCTCGTCAAAGAAATCATCAGACTTGGATTGAGACGTTGTGATATTGCGGTGGTGATTCGATTAATATCGTGATCACCATCCCGATCGTGAGATTCGATTGAGAGACATGCCGTTCGGTTGATTTTGAATATCTGCATATTGAAATACTTCTATACCCGATTATTTTATTTTTTCAAAAATTATTGTATACTTTCGCTGTACGTGAATGAGTCACCAAAAAAAATATCCAACATAAAGGAACAATTGCAAGAGAGTCCGACACAAATAACCAAGTTGCCTATATTTTTGGCAAGTCGCTGCCGTATGCCAAGCATGAAAAACCGAGAGTGAAAAACTGAGAATGCAGTGGGCCAGAACCATCTTATTAGTAAAATATATTCCTATTTTTAATTAGATAGTTATTGATTTGGTTTATCATTACTAGCAGTAGGGAGTTAGTGGTGCAAGAGCTACGAAAGTAACAAGTGGGCCAAGAAGTAAGTTTGGCTTGAAATGGCTCATATTCTGAAGCACGGCCGGCGAGATTGAAGAGACTTGGTAGGAAACAAAGAGTCAAATTAATTCCCTAAATGGACAAATATTTTAGTTTAAAAGAAAAGCCACAACGACCAAATGGCCCATGCAGGTCTTTAACCCGGGACCATCACATTATTAGCACAATGCTTTAACCAACAGAGCGAATAGGCCCATTGTGGTATCACCAAGCAACTTTCTTTGATGCCATCATTATTCCAGGAATTGCTGCTCGATTTTTTTCAAATTTAAGAAAGTGCAACTAAAATGTTTTATAACAATAAAACAACAATGGCGATTACAAAAAATCCTCCCTTTTATAGCAAGATGAAATACATTGATATTTGTTATCATTTCATATGAAGTCTTCTGTCTGAGGAACAATTGCAAGAGAGTGTGACACAAATAACCAATTTTCCTAAAATTTTATCAAGTCGTTACAATATACCAAGCATGAAAAACTGAGAATGCAGATGGGCTCAAATCATTTGGTTTATCATTACTGGCAACAGGGAGTTAGTGGTGTGTAAGGCATGAAAGTAACAAGTGGGCATGTAAGTTTGGCGTGAAATGGCTCATATTCTGAGGCACGGTCACTGAGATTGAAGAGACTTGGACATTGCAAATCCTTTTTGAAATGCTTTTCTTTTTCGTAGTTTGATAACATTGAAGTGCTATTTGTACTTGACGAATAATCAAAGTAACAAACATTTTGAAATTGCTGGTTTGTGCAAATGGGGGGCCTTTATAATAATTTCTTAAGGGTCACAAAAAAGGTTCGACTAAAAAAAGAGGAGCATATAAATATTTTAATTATTTATATGCGTCTAAAGTCAAATCAAAATAAGGGAAAATATTGCACATGATAACTATTGTTTATACCACTTAGGTACTCCGGTTCATCCAAAAAGGTACTTTACTACAGGTTTGACTCGAAGCTAGGGGTAAGGATTGGAAGTGCTACCCATTTGTTATGTGCTGATCCGCTTGCCCGAGTCTATGCGGGAAAGATTGCGATAAGATCATAAAATCATAATGTCAGAAAAAAAAATAGAATCACATATTTATATTGTGTTAGGTTAGAAATAAAAGTTTTATGTACAATCAGCATGAATAGGAAAACAAAGTGTCAAGTGTATCAAAACATCCCCAATTATAACAATAACATCCACCCCCTATAGAGATACAAATATAATCCAAACGGACTCCATTCCTGTAAAGCATCCCACCTAGTTGCCTTCGAGATCATCGGCAAGACTGTACTCTAAAGTCTCACCGTGACAATCCATCCATGGATTGATGACCCAAATCAGGCCAATGGTGAGAGCTTCTGAATGAATATTCGTGATTGATGTACGTGGTACATAGCATATAATAATGCAACAATTTTTAGAGTCAATGAACACATTAGATAATTCATTTGCAATCTTTTGTAAAAGAGTTATGAAATTGCATTTTCCTACCCAAAATGTGCCAATTGAACTTAATATGACAATAGGACAATCCACAAGTAGTACTGCAAATAATTCTAACGCACGCTTAAGTGTGGTATATCTCGTGACACCAAAAATAAAGATCCTCAAAAAAAAAAAGGATCAATTGATCATGATTATATAAATGAGCCAAATAATAAAGAATCCCAATAGATTACCGATGACAAAATTCAGAATCCGACAAAGCTAGATATAACTTCCATAGAGCACAAGTTTCAAACTCCTTAAGAGAATGCGAATATAGTTCTAAAAAAACACAAATTTCAAACTCCTAAAAAGTATGTAAATGAAACTTTCATAAATTTCACTATTACATGAATATGTTGGGATCGAGTTGAAATAATTGTGAATAATATTTTCCCACGTAATGTAATACTTGATATTATGGACGAAATTGAGAATTTTGAACCAAAATCAATTGTGAAATGTTACACTACAAAAATACACGGTTTTGGCGACGGATTTTAGCGACGGAAAAATTTTGTTGCTATTTTGCAACGGATTTAGCGACGAATATTCTTTTGTCACAAATTTGCAACGAAATTAGCGACGAAAAATTATTCGTGGCTAAATTTCCGACGGATAGATTATTCGTGACTAAATTTGTTGCTAATTGGAAACGAAAAAATTTTTGTCGCTAAATCCGTCGCCAATTGGCGACGAAAAATTTTTCGTTGCAAAATTCGTCGCTACTTAGTGACGAATAATATATTCGTAGCTAAATTTTGCCACGGATACTCTTATCCGTCCCTAAATTTAGCGACGAAAATATTTCGTCACAAATTTCATCACTAATTAGCTACAAAAATTTTTCGTCGTTAAATTCATCGTTAATTAGTCACGGTAAAAATATTTGTCACAAAATTTAGTAACAAACTCTAAAATTCGTGGCTAATTTCATCACTAATTAGCCACAAAAAAATATTCGTGGTAAAATTCGTTGCTAATTAGCCACAAATAAAATATTAGTGGCTAAATTCGTCACTAATTTATTATCGAAATTTCAAAATTCATGAATAATTTCCGAACAAAATTTCTTCTATATTCTATTATGAAATTTTTTTAATCGTATCTCCCTTTTTAATATATTCTAAATAACAAAATCGAATTAAATACATATTAAATATTACAAATCTCATCAATTTGATAATTTTAATAATAAATAATTCAACAAATCTATGACAAATAATTTTCAATTAGTCGCAGCTGTCGATTTCATCATTCGTGTTTTTGTCTTCTACATCCATTCGATTCTCTTATATAGTTCAATTGTTTGTGAAAACTCAGTTGTTCATATTCATTCGTTATTGTTATCAATAAAAAACACAATATATAATACATTCACTTCCAACGTTCTATCTCGTCTGGCAATTAGATCGAATAGTACTTTTCGGAGGATGGTAACAGTGAAACGGATAACTACTGATAAACGGTAATCCATTTATTTTATTTTATTATTCTTTTATTTTATTAATTTATATTAACTAATCATATTTAATATTTTAAAATATCTTAAATAAGCATTTAATTTTATTATTTTATATTTTTATTTTTTAAAGACTAAAATTAATTTTTTTTAATATTTTATTATTTAGCGACGGATTTAGCGACAAATTCAAAATCCGTCGCTACGTTTAGCGACGAATAAAGGAATCCGTCGCTGATTTAGAGACGGATTCAACGATCCGTCTCTGATTTAGCGACGGATTCAACGATCCGTCGCTAAATTTAATTTTTTTAAAATTAACATTTAATAATTTATTTTTTTTTGTTATTTTATTAGTTTATATTAAATAATCATATTTATTATTTTAAAATATTTTAAATTATCATTTTATTTTTTAATACTCTTAATTTTTAAATAATAAAATTTTTTAATATTTTATTATTTAGCGACGGATTTGGTGACAAATTGAATCCGTCGCTAAGTTTAGCGACGAATAAAGGAATCCGTCGCTGATTTAGCGACGGATTCAACGATCCGTCGCTAAACTTAATTTTTTTAAAATTAACATTTAATAATTTTTTTTTTGTTATTTTATTAATTTATATTAAATAATCGTATTTATTATTTTTTAATATTTTAAATTAGCATTTTATTTTTTCTTTTTTATTTTTATTTTTTACAGAATAATATTTTTTTTAAAATATTTTCTTATTTTATTTTTTAAATCTTTTTAAAGAATAATATTTTTTATTTTTTAATTAATTTATTAGTTTATTTTAATTAGCATTTTATTATTTGATATAATCTTTTATTTCTTTAATTAATATTTAGAATTAGATAATAAGTAAAAAGAAAATAGAAGTATGATTAAAGGTAAGATGTGGTCTGGTAGTTGGGTATACTAACATTTTACTCTTGTGCAGGTGTTCGAACCGGGCTGTAGGCATTTTGAGGGTTTTTTCAAGGATTTTTTGCAAGGCAGCTGGGGCAGGGCAGGGTGCAGGCAGGGTGCAGGGGCGAGCTGGGGTAGGGTGTAGGGGCGAGCAGGCAGGGGCTGGGGCGAGCAGGCAGGGGGGAGCTGGGGCAGGACACGGGCGAGCAGGCATGTGCAAGGTAGGGGCAGAGGCTAGTGATGCGGGCGAGCGGTTGGGCTCGTATGTGGGTGGGGCCCAAGGTGGGCCGGGTAGCCTCGTGAGTTGAAGCAATGACGCTCGTGCGCGAGATCCAGGGGCTTAGCGACGGATCAAGCATTCGTCGCTATTTAAATAAAAATAAAATATTAATATAATAATTAAATAAAATATATAAAATAAATAAAAAATATAATTGTATATAATATAATTTAGCGACGGATTCATGGATCCGTCGCTAATTAAATAAAATAAAATATTAATATAATAATTAAATAAAATATATAAAATAAATAAATAAATAATTATATATCATATAATTTAGCGACGGATTTCTCAGATCCGTTGCTAAATTTAGCGACGGATTTTGAATTTTCGTAACTAAAATTAGCAACGGTTTTTTTGTATTCGTCGCTAAATTTAGCGATAAAAATTTTTCGTCGCTAAATTTGTCGCTATTTTAGCGACGGATTTCTGTTTTTCGTCACTAAATATTTGCGACGCGTCATTAGCGACGAAAAATTATTCATCGCTAAATCCGTCGTTAATGTTTTTAGCGACGAATTTTTCTAAAATTTTCGTCGCTAAAACCGTGTTTTTTTGTAGTGGTTAGCAAAGAAGCGATTTGATAAAATAGAAAGATGCGATCCAATCGAGTTGCATTCATTGCTAAATGCAAAGTTTTTAGACTTGTAGTCCAAACCCTTGAAGTTGTAGAATCCTTAGGATTTAAATAGGTTTTTGTGCAAAAACAAAGTAAGAAGAATGAAATTGCATTATAGAAAGCATAACTTGTAGTGCAAGGGTTTTCATAAAGGTCGGGTCTAGATAATGATGATACATATTCATTTATCATAGATGCAATTGCATTATAGTTTCTTGTAATCCTAGTAGTACAAGAAAAACTCAAAATGCATTTGATGGATATAGTCACTACTTACTTACATGGTGTCACGTTTCAAATCCACCCCCTCGCTGGGGCTTCATCGGCGACAGACTGCCAATTCTCACTAGAGCTCAATCGCTTGAATGGTAATGAAAGTCATACTAAAATAGCAGATATTTTATTTATTGTAATTATAACATATTACAAAAGTTTTCTATACATGATAAAACAATGGAACTTCTATACTAGAGGTTATTCATAACAAACTTATCTCTATCCATTCATCTAATCTTCGTTAACCTTTGTTCCTGTAGAATCTAAAAATATTTTTTTAGTATGAGCTTAATAACCCAATGAGCTCCGTGTGTGCATGTATAAAAAAAGTTTATAAAATTATATGATAATAGCATTATTGTAAAATATTTTAAGAAAGCTTTCAATGTAACAATAACATACATAATTTAATAATAAAAGTAATACAATATAATAAAGTAACGATTCACTTTCGTCTTATCACTTCATAAGAATAGTCTTCTTATCCCTCCTAAAATGTCTATTTCTAGAAAAGTCTATCAGTTTCCCCCGTATTAAGTAGACAAATCTCTTGTCCACATTAATAGGGTGCTACCAGTATATATTTTGGCGTTCGATAAAATCCTTACTTGCTCGAACTATCTCCACATATATCGAGTTATATAATAATCACAAACATATTCATAAATATAACAATAGGAAATCATTATAACCGTAGTAAATCATGGTAGTAATAAAAAATTACGGTAGTTATTTATAAAAAATATATAAATACAAAGGACATTTACTACCAAGAGTTTACTAAGAACTTAACTAGTTTAATTTTTTCTATTCACTCTCTTCTCTCTTCTTTTCTTTCTTTTTCTTCTTCTTTCTCTCTCTCTTTCTTTCTTCCTTTTTTTCCTTTTCTCTCCCTCCCTATTTTCACATGATTTGCTTGTGATTTGGTAGGGGAAAGGGAAAGGAGTATTTATAGGTGTTGAAAAATGATGAATCATTATATTCTTTCATGGATTGTGGACATATGTAGAACACTTGTTTATGATAGATGACACCTTTCATGGATTGTTGACATGTATAAGACACTTATTCTTGATGCAAGATACTTGTTTGGGCATATATTAATCATATTTTTATTATGGTCGGTGGTGCTTATCCTTTGGTCAGTGATAAGGTGGTTGTGTGAAGATTCAATATATTTTAGGTATTCAGTTGTTCTACTTAATTGTTCCGAATACTTATTTTTAGGTAATATCATTTAAATAATACTTAAGAATTATACGTAAATAAGGAAATACTGCCATTTGGATTTAATAAAAATTGTTTTAGAATCTAATTTTTTAAGGATAAAAAATCAATTCTCTCTTTCAAAAACAAAACTCAAAATGGTTAATTTTGGTGGATTTTATTCAGAGTATTAATGACTTAGAAAAATTCTAATAAAAATAGGTTTTAACCTATTTGATATATAAGATATAATTATTGGGACTTTTCCTTCTTATTTTCTTGAAATTTCAGATACCTCATTTTTTGAATACTTAATTTCCAGCGAACCGGTCAAATTTAGGTTTTCAATATCTCAAATCCCTATTGTTCTTTATCCTTATCCTTGTCCCTTTATTTCTTAATCTTCTAAATATCCGATTACGTATTCAATTCACTTATAACATCATCATTCCATTATTAATTATACAACAAAATTATGATATGTGACACATGGGGTATTGGAAAATGACATTTACATGAAAACCCAAGTAAAATTACCAAAACTATATAATCCAAATGTCACGCCCCGAACCGGGATCATGAACAGTCGCCCGTTACCATGGATGCTGGCTACTTTTTTATAGAAAATTGAGCAGAATCTCCCCATATTTCGGAGGTCTCCCAAGTACAATTTGACATGTATATCAACATTCATCCTGTAAAATAAATAAATGGTGATCCCAGCATCTCTAAAATCAACCAATGCCACAACCAACATCTAGAACAACGCAAAGCTATAAAAATTTCCAGCAGACCTAGCCACAGACCTCTACTGTCATATCCAACTAGAGTATGAGCAGCCGCCACACCAAGTGGACATAAAATTTTACATAATATACAATAATTTTCCACTACAAAAAAACAGCGTTTTAGCCACAAATTTAGCGACGAAAATTTTAAAAAAATTCGTCGCTAAAAACATTAGCGACGAAAAATTTTTCGTCGCTAATAATGCGTCGCAAAAATTTAGCGACGAAAATTAGAAATCCGTCGCTAAATTTAGCGACGAAAATCTGGAATCCGTCGCTAAATTTAGCAACAAATAAGTTTTCGTGGCTAAAATTCGTCACAAAATTTAGCGACGAAAAATTATTCGTCGCTAAATTTAGCGACAGATAATTTTTGTCGCTAAAATCCGTCGCTAATTTAACGGAATACAAACCCGTCAAAAAATTATCCGTCGCTGAATTAGCGACGGATTTGGAATCCGTCGCTGATTCCTGCCCATGAGCCTGCAAATCCACGTGCCTACCCACCCCAGCACCAACCCAACCTGACCGCCCGCCCGCCCGAGCCAGCAGCATCAACTCTTAATTGCTGGAAAATGCCGCACTTCTGCCTCCACCGTGGTTCGAACTCTGAACTCTTGCATGAACTCCTGCACACACGCAACTTGTAAACCACCGAGCCAACGATATTATTGTGATATAAAGTTTTTTTTTAATTATTTATTATCTTTTTTTCACATTTTTCTAATAATAATAAAATAATATATAATAACAATTTAAAATAATAAATATAAAAACTTTTTTTATTTATACCACCAACCTAAAATAATATTTAATTAAAACTAATAAATATGATAATTTTTAATAAAATAAAAAATAATAAAATACAAATTTAAAATAAAATAATAAATTAATTAAAAAATATATTAATATTATATTTTGATTACTTCTTTTTTCTTTTATTTTATTATTTTATTATTCTTTTTCATTTTTATTTTATTTTTTTAATCCATAATTTAAAAATATATCATAAAACTATAAAATTATAATTATCAATAAATTATAATATATTAATATTTTAAAAAATCTATATATTTAATCACAAAATATTTTTATTCAAATTTCAATAAATTTATTATATATAAGAAATGAAAATAAAAAGAAAAAAAAAACCAAAAGAAAAAAAAATAAGAATAGGAGACAAAAAGGTGGAAGAAAGAAAACAAAAATATTATCACATAACATTAATACCAAGTGATGGTGGAGTGGTGATCCGAAGTCGAAGGTCCAAGATTCGAATCCCTTCATCTGCATGTTTTTTTAAAATTAAAACAAAAGGAACCCAGGCACGAGCGCCCGCGCCTGCCTGCCTAGGCTCCCAGGCAGGCACACCCAGGCGTGGGCGCGCAGGCAGGCACGTGCGGGTGTGCGGGCGCCCGCGCCTGCCTGCCTGGGCGCCCGCGTGCCTGGGCGCCCGCGCACCTGCCTAGGCGCCTGCCTGGGCGCCCGAGTGCCGAGACAGGCGCGCGCAGGGCGCGGGCGCCCAGGCAAGCAGGCGCCCGTGCGTGCATGCGCCGGCGCCGGCGCCCGCGCCGGGCATATTAATATTTAATTAAAAATTTTATATTATTGAATAAAATAATACAAATAAAATAAAATTATCTATACAATAATAAAAAATTTTAAATCAAACAAAAAAAGTAAAAAAAAATAATAAATTAATTTAAATATATATATAATTTAAATAAAATAAAATATATGGTTTTTTTAAGAATTAAATAACATTATTCTTCTAAAAAATGAAATATAATATAATAAAATAAAATGTAAATTAAAATATTATAAAATAATAATATGATTTGTTAATACAAATTAATAAAATAAAATAAAATTATAATTAAAAGAATATAAAATTCAGCGACGGATTTGGGAATCCGTTGCTGAAATTATTAAAATAAAATAAATTCATTGACGGATTTTAATCCGTCGCTAAATTATCGGATATACGGATTGGGATTTTCATCTAGAGACGGAAAATAAATCCGTCGCTAAATTGATTTTTAACTTAAATATTACATAAAAGAAAAATAAAAATAAAAAAATAAAATTCTATTTAAAAAAGATTAAATTTTGCGACGAATTTTAAATTTGTGGCAAAATTTTGTCATATTTAGCGACGAAATTTGCAACAAAAAATTTTTTGTCCCCAATTAGCGACGAATTTAGTGACGAAAATTTTTTCGTCACTAATTAGCGATGAATTTAGCCATGAAATTTTTTTCGTCACTAATTAGCGACGAATTTTGCTACGAATGATGTGTCCGTCGCTAATTTAGCCACGACTTCTTTTTTGTTGCAAATTTTGTGGCAAATTAGCGACGAAAAAGTTGTTTTTCGTCGCTAAATCCGTCGCAAAATAGCGACGAATTTTTTCCGTCGCGAAAATCCGTGGCTAAAACCGTGTTTTTTGTAGTGTTCCCAAGTGACATTCAAATACGTACAATCATCTCAATGCAAATAAACTATGAGAGTTTCACAAATAAATATATATAAATTATACAGTCATCCCAAAAATAAATAAATGAATACATTTATCAAACCAAAATATCTAATAATCGTACCGGAAGATATGGTAACATCCATACCCAAATCCGGTATCATCAATTCTATGTCGCAATACAATAATTCTTCTTCAGTCTAAGACTAATCCTGTGGGGAGAAAGTGAGGGGTGAGTATCTATAGGAGGATACTCAGCAAGTAAGGGTATTGATATCGTGCTATCAATATCAAGTGTGAATTTTGGAGTGTCAAACCATGTAATAAAATATCGAGTATGCGAAAATAACGCGCTGTTTCAGAATAAAGCATATCTCAAGGCACACATCAGAAAATAACATATGCGTCCATCCATGTATCAAGTCACATATATAGAACCGGCCGAACAAACAACCCCGGCAATAGTTTACCTAGACCAAGGACGGGCGCATTGGGGGTTTTCACTATGCAAATATCAAATAATGACTCTTTACCTCAATGTTCGCCACCGACTACTCCAACTTGCCTGTAATTAATAATAATGATACATATATATAGTCGGTCATGTATGGTGTCCCGCCCAGTGCTAAACAGAGGTAAACTTACATACTCCCCGATGAGGTTCAACTTGGGACACCCATACACATGACGATTTAGCGGATATCTCCGGCCGAAGTGCAACCGGGCACAAGGGGTGCCTCTACCAAATGTCCTTTGTAGCTACGGAATGCTATAGGAAGCATATCACCATTTCACCAAGTCGGTCGGGCACGTAACCCCATGCATCACATCATCATGTCGACCGGGCATATAGCCCCATGCATCGTAACATAACTTTGGCCAGGTGTATAACCCAAATAGTACATGTAAATCCATTTAAAATTACGTGCCAATACAGTAAAATTATTTAAAACATGTCAATATGTTAAAAAGAATGGCATAGTATCCGTTTATCAAATTCATGGATGCAAATCAATAAAATCAACAGTTAGGATATTCCAATGGTCACAAAAATATATCTATCAAAATCCAAAAAGTTAGTTTTCACACGTATAGAAATCATGTCGTTTGAAAATCGGTAAAACATGATTTGTCAATCAATAGAAAATGTCAAAGTTCCACTCACTATTCTATGGAGGGTGGTCACTCCCTATTTTCAAAACAAATCCAATCTGATTTTTTGACTCTCTAAAAATATCAATCTAATCAGATCATCACAATTTAACATCAAATTTCAAGTATTAGAGGGTTTATCCATTTTTTCCAAATTTGTATAAACCTTAACTCTTCAATTTATGAATACACTCTAATGTTATCAGTTGCATTTCATTTATAAACAATTAACGTACTTTTAAACCAAGTCATATGTCATTTTCAAGATATATGAGTCTATTTTCATAATACGGAGATCGTATTTAAATTGCCTATAAGCAGAACAATTTATAATGAGAAAGAATGCATCAACCCTTGTACTCAAATCCCAATTTCCGACTATTTTCATGAATAAGTCAATTTAAACTTGAAGGGAAACTATTCAAATCAGCTTAATTTGATTCTATCATCCTAAATTCACCCTAAATTTAATAATCAAATCGAATGGGTCTGAAATCCCTCACCTAGGGTTGTTCTCGGATCGTAGACCTTTATCCGAATGTTTTCTCGATCACTCCAAGATCTAAAATGCTACCTATCAAGATAGGGTTTATTAGTTAGGTTCAAACATTTAGATCGGAAGCAAAACGCTAAGTCAGTTACCTGCGTGGAGGTTCGCAGGTTGTCACGGGCTCATGGGCCGTCTGGGCTCACGACCTACAGTGGGCTCGTAGGTTCGTGGGTCAGCGGGCCAGTGGGCTTCGACTAGCGGGCTTGTTGGTCTGCGGGCCAGTGGGCTTGGGGGTCGGTAGGCCTGCGGGCTGATGGGCCTATGGGTTGGCAGGCCTGTGGATGATGGGCCAGCGATTGATGGGTCAGTGGGCTGGCAGGCCTGCGGCTGATGGGCCTGCATGCTGGCGGCTGATGGGCCTGCGCTGCGGCTGATGGGCCTGTGCTGCGGCTGATGGGCCTGCGGGCCTGCAGTGGCTCGCGGGCCGTAGTGGCTTGCTGGCTGGTGCTCACTCGTGTGCTGGCTCGGGCTCGTAAGCTGGCTCGCGCTCGTGCTCTGGCTCGCACTCGTGCTCTGGCTGGCGCTCGTGGCCTGGCTCAATCTCCTACAAGCGCTCGGTTGCGCTCGCGGAGGCTCGTGGGAGGAGAGAGCAGCGGCGGTGGGTGGCGCACTAGTGGTGGAACTCGTGGCGGTGTGTGATCGGGAAGGGAGAGCGATCACGAGAAATCGCGAGAGGAAGAGAAACTGTGAGAGAGAAACCGAGAGGGAAGAAGAAGAAGAAGAAGAAGATGGCGATGATGGTGGTGGGCTGTTGGCGGCGGAGGTCGCGGCAAAGGAGGATCCGCGCCGCGGTGGGGGGACAAACGAAGGGTCGGGGAGAGAGGAAGAGAGGGAGAGAGAGAGAGAGAGAGAGAGATTAAGTCTCTAACCCCAAAATGCTGCGTCTCCATTTTTTTAAAATTTTTTTAAAATATATATATATATTTCGTATTCATTTTTCGCTAGAATGCGTATTTCTTGCTAATGGGATTTATTTCGATTTGTCGATTCGGCAATTTAAAATATACCAAAAATTTAATTTAAATACTCCAAAATCAAAAATCAAATTTAAATAAATAAAATCTCTCTTTATATAATGAACTGAGAAATATCTCACTTTATATATATATATATATATATATTTCGAAAATGGTACTCTTCTACGGATACCGCAATGTCGGTGTTACACAAAATTCTTGAGGTATTTGCTCCATCAAGTTGCAAAAATCTTTGTACAGCTTAAATCAATCTAGGCAAATATGGTATAATTGTTTAAGTGAATGTTTGCTTAAAAAAGGTTACACAAATGACCTAATATGTCTGCTGTTATTAAGAAAATTGAAATAGGTTTTATGATCATTGCTGTCTATGTTGTTAATTTGAATCTTATTGGAATTCTTGAAAAGATTTCCAAAACCATTAAATATTTAAAACTAGAATTTGAGACCAAAGATTTTGGAAAACAAAATTTGCCTTGGTTTACAAATTGAATATCTACAAGATGGGATATTCATTTATTAATCAAACTATACTACTAAAGTTTTAAAGTATTTTTTTATGCATAAATCACATCCATTAAGTACCCCAATGGTCATCTGATTACTTGACATTGATAAATATCCTTTCAAACTGTGGTAGAAAAATGAAAAACTTTTGACTCTTGAAGTACCATATCTCAGTGCAATTGGAGCACTAATATATTTTGCTAATTGTACACGACCTGATATATCATTCATTGTGATTGTATTAGCAAGACTTAGTTATTTTCCTACACGAGGACATTTTGATTTCTCCAGGAAACCATTACTGATTAGATATGTGAATGCTGGATTCTTATCCGATCCACACAAAATACCGACTTAGACAAGGTTCGCATATGGGGGTGTTGCTCTATCTTGGCATTCTACAAAAAAATCTATAACCGTCGTTTCTTCAAATCATGCCGAGATCATAACAATTCATTAAATAAGTTGAGAATGTATTTGATTAACATCAATGACTCATCGCTTCAAGGAAAACAATGGACTATCCACCTACGAAGATATTTGTACAGTATTATTTGAAGACAATGTTGTTTGCTTTGGTCAATTAAAGGGAGACTATATCAAGGAAATAGAACTAAACACATTTTACCAAAATTTTTCTTTACACATGATTTTCAAACAAATGATGAAATTGATGTGCAACAGATCCGATCAAGTAAAAATTTAGTAAATTTATTTACCAAAATACTGCCGATAGTTACATTTAGGGACATTCTTAAAAGGGAGAGTAAGTGTCAAATACTTTGAATAATGTACTCTTTTTCGTTCATCGGGATTTTTTTCCCACTTGGTTTTCCTAATAAGATTTTAGCAAGATCTATTCTT
Organism: Dillenia suffruticosa; assembly: GCA_033439265.1. Lineage (NCBI taxonomy): Eukaryota > Viridiplantae > Streptophyta > Magnoliopsida > Dilleniales > Dilleniaceae > Dillenia > Dillenia suffruticosa. Next base: position 16,264,406 of record JAVTVX010000015.1, on the reverse strand, counting down.
TGTGTAATGGACATTCAAGGGAGAATGATATAAATTCTAGGGAATTTGGATCGATGTCCATAAAACATTTAATATATGTTTTATAAGTCATATATATTTAACATGTGCTATGATGACTCTTGGATTTTGGCTTTCTGGGTGACTATTAGCTTACAGTTGTAACACTTAATGAGAGCGATTATGTATACGCTTTTCAAGTGCCTATATATAAGCCTCCCCTATAAATTCATTTTGTATATACAAAAACAACTATAATTATAGAGAAAATAAAATCATTCTCTTTGGTTTGTATTCAATTTTCTTCTTTGACTTTATCATACTTTCATATTTTTGAATTTCACAACAATTATAAGATATAATGGTGCTTTTTTTTTTTGTCTTTTGATATGAATCCTCACCAAATCTCAATAATTTTGGAAAGAAAATTGTGGTTCTCAACAAATCTCAATAATTTGTGGAAGAAAATGCTGGTCAAAAAAAAAAAAAATCAGAAAGACGAGAAGCATTTAAATCATACTAATATCCATTTTTTCTCATATGGCGAGAAATTAAAATCTTCACAAATTCAACAAATTTTATGAAATCCCATGCACCAAATGCAATGTTAGATGTACCATTATTTTATTATTAGCCATAAATTGTATGGTAGTTTAGTCAGAGAGAGAAAGTACCCAATTAATGACAATTTATACAATTAATGAGCATGAGTTGCAATTGGCAATAGTAAATTAAATGCTCCAGTAAAATATAAATCACTACTAGAAAACAAAATATTAGCGACTGAAATATTCATCGCTAAAAGAAAAGATTCCTCGCTAATTCCGTTACTAAAAAACTCATCACTAAATATTAGCGATGAAAAAGAGACTGTCGGTAATTTTTCTGACAGAGTTGTGAGGGAAATTTCCATCGTTAATATTTTTGTCAGTGAAAATCCATCACTGATTTCAAAATATCATCAACGAATTAGCAATAAAAATATTAAAAATCCGTCGCTAATCTATTATTGATAGAATAGAATCAATGATGAAAATATTCTATCGTTGAAAATCTATCGCTAATTTATCATTGATTTAACAATTAGATAAAACTATCAATGACGAATTTTCAGTGACAGAATATTTCCATCGCTGATTTCAATCCACAATCAGCAACATCATCGATAGATTAGTAACGGATCAATTAATGATGAAAATTTTCCATCGCTGATATATTCATTGTGAGTCAATTCAATGATGGATTAGCGACGGAACATTTAGTGATGGAAATTTTATCGTTAATTCATCATTGAATTCGCTTCCCTATCTTATTCCATTGAAATGAATTGTTACCCTGCAATTTGATTAACCTGTTACATCGGAGTTCTTATAACACAAACTATATTACGAATTACTCTATTTGATAGATATAAAAATCAATTATATTAATTGCATACAATACATAAAATCTCAAGTTACAAGTACAGTGTATACATCAAATAATTCCATAAAATGAAATACAATCCGTAATGTTCAATACCATAAAAGTCACGTACATATAAATAAAATCATCAATATCACAAATGTGGGTGATCAGAATCTAGTGACTAAGTGATCTCTAGGCCAGGTGGTGTATGTTTGATACTTATTTATGCAAGCATTTCACGAATTTGTGCCTCAGTTTGCTCCCTCACTCTACTTTGCACTTGTTCCAAATTTGGCTCTGCATGTTCTCTATTATTTGACTTCTCATTTTCTCCATCATTCCATCTACCTCCTCATTCGTATACATCTAAAAGGAATGCATGCATGCAGATGAAGTGGTGCTAGAGGAATTTAAGGTCAGTATGTCATCAACTCCCTTCACTGGACCCAGTCACCTCAGACCATGATCCAACATCAAACTCTGGATGAGAAGTGCTATCTAAGTCATATTTTTCCTCAAGCAATTGTTTATACTTGCCCTACAATAAACATATATAATTACATTTATGAAATTATTAATATTTCAATATTATCTATAATTAAATAATAATGATTGTCTTATAGTAATTACTTCTGATTTCTTGTTAACATATTGTTCTTTTCATTTATCACGTTTGTGAGTGTGATTACAAAGTTTGAGATGGGAAATTGAGTGGCTGGTTTCTTCATACTGAAATAATAAAAATCATTAGTAATTTTACCAATTTAAAAATTATCTACACAATTTATAAAGAAGAAATAAATTCAAACGATATGATGTCATGGCCAACAAGCTACAGATGAAACATGTGCTTCTAAAAGCAGTCATTTTACTCTTTCTTCTACCCCCTAAAAAAAAGAAAAAAAAAACTACCTTTCCAAGCAACAGAAAGAACAACATAGAAACATGCATCAAAACAGAGGCAATTGATAAAATTAAAACAATGAGAATATATAAGGGAAGAAATTAGCATATCTGCCTTTGGGCAACAAAATGTTGATAGAATGAAGCAATAAACTGTAGCCAAAAACAATTTATAAGATGACAGAAATAACATAATATGACGGCAAGTATGATGCATATTAAATAATATGCAGTCTATACCATTATGATTTGTGTTTGTGGGTGCTTGGAGGCTGAAAAACACATGCACATTAATATCATTTCCTCTCCCCCACTTTAAATGGCTGCCGTCCCGTCTAAGTACTAAATTTCTGGTCTTCTAATAAAAACGATATAAGAGATGACAGAAAAAACATAAAATGATGGTAAGAATGATGCATCTTAAATAACATGCGGTCTATACTATTATGATTTGTGTCTATGGGTGTTAGAGGGATGAAAATAACACATTCTCATTAATATCTTTTTTTTTTTTCCTTTAACAAACTGAAGTGCCATTTAGGAACGAAATTTCTGATCTTCTGATCCTTTCAACAAGTATTAATACTATGAGGAAAACTGAGTTCATAGATTTACATCCTCAATTTATAATGATAATAAAAAATTCTCAACTAAGTTAAACTTGCCATGACATCTAAAGGTAGACAAGTAAATAACTTGAAATATAATCAAACCAATTCCTATGCAAAAGATGTAATACCTAAAAAAAAAAAAAAAAAAAAAAAGGGGGAAAGAAATGTAGCATTTTGGACCAAAATGCTGCACTCTCCGAAAATAGTGAAATTAGGGCAAAAAGCCCTAATTTCTCTCTCTCTTTCTCCCGTCTCTCTCTCTCTCTCTCTCATTCTCTCCCTCTCCCGCCCTCCGCCTCCCTCTCCGTCGCTGTCCTCCATCGCACGCCACCACTGCAACTCTCTCACTCTCTCTGTCTCCGTCGCTCTCTCTCTCGAGCGCTCTTTCTCTTGAGCACTCTCCCTGTCTCTGCCACTCTCCCCACCTCCAACCACCGTGCGTGACCGCCCCTCTCTCTGTCTTTTCTCTCCTGCGCGTGAGCAGAGTACTCTTACTCTCTTCCGCGCGCGACAGCTCGCAGAGCTCTCACTCTCTTGCTCGTTCGCGCACTGCTCTCCCTGCCGAGAGCTTTTCGGTGGCCTTCATTGAAGCTCCAAACCAACATCCACCTTAAACCTTCAAAACCCTAGGCCGACTGCGGATCTATCTCTGTGCAGGTAAGAACAGATTTCTGAATCCTAGTTCTAGAGTTCCAATTTTTTTTAGGTGATTGAACTAACTTACCATACTTTGTTTTGGTGAAGAGGCACTACAGATCACTAATAGGACTGAGGAGACATTTGAATGAGGCTACGAAATGTGAAACCCTAGGTGAGAAAAATTCAAGTTTCTTCAAAAATTGAATGAGTTTAGTCTGAATTTAGAATAAGAGCTTTGTATATGTTATGAAAATGTGTGGAATTTGAAAAGAATGCATTTTCCAGAATTTGATATGTGATTTCGAGGGTTACGTCTAAATGCTACGTGAATTTAGGCTGATTAATACGAAATAAATGTGTTGGATGAAATTAGGAACTTGTTGGATTGATTAGAATAGATTTCCTTAGAATTTGAATTGAAATTGTGGATTATTGATTAGGTTAAATCTGTTGGGGGCTTGAAAGAAATCAATTCGAATTTAATTGAAAAGTAGAGAGTGAATACCCTCTCTAGAGGTAAGTGGATGGTCCATTGTGTTATAAATGAGTAAAATGAGTTTAAAATTGTTTTATAAATGATTTTGTAAGATTTTTACATATTTTATATAAATTGTTTTGTGATTGTGGGATGTTTGGACTGGATTGTGAAGCATGAATGCATCCATTGTATTTATAAATACATATGTGCCATATGTGATTTGATATTACTCTATAAATTGCTATGACATGAAATTGATGATTGTTTGCTAAACATTATGGCACATGACTTGAGAAATGACATATTTGAGAAATGCATAGTGCTAGTAGTTAATGGCTATAGTTATTCCCTCTACGGAGCGACCCGACGGGGTAGCGTGGTTGGGGTTTCATTACAAGAGAAGTATACGCGGCCTCTTCTCTGCCATGTCGGACTATCCGGATTGTACCCCGGGGAGGTCTAAGCCAATGCCAGGGAAGGGGCTAGTGTTTGGAATACTGAAATGGAAAACCCCTTGGCGAGCTTCGGTTTTGGTTCGGCCAAACGCGGGACGGAAGTGATTTCGATGGGACCCTTGTGATTTTCTAAAGGAATACTTGATGTGGATGCATAATTTGCGAATTATCTGATTTATTGAAATTATTTCGATATATATGAATTATTGTTTGAGATATGTTTTGACTTTTCCACATTCACCCCTTATTTATCACACAATCATACCATTGTATTCCACTCACTGAGTATTCCCTAATACTCACTCCTCTTTTCACATTTTACAAAGCACACTTAGTGCGGAGACTGCAGGGGGATTGTAGCTTGCGAAGGATTTTTGTTGTTTTGTATAGGGAAAACTTGTATAATTCTTTTTGTATGGATTAAATCAATACTTGTTTCATATATGGGAGTAAGTATGGATGAAATCTTTACATAGTTTGTGATGAAATTCGTATGAAACTTGTTTATTTTCTCTTAACTCTTATTTGGGACATTTGGATTGCAATTCTGAGTTTCGATACTTTCTTTTGAATTTGTGAAGTTCTGTACATCTCATACCGCTTGGATTTTACTGACGTTAGCTCGTTTCTTCATGCGAGTGTTTGTAAAATCATACGACTATGATTTGTGACTTCTTTTTTTTTAAATACTTTAATTGTGTTGAGAATTCTAGAACGGCTAGAATGACCAATTTTGCATGTGTACATGTACAGGAACCTTGCCCCATTTGTGTGTCGACGCATGCTCGTGTGTACAGGGATGGACCGAATGGGTCCTTTGCATGTGTATTGTTATATAATTTTCCTATTTCTGATTGAATTGTGTATTGGATGAGTTGTTGAACTGATTTGTAGCCTTGCGGAGTCCCGGTATATGGGGAAGTTCTGCCCGTGTATCAAGACAATGCGATCGCTGTTGCGTGATCGATCTAAGAATCGGGGCGTGACCGCTTTATTGGTATCAGAGATAGGTTCACGATTTTAAATGTTTAAAAGGTTGATGGTTTTGAAACATTTTCAATTGTTTCCAAATGTCCTGAAAGTTTTTTTTTTTAGGATTTTGAAATCTTTTAAGAGTCTCCGGAGAATGTACAGAGTCTTCCCTAGATTTCTTAGTAAATTAGAAACATTCTTTTTAGGGGGTTAAGTATTAGCCTTTGCTTAACTCTTGATTTAATCGTAATTTCTTGTTGTGTAGATCACTATGCCTCTACGAAGTAGAATGAGGAATGTGAACGAGATTCCTCTACCAGAGCAGAGAATGAGTTGTCCTCGCATGCTCTTCCTCCTTCTGTGCCTACTCACCCGGCTCCTCCTACTGGGATTTCAGGTCCTTCTATTGCTGCTTTTCAGCAAGTAATGGAGTGGTGGAGCACCTTTGGTGCACAATACCAAGCTCCACGTCCGACTTCAGCTCCTCCGCCGGCTCCTCCTTCAGTACCGGTTGCTACTCCTAGTACCCCGCTAGTACCTCCTCCTCCGGTTGTCACAACAACTGATCGCCCTATTGTGGAGTTATCTAAGTTGATAAAGGAGGCAAGGCAATTAGGATGTGAGACATTCGCGGGCACTTCTGATGCTTCAGTGGCCAAGGAATGGATTGGCCAAATCCAAGAGACCGTCTCCTATATGAGACTGAGCGATGAGATGAAATTATGGGTGGTGGTAAAACTATTGGATAAAGGTACGAGAACATGGTGGGAGAATGTGAAAGGAAGGGCTCCTGTTCCTCCTACTTGGACATAATTTCTTAGGGCCTTCGAGGAGAAATACTACACCCGATTCTATCGGGATCAAAAAAGAGAGGAAGTTTTCAAATTAGCCCAAGGAAACAAGACTGTATCTGAGTACGAGACAGAACTGAGAAAGTTTGCCAATTATGTTCCGGAGTTTGTGAACTCCGAGGAGTCTCTAAGTTCAAAATTTGAGTTGGGACTGAATTTGAATATCAGAGAGAAAATGCCCATCACCAAGGGGCATACTTTCCATGACATTCTAGACTTGGTATTGAGGGCCGAGAAAATGGTGATGGAGAGAAACAAAGTTAGAGAGCATCATGGGAAAGGAAAGAGGCCTAGTGGCTCCGGTCCGAGTCAAGGTTTTAAAAGAAGTCGAGGTGTGGGCTCTTATAGCGGTGGACCCTTTTCGGGGTCGGTTGGCTTTCCTCCGAGCCAATCTACTTTTAGGCCTAGTGCTCCTAGCAGAACTATTGGTATGGGAGTAGCGTCCATGGGCGGCAGAGGAGAAACTTGCCTGAATTGCAAGGGAAGTCATCCGAGTCCATGCAGGGAACCCAAAAGATGTTACCATTGTGGGAAGGAGGGTCACATTCAGCACTTTTGTCCAGAGTTGAATGTAGAAGGGCAAGGAAGCCGACAGGTTAGAGGTCCCTCGAGTGGTTCTAGACGAGATCCGACAATTGCACCTGCACCTTCCACTATCAGTGCTCCGAGGACGGGCACAGAAAGTAATGTTGTAGCTGCCCCTACACACCGCCCTCAACCTAGAACTCAGACCCGAATCTATGCCATGACAAATGAAGAGACCCAAGTTAATCTTGATGTAGTCACAGGTAAATCTCTATAAAATTTTAGGTTTTGAAATTGAAAATGTGATATAAATGGTTTATGGTTATAATTTGATAGTTGTGGTCATGGCTTAAAGAATGTGGGTATATGATTTTGTTTATGGTTTATAATTATAGGTACGATGAAAATTTTTTATGTTGATACACATGTGCTCATAGATACCGGCTCTAATCATTCTTTTGTGAGTTCGGGGTTTGCCGGGCATTCTGATAAGCCTTTAGTTCCACTTGTTGAGGAATTATTGGTTATCACACCTTTGGGAGAACATTTAATCAGAGATACAATGTATAAGTCTTGTGAGGTAAAAATAGGGGAAGTAACTCTCGAGGCGGATTTGATTCTGCTGGAAATGAAAGATTTTGACGCCATTCTAGGTATCGATTGGCTTTATGTTCACCGAGCTTCCGTGAATTGTTTCACTAAGGAAGTGGAATTCCGAAAGCCAGGACATCCCTTGCTTATATTCGCCGGAGAACGGCGAGTGTTGCCGAGTTATATAATTTCAGTTCTTGAAGCACGGAGACTGGTGCATAAGGGATGTGAAACTTATTTGACACACATTGTTGATACCACGGTGGGAAGTCCTAGTTTTGATGATGTTCCTGTGGTGAATGAGTTTCCGAACGTTTTTACAGAAGAGTTGCCTGGGTTGCCACCAAATCGGGAGTTTGATTTCATCATAGATCTAATTCCCGGTACTGCACCAATTTCTATTCTCCCGTATCGAATGGTACCAGTAGAGTTGAAAGAGCTGAAGGTTCAGCTCCAAGAGTTATTGGACAAAGGGTTTATCTGGCCGAGCACTTTGCCTTGGGGTACTTCGGTCTTGTTTGTGAAGAAAAAAGACGGAATTCTCCGATTATGTATCGACTACTAACAACTCAACAAGGCAACAATCAAGAATAAGTATCCTCTTCCGAGGATTGATGATCTGTTCGATCAACTTCAAGGTGCAAGTGTCTTTTCAAAGATCGACTTGAGATCTGGTTCTCATCAGTTGAAGATCAAGGGTAGTGATGTTCACAAGACCGCGTTTAGAACGCGGTATGGACACTACGAATTCCTGGTAATGCCCTTTGGGTTGACGAATGCTCAGCGGCCTTCATGGATCTCATGAATCGAGTATTCCATCCCTATCTTGATAAATTTGTCATAGTCTTTATCGACGACATTTTGGTGTATTCGAAAAGGGATGAAGAGCATTCTGAACATCTTTGAATCATTTTGCAAACTCTTAGGGAGAAAGAGTTGTATGTCAAGTTCTCAAAATGCATGTTTTGGCTAAGAAAGATTAGATTTTTGGGACATGTGGTTTCTAGTGACGGGATTTTTGTGGATCCAAAGAAGGTGGAAGTTATTCTGAAGTGGGAGCAGCCAAAAAATGTCACCGAGGTACGAAGTTTTCTCGGATTAGTAGGGTATTATCGGAGATTCATAGAAAGATTCTCAAAGATAGCAGCTCCGATGACCAATTTGACTTGGAAAGGAGTTAAGTTCGAATGGAACGAAAAGTGTGAGGATAGTTTTCAAGAGTTTAAACAAAGATTGACCTCCGCTCCTATCATTGCTCTCCCTACTAGTGGCGGTGGCGATTATGTGGTGTACAGTGATGCTAGCAAGTAAGGATTAGTGTGTGTACTGATGCAAGGTGATAAGATAATTACTTACGCTTCTCGCCAACTGAAGAAGCACGAAGTAAACTACCGAACTCATGATTTAGAGCTAACTGCCATTGTGTTTGCTTTAAAGATTTGATGGCATTATCTATATGGGGTTACTTGTAAGTTCTTTACCGATCACAAGAGTCTCAAATACTTACTCACTCAGAAAGAGCTCAATTTGAGACAAAGAAGATGGTTAAAGCTAATCAAGGATTATAACTTGGTGATTGATTACCATCCCGGGAAGGCGAATGTTGTTGCTGATGCTTTAAGCTGCAAATCCTCATCCATAGCATTCCGAGAGAGTTCTTACCTCTCTTGTTTAGTGGGACTCTGAGTACTTGGAGTCGAGTTAGCTAAAGACGATCAAAGTACTTTATTAGCCAAGTTTGTGGTAAGGCCCACATTGGCAGATCGTATTCGGGAGCTTCAGGCTACCGATGACGAATTGAAGGGCATTGTTGAGAAAATCCAAAAAGGGGAAGGTGGTGAATTCCATATTTGGGATGATGAAATTATAGTGTATGGAAAACACACATGTATTTCGAAAAATGAAGATCTCGGGAAGGCTATACTCGAAGAGGCGCATTCCTCGGCCTATGTTATGCATCCGGGGAGTACCAAAATGTATCAAACCATCAAAAAATCATATTGGTGGTCTGGGATGAAGAGAGAGATAGCTGAATTTGTGGCGAGATATCTTAAATGCCAGCAGATCAAGGCTGAACATCAAAAACTGGCAGGAACACTTTAACCACTACCAATTCCCAAATGGAAATGAGAACATATCACTATGGATTTCGTGGTGAGATTGCCATGTACTTCGAGCCGTCACGATGCCATATGGGTGATTGTAGGCCGTCTCACCAAATCAGCTCACTTCTTGCCGATTCAGAATACTTATTCCTTGGAAAGATTGGCAAAGTTGTACATTGATGAGATCGTAAGACTTCACCGAGTACCGGTGTCTATTGTATCGGACCGTGATCCTCGATTCACTTTTAGATTCTAGCCAAAGTTGCAAGAGTCCTTAAAGACTAAGTTGAAATTCAGCATTACTTTTCATCCCTAAACCAATTGACAATCGGAGCGCACCATCCAAACATTGGAGGACATGCTTAGGGCATGTGTTATGGAATTTCAAGGTAGTTGGGCTAGGCACCTTCCGTTGGTTGAATTTGCCTACAACAACAATTATCAAGCAAGCATAGGGATGCCTCCATATGAAGCCCTTTATGGAAGGAAGTGTCATACTCCCTTATGCTGGGATGAAGTTGGAGAGAGAAAGATTGAAAACATAGAAATGATTGAGGCCACTAAAGAGAAAGTGAAGCTGATTCAGGAAAGAATGAAGGCGACTCAAGATCGACAAAAGAGCTATGCCAACAAGAGAAGCAGACCTTTGGAATTTGAAAAAGGAGATATGGTGTTTTTGAAGATATCTCCTTGGAAGGGTGTAATCCGTTTTAAAAAACGGGGAAAGTTAAATTCTCGTTATATCGGTCCCTTCAGAATTCTAGAAAGGATTGGACAAGTGGCATACCGGTTAGAATTACCGTCGGAGTTGCAGAGGATCCATGACATTTTTCACGTTTCCATGTTGAAAAAGTATTTATCGGATCCCTCACACATATTGGAAGCACCTCCAGTAGAATTGAATGAGAATTTGAGTTTCAAGGTACAACCGACGAAAATCATTGATAGGCAGATAAAGCAGTTGAGGAATAAGCAAATCCATATGATTAAAGTGTTATGGAGAAACAATCAAGTCGAAGAATACACTTGGGAAACCAAAAAATTAATGCGGAAGTAACAACCGCAGCTCATTGATGTATAATTGTATCTTGAAATTTCGGGGAGAAAATTTGTTTTCAGGAGGTTAAGAGTTGTAATACCTAAAAAAAAGGGGGGGAAAGAAATGCAGCATTTTGGACCAAAACGTTACACTCTCCCCAAGAGTGAAATTAGGGCAAAAGGCCCTAATTTCTCTCTCTCTTCCTCCCGTCTCTTTCTCTCTCTCTCATTCTCTCCCTCTCCCGATTCTCTCTCACCCTCCGCCTCCCTCTCCGTCGCTGTCCACCATCGCACGCCACCACCGCAACTCTCTCACTCTCTTTGTCTCCATCGCTCTCTCTCTCGAGCACTCTCTGTCCCCGTCTCTCTCTCTCTCGAGCGCTCTTTCCCTCGAGCACTCTCCCTGTCTCCGCCACTCTCTCCGCCTCCGACCACCGTGCGCGATCGCCCCTCTCTCTGCCTTTTCTCTCCTATGCATGAACAGAGCACTCTTCCTCTCTTCCGCGCGTGACAGCTCGCAGAGCTCTCACTCTCTTGCTCATTCACGCACTGCTCTCCCCGCCGAGAGCCTTTCGGTGGCCTTCATTGAAGCCCCGAACCAACATCCACCTTAGACCTTTGAAACCCTAGGCCGACTGCGGATCCATCTCTGTGCAGGTAAGAACAGATTTCTGAATCCTAGTTCTAGAGTTCTAATTTTTTTTTAGGTGATTGAACTAACTTACCATACTTTGTTTTGGTTAAGAGGCATTGCAGATCACCAATAAGACTGAGGAGACATTCGAATGAGACTGCGAAATGTGAAACCCTAGGTGAGAAAAATTCAAGTTGCTTCGAAAATTGAATAAGTTTAGTCTGAATTTAGAATGAGAGTTTTGTATATGTTATGAAAATGTATGGAATTTGAAGAGAATGCATTTTCCTGAATTTGATATGTGATTTTGAGGGTTACGTCTAAATGCTACGTGAATTTAGGCTGATTCATACGAAAGAAATGTGTTGGATGAAATTAGGAACTTGTTGGGTTGATTAAAATAGATTTCCTTGGAATTTGAATTGAAATTATGGATTATTGATTAGATTAAATCTGTTGAGGGCTGGAAAGGAATCAATTCGAATTTGATTGAAAGTAGAGAGTGAATACCCTCTCGAGAGGTGAGTGGATGGTCTATTGTGTTATAAATGAGCAAAATAAGTTTAAAATTGTTTTATAAATGATTTTGTAAGATTTTTACATATTTTATATAAATTGTTTTGCGATTGTAGGATGTCCGGACTAGATTGTGAAGCATGAATCCATCCATTGTATTTGTAAATGCATATGTGCCATATGTGATTTGATATTACTCTATAAATTGCTATGACATAAAATTGATGATTTTTTGCCAGACATTATCGCACATGACTTGAGAAATGACATATTTGAGAAATGCATGGTGCTAGTAGTTAATGGCTATAGTCATTCCCTCCACGGAGCGACTTGTTGGGGTGGCGTGGTTGGGATTTCATTGCGAGAGAGGTCTTCTCTGCCATGTCGGACTATCTGGATTGCACTCCGGGGAGGTCCGAGTCAACGCCAGGGAAGGGGGTAGTGTTTGGAATACTGAAATGGAAAACCGCTTGACGGGCTTCCATATTTGTTCGGCCAAACGAGGAACAGAAGTGATTTCAATGGAACCCTTGCGATTTTCTAAAGGAATACTTGATGTGGATGCATATTTTGTGAATTATCTGATTTATTGAAATTATTTCAATATATATGAAGTATTGTTTGAGATATGTTTTGACTTTCTCACATTCACCCATCATTTATCACACAATCATACCATTGCATTTCACTCACTGAGTATTCCCCAGTACTCACCCCTCTTTTCACATTTTACAGAGGACACTTAGTGCAGAGACTGCACGGGGATTGAAACTTGCGAAGGATTTTTGCTGTTTTGTGTAGGTGTTACAGTGATATAGGGTTATTTTGGTTGATTTTGAAATCCATGGAAGGGAAAACTTGTATAATTCTTTTGGTATGGATTAAATCAATACTTGTTTTATATATGGGAGCAAGTATTGATGAAATCTTTACATAGTTTGTGATGGAATTCGAATGAAACTTATTCATTTTCTCTTAACTCTCATCTGGGACATTTGGATTACAATTTTGAGTTTCGATACTTTCTTTTGGATATATGAAGTTCTGTATATTTCATACCGTTTGGATTTTACTGACGCTAGCTCGTTTCTTCATGCGAGTGTTAGTAAAATCCTACGACTATGATTTGAGAGTTCTTTTGTTTTAAATACTTTAATTGTGTTGAGAATTCTGGAACGACTGGAATTACCAATTTTATATGCGTGCATGTACAGGAATCCCCGCCCCATTTGTATGTCGACGCATGCTCGTGTGTACAGGGATGGACTGGATGGATCATTTGCATGTGTATTGTTATATGATTTTTCTATTTCTGATGGAGTTGTGTATTGGATGAGTTGCTGAACTAATTTGTAGTCTTATGGAGTTCTGGTATATGGGGAAGTTTTGCCCGTGTATTGAGATAATGCGATAGCTGTTGCGTGATCGATCCGAAGATCGGGGCGTGACAAAAGAGCCAGGTGAGAGACAGAGAGACTCATCAGAAAAACAGACACAATTGAGTGGAATCTCCATGTCCCAGTGACATTGCAACTGCCGATTTTCCAGCTGTCTTTTGCACGTATAGCTTTAACCCAAAAGCGAGACCAAGTCAAAGCTGTTATAGGCTTTTCATCTGCCAATAAAATTTGACAAATGTTCTTCTCCTCGATATTTGTCTCTCATTGCCGATTTCAGAATTTGAGATTAAAGTCTAGTTTGTTATTATTGTTGTAATAAAATTTGACAAGTGCTAGATACAATAGGAAATGCAATACCATACACAATTGAAGAAATTCACTCTAATGTTTTGTGCAAATTAATTGTAGTTCTAGCTGCATATAAAAAACCATTTCTGTATTTTATCTTTTAATAGGCAAGTTCAAATTAAAGAGCACGAAGTGAGTGCAACCACAGGCAAAAGCAAAATAGCAAAGATGACCATAAGTCACAAAGTGGGTATACCTACTTAGATATTGAGAATGAAAAGAGGCCTTTCCTTTCTCTAATGAACTCTCCTAATTTCCATTGTCCATACCAACAATTAGCAAGAGGGATGCATAAAGCGCTAACCGATCCTATTCCGTATCCAATTGTGAAACTCCAGTTATTCAAATTCTTATATGTTGCAATGTCCTTGCTTCCAACTAAGAAAAGGAAAACCGAAAAATAAAGAAAAGAAATCAATCTTTTTGCGTGTTGTGCTTTACCGCTGAGGATGCCTTATCCAAATGTAGCATGGAATATATAGAAACACGTCTTCAAATAATTCTCACATGTGCTTCCGAGTATTCTTAAATTTGAGGAGAAGCTATAGCTTTAGCTTACCGCGCCATGCCCAACATATTAGCGTGTGCGAATGGCATGACACAAACAACAGTAGCAGCTTAGTAAAAAAATGCCTTTTGAAAGTTAAATAACAACAAAGAACTAATCATTCAATTCCAGCACCAATACCCACATAGCTCCATAATGATAGCCTAAGTTTAATGTTTGAAAGCCACTAACAGAGCCGATGCGCCTGCTCATTCAAACATCAGCCAGCCTACACTGGAATTCACAAACCCAAACAGCCAAAAGAAAAGGCTTACCTATAATTTTCAATTCAAAAAAAAAAAAACAAGAAAAAACTTTCAGATCGGAATTTCAAACACCAAAAAAAAAAAAGGTTTCGTCTATCAGAATTAGCTTTAACAACATTTATATGAGAAAATGACTTTGTAGAGCATAACTATAAAATATTGTCATTTTTAACCTTCTACAAATATATTTACTTCTTCAAAACATAAAAATTTGCCTAACAATATATAGTAGAATACTAATTTAGTATCCACACGGATCATATTACCCGAAATGAAAAGTTATATTCTTTTCGATAAATATTAAAGAGACATTTCTGACATCACATGATTATACTGTTTGACCACAGCATTATGAGTGGCTAACGTGTGAACTTCAACTAAGTTGATTCCAAATAACAAATCTCAAGTTACCGCAATAGTAGTATAAAGAAGAGGTAATAAAGCCCACTTTAATTACTTCAAAAAGATTAGTTGTAGAGTAATTCTAGCATGGAGGCTAGCATATTGCCCACACGTATATAGCGCAACTATGTGTTGCAACACAAAGCAAGTTTGACAATACAATCAAATAATGCCTCAATCATGGGAAAAGGATGCCAATAAGAAAAAGAGATCAGTAAGAAGGATTGCGTTGTGGCTTATACTGCACTCCAACAGTTAACCTTTCCATTTTGCTGATGAGCCATGCATTTTTTGGGAATTCACCTGGCACTGACAGAATAGTCCTTGTGTATTAGGAACTTATCAAATAATTAGAATATGTAAAACAATAATTGCCTCTCAAAAAACTCTTTCAGGGGAGTTCAACCAAACAAATCTACCAGAAAAATAAAAGGAAAAGAGGGAGCAACACATATAAACCTTATATACAACAGGATGTAGGTCACTAATTCATTATAGCCAACTAATTGAGAAGAAATTGCAGTGCCGAAGCAAATGAGATGATGCAAAAGAAGATATAGCAAAATTGCAATACCTTGAGTTGAAAAGTAAAAGAGATCCCACATAGATAAAAGAAGTCTATGGAAGCAACAAAGGCATGGTAATCTGTACCAAACAATTCAATGTTAGAAGGTATCCATGTAAACCATGTTTCTGTTTAAGAGAGAAGATAATAGAATTAAAAATGCAGGTTACATACAAGATAATGGCATATACATGGCTCCAAATGACAGATTTCCCGAGCCGTACCTCAACCCCATGACACCATAATCTTCAGAAGATACCCTGCAGGGGCAAAGACAATAAAATGTTTACAAAAGCACAAAACAAGTTTGGAGACCAAACCAACTCAAGATTGCATAGCATGTTTTACCACAAAAAATGCACCTTTTGTCACGCCCCAAACCGGAATCGTGAACAGCCGCCCGTTGCCCTAGGATGCCGGCTGTATTTTTACAGAAAATCAGGCAGAACCTCCCCATAAATCGGAGGTTTCCCGTGTACAATTAAACCTGTATAATCAAAATCAATCTATAATTTAAATAAATGGTCATCCTGGCCTCTACAAAATCAATAAACACCACCGCCAGCATCCAGAACAACGCAAGGCTACAAGTTTCTAGCAGTCCTAGCCACAGACCTCTACTGTCATGCCCAACTAGAGCATGAACAGCCGCTATACCAAGCGGACCCAATTTTATACAATATATATCACATTTCCCAAGTAACGTTCAAATACGTACAATCGCCTCAATGCAAATGAAATATGAGAGTTAAACTATACAGTCATTCCAAAATAAGTACATGGCCAACTACGGACCTCCATGTCAAGACCTCGCAGGGTCAAAACTAAATTAGAAATAAATCTCACCGTCGAAAATGCCAACTCCGCTCTAGAGCCTGTAGCGTCGCTCTATCACAATCAACCTGTCTGAGGAGAGAAAATAGAGGGGTGAGTATCTTGGAAAGATACTCAGTGAGTGAGAGGGGTAATATCAAGCATAAATAGCATAGGTGAACAATTGGAGTGTCAAATAATATCATTCGAAACAACAATTTACACTTCGCAGCAAAACATGATATATTTATCAACTTGAAATCATTTAATCAAACACACGATAGCAAGCATGTATGCATCCATTTAAAATCAAGTAATGTCAGAGCGAGCCAAAAATAGCCCTGGCAAAGGTCAACCGTGACCAAGAACAGGCGCGTCGGGGGTTTTATTATGCATAGACTTTGAAACGCTCTCTACCCCGACGTTGGCCATGAGCTCGCTGGGGCCAACTCATCAACGTGTATAGGACCCCGCCCGGTGCTAGACGGTGGCGTCACACACGTCCTCCCCCTACGTGGGTTCAACCGGCCGCGCCTATAGCCTTTAGAATAAATGACGTTTGCGGATACCTCCTGCAGAAGCGTATCCGGGCAACCCGTGCCTCTACAAACGTCATTCGTAGCTACGGAATCATCATAATATCACAAGGGCACAACGTCCCATAGTATCACAAGGGCACAACGTCCCACAAGTATCATCACATTATCACATAACTAGTGGGCATCCAACCCACGTAGTTCATCAAAAACATTTTAAATTTGCGTGCCAATACGTCTCTTCAATTCATTTCAAAACAGCATATCAATGCAATGGTATAAAATGAAATTTATACATTTTCAAGTAATGGCACAATTATTGTTTCATTTCAAACCATGGATGCATAGTCATTGTAAATATAATTCAAGACACTCCAAAAATCACAAAACAGATTTCTAAATTTAATATCACACGTCAACGAATGCATATCAAAGCATGTTTTATCGAAAATGCGACAGAAAATACGTTTTACTATTTTATGCAAGAGATTAGAGTCCCACTCACGTATCTAGGGAGGGTGGTCACTCCCTATTTTTCAACGACTTTCCAAAAACAAACCTAATCAAATCGTCAAATTTATAGCGATTAAAACCCTAATAAGAGATTCTATCAATAAAATTTATTCATCTCTCACCTAGGGTTCCTCGGGTGTTAGACCTAGCTGTCGTTCGCCCGTCGGGTTGGTTTAAAACCTATAATATTTCCCAAACTTCAGATGTATTAGAAACCACTAAATTTCTAACAGCAAACCATAGAACTTCAATCAATACAGTCGTTACCTGCCGTACAGAAGATGCAGGTGAGCTCTCGAAGGGGAAAGCCGGTCGCGGGCTCGCGGGCCGTCACGGGCTCGCGGGCCGGTGGGCTGTCTGCTAGCGGGCTGGCCCGCTGGTGGCTCACGGGCTCTCAGCCCGGCTTGCTGGCCGCAGCGGGCTTCGCAGGATGCAGTGGGCCGCGGCTGTACTGGGCCTTGGGCCGCTGGTGGGCTGGCCCGCTCACGGGCTAGGGCTAGCTCTGGGTCACGAGCTGGGTCGCGCTGGCTCGCCCTGGGTCGCGAGCTGGGTCGCGCGCTGGCTCGTGCTGGGACGCGGGCTGGGTCGCGCGCTGGCTCGTGCGCTAGCTCGCGCTTAAATCAATACGAGAGTTTCACGTATAAATGTCCATAATTTATACAGTCATTCCAAAAAACTTGATAAATATATTGGTCAAACTAAAATCTTCAATACATAATAATATCACCAATCATCGTAGCGGAAGAGATGAAAAATATCCATATCCAAGTCCAGTGATATCTCCTCGATCCAACACTAATCCTGTAGGAAAGAAAACGAGAGGTGAGTATCTATAGGAGGATACTCAGTAAGTGAGGGGATTGACATCATACTATCAATGTCGAGGGTGAACTTGGAGTGTCTAAGCATAAGATAAGAAAATATTCACAGTGTGCAAACCGATTATATTATTTCAAAATCATATATTATACGCACACATCAGAAAGCAAGATATGCATCCAATATTTATATCAATGTCATGAAGAGCCGGCCAATGAAATATTTCTGGCAATGGTCTACCTCGACCAAGAACGGCGTATTGGGGGTTTTTCCAAATGCAAGTATTAAATAATGGCTCTCTACCCCAATGTTGGCCACAGACTATCCGAACTAACCTGTAAATAATCATAATATATATATAACTAGTCGGCCGTGTATGGTGCCCCCGTCTGGTGCTAGACAGAGCCGTACTCAACTTCCTCTCCGATGAGGGTCAATCTGGGACACCCATACACATGACGATCTGGCGGATACCTCCGGCCAAAACGTATCCGGACACAAGGGCTGCCTCTATCAGATGTCCTTCGTAGCTACGGATCACAATATCATATCGGCCGGGCACATAGCCCCATGCATCCCATCACCATGTCGACCGGGCATATAGCCCCATGCATCATATCATAACGTCGGCCGGGCATACAACCCAAATATATAAATAAATCCATTTCAAACCATGTGCTAATATAATAGAAACATTAAAGCATATCAATATGTCAAAAATGTGGCACAATATTCAATTTTCAAAACTCATGGATGCATATCTATAAGGTCAGAAATTTAGACATTCCAAAGGTCACAAAACATTTCATAAAATATTCGAAAATTTTACAATCATACATTTGCAGAAACATGTCATTTAAAAATGTATTTTTGAAACATGGTTTTCAATCAATAGCGAATGTCAAAATCCCACTCACAATTCTAGGGAGGGTGGTCACTCCCTATTTTCAAATCCAAATCAAATCTGATTCCTCGAGTCTCCAAAAAGATTAATCTAATCAGATCATCAAAATTGAACATCAATTTCTCAAGCATCTTTAGGGTTTATCCGAAAGACATGAAGTGCATAATATCCTCCACTTTATGGCTCATTTCAATCCAACCCTACAACCACTACAAAATTAAATCCCTATGCCCACGGTAACTTTTATTATCTGTAACCTTTAACAACGGTTTTTTCTTGCTTATGCGGACGTCTTTTACAAAACCGTAGGGAAAAAAACACATTTTTCAACGGTTTAAATTATAACGTCGATAAAAGTTTATGAACCGTGAGTAAAATTAACACAGCCGTCGGTAAAAATAATATTCAATTTCTAATGGCTATTATTTGTCGTCAGTAAATATAATATTTTTAGGGATGGGTTGAAAATAATCTGACTCTGTTTTTAGGGTCTACTGGATCTATTTAACCATACATAAATGATAATGATAATTGAAAATGCTATATACAATTATAATTATAACGGTTTTAGTTTATATATATTTATATAATTTTTAGGAACAATAAAATTTTAGAGTTAATATAAAATAGGTAATTTATAATGTGTATTGTAATAAGTTATAAGTTATAACATGATAAGCAATGGTAATAACCTAGTGGTAAGATGTTATAACACGGTAATAAGTCTGCTATAATAAGTAATGGTAACAAATGATAATGGTAAGATGATATAATATGGTAAGATGGTAAGATATTATAACTTGTGATAAGTAGTGTAATAACTTGTGATAATTTTGTGAGTATAAAAAAATTAGAATTACTATTTTCTAATAATATTACTGTAATATTATTATAAATTATAAATTATTAGAATTATTTTGAGATACACAATATACTAATAATATTACTGTAGATATTATTATAAATTATAAATTATTGGAGAATATATGTTAGTTAATATTAATTTAAATTCTCTTATATTAACAATTTAAAAAATTTAAATATTTTTGTATAGAAAAAAAAAGAAATAAGAAAAATAGAAAAATATTTTTGTATAGAAAAAAAAAGAAATAAGAAAAATAGAAAAAAGTGTGGAAGGTTGAGTGGAAAAAGAATAAAAAAATGAAACGTGGGAAATGTAGAGAGTAAGAAAAAAACAAAAAAAAAGGGAAAAAGGCCACTGTGGTGGTTGCAAGCGCTTGGCCCATGGCTGCAACCGAACTCACGGGGATTGCGCACACCCCTATGTGCGGTTGCATCCGTGTGCCCCGCGCCTGCAACTGCACGAGCGCTCTAATTCCTAGCACCCCGCGGGCGCTTGCAACCACGTAGGGAGCGGTTGCAACCGCGGGGCATTACTATGCCCTTTTTTTATTTTTTTATTTTTTGATTTCTTCTTTCTTTTTTTTTTACTTCTTTTTTTCACATATTTATTTTTTGCTTTTGTTTTTTTTTTTTTACTTTTTTTTTTACCCTTCACCATTCTTTTTTTTTTTCCATTTTTTTTACCCTTTACCTTCGGTTTATTTAACTTTTTTTTTTTTGTTTCTTCTTCTTTTTCTTTTTCCTTTTTTTTTTACTTTCTATTTTTTTTACTGTCTTTTTATTCCTTTTTTTTCACTAGTACAAGTGTTTTTATTTAATTTTTTTCCACTATTACAAAAATGGAAGAATGAGAGAAATATATTGGTGGAATGATACATTAATTATCAATATTATATAATTTAATATAAATTCAAAAAAAAAATAACAGTTATTTAATTTACAAATTTATCTTTTTAACATAACTCTACCATAAAATCTTTAATATTCTGTAAAAAATAATTTTCTAATTTAATCAATTTTTTTTTTCATGCCAAAATTTTTGTTTATTTATTCCAATTTAATTATTTTTTTACCAAAAAAATTAATTAATTTTAGGCAAGCACTAAAAAATTTTATCATTTTATTTCAAAGAAAAGAAAAGCAAAAAAATTTAATCGTTTTATTTCAAATTTAACAAACAAGTGCTAACAAATAGAATTTATATAAACTATTTGATAAATAAATAAATTAAAAAAATAAATTAAAACAGTAAAAAATCTATATATTTAATACAAAATTATCTAAAAAATATATATTGTTGTAATCATTTATAAATAATGAAAATAATGAAAAGTTGAATAAGAAAAAGATAAGAAAAAAGGGTGGGAGGTTATTAAAAATAATAAAAAAACTAATAACCAAATGAAAAAAAATACAAATAAAATGTAAAAAAAATAATTTTAGTAGAAAAATTTGTTTTTTTCTATACAAACAAACAATAATAGAGAAAAAATTTAAAATTACAAGGTAATAAGTAATAATAATAAGTAATAAGTAATAATAATAATGGTGATAAGTTATGATAAAAAAGTTGATTTTGAGTGATGTAACCGTAAGTAAGTAAGTAAAGTAAGTAGTAATAAGTGGTAAATAAGTAAGTGGTAATTAATAAATAACTAATAAAATATAGTAAATTTATTGCTAAGAAGAGAAAAATTGGATTTATAAAGAGTTTTTATACAACAATTTTACAATTTTTTAATAGTTTTTCTTTTTCCTTTTCTCTCATTTTTTCTCTGCTCTTTTGTCTGAATTCCTTCAAACTTGATATTCTTTGTTTCCTCGGTGTTCATCCTCATGTTGGATATCATCTCCGCACGGACCGTATTATGATCAGACATCAGAAGTTTGAGAAAATATTCTTTCCTTAAGAAAATAAGATCCTGCATTTCATAAAATGAAACAATTAATAATTTTAATACAAATACAATACAAAATTGAAATAAGGTGTGGGAGAACATACTTCTTGACTTGGTGTACTTAAAAACATTCCCGGTTCCCATATTTCCAAAAACCTTATAACAAATATTCCGCAATCATTTCTGATATATAAAAAATATTTTAGGTATGCATTATCATAAAATCAAAATTATGTAGTAAATTGTAACTTACGTATTAGGCTGCTGTGGAACTTCAACACGAACAATGTTGGAAATATGGAGAGAATTTTCATAAATCCTTTCAATACAATTTTTCTGAAAATTAAGGAAAATATTATAGTTTATAATTGAATAAAATTTGATATTTAAATATATTAAGTAATAATTACCATAAAAGTTTGGAAGTTAATATCTTCGTGACCTCTATAACTAGAGTCTAGGTAGTACATAATTTGATTGCGTAAAGCAAAACAAAACCAATCTTCCTTGAAAAGAACAGGGATGAATACCTGAAAAAAATAAGGTATATATTAATATACCTTATTAACAGAAATGTATAATAATAGAATGTATAATAATAGTGTCTAATGTTAAAGTACTCACTAGGTTACACAATCGATAGTCGAATCCAAGTACTTCCTCAGACAAACAACTATCGACCATCGAAATATTCCAGTTATTTTGATTGTCACAAGCAGAAACGACGGACATCTATATTAGAAACCATAAAATCTATATGAGAAAACTATGATTGAGAAAAGAAAATAATGCAAGGAGTATTATGTGTATATGAATATAATAAGTGGTCTTGGCAATTGACTTAGGTGTTGAGGAAAGATTAAGAATATATCAAAAAAGAAGATGAAAACAGAAAAATACTTACAGAAAACCATAATGGCAAAACACATCTGGAGAAAGTGCAGTAGGTGATGTTAAGTAAACGTATATAGCAATCCATATTCTGGAAACATAATATTATATAATTATAATCATAATTATGCGATCATAATAATAAAAAGAAAAAATTGATAAATTCATACCAGCGTGCCAATCCAGTGAGGTGGTACCAATTCATAACTATCGCTCCAGCTCATATAGTATCCATCAATATTACATAAAATTGTTCTATCAAAAAAACTAGATTTAGTAACATATATCACAATAATAATCAAATGAGAACGATTATAACACCCTTACCTATCATTATTTTTCATGGCTTTTCGTCCATAAAAAAGCCAAATATTTTCTTCTTCATCAGAAAAAATCTTTGGGTTAGCAAAGGGAAAGGGAAAGTTAGAAACTATAGATGTTGTATCCTTATCCTTCATTTCAGTTAATGTATTCACAACTCTATATAATTCAACATCATCAGGTTCATCTTCAGGCTCCTCAGGCTCTGACCCTTTATCCTCATACCTTATATTCTCCAAACTATCCTCCAAATCTTGGCCTTTATGTTGTTGGTCCTCATTAAAATGACTGTCCTTACCCTTTGTTTCGTCTGCTTCCTCCTCTTCTTGCTCATCATCATATTCAGAGAGTTTGCGCAAGAAATCAGACTGAATTCGAATTGACTCCTTCAAAAAATTTTTAATTTCCTGTTTTATATCAATTTTCTGCAAAATTAATATCACAGAGTAAGTCATTGGTAACTATACTGTGGTGAGATAGTAATGTTTGTAATTTTACCTTTTTTATTTTTTCTCCAACTGTTTCAATAAATTTTGCAACAAATCTTTTGACATTGGATAATAAACCCTACAGTGAAACTCAAATTATATACGATTCTAATCAAATATAAACAACTTAAATCATACAATACAATATAAACTTAACTTACATTTCCACGCTCGAATCCCACTCTTTGATTTACACGATCCGTCGTCCAAAACTGAATAGGTTGTTTTGTTATTTTTCCTCCTAAATCACCAATTTTTACATTCTCAAAATAAAAGATCTGTGTGCACAAGACCAATTTTATTATGGATATATTTATTAATACTAAATTATAATATTTATAAAAATTGAATTAAATTATATTAAAAACTTACCATAAGTAAAAATAAACAACCACCGATTCCTGTTTTCTTCCTCTCTTCCTCCTCTCTTCCATTATTTATAACACCTTTGAATTGATAAACTTCATCAGCTAACCATTGTAAGACAAATTTAGCCCAATTGTATTGGTCAGCATTCTCCACATCAATAGTAGTACTGAGGTGTCTTGAAGCAGGGTAAACATTTGTTGTGGGACATAAAAAACATCCAAGCAGAAATAAAAGAAAGTATTGTCTAAACTTCAGAGAGGAGGAGGCATCTTCCATCTGCATCTCTTGCATATATTGTTTTAATTGACTATGCTTAAGTTTTGAAAAGTTTTTTCTCATCTCCAAGGATACAGTAGATGAACAATCCAAAACATCCCGTCCTTTATAAGGAATTCCTAAAATTCGGCCCACATCTTCGACTGTCAGCTTAAAATTCTGATTTAAACCGATAAAGAGACGTTTTTCTATAGGTTCAAACCTCATTATCAGTTCTTCACATAATTTTCAACTTAGTGTATCACAACTAAGTTTCAAAAGGTTACCGAATCCCATATTTTTAACTATAACTTTCATATCATCAGTAAGAGTAGAAAATAACTCTTTTATTTGCTTAGGAGAGCACCTCGTTTGAATCGGCGTGGTCTTTACCCTTGTACCAGTCTTTACCCTTGTTTCAATCAATGTTGTTTCATACTTGTCATTTTCCTCCTCCTCCCATGACTGTTAAAAAAATCACATTAACTTGCATTAAAAACTTTATTCAATTCAAAATATACATAATCAAAATAATAATAATAATAATAACTAACGGTTATCGGAAGCAAGTGCCCTGTGATTTTCTTCGACGACTCCTTTCTGATGCAAAAGAAATTCAAAATTAATTGAAATAAAAAATTTGTTTACATTTAAAATCATAAATCACAAAAAATTAAACTAATATAAATTTAAAAAATTTTAAAAAATTAGTAAGAACTAACTAAAATTATAACATAATTAACCTAAAATTAAAACTTAACTCACCTTTTCTCAGATGCCTCCTTCGATGCCTCCTTGCTCGTATTAACTGTATCCTTCATTTTTCCTTTGTTTTTTTTATGTTCTTTTCAAATCTAAGTGTAGAAATCTTCTTCTCAATCACAGCACGAAGTAACCAGATCTTCTTTTCTTCTTTCCTTCTTTCCTTCTTTTCCTATTTTTTCTTCTTCTTTCTTCTTTCTTAAAATTTTCAAAAAAATAAAATATTAAAATGTTAAGTTTCTACCGTTAGAGCAAATGTTAGTAATTCGAGATAATTTTACTCGTTGATATTATGTTGATGTTACTTGAAAAGACAATAGCCTGCAAAATTTGAAATTCCCAAAAACAAAACCCAACCATTGGATTTAAAACTTCCAAGAACAAAACCAACCATTGGATTTAAAACTCTATCAATTATTTATACACTGCTTATGACTTTCTTACTGGTTATTACTTTACTATTACTACTTGTAGCTAATAACTACTAACTACTTACTATGCTTCTTTCTAGCTTTAACTACTTACTACCTTACTACTGCTTCTTACTACTTACTACTACATAGTACTACAGGTTACTACTATTACTTATTACATACTATTTACTACCTACTATTACTTACTATATACTCTTTACTACTTATATAAACCTACTATTACTTACTACATACTATTTACTACCTACTATTACTTACACGTTACTACTTTTATATATGTAATTATATAATACCTAGGAATTCAATATAAAATAATAAATGAGATTATAAATTAATTAAATATAGATATAAATCTAATTACATAAAATTAATAATAATAATAATAATGAAAGAGGATAATGATTTAATTATGAATTTAAAGAATGTATTATTTATAATCAAAGCATAAACCAAAAAATTGTATATATATATTCTATATTCTCATATATATTATATATGGTATATATATTATATATATTATTCTTATATATATTATATATGGTATATATATTATATATATTATTTATGGTATGTTAATGAAGTTGTGTGGAATTTTTATTATTTCTCTTGAATGCAGTCACTCCTCTGCACATTTGTCCGCAAATGTCCGAAAAAGGCTATTCATTTACATTTACATTTACTTGCATGCCAAACAAAAACCTAATCTAGAAGTTCACTTGCATGCATGCCATATGCAAACAATAACGGAAGTTCTTACTTGCATGCCATATGCAAACAAAAACCTACTCTATAGCTATGTATATTAGGACAACAAAAAAACTATTCAAATTCATTCATTTAGTGTTCACATGTGAGCCGTGGTATGCAAACCCATAATATATATCCAAAAGAAAAAGAGGAAACAAACAATTTGCATTCTGAGAACTCTAAACCATTGTCTTGACCATTTACAAAACAAACAAAAGAAAAAAAAATTTGCTCCAAGCAAATCTTGACCTTTCACAAAAAGAAACAAAATAACAATAATAAAGGTTCATTGAATAGTATTATTGTATGGAAATTTCTTGCCGACAACACTTTTTTCACAATATCTCTCTCACTCACTCACATATATAACAATTATCCTTCTCTCACTATCATCATCAAACTCTCACTCTAAACTTGTTCTTGTTCTCTCACTGTTCTCTCACGCCTCTTCTCCTTCATCTTCTTACCCTTCTCACTTTTCACATATCACTCACAAAGAGATGGGCTCTCGGAAAGGAAAACAAATTATGAGGGAATCGGAGCAATAAATAGAAGGGAGTTTCCATCTCTTAAAAGAAGCAAAGAATTTGACCAGGTATTTTCTGATCGGAATATTAGTGTTGGTCGTTTAATAGATTGGGAATTTTTGGAAAGTATAGATTTTAAGTATGGAAGTTTTTTAAAAGAAATATGTCCTCGTTGGATTCTCAATCCAAAAAAAAAATTTATGAAAATGTTGTGAAAATTTTTTATAATAATATGAAAAAAATTAATAGTGAGTATTTTATTGATATTGATGGTGAAATTAATTCCTGTTGTTTTCAAACTTATTTTGATGGAAAAAAAATTGAAGTTAACCCAAAAATAATATGTACAGAGTGTGATCTTCCATGGGTGGATTATGAAGAATGTGCTCCATATTTGAAAAGTGATGTGTTAACGGACGCCCAAATTGTTTTTAATAATAATAGTTTAGAGAGTTTTAGTAAAAATGCAGCAGATTTAAATTTGCACGAAAGAATTCTTCATTTATTAATAGTACATGTTATTAAGCCACGGGGAGGTAATTATACATCCATTACTCGAGAAAATTTTTGGTTAATGACACGTATTATTGAAAAACAAAATCTTGGTTTGCATTTCTTACTTCTATATTTTATGATATCCATAAGAGATTCAAATTCAAATTTATCATTTTGTAGTGTTGTGAAAGGTATTTTAAAAACTGAAGGAGTAAGTTTATGAAACGAAATAAATTTCAAATTAAGTTTTAAAAATTGTATAAATCATAAAACATTGTCACGAGCTTATTGGATTTATGAGAATGGTTGTTGGATGAATCTAAAAAAAAGAGGTTTAGAATACAGGGGAGAAGGTGAGGAGTACAGGGGAGAGGGTGAGACAGTGGGCACAGATGCGAATGCGGACGTGGAAATGAATATGGATGAAGTGAATGTGGAAGCTGAGCAACATTATGTGAACGTGAACGAGGAGATCGGTGAGAATGTAAAGTGGGATCAACTTTTAGAATTGATGCATGCTATGAAAACACAGATATCCAGTGTTGATGAGAAAGTTGACTGTCTTGATCAGAAATTTGAAAGATACGGGAGGGAAATGAGAGAAATGAGAGATAACATCACCGAATTCAAGCAACACAATCACCAGCAGCATCTAAAAATGTCACTTAACTTGATGAACATGATTAATGATATGCAAGTAAATACTAATTTTATTTACTGTATTAGAGATCATTTACAACTGGGTGGAGTTCCTTTGAGACCGAGTGCGCAATCTTCCTCTCATCCTGCTGCTGGAACCAGTGGAGCATCATCTCCTCCTCCACAACCCTCGAGCAACCCATTTAGTGGAGCATCACCTCCTCCTCCACAACCCTCGATCAACCCATTTATTCTACGTCCATTTGGATCATTCGGTTCACCTCCAAGGCCATTTGGTTCATTCAGTTCACCTAACAGGGATAATCCGTTTGACATTCGAGATTTTAGCAAAGCAGCATCACCATCATCTGGGAGTGCAAGTGCATCGGCTTCGGATACCAGCAAAGAGAAAAGAAAAAAAAATTTAGACTTAAAGTCCAACTTCCCTAGCTTCTAATTATTTTTTTTTTTCCTGGTGATTTAAATTTTTTTTTCCTTTTTTTACTTTTTCTTTGTTGCTGTAGTATTAATGTAATGTATATATTATTATAGAATTAATGTAAGATTAATGTAATGCATATATTATTATAGTGTGTGAATCTTAATTTTTTTTGTTTATATTTTTCCCATTTTATTTAAATATGGAAATGCTCATGCATAGCTTAAACAGCGGGGCATGCATGCAGTTTCAACCGCCCAGCGCACGGCTGAAATCATGCATACCAGGGCATGGGCGCGGCTTCAGGTGCACCACACGCGACTGAAACTGCGCATGCCCGGGCAAGGGCACAGCTTCAGCCGCGCCCACCGCGACTGAAACCGCGCTTCTTTGGGCCTGCACGCGGCTTCAGCCGTGCTCTACGCGGTTGAAACCACGTAGGCCCTGGGTGCGCGCGGCTTCAGCCTCACACGCCAACGTGCCCCGGGCCGAACCTGTGGACGGCTATAAATATTTTAATTATGTAAATATATGAAAATTTTTAAATTTCTTAATATTATTATTTCATGATATTAAATTATTATTTGATAGTATATATTTTTTTAATTATGATATACATTAAGTTTTTGATTTCAGAGAACTCACGACACAATTAACTAACTAACAATAATAATAATAAAATTTGATAGAATTAAAATTTGGTAGAATTAAATTTTAAAATTTGATATGAAATTTTTTTAAATTCTTAATATGACTATTTCAAAAATATGATGATATTAAATTATTATTTCATAGTATAAATTTTATTAATTATGATATATATTAAGTTTTTGATTTCCAAACAACTCACAATTAACTAACTAACAATAGAATTAAACTTGGTAGAATTAAACTAGAATTAAACTGTGATCAAAATTATTTTTTTTTTCACTTGCTTGAGCTTTAGCCAGACAAACAAAAAATTTTTTTGGCGCCATTAACAAAATTTTTTTGGAGCTAAAATTATATTGATTTTGGCGCTAAAATTATGTTGATTTTGGCACAAATGATCACTTATCACTTATCTTATTTATTTTATTTCTCTTCGCTTCTGTTTTTCTTTATTTCTTTCACAATCCGTTATTTCTCTTCCTTTTTCTAATCTAATCTGTTTCGTCTCAATTCCTCTTTATTTATTTTATTTCTCTTTTCACTTTTGCATTTTTCTCATGGATAGGAGATGGATGTATTCTAAATCAAGAGCAAGTGATGAATATATCAGGGGGTTAATGTTTTTCTTGAATTTGCATATGAAAATATTCAATCGATTGATGGGAAGATATCATGTCCTTGTGTTAAATGTTTCATTACATTAAGATTTCCTATATCCATAGTATTCAATCACTTAGTACGTCATCGCTTTCAACATGGATATGAGAAGTGGATATATCATGGAGAGGGAAAGGGTAATAAAGAAGGTAATAAGGAGAGCATTGAAAATGGATCCAACAACAACCTTGCTAATCTTTTTGAGCATGATATGTTTGGCATGTTACATGATATATTCACACATTTACCTCATGATTCTTCCTTCAAAAGTTCTCATCAACCAAATTCTCATGCATCCGTGGACGAATCAATTTCAGATAAGTTTCAAGAATTACTTGAAGATGCCAAAAAACCCGTATATCCAAAATCGAAATACAGTCTGCTTACAACTATTGTATATTTATATCATTTAAAGTGTTTGTCTGGGTGGACCAACAAATTTTTTTCATTATTGTTAGAGTTTTTGAGAGAATTGTTGCCTGATGAAAATATATTGCCAAATAGTTGTCATGCAGTGAAGAAAACTATTTCAGTTTTAGGGTTGAGATATGAGAAAATACATGCTTGTTCTAACGATTGTATGTTGTACTGGAAAGATAGATCCAAAGATGATGCATGTTATGTGTGTGGTACTTCTAGGTGGAAACCAAATGGAGATGGAGATCAAGATATAAAAAAAAAAAAAAAAAGCTGTTAAAATATTGAGATGGTTTCCTTTAATTCCTAGATTGCAAAGACTATTTACATGTAGTCAAACTGCTTGTTTGATGAGATGGCATCATGATAAGAGAACAAAGGATGGACTTTTAAGACATCCAGCAGATTCTCCTACATGGAAGGAGTTTGATTTCCTATACCCTACATTCTCTTCTGATCCAAGAAATATTCGATTAGGGTTGGCAGCTGATGGTTTTAATCCATTTAAAACAATGAATGTTACACATAGTACTTGGCCAGTGCTCATCATACCATATAACCTACCACCTTGGTTGTGCATGAAATCTACAAATTTCATACTCACATTACTTTTCCTGGTCCTAAAAGTCCCGGAGACAAGATAGATGTATATATGCAACCACTAGTAGAAGAATTGAAAGAATTATGGAATGAAGGAGTAGACACTTATGATTCTTCGGTTGGTGAAAGATTTAAAATGCATGCAGCACTGTTATGGACTATTATTGACTTTCCCGCATATGCTAATCTGTCTGGATGGAGCACTAAAGGTAGATTTGCATGTCCAGTATGCGCATATGATACATGTTCTCAATGGTTATGTCATGGCCGGAAGTATTGTTATATCGGACATCGAAGATGGTTGGATTCAACTCATCCATTCAGGTATGATAAATATTCTTTTGATGGGACAAAAGAACTTAGAGTTGCTCCTAAGCAAAGAACTGGAGCCGATGTATTGCGAGAATTAGATAGAATTGATTTAACAAGTCCCAATGATATGCATGGATGGAAAAAAAAAGAGTATATTGTTTCATTTGCCTTATTGGGAAAATGTTTTACTCAGACATAATATTGATATGATGCACACTGAGAAAAATTGTTTTGATATAATTGTTGGTACAATTCTTGGACAAGAGGGAAAATCTAAGGATAATTATAAGGCGAGACTAGATCTTGAAGAGATGGGGATAAGAAATGATCTACATGCATGAAGATCAAACTCTACAATTATATTTTTACCCAAAGCATGTTACCAAATGACCTTCCAGGAAAAAGATGCATTTCTCAAGGTTTTAAAGAACTTAAAACTTCCGGATGAGTGCTCTACAAACATTTCTAAATGTGTTCAATTGAAGCAACGGAAGTTAATAGGTCTCAAAAGTTATGACTGTCATATTTTAATGCAAGAATTTATTCCTATAGCAATTTGTGGATCATTACCCGACAATGTTAGCTCTCTTATCATTAAAATTTGTAATATTTTTAAATGTCTTTGCTCTAGGGTTTTTGACCCACGAGAACTAGAGCAATTGGAGGCAGCAGTTCCACAAATTATGTGTGACCTTGAAAAGATTTTTCCTCCTTCATTTTTTACCAGCATGATACACTTGATCGTGCACTTGACAACTGAAGCCAGGATTGGTGGACCAGTGACATATAGGTGGATGTATCCAATTGAAAGGTTTGTTTTATTTTGATCAATAATTTAACAATTGATACTTCTTTTCTTTAATAATAGTATTTGTATAATGTATATATATGTATATAGGTACTTGCTTCAACTCAAATCCTATGTACGTAATAGAGCAAGGCCTGAAGGTTCTATTGCGGAAGGTTACATAGCAAATGAGTGCCTGTTATTTTGTTCGAGATATTTAGATGGGGTTGAAACAAGATTTAATCGTGTATTACGGAATGATGACAACCATATTATGTTTGAAGAAGATGAGTCAACTTCAACCACTATTGGAAGGCCTTTGGGAAGAAGAAATATTAAAAGACAAAAAGGAAAAAGAAAAAAAATATCCCGAATTCAGCTAGACGAGAAATCATTGCAGCAATGCCATAGATACATATTATTTAACAGTGACTCAATTGCCTCCTTTAGAGTGTAAGTATACATTACAGTATATTTTTAATTATCAATATAAAATATTATATTATATAATTATATAATTATATATGTATTGTTTCTATTTGATATAGGGAACATATGCAATATGTTCGAAGAACAAATCGTGGAAAGAAATTAAACACTTTTCAAATTGATAAACTTCATAGTAAAGATTTCATTAGCTGGTTTACTCATCGTGTAAGTATCGATATTTAATTTTTTTTAGTATTAATTTCTTCTAGTTAATCTTAGAATATTATTAATTTTTTCGTTTTCTTTTTCAGGTTACGAATCCAAAATATCCCGAAGAGATTACTGATGAAATTGAATGGATTGCTCGTGGACCAAATCCATTGGTTAGAAATTACAATGGGTATGTAATCAATGGATATCGATTCCATATAAAAGATAGAGAGAAATGCCTTCAGACCCAGAATTCAGGTATTGTGGTTGCAGTTGATAATATTAGTTATGCAAGTGCCAAGGATAAAACACCCATTCAAGCTAAAGTTAATTATTATGGAATATTACGACAAATTATTGAAGTAAACTATAATGGAATGTATACATTTGTGTTATTTCGGTGTGATTGGGTTGACCTACGACGAGGATGCAAGAAGGATAGATTTAGTTCAACACTTGTAAAATTTTCATATCTCAATCATACAGGTGTGGATTTGTTGGATGATCCTTATGTGTTGGCAGCTCAGGCAAAGAAGGTATTTTATGTAATGGATGAAAGAGACAAAGGATGGCTTGTTGTAAAGCATGTTAAACTTAGAGATGAATTTGACATGGGTGATGAAGTAAACTTGAATTCAGAAAGTAACACTTCAAACAATCAGCAAGTGTGGGTTCGGAGTAATATTGATGAAGACGAAGGGTATCAATAGACATGAATGATGATGATGATATTGATAGAGTAGGATGGGATGAATATTTGTATGAAATGTAATTTTAATAGATTATATATTTTGTTTTCTCCTATAATGAATGGTAATGGTAATATGTATTGTACATAAATGGTAATAAGTGATAACGAATGATATTAATCATGAAATGATATGAGTATAATAGATCGTAAAAAGCGGTCACAAGTGGTCACAATTGGTAATAAGTGGTAATAAGTAATAATTGATATTTCTCAACAAGTGTGCATGATAACAAAGTGGTGTATTCAAATTGTAAGAAGTGGTAAGAAGTAATATTGTGTGCATTGACAAGTGGTATGTTATATAACCAAGTAATATTCCTTGTGTATGAAATGTATTTTTGTTAAATTATATCATCATTTGTTTTCTAATGGTAATGATATGAGTATAATAGACGGTAACAAGTGGTAATAAAGTGTGCATGGTAACAAATAGTATATTCAAATTGTAAAAAGTGGTAATAAGTAATCTTCCTTGTGTGCATGATAACGAGTGACAAGCGGTATATTATATAATGAGTGACAATAATTTTGTTAGATTATATAATTCCTCCATCTAATATACTTTAATGAATGGTAATGGTAATATATAGTGCACAGAAATGATAATAATATGTTGTAATGAATGGTAATGATAATATGTAGAAATGGTAATAAGTGATAACAAGGAGTATAATAGATGGTAACAAGTGGTAATAAGTAATAACTAATATTTCTCAACATGCATGGTGCATGGTAACAAATGGTATATTCAAATTATAAGAAGTGGTAATAAGTAATAATCTTTCTGTGCAGATGATAACGAGTGACAAGTGGTATATTTAAGTGGTAACAAGTGATAACAAGTTTGAATAACAATACAAATATATTATTATTACAAAATAATTGGTTTTTATATAAATATTTCAGTGAAAATTATATTTAATTTTTGTTTAAATTTAGTTAAGCAACCAATGCAATTTGCAATTATAATTATATAATTATATGTTAAGTAGTAATTGGAAGGTTATAATACATATGGACATAAGTTAACAAGTGAATGTGGAACTAAAAATAAAAATAAGAGTGTGTAGAGAAAAAGGAGAGGATAAATATCTTATTTTTTATTTTTCATTAATATAATAAAATAATAACTACCAACATAATAAAATAATATTAAATATAATTTAAATAATATTAAATATGAGGTAACATAATTAATTATATCATTACATTTCATTTCATAATTTCATCCTCAATTATAAAATCAAAAATTAAATAAGTATTGTGATTATGTGGTATAATAAGTATTATTGGTATAATTATCATTACAATAATATAATAATGATATAATAACAAAAGATATAATATAATATATTAATATTAGAGTGATAATGTAGTAATAAAAGAATGTAATAATAAAAAAAAAATGTTGTCACAATAAAAAAATATTTGTGTGTGGATGTGTACTAATGATAATGATAAAATGAAGGTAAAGAAAAAGTGGGTAAAGAAAATGATAATATTTTCCAAATTGTATATATGCATATATATATATATATGTGTGTGTGTGTGTGTGTCGAGTCATTGCACCACTCCTCTAAATTTCTAATTCTCAGCCAAAATCACATTTCTATAAAAAAAAATTAAACTATGAATTAATTAATATTATTAATTTAAATAACGAAATAACTACAATGAAGTAAGAAATGTTGTGAAGTTTTAAAAAATGGTAAAATATTAAAAAATGGGGTAATAAATAAAAGTGTGAAAAAAACAGGAAAAAATTGCGCTATAAATTATTATTCAAAATATCAAAACTTTTCTTTCCCTCCAAAACCTCTCTAAATATATTATAAATCATTCGTCTCTTTCCCTCCAAAACTCTCCAAATATATATTAGAAATCATTTTGCCCTCCAAAAACTCTCCAAATATATAACAGAAATCTTTCCGCTTGTTCCATCATAAAAACTCTCCTCTACTCAATACCTCTCCTCCTCTCAAAACTTTCAAAACTTTTAACTCAACCAAAATTTTATTAGGTCCTTAATCATTATAATATATCTCCATTGCTGAAAAGGTAATCATTTTTTTTAATAAAAAGTTGGTTGTACTGTATTTAAAAAAAATTTTAAATTTTTTTAGATTGTGATAAATATGGGACGAACTAAACGACGGATGATTATTGTGGCTGATCACGAAGAATCACAACCATCCCAAGAACAGGTTGAGTCTGAAGAACTCCAGTCATCATCCCAGGATGTTACCCCAGGTTTGGTTAAAAAATAAATACATTTTCGTGAGGTGATTAATAATTATCTATTTCTAATTTTTTATTTTTAACAGTTGTCAAAAAATGTAGAGGGCCAACGCGATGTCAAGATGTTTGGGATTTAGAAAAAGGAAAACGAATGATGGTTGAAATGAACGAATTAAATCAACCAATAGGAATTGATGGTACAATTTTTACCAGATTTCTGGGCTCTATAGTCAGAGTGCATTCCATTGCTCCAATAAACTATAAGACTTGGCGTGATATGCCAATAGAGTATAAAGAGGATATGTGGAAAATTGTACAGGTATTTAGTTTTATTAATTGTTTAATGGTTAATAGTATAAATGAAAATTAATATACCTAATTTTATTTTATTTTTTGTAGTCAAAGATTTCTTTCAATCCACTCAGAGATGAGACTAAAAAATGGGTTATTGCAAATCTGTGTGACAAATGGAAAAGTTTTAAAAATTCTTTGAAATCAAAGTGGTTTGATGATTCACTTGGAATAGAAGAAAATATCAAGAGAATGAGAGATGATAGGGTTGATCCAAATCAGTACAAGGAGCTTGTTACTTTCTGGTTGAGTGACAAAGGAAAGGTACAAATTAACAATTTCTTTTAGTACTCTGCTCACTTGTATTCTAATATTTCTTTTTTTGTGTTAGGAAATTAGTCAAAAAAATTCAGAATGTCGTGCAAAGTTGACAGATCCACATTGTTTAGGATCTAAATCATTTGCCAAACTCATACAAGAAAAGGTATATTTCTAATTAATTTACTGTATAATATTTCAAATACTTTAAAGTAAATCTCTAAACCACTTTTATCATCACAGACGACACAATCTGGGATCAAACCTTGTAGAGCTGATCTTTATATTACCAGTAGAACCAAATCAGATGGCAGTTTAGTTTCTATGAAAGCAACAGAAGTTGTGGTATGGATGACTATTTTTATATAATTCTATTTCATATGTTTATGGATATTAATGTTTCATTATTACTTCTTCTAATGATGACAACAGGAAATGATGAAAAATGGAATGAAGTCTATTGAAAATGAAGAAGGGCAATTAGAAAATGGGAATTTATCTTGGAAAAATGATACTGTATCTAAAGTTAAAGGGCCTAATTCGAGGGGAAGAATAAGATGTGTGGGAAAAGTTACAACTCCATCACAACGCCTGCATTCAACCATACATAATGGAGATGTGACTATTATGATAGAACGATTAATGGAACAGAATCATAATCTTACTAATTTGGTAAGCAATGTTCTTATGCATGTTGTGATGCATGCCGAAAGTCCACAGCAAGATGGATTGATAAATCTGGTTAATGAAGCAAGGCTTGTTGGTGTTCAAGTAAGCTTTCACCATAATCTTACTAATTTCATTTTTACCTTTAAATAATAATTCAAATTATTTGTATTATTAGATTCCTTCAATACCATCAGATGCTGGGAGTACACAAAGAAGCGAACCATCATCATCACCACTTCACTCTATCCCAAGAGGTAATATTTTCATTTATAACTATTTTTTATAATGTACCAATATTCATTTCATTATTTCACTGGTTACTGGTTTTTATAAATAGATTGAAGGAATCTACCATCTTATAAATAGATTGTACTGGATTTGGGAGTTCAATTTTCAAATTCTGTGATGGTAACATTTTTGGCAACTTCATCACATACTGCTGTTGCTGCTGCTGGTGGTGCTGGTGGTGTTGGTGGATCTGCAAATTATGATGATGACATTTTTTACGAGAGAAGAACATCTTATATCTTAGAACAGGACATGTGATCTTTTTTTTTTTAATGTATCCATCACTTTCATTTTCATATATTTTATATTATTTTTGTGATCAGTGTTATTTTTGTGATAATCAAAATTAATCTTCCTACAAAAATATTTGTCTACGATGATGATGAATCAGTTACAACCAAATAACTTTTCTAGCATTTTGGTCCTAAATAATATTTTTTCACACACCTGTAGTAATTGAGAGTAAGTTATAGTAAGATATAGTAAGATGAATAGAAATAGTAATTTATAGTAATTTATAGTAAGTTATAGTAAGAAATGGTAACTAAGATATAGTAAGATGAATAGAAATAGTAATTTATAGTAATTTATAGTAAGTTATAGTAAGAAATGGTAACTGAGAATAAAGAAAATAGTAACATATAGTAACCGAGGATACATATGATAACATATGATAATTGAATCTTAATTCCTTTTTTTTTAATAAAATTAGTAATTGTTCTAACACTTTACGAAAAATTATTTAATTTTCTGTGTGCAACAAATAATAAAAACTTAATTAGTACGTATCCAATCATAAAATAATAACATTACGAACATTTGTGATACTTACATAGATAAATAGTAATAAGAATTCTTAATATATGGTGACCGACGAATTTTTTTTTAACCGATACAAGAAATAACAATTCTTAACCTTTAAGGTAACCGACAATAAATATAGTAAATATTTTCTAACACGTGATAACCGATAGGTAGTAACTTTTACCAATATTTTTTAAACCGATACAAAATAATAACAATTCTTAACACTTATGTGATCGAGGATAAATGTAGTATTATTTCCTAACATATATGATAATCGATAATAATAAGTAGTAACTTTTACTAACGTTTTTAAACCGATACAAAATAATAACAATTATTAACACTTATGTAACCGACGATAAATCTAATATTATTTCCTAACACAATGTAATAACCGACGATAATAGGTAGTAACATTTACCGACGTTTTTTTAACCGATACAAGTCAAGACAATTTCCCAACACTTTTTTAACTGTCCGTATAGGTCTGAACATGCCCCAACGGTGACTAGAACCGTAGGGAGATACCAATCCCGACTAGTGTATAGCCAACTGAAGATGAATCCGTTGGAGAAAATTCTCTTGACGGTTTTACTAGGTTTACCATACGGTTTTTGACCGTCTGCATAGAGCATTTATTTTGTAGTGAACCCAGATACTTTCATGCATATTTCAAAGTTTAACTCTAAGGAAACTATTCGAATTCACTCGACATGATTTTGTGATTCTATATTACGCTTCTTTCGTATCTGATCATCTAGTTTTTGTAAAATTCTATACTTAACCTTCAAAGTCATATATAATCATTTCATAATTTGTATTCTATTCGCATTCCACTTACACTCTA
This sequence comes from Dillenia suffruticosa, assembly GCA_033439265.1. Classification (NCBI taxonomy): domain Eukaryota; kingdom Viridiplantae; phylum Streptophyta; class Magnoliopsida; order Dilleniales; family Dilleniaceae; genus Dillenia; species Dillenia suffruticosa. The sequence continues at coordinate 16,226,170 of JAVTVX010000015.1, read as the reverse complement.
AACATATACAGAACATTTCATCTTAGATTCAATCCTAGATTCATCCAATTTATCAATTAAAACCGAAATCTCCTCACCTAGGGTTTTCTCGAAGCGCTGAGTCTCGTCCAAAAGTCGTTTCGGTCACTCCAAAGTCTATAGGATTTCCTATCAAAACAAAATTTATTTATTAGATCTAAACACTTAGATCAGAAGCAAAACCTTAAGTCATTTACCTGTGTGGAGGTTCGTGGGCTGTTACGGGCTCACAGGCCGTCACGGGCCATCGTGGGCTCGTGGGCTACAGCTAGCGGGCTCGCTGGTCTATGGGCCAGTGGGCTGACGGCTAGCGGGCTGGCGAGCCGGCGGGCTGATGGGCTTGCGGCCAATGGGCCTGTGGGCTGGTGCTCCCCCGTGTACTAGTGCGCGCTTGTGCACCTACTCGTGCGCCCGTGTGCTAAGCTGGTGCGCGCTCCTACACTACAGCACGCCCGTGCGCGCTCTTGTGCTGGCTTGTGCGCGCTTGTGTGCTGGCTCGCCCGCGCTCACTGCCTCACTCGCGGTCGCGGCCTCGCTTAGCTCGCGGCCTGGGCTCCCGCTGTGGGCTGGGTCCTGCTCGGGGCCTGGCTCGTACTGTGAGCTGGGGGATCGCGCTGCGGGCTCGAGCAGTGGTGGAAGGCAGTGCTCGCGGAGGCTCGCGGCGGAGGAAGGCGAGGCGGAGAGAGTGTGATCGCACGATGAGAGATCGCGAGGAAATGAGCCGCGGGAGAAAGAAGAAGAAGCTAAAGAAGAAGAAGAAGAAGAAGAAGAAGAAGAAGAAGAAGAAAAAGAAGAAGAAAGAAGAAGAAGAAGAAGAATGCGGAGGAGAAAGAGGAGGCGATGGCGGCGGAGCTCGCGGCGAAGAGCCGCGCCGCGATGGGGGAGAGAGACGAAAGGTCGGGAGAGGGAGAGAGAGAGAGAGAGAGAGGGGAATTAGGGCTTTAGCCCTAATTCAATTTGGGGAGGGCCAAAACGTTGCGTTTTGGCTCTCCCTTTTTTTTTTTATATTTGGTGTGACATCCATCATCGTCATTCACAAAGAGAACTATTAGTAGAAAAAGTATTTATGTGTGTTACAAGTCAAAAGTGATGTTCTTCCTCAATTTTAATAACTTCAGAAAGATTAGCATCTATCCTGTATCACATAATGAGCAAAGAAAATGCCCTTTTCCAATCACGAGACCAAAGAAGAGGAACAATAGGACAAAGAAAAATATATATATATTTCAAGAATAGACATGTAAATGAGGGAAAAACAGGAAGCATGGGAAAACCATGAAGCACGAGGCATTATTTGTACAAAAGAGAAAGAAAAATTATTAATCTATTATGACAAACTATATGTCACGCCCCGAACCGGGATCGTGAACAGCCGCCCGTTGTCCCTGGATGCCGGCTGGATTTTTACAGAAAATCGGGCAGAACCTCCCCATAAATCGGACGTTTCCCATGTACAATTTCACCTGTATATGACATTCATCCAGTACAAATAAACAATTGGCCATCCCGGCCTCTCCAAAATCAACAATATCCACAGCCAACATCCAGAACAACGCAAGGCTATAAAGTTTCTAACAGTCCTAGCAACAGACCTCTACTGTCTTGCCCAACTAGAGCATGAGCAGCCGCCACACCGAGCGGACTTAAATTCTACGCATATATAAAATAAATTCCCAAGTTATTTTTAAATATTTACAAATGCCTCAATGCAATGAAATAATCAATACGAAAGTTTCAAAAATAAATATCCATCAATTATACAGTCATCCCAGAAAATTTATATAAATACATTAGTCAATCTAAAATCTCCAATATATAATAATATCACCAATCATCGTAGCGGAAGAGATGAAAAATATCCATACCCAAGCCCAGTGGTATCTCCTCGATCCAACAGTAATCCTGTGGGAAAGAAAGTGAGGGATGAGTATCTATGGGAGGATACTCAGTAAGTGAGGGGATTGACATCATGCTATCAATATCGAGGTGAATTTGGAGTGTCAAAGCATAAGATAAGAAAATATCCACAGTGTGCAAACCGATCATGTTATTTCAAAATCATATATAATACGCACACATCAGAAAGCAAGATATGCATCCCAAAATTTTACATCAATGTCATGAAGAACCGGCCAATGAAATATTCCCGGCAATGGTCTACCTCGACCAAGGACGGCGCATTGGGGGTTTTTCCAAATGCAAGTATTAAAGAATGGTTCTCTGCCCCAATGTTGGCCACAGACTACCCCAACTAGCCTGTAAAAAGTATATAGTGTACATATAACTAGTCGGCCGTGTATGGTGCCCCCGCCTGGTGCTAGACGGAGCCGTACTCAACGTCCTCTCCGATGAGGGTCAACCTGGGACACCCATACACACGACAATCTGGCGGATACCTCCGGCCGAAGCGTATCCGGACACAAGGGGTGCCTCTACCAGATGTCCTTCGTAGCTACGGATCACAATATCATATCGGCCGGGCACGTAGCCCCATGCATCCCATCACCAGTCGGCCGGGCATATAGCCCCATGCATAATATCATAACGTCGGCCGGGCATACAGCCCAATGCATAATATCATAAAGTCGGCCGGGCATACAGCCCAAAACATAATATCATAAAGTCGGCCGGGCATACAGCCCAAATGTGTAAGTAAATTCATTTAAAACCATGTGCCAATGCAATGAAAGCATTTAAAACATATCAATATGTCGAAAATGTGGCACAATATACGTTTATCAAAACTCATGGATGCATATCAATAAAGTCAGCAGTTAAGACACTCCAAAGGTCACAAAACATTTCATCAAATATTGGAAAGCCATAACAATCATACATTTTGCAGAAACATGTCATTTAAAAGATATTTTTGAAACATGGTTTTCAATCAATAGCGAATGTCAAAGTCCCACTCACTGTTTTAGGGAGGGTGGTCACTCCCTATTTTCAAAACTAATCAAATCTGATCTGCTTCCTCGAGTCTCCAAAAAGATCAACCTAAATCAGATCATCAATTTCTGTAACATTCTATACTTAACCTTTAATTCATATATAATCATTTCATAATTTGTATTCTATTTGCATTCCACTTACACTCTAAACATATACAAAACCTTTCATCTTAAATTCAATCCTAGATTCGTCCAATTTATCAATTAGAGTCGAAATCTCCTCACCTAGGTTTTTCTCGAAGCGTCGAGTCTCGTCCGAAAGTCGTTTCGATCACTCCAAAGTCTGTAGGGTTTCCTATCAAAACAAGGTTCATTTGTTAGATCTAAACACATAGATCCGAAACAAAACCCTAAGTCATTTACCTGCGTGGAGGTTCGTGGGCTGTCACGAACTCACGGACCGTCGCGGGCCGTCGCGGGCTCGTGGGCCACAGCTAGCGGGCTCGCTGGTCTGCGTGCTACGGGGTAGCGGGCCGGCGGGCTGGCGGGCCGATGGGCTGAACTGGGCCGCGGGCCGTACTGGACCTGCGGGCTTCGACGGGCTGTCGGGCCTGGTGGGCCCGTGGGCTTGCTGCTGATGGGCCTGCGGGCCGACAGTGGCTCGCGGGCTGGTGCTCGCCCGTGTGCTGCGCTGGCTCGTGCACGCTCGCTCGCTGCTGCGCGCCCCTGCGCGCTATGCTCGCGCGCTGCTGCGCGCCCCTGCGCGCTGCTACGCGCCCCTGCGCGCTCTGCTGGCGCGCTCGTGCGCTGGGCTGCGCGCCCGTGCACACTCGTGCGCTGGGCCGCGCGCTCGCGGCCTGGGCTCTCGCTCGCGGCCTGGGCTCGCGCTCGCGGACTCAGTCCTGCTAGCGGCCTGGGCCCGCGCTGCGGCTGGGTCCTGCTCGCGCGCTAGTGCGCTGATGCGCGCTGGTGCACGCCCGTGCACTGATGCACGCCTATGCGCTGTGCTGCTGCGCACTCGGTGGCTCGATCGCGGCTCGCGGCAGTGTGCGGCGAGGCGGAGAGAGAGCGATCGTGGAAGATAGCGAGAGGGAGAGAAGACAGAGTGAGGTAGAGAGGGAAACCGTGAGGGAAGAAGAAGGAGAAGGAGAAGGAGAAGGAGAAGGAGAAGGAGAAGAAGAAGAAGAAGAAGAAGAATGGCGGCGGCGGCGGCGGTGGCTGTGGCGGAGGAAGCCGAACGGCCGCGGGAGAAGGCGAACAGCCGCAGGAGAGGGAACGTCGGGGAGAGAGAAAGAGAGAGAGAGAGAGAGAGAAAGGGGGTTAGGGTTAACCCTAATCCCCAATTGGGGACGCAGCGTTTTGTCCCAAAACGCTGCGTCTCCAAATATTGTTTTTTTTTTTTTTTTTTTTTTTTTTTTTTGTAAGCTTGGTGTTACACTATAACCATATAATGCTAGGTAAACTGCAATGTTGCCGCATCAGTTTCACAAACCATGACCATGCATGCCTGGGAAGTATTGAATTAGCTAGTTCGCTTGACTGTAAAACTCCATGCCAGATGAAAATAAAGAAAAAGTTCAGATAGTAGAAAGCTAAAAGAGCTACTATTTTTAGGATGGCACAATTTTGATTCCAACTCGGACCTTCTCAAGCCATTCCTCTCATTAACTTCTTTCTCATCATGGTAACTACGACCAGCTGCCACAACATTCTTCAAGTTTGGCTTGATCCCAGCATCATTCGTCTTTGAGTCATCAAAACTATCATCCTATAGTAGTTTGGGGTAAAGGACATGATCCCAAATAATTGCGGAAGCAAGCTGAATGCATGGCAAACAGAAACGGAAGTAAACTAGATACCCAGCTCGCCAAAACCCAACTCTTTCATGAATAACGTTATTACCATTTCCTTGTTTTCTCTTCTTCCAGTTCTCTGACTTCTCTTTCATCCTCTTAATTTCACCAGCAACCCAATCTGCTTCTGCCTGCAATCGTCCATAAAATAAAGTTAATTAGAAAACGCATGAGCAACAACAATACAACATAGCATCACAAACCTTCTTCTTCTTGGTTTCTTCCTCCTTGGCATTAAGGAACTGTTGAGGAACACTGTAACACTGATTCTGTGATACCGTATTTTTGTATGAGAAATTTTATTTATTTATATTGATTTTTGATTTTGGGGTATTTAAATTAAATTTTTGGTATATTTAAATTATTGTTGTATTCGTGAAAATTAGGATAAAATGAATATATATATATATATATATAAATAATAATAATAATAATAATGATCAGAGTAAAAAAAAATGGAGACAACGGAGTGCTGCATTTTGAGGTACAACGCATCACCCCCCTCCGAAAATTGGATTAGGGCTTTTAGCCCTAATCCCTTTTTCTCTCTCTCTCTCTTTTCCCTCCGCCGCTGCTCTCTCCCTCCGCCGCTGCTCCCTCCCCGCGACCGCAACCTCCGCCGCAACGGGATCCTCCCCACGCAAGCCCAGCGCACGATCTCCTGCAAGCTGCGCCATCCCTATACGAGCGCGAGCGCGCTCCAGCGTCACCCTCTGCTCGAGCACAGCCCATAGCGCGCGACCCCTGCGCGAGCGCGCGACTACAGATCTCCCACGAGCCCTAGCCCGTGAGCGCCCGCCAGGCCGCGAAGCCCACTGCTGACCCGCGAGCCCACTACGGCCGGCGAAGCCCACTGCGGCTAGCAAGCCGGGCTGTGAGCCCCACAAGCCCACCAGCCTACTGGCCTGCGAGCCTACCAGCCTATCGGCCCGTGAGCACGTGACGGCCAGCGAGCCAGCGACCAGCTGTTCACTTTGAGAGCTCACCTGCATCTTCTTTACTGCAGGTAACGACTATAATTAGATATAATTCTAGGGTTTGGCATTTAGAAATTTAATTAGTTGCTAATATCGTTTCAAATTTAGAAATATTACAGATTTTAGACCAGTTCGACGGGCGAACGAAAACTAGGTCTGAGATCCGAGAAACCCTAGGTGAGAGAAATGCAATTATTTCAATATTTGAATTAAGTTTGTCGAAATTAGGTAGAATTTAGAATCAGAAACTATATAATGTTAAATTCGATGAAAATTAGAGAAATAAGAAATATTAGAAAAATTGATCATTGGTGAGCCAAATGATTCAAAAGTAATGAAACAAGAATCTAAAAAGGGGATTGTATCAATTATAGTTGTATTAAATTTGAAAGAAAAATTGAAAATCCCATATTAGACCTTTATTTGATATTAAATTGTGATGATTGATTACGTTTGTCTTTTGGAGACCCTATGAGTCAATTGGATTGAATTGAAAAATATGGAGTGATCATCCTTCCTAGAAATGTGAGTGAAACTCTAATCTCTTGCATGAAATAGTGAAACGTGTTTTCTGCCGTGTTTTCGATAAAATATGCTTTTGATATGCATTGATTTGATATATGATATTAAAATCTGTTTTGTGATTATTGGAGTGTCTTAAATTATGTTTACGATGACTATGCATCCATGGTTTGACATGAAACAAAAATTGTGTCATTATTTAAAAATTGATAAATTCCTTTTTACGGTTGCATTGGTTTGCAGTTTTGAAATGATTTGATAAAATGTATTGACACGCGGATTTTAAATGCTTTGATAAACTATGTGGATTGGATGCCCACTAGTTATGCATGATATGATTCTTTCTTGTGGGACGTTGTGCCCTTGTGATACTATGATGATGACATTGATGATTTCGTAGTTACGAAGGGCATTTGTAGAGGTACGGGTTACCCGGATACACTTTTACAAGAGATATCTACAAATGTCATTGATTCTAAGGGTTATAGGCGTGGCTGGTTGAACACACGATAGGGGAGGACGAGTGTGACGCCACCGTCTAGCAGTAGGCGGGGTCCTATACACGATGATGAGTTAGCCCCAGCAAACTCATCGCTAATGTCGGGGTAAAGAGCGATTTTAAAGTTTATGCATAATAAAACCCTCAATGCGTCTGTCCTTGGTCATGGTTGACCTTTACCAGGATCATCTTTGACTTGCTCTACTATTATTTGATTTTTTAAATGGATGCATACATGCTTGTATCGTGTGATTGATTAAATGATTTCAAATTGCTAAATATATTGATACTTGATATTATCCCTCTCACTTACTAGGTATCTTTCCATGATACTAGCCCCTCTCTTTTCCTTCCTTAGATAGGATTTTTGTGATAGACCGACATTTTAGGCTCTAGAGGGTTTGACAGCATACCCTGAGATTTGGTATTTACGACGGTGAGGTTTAAGTTAAAATTGAAATATGAATTTCATACATTGTTTCGACCCTGCACGGTCTTGATATTGAGATCCGTAGTTGACCGTGTATATTATGGGATGACTGTATAACTTATGAGCAGTTGTGTGCATAACTCTCGTTTTGATTCATTTTATTTGCATTGGGCATCTGTAAGCGTTTAAACTTTCTATTTGAGAAATTTGTTGTATATTTGTATAAACTTTAGATCCGCTCGGTGTGGCGGCTACTCATGCTCTAGTTGGACATGACAGTAGAGGTCTGTGTCTAGAATTGTTTGAAATTTATATAGCCTAGCGTTGTTTTGGATGTTTGCTGTGGTTGGTAGGTTGTTGTGAGGTCGGGATGACCATTTTATTTTATTTATAAGTTTATTTATACATAGAAAACCTCCGATTTATGGGGAGATTCTGCCTGATTTTTTGTAAAAATATAGGCGGCATTTAGGACAACGGATGGCTGCTTACGTTCCCTGTTCAGGGCGTGACAAACACCGCTGGCATTCTTCTGCACAATGAGAAGGAAAGTGCAAAGGTCCTTCATAAATTTTCCCGTATTTTTCTCCATGAAGCCGGTCAGCGATATTTGAACCTATTTGTGATTCACATCCTGTATTTTTTGATATTCTAAAGATGGATGTGACTATCAAAGAAACCTGTATTGTTAGGGTTTCAAACGCAATTCAGAATATCAAGAAATTCAAAAAATACAGCATCTACCGATTCAATCCATCAAGAGGATGAGAGAGAGGGAGAGAGAAAGAGAGATGATTCCAATACCTCTTGCCTTCTTGCCAATATCGGAGTAGAGTCCTGGCCCTTTCACCATCTTTAGATTGACAGATGATGGAAGAGAGCCTTGTGTAAGAGAGAGACAGAGAGAGAGCTGTGGTTTTAGCATAGAGAGAGAGGGACAGTGAAAGAAGAATCAGTATCACAAATGATAGGGAAAACCTAATATCTCTGATTTAGAGAAAACAAAAGTCTACGTTTCGGTTGGGAGTGATCTGCACCGTCCAATCCGGTTGTTGGACAAGAATATTTATTAGTTAGGGATTTGCGACGAAAATCGCCAAATTAGATGATCTCAACCATTATTAGCGACGGATTAACGACGAAAATATTTCCGTCATTAATCCGTCGCTAATTTCCGTTATTAATCCGTCGCAAAAATATTTATTAACAATTCTATAGGTAATAAATTACGATCGATTAGCGATGGATTTAATTCTGTCAAAAATCTGTCACTTATCCATCGCTAATTTGTCGAAAAAACTATCCCATGGAATCATAATTAGTTTCGCGCCTGTTTTACTGATAAAATTAACGATGGAGTTTTTTTCATCGCTGATTCTGTCGTTAAATCTATCGCTAATTTCTTGGTAATTTTTACTATTTTATTTTGTAACATCTATCGTTAATCAGACACAATTCCGTTGCTATTTACGTCAAATTTTTTTCATTGCTAATTTTCTATTGCCAATACCTTCTTTTCTTGTAGTGAATACAATTTTAATATTCTTAGTAAGAAAAATAAAATTTTGATTTCATTCATTTGTAATAATATATAATAATGATCGAACTATATTTAATACTCAAAGTCACTCGATAATTTTCAAAAATTCATCATTGACCATTAAAATGTTGTGAATAACACAGAGGTACAAACCTTGTCCCCCCAATTTCAAGCTAAAGTATTCTTGGCATTGTCAGACATGATTAATTTCAATCTCCTTAATAAGTGCACCTTAAAATTGTAAGTGGAGGAAGAAAAATAGTTACATTTTTAATAATAATAATAAAGACCATATGATTCAATACTCCAAATATATAAATAAGTAAGTGGAGGAAAAAAAAAGGACAAAGAAGCAAACATGAAGAGCGAATTAGTAATTTACCAATGGTGAGATATCTTATGACCTTTCTTTTTCTCACTTTTTTGTTTCATTTGATCATTTTTCATAAGTTTGCTTGTTCTGCAATTGTTAGAAAAATGATTGCTTTTACATACGTCTGTTTATCTTTTTTATATATTGGTTCTGCCATTTGAATTTAGAGAAGTACATGAATTAGGCCTTAGACACTATCTTTTTTATCATCATTTGGTCAATTAGGATATAGAAAAATGATGTCCTGGTTAAGTAAATGACATTTTCTTTGATTGATGGTAAAATACCCTAAAAGGGTACACACATTGCATGATTGGAAGATCACAACACAGCTATTTTGTTAAGAATCATTCCTCTCAGTGTTAAAAGTCATTTCCCTCTGTAACTAGAAATATAGCTTGGTTATAGAAATATGTTGTATAGATTTTGTTAAATGCACTTGGGAGAATGGTTTTGGATTAGATATCTGGGAGACTGTATTAAAGAAATAAATTTGAAGACATGTTCCTCCTTTTTTCTTATTGCTTTTGATGTGTCTTTGTGGAGTTAGATTTGCACTTTTGGAGACTGTCATAAGCTGGATGTCACTCTCCTTTCTCTCTCCATTCCAAAAGGAAGAAACCCACGGATCACTTTGTCAAAATGTTTTTCAATCCTACCTACAAATCACCCTAAGGGCTGAAATTCTACCTAAATCCTCATTGATTTTTGGCACCTCCAGTCCAGTGCCTAAAGATTGAAGCATTTCATTTGGTAAGGAACAATATGGGGCATTATTGTCCAGAACCCGGTTGTTCCTTAATCCAGGGGAAAGTACATATTTATCATGGAAGAAAATGAAATTGATCTGAAGTGAAAAATAAAATCCCATAAATTACAACCCCAAAGTAAGTATGTTCGAGTGTTTGTACTTGTTTCATTTCTATTTTTAACGTTTCTGACTAAATACTTAAAAAGAGAATCCAGTGTTTTTTAATATTGGGATATAAGGGTTGAAATTATCCAAAACTTAAAGCTTATAACCATCACATGAATCAAAATGAAGGGGACTTAGGCCTTAATGAAGACACAAAAGATGAGAATGAAGCAAAGGAAGATGATTTTGAATTTTGACTTGTGCTATAAAATTATATAACTATGACGCTCAATAATTGTCACAATTAGTACGTGATTTCCTTTTTAAGATAGATTCTGAGGTTAAAGTGTACTTTTCTGTGTTTAATGCCAAAAAAATAAATTTTAATATATATAGATATATATTTGAAGAGGAATTCAAAACGCTTTTGACAAACCAAGAAAGCATGGAGAACATGCCTCCTGAAACGCAAATAAAGTGTGAAAGGTCGTAAAACAAAGCTTTGTTGCATCTCAATCAAGGTTGTTAGGCTTTACAAAGAGGTAACCTCCAAGTCATGTCAAAGGATCCATAGACACAACAAGGACTCACTGCATGTCACTTAATGCCCCATTTTACCTCTGAGCACATAAGTGTTAACCTTCTACTTTATCGCATTAGGCTTAGCTCACATGAAGGATACGGAACATGGTATATACCATACAACATCAATATACTATATTCAAAATGATTTTAAATCAAGATCATAACCCAATCCCTCCAATAATTTCTTATGTCTCCGCTCCTTATAAGGACGTTATTGATTTCACTCTTAATATATCTAATATCATTTAAATATTTTTCCTTTCTATCACTTAATTTGGCAATTTTGTAAATCTCATTTTCTCTGTCCTTAGTTTTTAATTTTTTATATAATTCGTTATATATCTTACTTTTTGATTTGTAAATAATATTTTTTATATCTTTTTTTTGTTGCAATATTGTATTTCTCTAATGTATTGCTATCTTTCTTACTTTTAAGATTCCTATAATATTTTCGTTTGAATTGTATAACACTCTTGTACTTCTCTCTTACTTTTAGCTCGCTGATATCTATTGTATGCTCAATGTTAAAGAGATTATCAAAATAATTACTCAAATGCTTTCTTATGCTATTAGTCTCACATTAATACATCCAACTTTGTTTACATCTTTTTCCTTCTTATCCCTTAGTTTAGCAATTCTGTAAATCTTTTTTTTTCCATTCTTAATTTCTAGTTTTTTATATAATTCGTTATACAGTTTTGTTTCTGATTCGCTAATAATCTTATTCACCTCTTTGTTTTTTTTCGCAACATTGTACTTCTTAAATGCAGTCTATCTCTTTTACTTTTAAAATTTCTATAACACTCTCATTTGATTTAGATAACAGTTTAGATTTTCTCATTCTATCTCCATGACTCCTTGCCTATTTGTGCCCGACCCTTAGATATGCCAAAAACCTCCTTACCTAAATTATTAATATTATTAGACAATTCTACCCATCCTTTCCTCTTTCAAGTTATACCACTTAATTCTTAGAACCATAAATTTGCGATCATTCTTTTGCTTTTTAGGTATACACTAGTCTAAAACTAAAAACTTATTTTGAGTTGTTACACTCTTCTATGATATAACTTGCAATCTTTACAAATCATTTTTTTGTTCATCCTGGTAAGGAAGAAATCTATTGTGGCAAACTCTAAAATGATACTCCCCACATCATTTCCACTATTAAAGCCAAAGTTTTCATGTATGGATTCAAAACTCTCATTATTCTCACTTACAAACCCATTTAGATGTTCTCCAATAAATAATTTCTTCCCACAAAGTATGACTTGTATAAATTCATATAAATCTTCCGAGAACTATTACTTACTAGTTGCATGTACACATATTTAAGATATATAAATATTGATTATATTAATTATTTTTTTACCTCTAACTTGGATGATATGCAACATTATATCTTCTTTCGTTCAGGTGTAAGGTCTTATTTTGAGAAAATATTAAAATATGGATTTATATTTGCATTCATCGTACTATGATAAAATTCATTGATTTAATTTTTTCTTTGCAATGTATGTTTTGATTTTTATGTTTATAGATTTAAGTAGAGGTCGAGTATATTAAAATTAGTATAAACTAGTGAGATATATCGATGAATGAAAGTAATCAAAATAAGCCAAAAAGAGAACTGAATTAGGGTTCTAGGTGGGACCCACAAAAGGGAAAAAAAAGAAATGAAAATGAATTTAAAAGAAAAATAGAGACACCATGGCACATCATCATCCATCACATGACACTCTTACCTTTGACACCACACCATGCTTACGGATCCCACAATCTAGTTATAATTAAAATGAAAGAGGAAGAAAGAGGTTAAGATACAATCTTCCTTTTCCTAAAAACCTATTTTTGGATTTCACTTTTCTCATCCACAAACTCACCCTAAACTCTATTAAAACAATTATTTGAGCTTGATATAAACCACTTCCATCCATATATATGTTAACCATAGCCTTTGAGAAGCAAAAAGAAGTATAGAATGCCTATAAAACAAGTTAAAAAATATATAGAAAGCAAGAATGTTGAAAGAGTTAAAGAGAAGTGGACTTTGAAGCTTGGAAAAGCAAGTACCATGCTTGTGTTGTTAACCATAGCTTTTGGATTTGTACAATTATATGTAAACGAATAGTTGAACACTACAAAAAAATACGATTTTAGCGATAAAAATTTTAGAAAAATTCGTCATTAAAAATATTAGCGATAAAAAATTTTTCGTTACTAATCAGGCATCGCAAAAATTTAATAACGAAAAATAGAAATTCGTCACTAAAACAACAATAACTTTAGTGATGAAAAATTTTTCATTGCTTAAATTAGTGACGAAAATACAAGATCCATCACTGAATTTAGCAACAGATACTTAATTTTTGTTGTTAAATTTATAATTTATAATTTATAATTTATTTAATTATTATATTTTATATAGATTTTATAATTTATATATATTTTATTTAATTTATATTTTATATTTTATAAATATTTTATTTAATTATTAAATTAATATTATATTATATTTAATTATATATTTAATTAGCAATAGATTTGGAATCCATTGCTAATTTATATTTTATAATTTTATATATTTTATTTACTTTAAATAATATACATTAATAATATTATATTAATAATTTCCAGCTCACCTGCTCGGACGCACCATCTTGCGCCTGCTCACTCGCTCGCATGCACTGCACACTCGCCGCCCTACTGCCCCACCCGAGTCCGTACCCACCCACCCACCCATGCTGCCTCTGGCCTGCGCCTGTGCCCCACCTGCGACCTTGGGAAACCACCATACCAAATGCTGTTCCTTGTCCGACTCTTTTTTTTTTTACTTATTATCTTACTCTAACATTTTTCTAAAAATAATAAAAATAATTTAAAATTTGTTAAAAGATAATAAAATGTTAATTTAAAATAAAAGAGTAAAAGATTTGAAAAAATAAAATAATTTTACTCTTAAAAAAGATAAAATAAAAATAAAATATAACATATTAATTAAAATATTAATAATTTTTTTATGAAATAATAAAATGCTAAAAAAAATAAAATAATAAAAGAACTAAAAAATAAAATAATATTATTTTTAAAAAAGATAAAATAAGAAAAAAATATTTTTTTATAAAATAAAAAATAATAAAATGCAAACTTCAAAGAAAATAATAAATGAATTAAAAGATTTAAAAAATAAAATAATATTATTTTAATTAATAAAATATAAAAATATAAAATGTAAATTAAAAAAAAATTAACTTAACGACGAATTTTCTGGTTCGTGGTTAAATTTAGCGATGAAATTCCAAAGTCGTCACTAAATTAATTTTTTATTTAATTATTATATTAATATTATATTTTATTTTTATTATATATAAAATTTAGCAATGAATTTTTTGAGTCGTGGCTAAATTTAGTCCTGAAATCCCAAATTCATTGCTAAATTAATTTTTTATAAAATTATTATATTAATATTATATTATATTTTTATCATATATAAATTTTTTCGATGAATTTTCTGGTTCGTCACTATATTTAGCCACAAAATCCCAAATTCATTGTTAAATTAATTTTTTATTTAATTATTATATTAATATTATATTATATTTTTATTATATATAAAATTTAGGGACGAATTTTTGGATTCGTGGCTAAATTTAGTCACGAAATCCCAAATTTGTCGCTAAATTAATTTTTTATATAATTATTATATTAATATTATATTTTATTTTTATTATATATAAAATTTAGCGACGAATTTTCCGGTTTGTGACAAAAAGTAGCGATGAATTCCAAAATTCGTCGCTAAATTGATTTTTAATTTAATTATTATATTAGTATTATATTTTATTTTTATTATATATAAAATTTAGTGAAGAATTTTCAAGTTCATGGCTAAATTTAGTAATGAAATTCCAAATGTGTCGAAAAATTAATTTTTTTATTTAATTATTATATTAATATTTTATTTATTTTTATTATATATAAAATTTAGCGACGGATTTTCCGGTTCATAGCTAAATTTAGCTACGAAATTCTAAATTCGTCGCTAAATTAATTTTTTATTTAATTTTTATATTAATATTATATTTTATTTTTATTAAATCGTGGCTAAACTTAGTCACGAAATCCCAAATTCATCACTAAATTAATTTTCTATTTAATTATTATATTAATATTATATTTTATTTTTATTATGTATAAAATTTAGCGATGAATTTTTCTGTTCGTTGCTAAATTTAGTTACGAAATCCTAAATTCGTTGCCAAGTTTTGAAATAGCCTTTCATTTTTTTTTATTTTTTAATTTATATATTTGATATTTATTATAAATATTTTATTTTTAATTATTATATTAATATAATTTGTTACTATAAAAGAATAAAATGATTTAAAATTATAATTTGTTATAAAATAATAAAATACTAATTTAAAATTAAATTAAAAAATAATAATATTCTTTAAAAATATAAAATGTTATGTTAAAATATTATTTAAAATATGATAAAATAATAAATATGATTTTTTAATATAAAATAATAAAATAAAATAAAATAGAAAATGGTTAATCTGTCACCAAGTTAATTTTTTTTAATACGTATTTTGTATTTTATGCTCTTTTTTTTATTTTATTCTCTTATTATACTTTTATTTTTATTTTATTTTTTGTAACAATAAAATAGTTTATAAATGGACAGTCGCCTATCAATAGCCATTTGGCTTACTGTCGTCATCATCTGAAAACTATTGTTTGATTTACTTACCAAACAATATAGATCTCTGACTATGGATGCTATTGTCTTTCTTACTGATAATGATAACAAATGAAAATGAACAATTGAATTTAAAAAACGTTTAAATTATATGAGAGAAGCGAACGGGCATAGAAAATGAAAAATATGAAGGGTGAACTCGATAGCCGCGACTAATTAAAAATTGTTTATTACAAATTGATTGAATTATTTATTATTCAAAATTGTCAACTTGATGAGAATTGTAATATTCACTATATATTCAATTTGATTTCGTCATTCAGAATAGATTAAAAAAAGAGATATGGTTGAAAATATTTCCTAATAGAGTATAGAAGAAATTTAGTTATAAAATTAGTTATAAATTTTGAAATACTAGTAATAAATTAGCGACGAATTCAGCTGTAAAGATTTTCTTAACTAATTAGTGACGAATTTTGTTATGAATTTTTTTGTGGCTAATTAGGGATGAATTTAGTCATGAATTTTTGAGTTCGTTATTAAATTTTGTGACAAATATTTTTTGTGACTAATTAGTGACAAATTTTATCACGAATTTTTTTTGTCTAATTATGGATGAATTTAGTCACAAATTTTTGAGTTCGTTGCTAAATTTCGTGACAAATATTTTTTTGTTACTAATTAGTCACGAATTTAGCGACGGATAATTTTTGTAACTAATTAGCAATGAAATTTATTATGAAAATTTTTCATTGCTAAATTTAGCGACGGATGACTGTATTCGTGGCAAAATATAGCCACGAAATTTTTATTCATTGCTAATTAGTGATAAATTTTGCAAAAAAAAAATTTTTGTTGCCATTTAGCGACGAATTTAGTAACGAAAAATTTTTCATCGCTAATTAGCGACGACTTTAACCATAAATAACGTATATGTTGCTAATTTAGCCACGAATAAGTTTTTATTGCAAATTTTATTGCAAAATAACGACGCAAAAAATTTTCGTAAATCCATCGCAAATAACGAATTTTTTCTGTCGTTAAATCCATGTTTTTTTGTAGTGGAAAGGCAATGAGAGCCTTATTTGTATAGTCTTATTTATGTTATGACTATATATCATGGTATATTATTAGATAGTCGGGAAAGTCATTAATACTTGTTTGTTTGATATTAGAGGTATTCTATTTGTTTTATCAGATTTTATATTAACCCCACATGGTTAAATAGTCACTAAATAGAAGATATTTCACCGTTATTTTATTTGAAAAGAACAAGTAACTTACTTTTTTTTAATATAAATCTCGTTTCATGTTATCACATACGTGAAGTGTGACTGTCATGAGTCTAGACGTCGTATTTTAATCATATTAGTTGTTTCTGTATTTGTATGTCTATTCCCTTTTGTTAAAAAGTGCGACACCTAGATAGCAGGTCATCATAATTGGTATCACAGCCCAAGGTTTTGGGTAATCTACACCTAATGTTACGTTACGCCCCAAATCCACCCCTTCGACAGGGCTTCATTGGCAATAGGCTACTTGATTCTCACCATGGTTCAGTCACTTTGCATGATATGGAAATCATATTAAAATAGTAGATGTTTCAATTATTTAAATCATTGTATATTACAAAAATTTTTTATACATGGCAAAACAGTGGAACTTCTATACTAGAGAGGTTATCCATAACAAAATTATCTCTACTCGTTCATCTAACTCTCATCGACTTTTGTTATTGTAGGATCTAAAAATAATTTTTCGTGTGAACTTGATAGTCTAGTAAGGTCCATGTGTACATGTGTAAAAATTCATTATAAAATTATATGATAACAATTTTATTATAAAATCTTTTTTTTGAGAAAGTCTTGTATACAGCAACAACATGTGTACATTGTAGGATCTAAAAATAATTTTTGGTGTGAACTTGATAGTCTAGTAATGTCCATGTGTACATGTGTAAAAGTTCATTATAAAATTATATGATAACGATTTTATTATAAAATCCTTTTTTTGAGAAAGTCTTGTATACAGCAACAACATGTATAATTGAATAATAATTGTAACACAAAACAATATAATTAACAATTCACTTTCGTCTTATCTCTTTATTAGAACAGTCTTCTTATCCCTCCCATGAGGTCTATTTCCGAAAAGGTCTATCACTCTCTTCCGCATTAAATAGACAAACTTTCTACCATATTAATGTGGTGCTTCCGGTATGTATTTTGACGTTCGATAAATTTCTTATTTGCTCGAACTATCTCCACACATTCTGCCTTATATAACAATCATAAATAATAATCATAAACAAATATATTGATGTAGCAGTAGGAAATCATTGTAACAGTTATAAATCATGATAATTATGCATAAAAAATATATGAATACAAAGAACACTCACCTCAAAAAGTTAACAAAGATCTTAAAGTAGTTTGTTTTTTCTCTTTTACTCTCTTTTCTTCTTTTCTTTCTTTCTCTCTTCCTTTCTTTCTTCCTTTTCTCCTTTTCTCTCCCTCCCTCTTTTCTCATGGTTAGCTTATGATTTGGAATAGGAAGGGGAAAGGGCTATTTATAGGCATGGTTAAGTAATGGATTATTAACATGTGATAGGACACTTGTTCATAATGTAAGGCTCTTGTTATTGATGCAAGTCATCTGTCCTTCCATGTGTCAATTATAGAAAACACCTTTCCTTGATGCAAAACACTTGTTTGGACACATATTCATCACATTTTCATCATGGTCAGTGGCATGGCCGGTGGATGCTTATCCTTTGGTGTATGGTCGGGGGCATAGTCGGTTAGTGCTTGGTCAGTGGTAAGGTTCAATGGATTTTATGTATTCAGTAGTTCTGGTTAATTGTTCTAGATACTTATTTCTGTATAATATCATTTATGTAAATGATGCCAAAGCTCATGGGGGTGTATCCATATTTAACGGAGTAGGTGAACATACTCATGAAGGAAATGATCTTTACATGGAAATGAAAGAATCTGAAGTGATTAATAAACAAAATATTACAAAATCAAAAGTGACTCTAGTCTACAATCAGATGAATGAACCACTAGGAGCTCGTATGAGGGTTGGTTTAACTGCCCTAACAATAGCGGAATATTTTCGAGATTTTAATGACCAGGACGTACATCTATTTATAGACAATATCTTCTGTTTCATCCAAACAGGATCTGAAGTATCCGCCTTATTGGGGAGAATGCCTTCCGCTATGGGTTAACAACCCACTCTTAGTACCAAAATGTATTTTAGTTCATTTACTTAAGAATTATATGTAAATAAAGAAATACCCTCATTTGAATTCAATAAAAGTAGTGTCAAAACCTAATTTTTTTAAGATAAAAGGTCAACTCTTCCTTCTAAGAACAAAAGTTGAAACAACTAACTTTGTTGGATTTTATTTAGAGGGCTAATGGCATAAAAAAATTCGAAGTAAATAGGTTTTCACCTATTTGATATATCAAGAACAATTACCGGGACTTTTCCTCCTTGCTTTTTAGACATTTCAGATACTTCTTTTTTAGAGTACTTAGTTTCCAACAAGTTGGTCAAACCTAGATTTTCAACATTCTAAGTGTCCGATTTCGTACGAAATTCCTATGTCTTAGGTAATATTCTTATTTCATTATTAATAATAAGCTATTTCTTGCAACTAAATTGGGGTATGTGGCACCAAGGATTTGAGACTATAGATATAGATTACTAGATAGAGGGTGGTTTATATAATGAGTGACATTGTTTGTTATTTGCATTCATTAGGTTATTTGCATACAAAATTGTTAAAACTAGAAAACAAAATGAAATGCTTCTTGAAGGGGAACTAAGAAATGATGAACAGAGACAGGAGCCTCAATCCCAGATGTCATGTGTTCAAAGACCACTAGAGCCAAATTTGTGACAAGTTTTGGATGCTCCGATAACTATGGTCAGCACTATGTCTGGAGAAATCCGTAGATTGATAGAGAAATTATCTCAACCACTGACAAAGAGAAAGACTACAGATGTCTCTCCAATTATTCATGCCACTCCTACTTCCTTAGTTATGTCAGTTTCAACAACTCTAGTCGTATCAATTGATTTTGAATCAGATTAGGCTATGTGAAGTAGAGATCGAAAAGCTACTGAGTACAGAGAGGGACATAGGGATAGAGGGAATACTAGGCTATGTCGAGACAACTATCGGTTTCAGAAATTAATGACTAAGTTTAGAAAGATGGAGGCAATGATTGTTTTAGAAAGTGATGATCCTCAGGTTGCAGAGACCTAAATTGTGGAAATGCAGAGGCTCTTCTCTGAGTTTATAGTTGCTGAGGAATACAAGGTCAGACTTCCCACCCATTATCGGAATGAAGTTGACTTTGATTGATGGAGTTTGGAGTTGAGACTCTAACATGGCAATGGTCTTCAGTATGTTTGTTGGGGTGATTTCACTGAGATTTTCCATGAAAGACTATACTTACTTTTATTAGAGATTAGAAAATGTTTGAATTTGAGACAGGACAGTCAGACTGTTAGCCAGTATGAAAGCCGTTTAGCTAGACTGTTGGTTTATGCTCCAGAATTAGTTGATACAAAAAGAAAGAGCAAAGAGGTTGGTAGCTCTACCTTTTATTACTTATCGGGACCTAATAGACAATGCAAAGGCCTTCGAATTGGTTACTAAGGACAAACAAGAAAGGTTACAGAGAAAGAGGCCGGCGGAAGTCGAAGCTTCAGGCATGAAGAAGAAAAAGGAGAGGAAGAGACATTTTGAGCAGGGCGAGAGCTCTTGTCACGCCCTAACTCTCAATCGAAGGTCATGAACAGCCGTCTGTTACTCCGTATGCTGTCCATCACACGATACACGTATTGAGGCAACGCCAGGCTAACATTGTCACATGTTTAAAACTTGTTTTTTCTAAAAATATAATTTTACAAGTAAAAAACAATTAAAATACAACACTTTGTCTCAATGCATTTCAATGTATTAAGATACAATAATTTCGAGAGTTTTAACTTATATATTTTTTTTCATAACATAATTATAGTCATCCCATAAAATATACATGGTCATTCTATGAACCTCAAGTATACATCATCAACTTTGATCATGGAAGAATGGTTGGTACCATACCCAAAACTTGACGTCTCCAAAATATATGTCAAGTATATCGAAAGTCTCTCGACACGTCTTCCTACCAAGTCTGTCATCATACAAAAGGGAGGGGTGAGTATTAAAAAAATACTCAGTGAATAAGGGGATCGACATTATGTTATCAATAAAATGTGTGAGCACGGAGTGTCAAAACATATTTTTTTTAAAATATGATGATATTATAAATCGAATATGACATTTTTATAAATCAAGTGATCATGTATCATACATTATAATATCAACATATGCATCCTTTTATATTTCTAAAATCATTTAAAGCTTGCCAATCCCTAGCAATGGTCTACCGCGATCAATGATAAGCGCATTGGGGTTTTATATATATATATATATATATGCAAGTATAAAAACATTTAACTCTCTACCCCAATGTTAGCCATGGGGCTCTCCAAATGCTAGATAGTGGAAATGGGCACTTCTTCGCCTTACGATTCAACTGGCTAGCCCGTGTCTATGTACATATATATATATATAATCAATCATGTATAGACCCCGCCCGGTGCTAGACAGTGGCGTCACACATATTCTTTTCGATTTGGCTCAATCGATCGCGATTATACATATGACGTTTGGAGATACCTCTGACAAAAACGTATCCGAATACACATGGGGTGCCTCTACAATTGCCCTTCATAGCTACGATAGTCTACTAGGGACATCATCACATCATCTCATCATAAGTAGGCATTCAGCCCACACATTTCATTAAACCATTTCAAATCAGCGTGCCAATGCAATGAAAGCATATAAATCATATCGAGTTTTCAAAAAGTGGCACGATATCATTTCAACACAATTTATGGATGTATATCATTTGAATTAATCATTTGAAACATTCCAATGATTATAAAGAGAAATATTTATAAAACATAGACCAAATCATATGTTTTCACACATGTCATAAAATATATCATTTTGAAAATCTATAAAACATGTATTTTTGCTCAATAAAAAATATTACGTCAAAATCCCACTCACAGTATATGGGAGGGTATATCACTCCCTAAAATGCACTACAATGTGTAAGAAATGTGTTCCCCTCGTTCGGTCACCAAGCATGTCTCTACAATGGTAACACATAATATGTCATAAAATTGAAAACCACCATGTTAAATTGTATTTTTATTTAATCCTTCGTCTAGGATCAAGATTTAGGGCATCAAAGGTAGACTTCAAATATGTACATACGCTGTCCCCTTTTCATCACCAACCTGGCAACTTCAAACGCTCATTTCCAAAGGCACACAATTCAGTCCGCAAGCTTCAAGATTCTTCATATTTAAGGTTTCAATTTCCTATTCATATTGTGTATTCCAAAATCCTTAAAATGCGCATTTTTTCATAAATGTATTTTCGGCCTCAATGTTTCCATACCTTTCTAACAAAACAATGCTACTTTAAACCACCAAAACCATCACTCTCATATTTTATCTCTTTGTATGCTCAAAACAGCCCGCAAAATTCTACAAGTCAGTATGCTCAAAATCTGACCTCCTTTATGCACAAAATAATCTACATTTAAATTGTACATTGTATAATTCATCCTTTAAAATTTTGCATGTTTACACGTCAATTGAATTCATCACTCCATATGATTTCACATTCTAAACTCATTATACATACACATGCTCGTACGCATTCCTTACATTCTCGGCTACTCACCAAACTAATACGCATTTTATCATTTCACCCTAGCACACGTATACTAACTATCCATGCACACACACCTTTATCCCATCATTTCAATCAACAATCATACACATATATTTATCACTTTTGCATTAGAATTCTGCACACATTCCTCGTGTTTTATTTGGGTTCCATTTAGATTCTAAGTTATAGAATCATGTTAAGACATTATAAAACATTCGCATAAGATTCTCAAATTTCAGCAAAGTACAGAATTCTTTTACCTCAGATTTTGATGCTTCAAGCTGAACCGAGACCTCTCTACAAAAGATCTCTCTCTCCTCCTTACTCTTAGCTCTTGGCCTCCTCTTGTTCACCAAACTAGGCGTCTCCTTTTTGGCTCCAAACTTAGATATGTTGTGTTAGGGTTTGAGGGGGATGAATCTACACAAACATTTCCAAATGACATTTGAAGAAATCAAATCTTTCTTCAATGGGTTTGCTCTCTGTCTAAAGAGAAAAATGGAGAGCTTACTATTAGAAAACGGACTTTCAGTGATGGAGAAATCTGTCGCTGAAAGTCCTTTTTCTGTCGCTAAATCCGTCGCAAAAAGTGACCCGCTAATTTTTAGCGACTGATTTTTTTTTTCCGTCGCAAATATCAGTATCAGATTAGCGAAGGAAAAAAATCTGTCACTAAAACAGAAAAAAAAAAAAGAAAAAATAGCGACGGACAGGGATCCGTCGCTGATTTGAGTTATGAAAAAAAAAATACACAGATGAACTCCCACACACACACTGGTGTTGAGACTAGAACCAACACGCTCACGTTGGTGTGAATACATTCTTGCCACTAAACCAAACAAATCATCTACTTATATATTCCCATACACACGACGATCTGGCGGATACCTCCGGCCGAAGCGTATCCGGACACAAGGGGTGCCTCTACCAGATGTCCTTCGTAGCTACGGATCACAATATCATATCGTCCGGGCACGTAGCCCCATGCATCCCATCACCAGTCGGCTGGGCATATAGCCCCATGCATAATATCATAACGTCGGCCGGGCATACAGCCCAATACATAATATCATAAAGTCGGCCGGGCATACAGCCCAAAACATAATATCATAAAGTCGGCCGGGCATACAGCCCAAAACTGTAAGTAAATCCATTTAAAACCATGTGCCAATGCAGTGGAAGCATTAAAACATATCAATATATCGAAAATGTGGCACAATATACGTTTATCAAAACTCATGGATGCAAATCAATAAAGTCAGCAGTTAAGACACTCCAAAGGTCACAAAACATTTCATCAAATATTAGAAAGGTCTAACAATCATTCATTTGCAGAAACATATCATTTAAAAGTATTTTTGAAACATGGTTTTCAATCAATAGCGAATGTCAAAGTCCCACTCACAGTTCTAGGGAGGGTGGTCACTCCCTATTCTCAAAACAATTCCAATCTGCTTTCTCGAATCTCCAAAAGATCAACCTAATCAGATCATCAAAATTGAATATCAACTTCTCAAGCTTCTTAAGGGTTTATCCGGAAAACATGAAATGTACAATATCTTCCACTTTACGGCTAATTTCATTCCAACCCTACAATCCAGATATTTTCATGCATATTTCAGAGTTTAACTCTAAGGGAAACCATTCGAATTAACTCGACATGATTTTATGATTCTCTAATATGCTTCTTTCGTATCAGAGCATCTAGTTTCTGTAACATTCTCGAAGCACAGAGTCTCGTTCGACTGTCGCTTCGGTCACTCCAAGGTCTGTAGTGTTTCCTATCAAAACAAGATTTCTATTTGTTAGATCTAAACATTTAGATCCGAATCAAAAACCCTAAGTCATTTACCTGCATGGAGGTTTGTGGGCTGTCACGGGCTCACGGGCCGTCGCGGGCTCGTGGACTACAGCTAGCAGGCTCGCTGGTCTACGGGCCAGTGGGCTGACAGGCTAGCGGGCCGGCGGCTGATGGGCCTGCGGGCTGGCGGGCCGATGGGTTGAACTGGGCAGCGGGCCGTACTGGACCTGCGGGCTTGGACGGGCTGGCGGGCCTGGTGGGCCCGTGGGCTTGCTGCTGATGGGCCTGCGGCTAATGGGCCTGCAGGCTGACAGTGGCTCGCGGGCCGCAGTGGCTCGCGGGCTGGTGCTCGCACGTGCGCTGGTGCGCTGTGCTGGGGCGTGCTCGTGCGCTGCTCGCGCGCGCTTGTGCGTTGCTGCGCACTGGGCCGCTGGGCCGCGCGCCCGTGCACGCTGGCTCGCGCGCTCGCGGCCTGGGCTCTCGCTCGCGGCCTGGGCTCACGCTCGTGGACTCAGTCCTGCTCGCGGCCTGGGCTCGCGCTGCGGCTGGGTCCTACTCGGGGCCTGGCTCGCGCTGTGGGCTGGAGAGCGCACTTGGTGGCTCGATCGCGCAAGGAGGCAGTAATCACGCACTGTGGCACGATCGGGCTCGCGTGGAGGAATCGCACTGTGGAGCGCTCAAGCTCGCGCGATGGTGGCAGGAGGGGGTTGCTGCTGGTGGCGGCTGTTCGCGGACGGAAGCGAGATTGCGCGGTGGCGGCGCTCGGCGGGGCTTGCGATGGAGGTGAGATCGTGAACAATCGCGACTGCAGAAAGGAGAGTGAGCCACGGGAAGAAGGAAGAAGAAGAAGAAGAAGAAGAAGAAGAAGAAGGAGAAGAAGGATGGCGGCGGCGGCTCGCGGGGAAGAGCAGCACCGCGGTGGGGGAGGGAGGCGAAGGGTCGGCGGAGAGAGGGAGAGAGAGAGAGAGAGAGAAAGAAAGGAATTAGGGCTTTAGCCCTAATTCAATTGGGGGCAGGGCCAAAACGCTGCGTTTTGGCTCTCCCTTTTTTTTTTTTTTTTTTTTTAGTTTGGTGTTACATTTTCTAACTCTCTAAAAACAAGTTTCGTCCTCGAAACTAAAAGAAAGTAATACGCTGAACAAGTGGGGGTACTGTCTCTTAAGTCTCTTAATAGTCTCTTCGGACTCTCAGGTCTCTTCCTCGACCTGGTCACTCCTCCCCAAAAAAACTCTGATCAATGAAAGTTCTTTGCTCCGTAGCTTTCTGACCTATCAATCTAGAATAGCTACATTCTGAGCTAAAACACTAAGATGGTCTCTGTCTGGCCGTCCCTCGTCAGACATTGTTTGAGCTCTTGAAAGCTCGTCTCACAACGATCGTCCCACAAGATCTTGACGCCCTTTGTATCAATCCGGTAAGTATAGCGGCGATCCGGAAAAATCCTTCTATGAATCGCCGATAACACCCCGCAAGGCCAAAGAAACTTTGCACCTCAATCGCTGTCTGTAGTTCACACACAATCTTAGAATCCCGTCTTTCTACTTCACGAATAATCACCGGAGCACCCTAAGGCGAAGTGCTCAAATGGATAAAACCGTTGTCCAGTAATTCCCGCAACTAGACCTAGAGCTCTCTAAACTCCACTGGCGCCATTCTGTATGGCAGAATAAATATAGAAGTGATCCCTAGAGCTAGGTCAATCTCGAAATCACACTCCCGAATTGGGGGTAGTCCGGGTAGCTCCTCGGGAATATATTTAGGAAACTCCTATACTACCAGAATCTCATCAAGTCTCGGGTTCTGTATGGTGGTATCGATCATATGTGTCAGATCTGTCATACCTCCTCAACGTATTATACGTCTGGCTTTCCTCACTAATACAATACCACGGGGTAACACCCGTCTCTCACTCGTAAACGTCAGTGGTGGCCCTTCAGGCCTCCAAAAATCGTCTTTCTTGATAAAACAGTCTAAGAAAACTCTATAAATATACAATTAATCTATCTCTAAAATGGCATCGAAACCTGTCATATCCAGTGGGATCAGATTTGCTCTCAGCACTGTCCCACCTGCCATGACATCATACTCTCTATATACGAATTCTCTAACCAACTGCTCACCAAGAGGAGCGACAACTAATAGCTCTTTATCAAGTAACGATGACAGCTCATCCGACTGTTGAGCGAAAGAAACTCTCACATAGAAATAGTTCGACCTTGTGCTAATAAGAACACAAACGTCGACACCTGTATATCAAAATAGTTAAGCCTCTAGTACTGTAACAATCATGTCCGTACATATCATCACAAAATACACGATTTCAAAAGAAACAATGCATAAGGACCTCTAACCGGAAGGATCCACAGGAGGATTACCCATGATCATGTCTGGGTTCACCAGAGCGTCCTCCTGAGTCATCGCATACACAAGGGCCTACACCCTCAACTACTCTCGTGAAAGCCTAATACTATATTGCTCCCGGCTGCAGTCCGTGGAGCAGTGTCACTAGGATGCGCAGGTGTTCCCTACTGTCCTACATGTGGTATATTCTGATGACTCGAAGCCAACTAACCTCCAAGTCACAGATCAGGGCATAAACTCCTAATATGCCTCGGCTTCTCATAGTGGAAGCATGTAATAAGTGCTCTACATATTTATTCGAGCGTGGTGCTTGCCACATATGCGACAAAGAAAAGGTTGCTGAGCAGTAGCCTAGCTCATGGCACTAGGACTGGTGATATAACCACCGGAGATATGGTCCCGCTAAAACTCCGTGAAATATCTGCGGTCGAATTCCATTAGGAAATCGCTTTGCCGCAATGGCTTATAGCCTCATCGCAATTAGCCTCCCATCAAGTGAGGACTTCCCTATCGAATAGTCTCTCAGTAACTCGTAGACTATACTCCTCGCGCAAGCCTAGATCTATCAAGATCCGTTGGGTTCAGTTGACTCAGTGCTGTGCTACCATAGCATCACCAAGTCCAAAAATCTATGTATCCTAACTGTCGAGCTACTGTGACTAGCTGGGTCATCTCGGGGATGCACCCAAGTATGGCGCAATTATTATCACTCAGATTCGAAACTGTAAGAAGAACGGCCACCGATGGACGATTTGGTGCCGCTTGAGTAAGAACTACTGTAAAAGAAATAAGCGCAGCCGTAGATATCGGCCTTGCTATCAAAGGTGATGGGGTGACATCTGGACCCCATGTGCCGTGTATCACTCGTACTCTTACCCGAAAATATCAAGAGTAAATGGTGGAGACGTTGGTACAATAGCCGGTTGAGAAGGTGCTGGAGAAAACACACACAGAGGATGTATTCTTAGGCACCGAAAGGGGCGCATGAAATAAGGAAGTATCCTCGCTCTCTTTAAGTAAATCAGGGAGTACATATCTAGCGCTCCATGTACTCGTCATGGTTCCGCAATATAAGAATTCTCATTAGGCATTGTTCAAGGATTAGGGTTAGTACAACTAACCCCCTAAAATGAATGAAATTATCAATTTAAGAACCATCTCCATTGGTTCCTTCTTTGAAAATGAAGAAATGCTAGGTTAGATAAGAATTAGTATCTAACCCCCTAAAATAGATAAACTCATATGTCGAAGACCATATGCAGGGATATAAATGACTGTATGAAACTCTTATGCATTGAGGACTTTTAAAATCAAGTCACTTGGGAATGTTTTCAAATCATTTTATAAAATATAGCTCTAAACCAAGAGCTCTGATACCAACCGAACTGTCACGCCCCGAACCGGGATCGTGAATAGCCACCCGTTGTCCCTGGATGCCGGCTGTATTTTTACAGAAAATCGGACAGAACCTCCCCATAAATCGGAGGTTTCCCATGTACAATTTCACCTGTATATGACATTCATCATGTAAAAATAAAATATTGGCCATCCCGGCCTCTCCAAAATCAATAATATCCACAGCCAACATCCAGAACAACGCAAGGCTATAAAGTTTGTAACAGTCCTAGCAACAGACCTCTACTGTCATGCCCAACTAGAGCATGAGCAGCCGCCACACCGAGCGGACTTAAATTCTACGCATATATAAAATAAATTCTCAAATTATTTTTAAATATTTACAAATGCCTCAATGCAATGAAATAATTCAATAAATGTCCATAATTTATACAGTCATCCCATAAAATTTAGATAAATATATTGGTCAATCTAAAATCTCCAATATATAATAATATCACCAATCATCGTAGCGGAAGAGATGGAAAATATCCATACCCAAGCCCAGTGATATCTCCTCTATCCAACACTAATCCTGTGGGAAAGAAAGTGAGGGGTGAGTATCTATGGGAGGATACTCAGTAAGTGAGGGGATTGACATCATACTATCAATATCGAGGTGAATTTGGAGTGTCAAAGTATAAGATAAGAAAATATCCACAATTTGCAAACCGATCATGTTATTTCAAAATCATAAAAAATACACACACATCATAAAGTAAGATATGCATCCAATATTCACATCAATGTCATGAAGAGCCGGCCAATGAAATATTCCCGGCAATACTCTACCTCGACCAAGGACGGCGCATTGGGGGTTTTTCCAAATGTAAGTATTAAAGATGGCTCTCTGCCCCAATGTTGGCCACAGACTACCCCAACTAGCCTGTAAATAATAATAATAAAAATGTACATATAACTAGTCGGCCGTGTATGGTGCTCCCGCCTGGTGCTAGACGGAGCCGTACTCAATGTCCTCTCTGATGAGGGTCAACCTGGAGTACCCATACACACGACGATCTGGCGGATACCTCCGGCCGAAGCGTATCCGGACACAAGGGGTGCCTCTACCAGATGTCCTTCGTAGCTACGGATCACAATATCATATCGGCCGGGCACGTAGCCCCATGCATCCCATCACCAGTCGGCCGGGCATATAGCCCCATGCATAACATCATAACGTCGGCCGGGCATACAGCCCAAAACATAATATCATAAAGTCGGCCGGGCATACAGCCCAAAAGTGTAAGTAAATCCATTTAAAACCATGTGCCAATGCAGTGGAAGCATTAAAACATATCAATATATCGAAAATGTGGTACAATATACGTTTATCAAAACTCGTGGATGCATATCAATAAAGTCAGCAGTTAAGACACTCCAAAGGTCACAAAACATTTCATCAAATATTAGAAAGGTCTAACAATCATTCATTTGCAAAACATATCATTTAAAAGTATTTTTGAAACATGGTTTTCAATCAATAGCGAATGTCAAAGTCCCACTCACAGTTCTAGGGAGGGTGGTCACTCCCTATTCTCAAAACAATTCCAATCTGCTTTCCCGAATCTCCAAAAGATCAACCTAATCAGATCATCAAAATTGAATATCAACTTCTCAAGCATCTTAAGGGTTTATCGGAAAACATGAAATGTACAATATCTTCCACTTTACGGCTAATTTCATTCCAACCCTACAATCCAGATATTTTCATGCATATTTCAGAGTTTAACTCTAAGGGAAACCATTCGAATTAACTCGACATGATTTTATGATTCTCTAATATGCTTCTTTCGTATCAGAGCATCTAGTTTCTGTAACATTCTATACTTAACCTTCAAAGTCACATATAGTCATTTCAGAATTGGTATTCTATTCGCATTCTACTTACACTCTGAACATATATAGAACCTTTCATCTTAAATTCAATCCTAGATTCATTCAAAGTATCAGTTAGAGTAGAAATCTCCTTACCTAGGGTTTTCTCGAAGCACAGAGTCTCGTTCGACTGTCGCTTCGGTCACTCCAAGGTCTGTAGTGTTTCCTATCAAAACAAGATTTCTATTTGTTAGATCTAAACATTTAGATCCGAATCAAAAACCCTAAGTCATTTACCTGCGTGGAGGTTTGTGGGCTGTCACGGGCCGTCGCGGGCTCGTGGGCTACAGCTAGCGGGCTCGCTGGTCTGCGGGCCAGTGGGCTGACGGGCTAGCGGGCCGACGGCTGATGGGCCTGTGGGCTGGCGGGCCGATGGGCTGAACTGGGCAGCGGGCCGTACTGGACCTGCGGGCTTGGACGGGCTGTCGGGCCTGGTGGGCCCGTGGGCTTGCTGCTGATGGGCCTGCGGCTAATGGGCCTGCAGGCTGACAGTGGCTCACGGGCCGCAGTGGCTCGCGGGCTGGTGCTCGCCCGTGCGCTGGTGGGCTGTGCTGGGGCGTGCTCGTGCGCTGCTCGCGCGCGCTCGTGCGTTGCTGCGCACTGGGCCGTTGGGCCGTGCGCCCGTGCACGCTGGCTCGCGCGCTCGCGGCCTGGGCTCTCGCTCGCGGCCTGGGCTCACGCTCGTGGACTCAGTCCTGCTCGCGGCCTGGGCTCGCGCTGCGGGTGGGTCCTGCTTGGGGCCTGGCTCGCGCTGTGGGCTGGAGAGCGCACTTGGTGGCTCGATCGCGCGAGGAGGCAGTAATCACGCGCTGTGGCACGATCGGGCTCGCGTGCAGGAATCGCACTGTGGAGCGCTCAATCTCGCGCGATGGTGGCAGGAGGGGGTTGCTGCTGGTGGCGGCTGTTCGCGGACGGAAGCGAGATCGCGCGGTGGCGGCGCTCGGCGGGGCTTGCGAAGGAGGTGAGATCGCGAACAATCGCGACTGCAGAAAGGAGAGTGAGCCACGGGAAGAAGGAAGAAGAAGAAGAAGAAGAAGAAGAAGAAGGAGAAGAAGGATGGCGGCGGCGGCTCGCGGGGAAGAGCAGCACCGCGGTGGGGGAGGGAGGCGAAGGGTCGGCGGAGAGAGGGAGAGAGAGAAAGAGAGAGAAAGGAATTAGGGCTTTAGCCCTAATTCAATTGGGGGCAAGGCCAAAACGCTGCGTTTTGGCTCTCCCTCTTTTTTTTTTTTTTTTTTTTTTTTTTTTTTTAGTTTGGTGTTACATATATGATATTTCCACGACTACGTTCATAAATTTTGAATAAGAAATTTTTTGATAAAACGACTCCAGAAATTTGCCGATAAACTACCAATTTGGGTCAGTTTGACTCAAAGAGACTCAATAACCTTAATTTCACATTAAATAAATTTAATTGGGTGTAAAATGAGATTTTGGGTCTACTATGTAATTATGAAAATTTTTGGGGGTCAAATTAGATTTTTAGGACTTGTTAGCAATTAACAAAAATTTAAAAGGAAATGTGACAAGTCTATTCTTTTAAAACAATACATTAAACAAGTGTGAGAGTGAGGAGGACAAGTGTTGACCCAAATCGAGAGGAGAAAGATAAGGTGGGTCAATGAGAACACATGTACATGAAAACCAATCAAAACACATACAAATTGGCAAAATGATCCTATGGCTTAGAATAAATTTGAGACTTGATTCTAGGGTGATGAGTTAATAATGCAAGCATAAAGGAAGATGACCATAGAATGCTTGTTCATTCTTCCCAAACCATGAGAACAAGGTAAGAAGAGAGGAAGACCAAGAAATTTGAGGTAAGAAATTTTATTTTGTCCCATTTTAATTTTTATTTCAATCCGTGATTTTTCCTTTGTTGTGATGCATCTTACAGTCTAAATTAGCAAATGCTCTAGTTAAGTAAATTTTAGATTTAGGTCTTATCTTTCCAACAAGATAAGAACCACCTTAATATGATACTTGTACCAAAGGTTATGGCACTTTTCTTGAAACAAAACAGAAAGTTGGTCTATTTCGGAACATAAAAACAGTGTGCAAAAACGACCCTTTTCCAGTCATAATTTAGAGAAACTCAAAACATAAAAGTTGTAGATATCACCCTTGCCTACAACATGTAAAACGTAAAGCCAATCCACACAAGGGAATCAAAAGTTATACCCTTTTTCCTAAAGAAGTTTTGACAGAAACCTTGTTTCCAATTGAAACCTGACAGTTCTGATCATGAATTATTTTAACCAAATTCTTGGCATAATTGAGTAAAATACAAAACATGAAAGTTGTAGATTTATGTCTTAGGTATAACATGTTTAAATTTCATTACGTTTGGATGTGTAGGGTGAAAGTTATGGTTTCTGTACAAAAATAGGATGGAATCTGAATATAGAACACGATAGAAACAAAATGAGTATCTTCGGAAATTCTGTTATGCGATTTTGAGAAAATGTATAACATGAAAGTTATAGGGCCCGACATTGCCTACAACATATCAAAAGTTTACTTAATTTCGAGTTGTATGCAAAGAGCTAAGTCATTTCTACCATGCAGGGACATAGGCTTTGTGCGCATGGGCGCCGAGCAATGGGCCAATATGGGCGCGTCATGAGCACGATGTCTGTGCAGTGATTTTGACCGGACCAAACTTTAGAAAATTTGATATTTTTGTACAAATACACTTAGAGATTTATTTAAAATACCCTAAAACTTGGCCCAAGACTAACAAATTGTTAAGTGCAATTTATTACATATATTTTCCTATAATGACATATGTGTGCATATATGATCATTGTAGTGACATGATTGGTGATCGATTCGAGGGAGTTCCATTTGCTGTTATAGTGGTATTGAGGGGAGTGATCTACCCTCCCCCATACTATGAGCGAGACTTTGACATCTACTATTGATTGACAAATCATGTTTTACC
Source organism: Dillenia suffruticosa (assembly GCA_033439265.1). Taxonomy (NCBI): domain Eukaryota; kingdom Viridiplantae; phylum Streptophyta; class Magnoliopsida; order Dilleniales; family Dilleniaceae; genus Dillenia; species Dillenia suffruticosa. The sequence goes on along the minus strand of JAVTVX010000015.1, from coordinate 16,193,725 downwards.
GATTTTCAAACGACATGATTTTTATACGTGTGAAAATTGAATTTTTGGATTTTGATAAGTATATATACATATTTTTGTGACAATTGGAGTGTTCTAATTACTGATTTTATTGATATGCATCCATGAGTTTGATAACTGGATATTGTGTCACTTTTTTTTAACATATTGAAATGTTTTAGTGCTTCCACTATACCGTACTATTTGGGCTGTACGCCCGGCCGATGTTATGATATGATGCATGGGGCTATATGCCCGGCCGATGTGATGATGTGATGCATGGGGCTACATGCTCGGCCGACTTGATGATATAGTAATATGCTTCCTATAGCGTTCTATAACTACGAAGGACATTTGGTAGAGGTACTCCTTGTACACGAATATGCTTAGGCCGAAGGTATCCGCCAAATTGTCATGTGTATGGTTATCCCAAGTTGACCCTCATCGAGGAGGACATGAGTTTCCCTCTATCTAGCACTGGGCGGGGCATCATACACGACCAACTATTTATAAATATATAGATATATATTGTTATTATTATTTACAGACTAGTTAGAGTAGTCTGTGGTCAACATTGGAATAGAGAGCCATTATTTGATATTTGCATTGTGAAAACCCCCAATGTGCCTGTCCTTGGTCGAGGTAGACTATTGCCGGGGATATTTGTTCGGCCAGCTCTACATATGTGACTTGATACATGAATGAATACATATGTTATTTTTCGATGTGTGCCTTGAGCTATGTTAAAACTGCATGCTGTTTTTCGCACATTTGATATTGTATTATATGCCTTGATACTCCAAGTTCACACTTGATATTGATAGCACGATGTCAATCCCCTCACTTGCTGAGTATCCTCCCATAGATACTCACCCCTCACTTTCCCTTTCACAGGTATAGTCTTGGATCGAGGGAATGGTAGAGACTTGATTTCGTTGGACTTATATTGGAGATTGGGCTGGGGTATGGTTACCCGTTTCTTCCGCTATATTCAATTTGAGGTTATCAAATTATTTTGGAGTATTTAGTTTGACCATTGTACTTATTTGCTTGGGGATGACTACATATTTGATGCATGTAAATGGTAACACTCATCTTGGGTTTACATATTTATGCATTTGAGCCACATTGAGATATTTTACTTTTATTACTTGGGAACTCATGTGATTTTGTAAACTGATTTGGACATATATGTTTTTAGCCTTATGATGCCTCGATGTCTCGGAGGGTTGTGCCCATGTATTGAGGTGTAGCTGCGATTGCTCACATGCTCGGCCTGGGGGAGGGTCGGGGCGTGACAACTCGGCTGGTATTAGAGCTCTTGCTTTAGAGCTATGCCTTATAAAATGATTTTGAAAATATTCCCAACTAACTTTGTTTTGAAAGTCCTCAATGCATGTGAGATTTACGATACAGTCATGAAGTCCCAGTACATGGTCATTGGTAGATGAGTTCATCTATTTTTAGGGGGTTAGATACGGGTCGTATCTAACCTAGTACATCTTTTCCATTGGTTCCTAAACTAGATGTTTCCTTTATTTTAGGGTGGTCAGTTAACCCTAAAACTTACCCTTTTATCTAATGAACTTTATTTCCTCGCAGAAGGATGACGACTAGGCGAGGTACACATTTTGTACCTATCGAACCTACTAGAGCACCAGAGGATGCGACTTCTTCACACGCACCTCGTCGAGCACCTAGTCTACCGGCTACTACAGCCGTAACTCCACCACAACCACCATTGGATGCCAATAGACAGGTGTTTGAATGGTATATTGCACATGGTGTTCAGATGCCACCACCACCAATGGCCGCACAACCCCTACGGCTGTACCACCTCCAATTATACCAGAGCCTCCACCGGTAGTTGGTCCATCCACTGTTTTAGGACCTAGTAACACTACCTCCTCCACTTTGAGGTGTATTCACGAGCTCACCCAGTTGGTAAAGGAGGCGAGGTAGTTCGGATACACGGAGTTTGCGGGAGCCGATGATCCCACAGCAGCAAAGCACTCCCGCAGAATTTTGACTGATCTGGGGTTAAACGACGACTATTGGCTTCGGATAACAGTGAGACTCTTGGATGGTGACGCCCTTACTTAGTGGGTGGTGATTTGTGACGATGCTGCCGAGCCCCTATGATGGGACGATTTCCTACTGGAGTTTGATTACATGTATTTTTTTTAGTACTAACAAGACTGCAAGAGGGCGGAATTTTTGCACTTGCGGCAAGGTGCATGGTCGGTTACGGAGTACGAGGCCAAGTTTCTGAGGCTAGCTACTTTTATTCCAGACCTGGCGACGCCAAAGCAGCTACAGTTCAAGTTTGAGGATGGCCTCAACTTGAACATCAGGAGGTACATGACAATGACTCCTAGTCTTTCCTTTGCGGAGATAGTGGACTCAGCACACTGGGTAGAGGAGATTGTCCATGCTGAGGGCAAGCAACAGGAGAGCAGAGAGCAGAGGAAGAAGAAGCATGGGTTTTCTATGTACCAAGGCTCGAAGAAAGGTAGGATTTCAGGATATCAGGGAGGCTCTTCTCAGCCGAGACAGACATATTCTAGGCAGGGATCATGATCTCAGGGATTTAGAGCACCAGCCCCTAGTGCCACTACTCAGACTTCAGCTCAGCGGCACCCCTTTTGTCACCAATGTAGTAGACACCACCCTTTTGAAGAGTGTAAGGTTTCTATTACATGCTTCTAGTATAGGAAGCCAGGGCATAACAGGAGCGCCTGCCCTGAGTTGGGATTTGGAGTTCAGACAGCTTCAGGACACTCGAGTGTTCCCAGAGGAGGACAGCAGGGAGCACCTGTGCACTGGAGTCACACTACTCCATGGATAGCAACCGGGAACAACAGGGTGCCAAGACCATCCTGACTGTAGTAGAGGACACAGGCTTGTATATACGCGATGACACAGGAGGACGCTCAAGCGAATTCTGACGTGATTATTGGAGTTTTGAAAATATGGGGAGTCAACGCTCGGGTCCTTATTGACACAGGGTCGAACTATTCTTATGTGAGAGCGTCTTTTGCCCACTGGTTGGGTAGGCCTTTGTCGCTACTTGATGAGGAGATATTGGTCATTATTCCTCTCGGTAAGTAGATACTTAGAGATTCTGTCTACAGAGGGAGCGAGGTCATGGTCAGAGATGTAGTACTTGAGGCAAACTTGATTCCACTCGAGATGACGAACTTCGATGCCATCCTGGGGATGGATTGGCTGAGTACTCATAAAGCTTCAATGGATTGCTTCACTAAAGAAGTAGAGTTTTGGAGACCTGAGGGGCCGTTGTTGAGGTTCCCAAGCAAGAGGCGAACGTTACTTCGCTGTGTTGTATCGATGATGAAGGCTAGGCGATTGATACGCCAAGGGTGCACGGCATACCTGGCTGATATTATTGACACCATTGTGGAGGGGCCGAGGCTTGAGAAGGTCCCAGTGGTGCAGGAGTTCCCAGATGTATTTTCCGAGGAGCTACCCGGACTTCCACTAGTTTGAGAGTTTGATTTCAAGATTGATCTAGCTCCAGGGACTACTCCCATATCTATTACACCATACAAAATGGCAGCAGCTGAGTTTAGAGAGCTCAAGGTCCAGTTACAGGAGTTACTAGATAAGGGTTTTATTCGTCCGAGTACTTTATCTTGGAGTATTCCGGTGTTGTTCATGAAGAAGAAGGACAGGACCCTACGGTTGTGTGTAGATTATTGGCAGCTAAACAAGGTTACTATCAAGAATCGATATCCACTGCCGCATATTGATGACCTATTTGATCAGTTTTAAGGAGCGAAGGTTTTATCAAAGATCGACCTTCGATCTGGTTATCATCAGTTGCGAATCAGGGCTAAGGATGTACCCAAGTCCGCATTCCGCACCCGCTATAGACACTACGAGTTCTTGGTTATGCCGTTTGGGCTAACAAATGCACCAGCTACCTTTATGGATCTGATGAACTGGGTCTTCCATGACTTTCTAGATAAGTTCGTCATTGTTTTTATTGACGACGTCCTTGTATACTCGCGAAGCGATGAGGAGCATGCGTAGCACCTTAGGGTAGTCTTGCAGATTATCCGTGAGCGACAGTTGTATGCCAAATTTACTAAGTGTGAATTTTAGCTGAGGCAGATTGGTTTTCTTGGCCATGTTATTTCTAGGGAGGGTATTTATGTTGATCCGCAGAAAGTTGAGGCCATACTAAGGTGGGAGCAGCCGTAGACAGTGACCGAGGTTCGGAGCTTCCTTGGTCTAGCAGGGTATTACCAGCGGTTCGTAGAAGGATTCTTACGGATCGCTGCTCCACTTTCCAGATTGACATGGAAGGATATCAAGTTCATTTGGGAAGATCATTATGAGGCAAGCTTTCAGGAACTCAAACGACGACTGACATTGGCACCAATTTTAGCACTCCCCACTAGTAGCTAAGAGTACGTTGTGTACAACGATGCCAGTAGGCAGGGATTGGGCTACGTTTTGATGTAGGATGGTCGGGTGATTGCTTATGCTTCTCGACAGTTGAAGAAGCATGAGTTGAACTACCCTACTCATGATTTGGAGTTGGCAGCCATAGTTTTCACATTAAAGATATGACGTCATTATCTGTATGGAGTAACCTGTAGGGTTTTCACTGATCAGAAGAGCTTAAAATACTTGTTCTCTCAAAGGGAGTTGAACAGCAGGCAGAGTCGATGGTTAGAGTTACTGAAGGACTATGATTTGATTATTGATTATCACCCGGGCAAGGCGAACGTTGTGGCAGATGCCTTGAGCCGGAAGTCTTCTTCAGCTCCTTCTTCTCAGACAGCAAAGAGTGCGTTTGTCTTTTATTTGGTGGGACTCTGTGCTTTAGGAGTCAGTTTGGCTAGCGACAGTTAGGGAGCACTGCTAGCCAAGTTTGAGGTGTAGTTAACGTTACTCGATCGCATTAGGGAGCTTCAGGGATCTGATGAGGAACTCTGAGGTATTCACAATAGGATTCGTAGTGGAGAGGGCAGAGACTTCCGAGTCCGTGATGATGGACTCGTGATATTTCAAGACAGGGTGTGCGTCCCAGCAGATACTGATCTTCGGTGAGCTATCCTTGAGGAGGCTCATTGCTCAGCATATGCTATGCATCCCGGGAGTACAAAGATGTACCGGACCATCAAAGGTAGCTATTGGTGGTTGGGTATGAAGCGGGAGATAGCAGAGTTTGTAACTCGATGCTTGGTATGTCAACAGGTGAAGGCCGAGCATCAGAGACACGCAGACAAGTTACATCCTCTTCCTATTCCTAAGTGGAAATGGGAGCATATTACTATGGATTTCGTGATGGGATTGCCACGGACTTCTGCACAGCACGATATGATTTGGGTGATTGTCGATCGACTCACCAAATCTACACATTTTATCCCCATCCACGGAGATCATTAATCGGAGGCGCTGGTACACCTCTACATTGACACCATTGTCCGATTGCACGGGGTACCCGTGTTGATTGTTTCAGACCAAGACCCCAGGTTCAAGTCTAGGTTTTGGCCTCGGTTACAAGAGGCATTGGGCACTCAACTGAACTTCAGCACAGCTTATCATTCTCATATTGATGGACAATCAGAGAGGACCATACAGACGCTTGAGGATATGTTGAGAACCTGCGTGATAGATTTTCATGGTAGCTGGGATCGACATTTGCCATTAGTAGAGTTTGCTTATAACAACAGCTACTAGGTGAGCATTGGGAAGCTACCGTATGAGGCTTTGTATGGGAGGAGATACAAGACTCCTCTGTGTTGGGACGAGGTAGGCGAGAGGCGACTCAGCAGCGTTGAGCTTATTGTGGAGATGAAAGAGAAGGTAAGGATCATCCACGAGAAGATGAAGGCTGCCCAGGATCCGCAGAAGATGTATGCGGATTGGAGGCGGAGACCTCTTGAGTTTGAGGTTGGAGACATGGTATTTTTGCGGATCTCACCCTGCAAAGGGGTGATTTGGTTTAGGCAGCAGGGCAAGTTGAGCCCCAGGTATGTTAGGCCATTCTGTATCCTTGAGAGGATCGAGAGTGTGGTGTGTAAATTAGAGCTACTCGAGGAGTTATCACGCATACATGATGTCTTCCATGTCTCAGTACTTAAGAAGTATATGCCAGATCCTTCACATGTGCTAGAGCCCCCACCACTTGAGCTACAGGAGGACTTGAGCTTACCTGCTCAGCCCGTGGCCATCCTTGACCGCCAGATTAGGAGACTGCGAAACAAGGAAGTCCCGTTAGTTTGTGTTTTGTGGCGGAGCGACCAAGTCGAGAAGGAGACCTGGGAGCTGGAGGAGACTATGAGGGGACAGTACCCTTAGTTGTTCACTGTGTAGTTTTCCTTTTCTTGTATGGTTTTCTTTTAGTTTCGGTGATGAAACTTGTTTTTAGGGGATTAGGAAAATGTAACACCGACCCTCGATATATTCTATGGTGCATTCCAGTTCATATATATATATATATATATATGATATTTCCACGAGTACGTTCATAAATTTTCAAGAAGAAGTTTTTCGATAAAATGACCCCAGAAATTTGCCGGTAAACTACCAATTTAGGTCAGTTTGACTCAAAGAGACTCAATAACCTTAATTTCATATTAAATAAATTTAATTAGGTGTAAAATGAGATTTCGGGTTTATGAAAATTTTTGGGGGTCAAATTAGATTTTTTATAAGTTAAAGGACTTGTTATCAATTAACAAAAACTTAAAAGAAAATGTGACAAGTGTATTCTTTTAAAACAATACATTAAACAAGTTTGAGAGTGAAGAGGACAAGTGTTGACCCAAATCGAGAGGAGAAAGATAAGGTGGGCCAATGAGAATACATGCACATGAAAATCAATCAAAACACATGAAAACCAATCAAAACACATGCAAATTGGCAAAATGATCCTATGGCTTAGAATAAATTTGGGACCTGATCCTAGGGTGGTGAGTTAATAACACAAGCATAAAGGAAGATGACCATAGAATGCTTGTTCATTCTTCCCAAAACGTGAGAACAAGGTAAGAAGAGACGAAGACCCAGAAAGTTGAGATAAGAAATTTTATTCTGTCCCATTTTAATTTTTATTTCTATCCGTGACTTTACCTTTATTTTGATACATCTTACAGTCTAAATTAGCAAATGCTCTAGTTAAGTAAATTTTAGATCTAGGTCTTATCTTTCCAACGAAATAAGAATCACCTTAATCTGATGCTTGTGCGAAAAGTTATTACACTTTTCCTGAAATGAGACAGAAAGTTATTCTGTTTCGGAATATAAAAATAGTGTGTAAAAACGACCTTTTTCCAGTCCTATTTTAGATAAAAGTTGTAGGAATCACCCATGCCAACAACATGTAAATATTTCAGCCAATTAGCACAATGGAATCAAAAGTTATACCCTTTTGCCTAAAGAAGTTTTGACAGAAACCTTGTTTCTAATTAAAAACTGACAGTTCTGATCATGAATTATTTCAACCCCTTTCTCGGCATAATTGAGTAAAACTTAAAACATAAAAGTTGTAGATTTATATCTTACGTATAACATGAATTTCATTACATTTGGAAGAGGTGGGTAAAAGTTATGGTTTCTGTACAAAAATAGGACATTATCTGAATATAGAACGTGACAGAAACAAAATGAGTATTTTCGGAAATTCTGTGATGAGATTTTGAGAAAATGTATAACATGAAAGTTATAAGGCCGACATTTCCTACCACATATCAAAATTTCGCTTAATTTGGAACTGTGTGCAAAGAGCTAAGTCATTTCTACCATATAGGGACATAGGCTTTGTGCGCATTGGCGCCGAGCAATGGGCCGACATGGGCACGGCATGAGCATGATGTCCGTGCAGTGATTTGACCAGACCAAACTTTGAAAATTTTGATAATTTTGTACAAATACACTTAGAGATTTATTTAAAATGCCCTAAAACTTGGCCCTAGACTAAGAAATTGTTAAGTATAATTTATTACATATATTTTCTTATAATGACATATGTATGCATATATGATCATTGTAGTGACGTGATTGGTGATCGATTCGAGAGAGTTCCATTTGCTGTTAAAGTGGTATTGAGGGGAGTGACCTACCCTCCCTCATATTGTGAGTGAGACTTTGACATCTACTATTGATTAACAAATCATGTTTTACCGATTTTCAAACGACATGATTTTTATACGTGTGAAAATTGAATTTTTGGATTTTGATAAATATATATACATATTTTTATAACAATTGGAGTGTCACAACTGCTGATTTTATTGATATGCATTCATGAGTTTGATAATTGGTTATTGTGTTATTTTTTTTTTTGACATTTTGACATGTTTTAATGCTTCCACTATACTGTACTATTTGGCCTGTATGCCCGACCGACGTTATGATATGATGCATGGGGCTGTATATCCGGCCGACGTGATGATGTGATGCATGGAGCTACGTACCCGGCCGACTTGATGATATGGTGATATGCTTCCTATAGCATTCCGTAGCTACGAAGGACATTTGGCAGAGGCACCCCTTGTACACGAATATGCTTAGGCCGGAGGTATCCGCCAAATTGTCATGTGTATGGTTATCCCAAGTTGACTCTCATCGAGGAGGACACGAGTTTACCTCTGTCTAGCACTGGGCGAGGTATCATACACGGCCGACTATTTATAGATATATATATATATATTGTTATTATTATTTATAGCTTAGTTGGAGTAGCCTGTGGCCAACATTGGGATAGAGAGTCATTATTTGATATTTGCATTATGAAAACCCCCAATGCGCCAGTCCTTGGTCGAGGTAGGCTATTGCCGGGGTTGTTTGTTCGGCCGGCTCTACATATGTGACTTGATACATGAATGGATGCATATATTATTTTTCGATGTATGCCTTGAGCTATGTTAAAACTGCATGTTGTTTTTCACACACTTGATATTGTATTACATGCCTTGACACTTTAAGTTCACACTTGATATTGATAGGATGATGTCAATCCCCTCACTTGCTGAGTATCCTCGCATAAATACTCACCCCTCAATTTCGCTTTCACAGGTATAGTCTTGGATCAAGGGAATGGTAGAGAGTTGATTTCTTTGGACTTATATTGGAGACTGGGCTGGGGTATGGTTACTTGTTTCTTCCGCTATATTCAATTTGAGGTTATCATATTATTTTGGATAGGACGAACAATGTTTGATTAGTTTTCGGATTCTAAAAAATAAACATGTATCGACTCCAGTAGTAATATTACCGGTTAATAGATAGGGATATGTGATCTTTAATGATGCATTTAGGATTGGTTTGGGTCATGTACTAATGCTGAGACATAATGTGATAGCCTATACTTCTAAACAGTTAAAACCTCATAAAGAGAATTATCTTACACATGATCTAGAGTTTGCATCTATTGTTTTTGCTTTGAAGATTTGGAGGCATTATCTCTATGGTGAGCATTGTGAAATATTCGTTGATCATCAGAGTCTTAGATACTTATTTACCTAACAAGAGTTGAATTTAAAATAACGCAGATGGCTTGAATTATTAAAGGACTATGATGTTACCATTCAGTATCAACTCGGCAAAGCAAATGTTATAGCAGATACCTTCAGCCGCAAATCTACTATACCGGTAGTAGCTCTATGAGTAAGAGAATATTAGATAATAACTGAGTTTAAGCAGTTGAGGATTGATAATGAGGTTACCAGCCAGGGTTTTTTTGGCTCGATTTATGGTCGGACCAGATCTATTTGATCGCATTAGAGTTGCTCAGCAAACTAATGAGGATACAATTAAACTCAAGGAAAACGTTCTTAAAGGGGGGAAGCTTGAATTCAATATATCAAATGAAACAGTCAGATTTTGGGATAAGGTAGTAGTTCCGGAGGCTTAAGGATTGTGGAGATTGATTGTAGAGGAAATACATAATTTAGCCTTTTTCTGTTCATCTAGGATCCACCAAGATGTATAGGTATTTACATCAATTCTTTTCATGGCCCGGTATGAAGAAAGACATTGTAGAATTTGTTCGCAGATGCTTGACATGTCAACAAGTAAAAGCTAAGCACCAAAAACCTGGTGGACTACTTGAGCCATTCCCTATCTTTGAATGGAAATAGGAGCATATCATCATCGATTTTGTCTCAGGATTGCCTAAAACTATAAGGAGATATGATATCATATGGATTATAATAGATCATCTCACCAAATCAACTGACTTTCTCCCAGTTGCAGTGACTTATTCTATGGAGAAATTAGCTAAACTTTAAATTGATGAGATCATGAAATTATATAGCATACCAATATCTATTGTTTCTGATAGAGATCTACAATTTTGAGACTTAATTTAACTAAACTTTAAATTAGCTATACTTTTTTTCTTTATAATATATCATCCTCAAACAGATGGTCAGTCAAAAATGACTACTTCTCAGTACACCTGTTAGGATGACCGAGAAGCCACTATTAATACTAAAGAGAACTCACTATACCCCAAACTCACAATTACATCCATCGAGCCACTTTTCTCATTGAAAGTGAATATTATACAATGTTGTAATATCGATTGGTTTTCCTTTTCCCAAACTTGAGTCCATCCATCTCAATTCAACTGCTTTCCTAGACCGTTCCCCTTTAAACCTTAATTTATTTTCTAGGCCATAGGTAAATAGACTAAAGTGGCAAATACTGAATCAAGACTTGTAGAAACAACCGAAAGAAGTAAAGATACAATAAAGATCCCACCCAATAGATCTTGGGTCTCACACAGTTGAAATGAGGATTATAATCATACTACTGTCTCAAATAATAGCTCCCACTATCCTATGGTCATCTTATAACACGTGGTATGAAACACGTACCATAGTGTTATTCCCCCATCTCTCAAAAGAACGTATATCAAATTTCTCCAATATTGTGCAAGTATGACACTCAATCTACACATAAGATTTTATCTCAGAGATCTCAGAGAGAGTATCTCAGAGACGATATCACTAGACACATGTGATATCTGAGATCTCAAACGTGGCTACTTATAGGCAATATGGACGTGCATATGTCCATGTTGGTCATATCATATATAACCTTATGTTAAACACATATTATGGTGACTTATGTTATAATAGGGTCATTTTCAAAACCTCTTATGACTAGAAACCATCTCATCCCTACTTACTCAGAGTTAGAGGTCGTCACTTATGTGAGAGAGTCGACCACGCCTGCCTGACATATCTTTTATGATAATATACTACAAAATATATGATAATAAATACGTGCAACAAATAAACTTGGGACTGATTAATGTACATATGTCATATATATCAATAATATCAACGTAGTACAAATTAGAAATATCAAATTACATATAAATCCAATGATTCAATATGTCTAACAGAGAAATCTCTCACAATAGGTTTGATGAAGGGATCAATCACCATACTGTATAAAAAGTATACTTAGTCATCACTATACCCTTTTCGGTGATATCTCTTACAAAATGGTATTTGGTATGAATGTGTTCGATTTTACTGTTATACTTAAAGTTTTAGTTTTAGGCAATGTCAGCCTGATTATCACTATAAATCATCACTGGTCTCTCACTATCTGTCATAACACCTAAGTCATCCAAAAATTTCAGAAACCAAATACTCTCCTGAACTGCAACTGAGCATGCCACAATCTCAATCTCTATTGTAGATAGAGATACACATATTTGCTTCTTACTTCTTCAAGACATGGTACTATTATTGAGGAAGACAACAAAAACAGATATCGATTTGTGTCTATCCAGATCGCCACCCCAGTTGGCATCTGAATAACCAACGAGACGCAAATCACCTCCTTCGTAACATATGGAAAGGATCGCAGTTCACTTGAGATATCTCAGAATCCTTTTTACTACTCTCCCGAGATCCCTTCCAGGATTCAATTGATATCTAACCACCAGACTAGATGCTAAACAAATATCTGGTTGTGTACGCCTTATTGTATACATTAAAGTTCCTAGTACACTAGCATAAAGGATTTTACTCATCTCCCTTATTTATTCATGAGTTTTAGGATATACGTTAAGACTTAGATCTTTACCTTTAGTGATAGAAGTATTTATTGGTTGTAATCGCTCATCTTGAAATGCTCAAAAATCTTCCTGGTGTAGGACCAAAAGTCCACACTCTTCTCAAGCAATCCCTCTGGATTCAAATTCTAAGAATGAACTAAGCCTCACCCATATCCTTCATATCAAATCTCGACAATAACCATGTTTTAATAGTCATCAAATGCTCTCTGTTGTTTCCAGCCAACAGAATGTCACCTACATATAAGAACAAAATCACAAAAGAGTCACTAGAACATATCAGATAGACATAATGATCCTCCTCATTCATTATAAAACTATAAGATATCACAATCTTATGAAATTTTAGATACCACCACCTGGATGACTACTTTAGGCCGTAATCGACTTTCGAAATTGATAGAACTTGTCCTCATGACCTATTAGAATGAATCCAGAGGGTTCTCTATATAGATCTTTTCATCCAAACTTCTATTAAGGAAGACAGTTTTTATGTCCATATGGCATAACTCCAGATTCATGTTCACAATAATCGCTAAAAGTAAACGGATCGAGATAAATTGGATTATGACTCCAGATTCATGATCGTGATGATCGCTAAAAGTAAATGGATCAAAGTAAATTGGATTATGACTCCCCGTAGTCTACGGCCATTTGTCTGAGTATATCCCTTGGTTACCAGACGGGCTATATACCTCTCCATTGATTCATCGACCTTTCTCTTGACCTTGAGAATCTACTTGTTCCCAATGGTCTTTCTGCCCGCAAGCAAATCAATTAGTTCTGGACCTCATTGATTCTCATCGACTCATTCTCTTCATCTATGGTCTTCAACAAATGGTCTTTCACAGAACTCTCGAGAGCCTCTTGGATTGTTTTAGGTTCCTTATAGTCCTCAAGAGTCATAATGAGTGTCTTACTCCCAATTGGGAAGCGGCATTTAAGTACGCATCCTCAATACTTTTGTGAGGAGAAAGAATCTCTTCACTTCTAGATGGATCACTCCCACAGGATCAAAATTTGTAATTGATTATTGTATCCCATCGTTGGGCTCACCTAAGTTACTAAACTCATCCATCTTATAAAAGGTAAAGTCCTGATCGATTTCACCTTTCAATGGATAGCTCCCACAAGGACTAAGATCCGTAATGGATTCTTGTATCCCATCGCAGGGCTTAGTTGAGTCACTAAACTCATCCATCTCATAGAAGGTAAAGTCTCGATTGATTTCATCTCTCGATGGATCGCTCTCACCAGGACCAAAATCTGTAATGGATTCTTGTATCTCGCTGCCGGGTTCCCTTGAGCTATCGGACTCGCTGAGCTACCAGTCTCATCCATCTCATAGAAGGTAAAGTCCAGATTGATTTTACCTCTCTTAAGAAAATCATTCTCAAGGAATGTGGCATCACGACACTCAATTTCAATGACAGTATCATCCGTATGCTCACCTAAGAACACATATCCCCTAGAGTGTTCTGAGTATCTTATAAAAATACACTTCTTTTCTCTCGGTCCTAACTTGGCATATGACTATGAGAAATCGTGAACATACACGACACAATCTCATGACCTCAAGTAGCTAAGATCAGGCTATATCCCTATCGAAATATCAAATGAGGTACTGACTATGGATTTTGATGGGACATGGTTGAGGATTTAGGTTACAATCAATAAAACATCTCCTTAATAGGGGATAACAAATCGGCCTTCGCCATCATAGATCTCACTATATCCAATAAAGTCCTATTATTCTTCTGGCTACTATATTCTACTAAAAAGTAACAGAAATAGTCTCCTGTCTCGTAATACCTTCTCAAAACAAAGCTCTCTGAATAGTTCTGACAAATATTCACGTCCCTGATCAGTTCTGAGAGCTTCACTCTCAAATCTAATTGATTCTCAATCACGCTAATAAACCCCCTATAATATTCAAATGCTTCAGACTTGTGCGAGATCAGATAGACGTAACCGAAACGCGTGTAATCATCAATGATCGATATAAAACACACAGCTCCATTGTGGGCTCTAATACTCATAAGGCCACAAATATCAGATGGACCAACTGTAATGGAGTCTTGCTCTCATTGCATTATCAAATAGTTTTCTTGTAATTTTGTCGACTAGGCAAAACTCATATATAGGTAACTTGAACCTAGTTAGCGGGTTTAACAGACCACTCATTGCTAACCAGTTCAACCTCTCTATGCCATATATTTACATGATTATTTACGTAATTAGATGTAAAGACAATAGAAGATTGACAAGAAAACCATTAGAAGAAGCAGCACCCAATGCATACAGTTCATCATGGATAAAACCAGAATAGAGTAAAGAGCTGTCGTATTTCATAAAAAACAGATAATTTTCTATATCACAAAGCATATTCTAGGTAATCTTAAACAAAGTAATGAAATCAAGTTCCACCGAATGTCTGAAGCATAAAATCATCATTTATATACAAAATCTGGCTACTTTGCAACTCCAACTTGCAAATGCAGATCCCTCTAATGATGACATATGCTCTGCTCCTCACGTAAATCCTCCTAACCTGAGGATTCACTCAGTGGAACTCTATATACATGCTTCGATCTCAAGCTGTGTGATCGGTAGCTCCTGACTTTACAATTCACAAAGGAGATAAAACAATGAGCATCACATTAGATGAGAGAAATCTCAAACCACGTAAAGAAGAAGAACATTCCTTTTACTTGTCATACTTACAAGCGAAATGACCAACTCTATGTTAAACGTAGCACTCTATATTAGTCTTATCAAGTTCCTTATTCCTATGCTTTTGTACTTTATTGTTGGATTACTCAGATGGTTTCCTCTTGCCTAGACCTCGAGTCTCCTTCTCATGCCTATGCTATTTGTTTGGTGTCACGGGGACCCTTACTCAACTCCCCTGCATAATCATGACCTGAATATAGCCTACTTGTCCCCAGGCACTCCTCCTTAAGCTCACAATACCTGCTCACATCATCAAAAGTACAAATACTCTCGTCATGCGTGAGATAGGTTTTCATGGTCTTCCATGAATCAGGTAAAAGACTGGATCACACCCGGTACCTAAATCTTATCCGAAATAACTCATATGCATTCCTTAACTCAGTGATAATACTTGACAATTGTATCAAATGTTGCATCATTATATGATTATCTCTTTTCTTATAAGTTATAAAATTATAAATTAGTATCCTCACCTCAAGACCTGAAAAAGCACCATAATGCTCTTTTAAAGCAAGCCAAAGCCGACATATTGTAAGATACTACTCATAGATGGGGATCAAGTTATCGTGCATACCATTGATAAGGATTGCCCTAATTTGGCTATCATTTTTCTTTAACGCATGATACACCTCCTTATCCCGTCTAGCCTGAGGTGTGACACCCTTCCTAGGGTCCACCATCTCATATCTCAGAATCTCAAACAAATTTTGCTCCTTGAGAACAAACTGAATCTATTGGTGTAAAATCTCACAATTGACACCATTCAGTTTATCCTCCTTTCAATGATCTATTATAACAGTTTTCAAAGTAATAAGAGAGATTTTAGTGACTTATTGATACTTATTCTCATATTTTATGTACCTTTCGAATCAACAAATCCCAAATAATTCGAGTATAGATCCTAAAGCAAGTGTATGAGTCAACGGACACTACACACCACAACCCAGAATCGTGCTTACCATTTGAAGTTGGATTCAAAATACAAAAATCAACAAAAAGTTACAAATATGGAAGTGAGACCATCAAAAATTTGGAAAAAATCAAACCGGAATGACATCACGGCCGTCGGGGGTCCCACACGCCGACGATGAACAACTGGAGCCTTCACATGTCGGTAGTAGCCTACTATACATGCCAGACACGCAGCGTGTCTAGCACACACCTGTACATGTGGGGCAGCAAGCTATTGCATGTGCAAGATGCTCAACGCATCTAGCACATGCCTGTATGCATGAAGCGGGTTCGACCCGGGTTATCGATTGCATTGGACTCGGATCCGAGTCAACTCGACTCGAAAACTGCCTTTGTTGTTCATGCGCCTCACTTGCACGGGAATTGCATGTGCCCACTCCTCTATACGTCACGCGCCTTCTCACGCATCTACTCCACATACCTGCGGGTTGGGCCTGTTCTTCTGCACTCGATGGGTCTGCAATCGAGTCCTCTTAACCTGGGTGCCGAAAATCCCATTTCAGTTTATTTCTAACGAGATTTTTGTTAGAAAATTGTAATTAAATATCATTCAGCCATCCTTGACTCGATTTTAGTTGGATTTGGGCCTTAATCTTGGTAAATCAAGCGTTCAAAGTTTCGGACCAACGTGGCCATTTTTGAAACTCGATTTTCAGCAACCAAAATTCACAATTAATATGTCAAAATGTAAATCTGAGCATGAAAAACATTTCTAAACTATTTTTATACATCTATTCTTCCTTAAACTCCATAGATCTAAGGTTTTATGTCCGTAGGGTCGAAAACTTCGACCAGACTTTTCATGGCCTTAATGTGCTCAAAAAATTCAACAAAAATTATTTTCATAATCCTTGGGTCATGGGTATTCTCGTGGTACTCTCGGATTTATGAATCTCAATTGTGATTCAGAGCCTACATTTTGTACCTTACACATTTTATACCAAAAAAGATTTTGAAAATTTTTTTAAATAAATCCAATGTTGCTCTAATACCGATGTTAGATTTATTACACTACATGCATATGCAGAAGCGTACAAATTAAAAGTTTAGAATTTTTAAGTAAATATCGTGAAGTGTAGGCTTCCAAGAAATCAACTGATCCGTGAACCCTTTCGTACGGATCACTCAATTAAGATAGTAATCATGAAATGAACCACCATCATGGATTCACGACATCTCAACCCAAAGTCCCATAGACTAATGATGGGAGAAATTTTCCTACTCGAAAATTTCTTAATCCCTCATACTCTAGAGTTTGTATCTGAATCAAACTCAATCTCTTGGTAATGTGCTGTCAAAGAAATCCCTCTTATCTCATGTTCATGGCAATGTACAGAGAGAATTCTCTATCTCCCAGAACCCACTCTTTTTCCACATAGGCACATTAGAGACTAAAGGGAGGAGTTACTTTTAGTTATGGCTGGTTAGTGGGTTATATAAATAAAAAAAAACTAACCCTTGGTAAAAAAAAATGCCCCAACATAGGCATAACTACCAACATTAAAACATTAGCATGATCCCTATAGAGATACAAATATAATCCAAATGGACTTGAACCCTGTAATGTAACCCACTAAGTTACTCCAAGACCATAAACAAGACTATACTCTCAAGTCTCAGCTTGACACTCCATACATGGATTGATGACTCCAATTGGCCCAATGGTAAGAAATTCAGAATGAATACTTGTTGTACAAGTTATAGAGTATATAATAATGCAACAATATTTATCAAGAATGCAATAGTATTCCCCTTTACATATATTTAAAATTGTTGAAAATAACAACACAAAGGCATATAAAGTAAAAGAGAACACATGCTAGCCAAAGTTGGCCATGCATGTGTCAATTCTTGAGAAAGACTGCACAACTTAAAGTGCAAAGCTTTATCTTGTGTTTCAATTGTAAGCCTAACGACATTTCATGATATTTTGTAGCGAACAAATCTTTGTATTTCTTGATTAGTTTGGTCAACATCCTTTTATTTAGATGAGCTAGTAACCTACTTTCTCTTATCGACCTTTATTGCTCTTTTATGCTAAATTCGCATCTAGGTGTTTTCCTTCCTAAGTGTTTCAAATTCGTGTCTTAGAAAATTATCAATATTTGACATCACAAATTCTTGTAGCATAAGTATTCTAGAAGTAGTTAGCCTTTGACCAATAACTTGGACTCAATTGACAAGACAATGGATCAACCTATACTTGTTGTTCACGGATTTGGAATCCCTTGTTGTTGAAATGACAAACAACTATAGATTTATGTTCACAGTTTGTTAGCACTATAATAAGTTCGACATATGTGTTAGGTGGTGTGCTCATAAATTCTGGACTAAGGTTTTAAATCCTTGTTGGAGTTTGAACTTATGAACTCCAAAAACACAAATCATTGAAACTCACAATAGGGAAAAGAGTAGAAAGATAAGAGTTAAGAATTATTTGAAATCTTTCTTTTATTAACAGAATGAATTGCTTTGATAGGTGATATTTTTACTGCAAGATTTGCTCACTGTCATTTTGATAAAACAAAATTTCTAACACCAGTATGGAAATGAACAATCAAAACCGGAAATCATATGTATTACATCATCATTAGGATCTCTTAATCCTTGTATACAAGTATGCGAACTATAAATTCAAAAGATAATGCACTGACGGAAGAGTGCAAATTAATTACCTAATGTGTTCGCTGACTCCAAAAGAACTATGAAATCGCATTTTTCTGTCGAAAATGTGCCAATTAAACTTAATATCCTAGGAGGACAATCCATAGGTACTATAGCAAATGAGCCTAAGGCATGGTTAAAGCTTGGTAGACCTCATAACCAAAAATAAAAGTAATTTCATCACTAGAGAATGCTAAAGATTTGTCAAGTATCACCTTGGCAAAGCATTTAAATGCACAATAGGTACAAGAGCAAAAGAGGCTTATGAGGCAAGAAGGATCTATGGAAGGTGCTTTTCAAGCCAAATCACTAAACAAAAATAGAAGCAAAAGCAAGAAAAAAAACAACAATAAGAAGCAGCTTATAACAAGCTCAGGTAGCAACAACAACACTCAAACCTATCCGTGAGTTAGGGCATATGGAGAGGATCTGCAAGAATCAATAGCAACAAGGAGAAGCCAATACTGTTGCAGATCAACCACATGAGGAAGAGCTATTTGTGGATTCATACTTTGCTACTAATAACTTTACAAAAAGTTGGCTAATAGATAGTGGTTCTCCACACCACATGACTTATAACTATGACCTGTTTAGGAAGCTTGATAGAACAACCATTACTGAAGTTATAATTGGGAATGGAGCATACATTGCAGCAAAAGGCAAAGGAACGGTTGCTATTAAAGGTCTCTCAGGTTTGAAACTCATCCCGGATGTATTACATGTTTCTGAAATTGATCAAAACCTTTTGAGTGTTGGTCATTTGCTAGAGAAAGGTCACAAGGTTCAGTTTAAAGACAACTACTATAAAATCAAGGATGCAGAAGGCAATAAGGTATTTAAAATCCAAATGAGAAGCAAATGCTTTGCTTTGAATTTGCTAGAAGAAGAGCAAGTTGGAGTACACAAACAAGTGAGTAATGCAATGCTTTGGCATAAGAGATTGGGGAACTTTCATCATGCTGCCCTACTCTTAATGAATGAAAACAATCTGGAGGAAGGATTACCTGAATAAGAGAAAGAGCTTCCTGCATGTGCTGCCTGTCAATATGGAAAGCAGACAAGACAACCTTTTCCACAAAATAAGGCCAAGAGGGCTACACAAAAGCTACAGTTGGTTCATATAGATATGGGAGGACCTCTAAAAACATCATCATTGAATGGTAATAAGTTTTATATTGCTTTCATTGATGACTATACGAGAATGTGTTGGATTTACTTCATGAAATTCAAATCTGAGGTTGCTAACATCTTTTGCAAGTTTAAGGCTTAGGTAGAAAATCAAAGTGGATGCAGAATAAAGATGATCAAGTCTGATAATGGAACTGAATAAACCTTAGAAAAATTCAACAAATTTTTTCAAGATACAGGCATTGAACATCAGTTGACAACTCCATACAGCACCCAACAAAATGGAGTTGTGGAGTGAAAAAAATAGAATACTCATGGAGATGACAAGATGCTTGCTGCATGATAAATGGCTACCAAAGAAATTTTGGGCTGAACTATAAGCACAACAATTTTTTTGCTGAACAGATTGCCAACAAAAGCTTTGTAGAATAAAACTCCATTTGAAATGTTGTATGGCTACAAACCTAGTCCACAGAATTCAAAAACATCTAGTTGCCTTTGTTTGTCTCACATTTCTCAGGTTAAAAGAGGCAAACTAGATAAAAAGGTAGAACTTGAGATCTTTGTAGATTACTACAATGGAGGAGGAGCTCATGATGATTGAGAAAAATTAGACCTAGGAGCTTTGTGGATAGACCTATACATAAAAAGGTGATAGGTGTTAAGTGGGTTTACAGAACCAAACTCAATCCTGACGGTTTTGTGAATAAGCACAAGGCAAGACTTGTTATCAAGGGATATGCTCAGATGTTTGGGATGGATTTCTCTGAGACTTTTGCCCAGTTGCTATATTAGATATTATACGAATGCTTTTGGCTCTAGCTACTCAAAAGGGCTAGATTATATGTCAAATCAGCCTTCTTCAATGGTTACTTGGAGGAAGAAATTTTTGTAGAGCAACCTGAAGGTTTTGCTGTTCAAGGACAAGAGGAGAAGGTATACTTGCTCTAGTACAACAGGATTGATGCTCATTTGCATGACTTAGGCTTTACAAAACACTTGAGTGAATGTACTCTGTATATAAAAAAGACTTATGAAAAACTTGTGTTATCTCTTTATGTTGTTGATCTATTTGTGATAGGGAGCAGTGTGGAAGTTTAAAAAAGAAATGAAAAATATTTTCAAGATAACTAATCTCAAAAGATTGACTTTTTTCCTTGACATGGAAATATAGCAAAAACAGAATAAGATATTCATATGCCAACAGAAATATGCCATGAAAATTCTCATGAAGTTCAACATGGTGGAATGTAAGCCAACTGCAACTCCAATGAATCAAAAGGAGAAGTTTTGTAGAGAAGATGGAGCTGAAAAGGTTGATGAAGGACTTTATAGGAGCCTAATAGGCTGCTTAATGTACTTGACGTTGTAAGTCTTCTTTCAAGATCCGTGCACTGTGCTTGTGAGATTCATTTTCAAGCAACAAAAAGAATTTTTAGATATGTGGAAGGGATGGTTGATTATGACTTGAAGTTTAGTCAAGTAAAAAATTTCAGTCTTCATGGTTTCTCTGATAATGATTGGGCTAGTTGTGTTGATGACATGAGAAGTATCTCTGGTTATTGTTTTAGTTTTGGTTCTAGTATTTTCTCATGGTATTCTAAGAAGCAGGAAGTCATTGCTCAATCCATAGTAGAACCAGAATATAAAGCTGCTGGTACTATTGCGAATCAAGCTCTCTGGATTACGAAATTAATAGTTGATTTGCATATGGAGCAAGGAGAAAGTACAAAAATATTTGTGGACAATCAAGCTACAATTTTAATTGCAAAAAATCCAATCCTTCGTGGCAAAACAAAAAATTTCAAGTTGAAATTCTATTTTATGAGAGAGGTATAAAAAGGAGGAATTCAATTGATCTACTAGAAAATAGAAAATCAGAATGCTGATATCTTAACCAAGGCACTTCATGTCACGCCCCGAACCGGGATCGTAAACAGCAGCCCGTTGTCCCTGGATGCCGGCTGTATTTTTACAGAAAATCAGACAGAACCTCCCCATAAATCGGAGGTTTCCCAAGTGCAATTTCACCTGTATATCATATTCATCCTGAAAAATAACTAAATGGCCGTCCCGGCCTCTCCAAAATCAACAAATACCACAGCCAACATCCAGAACAACGCAAGGCTATAAGTTTCTAGCAGTCCTAGCAACAGACCTCTACTGTCATGCCCAACTAGAGCATGAGCAGCCGCCACACCGAGCGGATTTAAATTCTACGCATATATAAAATAAATTCCCAAGTTATTTTTAAATATTTACAAATGCCTCAATGCAATGAAATAAATCAATACGAGAGTTTCAGGAATAAATGTCCATAATTTATACAGTCATCCCAAAAATTTAGATAAATGGAATGGTCAAACTAAAATCTCCAATACATAACAAAATCACCAATCATCGTAGCGGAAGAGATGGAAAATATCCATACCCAAGCCCAGTGGTATCTCCTCGATCCAACACTAATCCTGTGGGAAAAAAAGTGAAGGATGAGTATCTATGGGAGGATACTCAGTAAGTGAGGGGATTGACATCATACTATCAATATCTAGGGTGAACTTGGAGTGTCAAAGCATAAGAAAATATCCACAGTGTGCAAACCGATCATGTTATTTCAAAATCATATATAATACGCACACATCAGAAAGCAAGATATGCATCCAATATTTACATCAATGTCATGAATAGCCGGCCAATGAAATATTCCCGGCAATGGTCTACCTCGACCAAGGACGGCGCATTGGGGGTTTTTCAAAATGCAAGTATTAAATAATGGCTCTCTGCCCCAATGTTGGCCACAGACTACCCCAACTAGCCTGCAAATAATAATAATGTATATATAACTAATCAGCCGTGTATGGTGCCCCCGCCTGGTGCTAGACGGAGCCGTACTCAACGTCCTCTCCGATTAGGGTCAACCTGGGGCACCCATACACACAACGATCTGGCGGATACCTCCAGCCGAAACGTATCCGGACACAAGGGGTGCCTCTACCAGATGTCTTTCGTAGTTACGGATCACAATATCATATCGGTCGGGCACGTAGCCCCATGCATCCCATCACCAGTCGGCCGGGCATATAGCCCCATGCATAATATCATAACGTCGGCGGGGCATACAGCCCAATGCATAATATCATAAAGTCGGCCGGGCATACAGCCCAAAACATAATATCATAAAGTCGGCCGGGCATACAGCCCAAATGTGTAAGTAAATCCATTTAAAACCATGTGCTAATGCAGTGGAAGCATTAAAACATATCAATATGTCGAAAATGTGGCACAATATACGTTTATCAAAACTCATGGATGCATATCAATAAAGTCAGCAGTTAAGACACTCCAAAGGTTACAAAACATTTCATCAAATATTGGAAAGGTCTAACAATCATACATTTGCAGAAACATATCATTTAAAAGTATTTTTGAAACATGATTTTCAATCAATAGCGAATGTCAAAGTCCTACTCACAGTTCTAGGGAGGGTGGTCACTCCCTATTTTCAAAACCAATCAAATCTGATCTGCTTCCTCGAGTCTCCAAAAAGATCAACCTAATCAGATCATCAAAATTGAATATCATTTTCTCAAGCATCTTTAGGGTTTATCCGAAAGACCTAAAATGTACAATATCTTCCACTTTACGGCTCATTTCATTCCAACCCTACAACTCAGATACTTTCATGCATATTCCAAAGTTTAACTCTAAAAAAACTATTCGAATTTACTTGACATGATTTTGTGATTCTATAATACGTTTCTTTCGTATCAGATCATTTGATTTCTGTAACATTCTATACTTAACTTTCAAAGTCACATAAAATCATTTCAGAAATTGTATTCTATTCGCATTCCACTTACACTCTAAACATATACAAAACCTTTCATCTTGGATTCAATTCTAGATTCATTGAATGTATCAATTAGAGTCGAAATCTCCTCACCTAGGGTTTTCTCGAAGCGCTGAGTCTCGTCCGAAAGTCGCTTCGGTCACTCCAAAGTCTGTAGGGTTTCCTATCAAAACAAGGTTTATTTGTTAGATCTAAACAGAGATCCGAAGCAAAATCCTAAGTCATTTACCTACGTGGAGGTTCGTGGGCTGTCACGGGCTCACGGACCGTCACGGGCTCGTGGGCTACAGCTAGCGGGCTCGCTGGTCTGTGGCCAGCGGGCTGGAGGGCCGATGGGCTGAACTGGGCCGCGGGCCGTACTGGACCTGCGGGCTTGGATGGGCTGTCGGGCCTGGTGGGCCCGTGGGCTTGCTGCTGATGGGCCTGCAGGCCGACAGTGGCTCGCGGGCTGGTGCTCGCCCGTGCGCTGGTGCGCCGTGCTGGTGCGTGCTCGTACGCCGGCTCGCGCGCTCTCGTGCGTTGCTACGCGCTGGGCCGCGCTCCCGTGCGCTGCTGCGAGCTAGGCCGCGCGCCCGTGCGCTGCTGCGCGCTGGGCCGCGCACCCGTGCAAGCTGGCTCGCACGCTCGCGGCCTGGGCTCTCGCTCGCGGCCTGGGCTCTCGCTCGCGGTCGCGGACTCAGTCCTGCTCGGAGCCTGGCTCGCGCTGTGGGTTGGAGGGCGCACTTGGTGGCTCGATCGCGCGAGGAGGCAGCAATCGCGCGCTGTGGCACGATCGGGCTCGCGTGGAGGAATCGCGCTGCGAGCTCGAGCTGTGGCGGAAGGCGATGCTCGCGGAGGCTCGCGACGGTGTGCGGCAAGGCGGAGAGAAGGCGATCGTGGAAGATCGCGAGAGGGAGAGAAGACAGAGTGAGGTAGAGAGAGAAACCGCGAGGGAAGAAGAAGAAGAAGAAGAAGGAGAAGGAGAAGGAGAAGGAGAAGAAGATGCCGGCGGAACTCGCGGGGAAGAGCAGCGCCGCGGTGGGGGAGGGAGGCGAAGGGTCGGCGGAGAGAGGGAGAGAGAGAGAGAGAGAGAGAGAGACGAATTAGGGCTTTAGCCCTAATTCAATTGGGGGGAGGGCCAAAACGCTGCGTTTTGGCTCTCCCTCTTTTTTTTTTTTTTTTTTTTTTTATAGCTTGGTGTTACACCACTTCATAAGGCTAGGTATGAGTTTTTGGGAGAAAGGCTTGGAGCATGCACCTCCAAAGCTAAGGAGGAATGTTGAATGCAATACCTCAGGAGCAACTATTGTAGAACTGTCAGTGATACTAATATGTTGCTGACAAAAATGCTGATATGGCTAATACTTTGCTAGCAGCTGATGGAAAATATGTTGCAAAAAAAAAAAATCAGTTAGAAGATCACGTGAAAACCTAATTTTTAGGAATTTGTTATTTCAGATTTTTCAACTATTTGTTGCTAGTTATGATGTTAACAATATTCTCCAATTTGTGCTCATTTCAGTTTGCATTTTTCTATATAAATTAAGGGCTATGATTGAATAAAAAGTATGCCTTTTGCAATCTATTAAAAAAAAAAAAAAACTTGTTATTTTGTTCATTTTGCACTTTGTTTCTGTCTAAAAAAAAAACAAACACATCAGTCCTAGGTTTCGATTATGTTGTTTGTCTTTCTGTTAACACACTAATAAATATGTAGCATGCATTAATGTCCCCTATGGTTCTCTGGTACCCACTGTCATCTTAGTACCTGAAAATTGCCAAGAGGTCTGGTAAGGTGGAAACTTATATAGCATTAAGGCTGTAGAACTTGAATGTGGAGGTTTTTGTGCTAGGCTTGGTTGAACTCAAGCTAGTTTTATTTCCATAGAAAGCATCTCATATTCTACCATTGGGTTTTATTTTTTTATTTTTATTTTTATTTTTATTTTTCGTGTTAAATATTTGAAAACTGCATTTAGGACATGAATGTGATGCTGCGGGTGTGTCCTAATCCCGGATTTCTTTTATAATTGAAGAGATTTGAGGCAAGTCTTCTTAAACAGAAGAGGGAGCTGCCACGCAACAACTTTGGAGTAGAAGCAATTTCAGTCACGTCACTCATACTGCCTAGGAATATAATGAAGTGCTGATTGAGAGATTGTCAATACGATCAGTTGGTGATAAAAGTACCGTGACTTTAATTGTTCATATCTGGGGATTTGATGCATTTTTGGTTCTTTCTGTTTGCTACAATTTTATAGCCAACAACTGTCTTTACAATCATTCACTCCAGGATCACCATTAGTACATTCTTTTTTTTTTTTCCTATGATTTCCAAAGTGCAGACAAGAGAAGTAGAGGGCAGTCACCTTTCCGAGCGCTGACAAGGACACTTCTAAAAGGTTTCGACTCTGTCAAACTTCACCCAACAAGCAAACACTGGCATTGTTCTCAATTCAAAATCTGAATCTTGATGGGATTCTGACTCTAAAATCCCCTCGACTACTGATTTTTGTTGCACAAAGTTTAGGGCAGTGGCTAATCTCTTTCTTGGATGGCTAATATTCTGCCCATCAAATTAATTAATGAAATAAAATCTTTTCTTTCCATGTCAGTTTAGTTTGTTCTATGATTTCTGGTCTGCCCTGGTATGCTTATATTTAATTTAGTTCTTGGTGGATTCTATAATATACCTTTCCATAAATTATTATATTTTAATCTTGGTTTTCTTTACCTGAAAATGCTATTTTGACATGCGTACTACCTTTAGATATCCTTGAATTGGATCAAACCAAAGTTGTATGAAAAACCCTTGTAGGGAAATGAACTTGACAGCTGTTTCCAGTAGATTATTGTCACAACCCAGACCCAAAAGGGAGAATTTAAGTCCAGTAGCCATTGCCTTCAAAGAATATCCCGAAAACAGAGCATAGCGGAAGGAAAATAGAGCATGCTGGTAACTAAATAATAGCAAGCTAGAGGAAGTAAGAATGGTGTAAATCAGATGATGAATGAGGAGAGAAGAGGAAGAGTATGAGGTTGGAAAGATTAGGAAGAGAAGGAGAAGCTGGGGTTAGAGAGAGAGAGAGAGAGAGAGAGAATTAGAGAGAAGGAGAGGTGTTAGAGAGGAAAGAAGATAGAAACAGAGGGAGAGGGAGAGAGAGAGAGAGGGAGAGAGGGAGAAAGAGAATAAGGGGAAGAAGTAGAGAGAGAAAGAGTAGGAGAAGCTAGAGAGCGAGATCACAAATCTATCGTTTGCCATTTTCATTTCTATCTTTACATTTTAGACATTTCAGTTCTGCAATAAACCTATCAACTAACCTAACTATCTAACTAATATTTGTTACAAGAATCCAACTAATCTTCCTATACTGTTATAATACCCTCCCCTTTAAAATCATCCCTGCCCTCAAGGATGAAAGTTTGGAAATTGGGCAGAAATAAAATCCTTGTCTTTCATCTGAAATTGCGTTAATCAGAGTATTAAACTTGGTTTCCATGTTGCCTTCAAGCTTCTAATTTTGTTCTTCGAATTTGAGCCCTACCTCAGCCTGGAAATCTTGCATCTTCACTTTGTGTTTCTTGATTTGCTTGTCAATAGCTTTAAACAGGACACTTTTTGCCATTTGGATGGTACTTGAATTCTCTTTTGTAACACTTGAGTCCTCAGAAGACAGTAGAGTCCTTGAAGCTGTTGCATTTAAAATGAAAAGGGAAAACAAAGTGTGAACGAAACAAGGGGAATGGGATGAAATGGAATATGCTAGAGGATGAATGAGCCTTTGGTTGTGGATAGAAATGATTGGTTTGTGTGGAAAAAAGATTTTGGGATGGTGGTTGGATAGAAAGAAAACAGAGAGAGTAAGAGGTTGACAGAGAAGTAGGAGACACAACAACTTTCAATCTCCTGTGCCCATTCTTGCATTTTGTTTTCGTATTTCGTTCAGTTGCTCCTCTGAAATTTTCTGGCGAGTACCTTCCACCATTGATGCCAATTTTTTTGTCACGGTCCAATTTAGTGAGGAGAAATTAGAGAGTGGTGGAATAGTTTTCAGAAGTATGCTGAACAATCAAGTATAGAAATGGTACTATTATGAGTACGAATGATCAATGGAAATGGCAGCAAGAATTATGTGATGAATTTAAAGATTGAAAGAGAGTTGACAGAGGATATAAAGAGAGTTACAGAAAGAAAAGAGGAGATAAGAAAAATGGGATTTAGAGAGAGAAAAAGGAAGAAGGGGAACACATTGTGAAACCTTCATTCTTCATTGCCTTCTTTGCGGAGGATTGGTTGCTCTGATACTACTTTGTCACAACCCAAGACCCAAAAGGGAGAATTTAAGTCCAGTAGCCATTGCCTTCAAAGAATATCCCAAAAATAAAGCGTGGTGGAAGGAAAATAAAGCATGCTGGTGACTAAATAACAGCATACAAGAGGAAGTAAGGATGGTGTAAATCAGATGATGAATGAGGAGAGAAGAGGAAGAGTATGAGGTTGGAAAGACTAGGAAGAGAAGGAGAAGCTGGGTTAGAGAGAGAGAGGGTAAGTAGAGAGAGAGAGAGAGAAGTAGAGAGAAGGAGAGGGGTTAGAGAGAGAAAGAAGATAGAAACAAAGGGGGAGGGGGAGGGAGAGAAAGAGAGAGAAAAAGCGGGAGAAAGAGAATAAGGGGAAGAAGTAGAGAGAGAAAGAGTTGGGGAAGCTAGAAAGCAAGATCGCAAATCTATTGTCTGTCATTATCATTTCTTCCTTTACATTTTATACAATTAAGTTGTGTAACAAACTTATTAACTAACCTAACTATCTAACTATCTAACTAATATCGGTTACAAGTTCTATACTGTTACAATTATTTAGAGACTCCTCCGGACTTAGGCCCAGATTGAACGTAACATATAATGCGCATCTAAACCTATACCACTTTAATTGTAGGCTATCATTTTTTTTGGAGTACTCGACCGATTGGTATTCAAAGTTATATTCCCGACTCAAAGTAATATTAAACGTTCTATAGGGAGAGCTATTCCAAAGTAATTTTTTTCCATTTCCAAGATTAGAACTCGCGTTTTAATTAGAGAAATCTAGTATCTTTCTCACAATACTAATTGTCCGTTAGTATCATAGACCACACTATAAAGAAATACAGTTTTAATGATAAAAATTTTAGAAAATTTTATCATTAAAAATATTAGTGACGGATTTAGCGACAAAAAATAGAAATCCGTCACTAAAATTAGTGAGAAAATTAATAGATTTGTCGCTAAATTTAGCGACAGATACTTAATTTTCGTCGTTAAATTTATAATTTATATTTTATTTAATTATTATATTAATCTTTTATTTAATTATTATATTTTATTTAATTATATATTAAATTTAGCGACAAATAAGAATTTTAATCACTAAGCGGAAGTGAGTAAACGCGTTGCACACGTGCCAAGACGCGCCACACACGCGACGTGCCCTCTTGCTGCAGCGCATGCCCTATTGGATATTATCCTTAATTATGAATATAATTAATAGCTAATTCAAGAACAGGCATGACATATGATTAATTAATTATTACCTTCCAACACCTATTGGATATTATCCTTAATTATGAATATAATTAATAGCTAATTCAAGAACAGGGCATGACATATGATTAATTAATTATTACCTTCCAACACATCCTAAAAATTTTAACACATCCTAAAAATTTTAATACTATCGATAAGTTGTAAGTCACAATCTCTTTTTTTATAAAAATCTTACCTCTGGCAGGTGCCTGTACCCACCTGAGCCCTTACAAAAAATCCCCCAAAAATGCCTCCGTGCATCCCGGTTTGAACATCTGCGCACGCGTGAAAATGTTAAGAGCATCTAACCACCAGACCAAATGTCAACTATGTTTCTACTTTTTATTTTTACTTATTATCTAACTCTAATATTTTTCTAAAAATAATAAAATGATATAAAATGATAATTTATAAAATAAAATGTTATTATAAAATAAAAGAATAAAAGAAATAAAAAATAAAATAATATTATATTATATTAATTAAAGAAATAATAATTTTTTCTCAAATAATAAAATGCTAATTAAAATAAAATAATAAATGAATTAAAAAATAAAATAATAATATTCTTTAAAAAGATTTAAAAAATTTAAAAATATTATTTTTAAAAATAAAAATGTAAAATAATAAAATAAATTACTAATTTATAATATTATAAAATAATAAATATGTTTACTTAATATAAATTAATAAAAAAAATTATAAAATTCGGATTTTAACAAAATAACAAAAGAAAATAAAATATGAAATGTTAATTTAAAAAAATTAAGTTTAGTGGCGAATTGCAAACCGTGGCTAAGTTAATGACGGATTCTCGAATCCGTCGCTAAATCCATTGTTAAATAATAAAATATTTTAAAAAATAAAATAATATTATTCGTTAAAAAATAAAAATATAAACTAATAAAAAAACTAATTTAAAATATTATAAAATAATAAATATGATCAGGTAATATAAATGAATAAAATAATAAAATAACAAAATAAAATTAAATATAAAATGTTAATATAAAAAAATTTAGGTGTAGCAACGAATTCCTGAATCCATCGTTAAGTTAGTGACGGATTTCCGTATCCGTCGCTAAATTTGGCAACAGATTTCTAATTTATCGTTAAATAATAAAATATTTTAAAAAATAAAATTATATTATTCTTTAAAAAATAAAAATATAAAATAATGAAAAAACTAATTTAAAATATTATAAAATTATAAATGTGTAGGTAATATAAATGAATAAAATAATAAAATAACAAAAAATATATATAAAATGTTAATTTAAAAAAAATTGTTTAGCGACGGATCGTGGAATCCGTCACTAAGTTACTGACGGACACCGGAATTCATCGCTAAATTTAGTGACGGATTTCTATGTAGATATTAGACATGATTCTCCATTGACAAAAGATGAGCATTGTGTATTTTGTTATGGATAATTCTAAACGAATAATGTTATTAAGGTATCTAACATTCTCTTTAATTTGAGTGAACATTTATTATATTGTTTAATTTAAATTATAATTACTATCTTTTGTACAATTCGTTGCAAGTTAGCATTGCGATGCCTAGTAGCAGTCAGTTCCTGGTTAACTAATTGGCTCAATATTTGCTTTTGCAAGTCATTTTACTTAATCCAACTCAAACGTTCAAGATTTTAGTTGCACGTGTACGGATAAGGTACTGGCGATGTGGTGGATGAACCAAGCCCTCTTGGACACTCACCCCAATCCCTTTTTTATTGGTTGTGTGTGCGTGGTACCATAATTCGAACTTCGTTCCAAGCTCTAACACCCACATGGGCCATAACCATTCGGCCTAAAGTTCCATGGTACCTTTACCTTAATTATGCGGCCCATTTTGGTTGTAACTGGGACGGAAACTGAAATATAGAAAGAATTGTATAAAGGCAGCATTTCCAGGCAGGAAAACCATATTAGTAAAATAATAAACCCGGAGCACCTATCATCACATCACAAGAATTAACAATTTTGGAAAATCTTAACAAATTTTCCATTTTTTGATCCTTGACTTCTACTACGCCATACCCTAAACTTGTGGCCAACTTTGCGATAACACCTTCATTCTGGAATGAGCGTGATTTTATTTTATTTTTTCCAGAGATAATTAGAAGGCGAGTCTTATTCATTCATTTTTTTTAACACAGTCTGTGATTTTTATAGCTTTACTTCTCTGGAAGGAATAGGTTGTTCTTTGGAACTTCGTGAAGCCCACCATTGATAGCCCATTTGAGGATTTTGAAGGATCAATAGTTAGCTCCTTGTCATTTCTAAGACAATGATCATGCTCTAAAAGCAATGGACTTTGTTCTCTTCATCCATGTCCATAAGCTCATAGTTGGACAACTTCTCTGTCAGTACCTGGAAACCCATCAGAATCTTGTATCTATTATGAGAAATTGTGCTCTTCCATCAAAGAGTGTAGAGGTCATAAAAGAGCGGAATCAACAAATCTGTGAAGTCATGGAAAGGATTTCCTACAGCCTCCGGTTGAGAAAAGAATAGCTGGGACATTGTGACTTTGGGAGCATTGAGGGATATTTTGCTCACCCTTAGCCAAAACTATGGACATGTTTCTTTCAGACAAGAGCAAATTCATCTCCTTTCCCAGAAAAAGGTTTATTGCTCCAAATGCCTGTATGTGCGGTGTTGCTAGTTGAGATGAAGTGACATAGATGGATGACTTCCCATAAACTCTTACATCTCCATTTATCTCACAAACGTCTGATCTTGATTCTGAAAAATCGCCAAAATGGCTTGACCTCTAATGACTTTGTTACTGAAATTCATAAAACAAAAGGTTACTAGCTAGTACAGTACATTGATTGTACATAGCTCCTCTGCAACATATCAAAAGTTATACCAAAATGAAGCAGCTCATTTGCCATTTAACTTTGTATGTGAATATGGTAAATATCTTGAAATACCCATTTTCCATCATGACACTGTTGTATTGCCCAGCTAGTAAATGAGCATAATCATCTAACTTATCACTTGGATTTAGATGGACTAGGTTGATGAAGTTCTACCTATTTGCTGAGAGCTGATTGTCTCTTCAATACTCAGTATTTTGTTATCACCACCAAGTTATAACCGTAAATTCACTGCAAATAAATGTTTAATTTAGTTAAATGGATAAAATTGATTCCGTGGAAAATGCTTGGTAAAATACTTGAATTATATGACTAACAAAATATGTTCAAATATGGAAGCATTCATGCCCCTCTAACCCTTTGACTAGAAAAGAAACAAGCTCAAAAAACTTTTGTCACAACATAGCAAAAGATTTTGATAGAAGAAAGTAGGAAAAGTGAAGGCTAAATAGTAAAGATAGAGGTATATAGACGTACAAACTGGCAGAGGACCCAAGCAAGGCCTTGAAACCGTGCAGAAGCTGAATGTGATGAGATCACATCCTACGAAAGATCCCATCTCAACTGTCTCTGCTCACACCAACTATGGTGTCTTACATCATTTTCACTGCTTATGTCACCCTTGACAATGGGCACGACTAGAAGGCCAAGAAAGCACTCCAAAAATAAACTATTTTGATCATAGCTCTTTGACATTTGAAGAAATTGGAGCATCACTTTCTTTCAAGAGATTGCTTTCCTCAATTTGTTTAGCTGTCTAGATAGACTCCTTATTATATGAAAAATGGCTGAAATGACTTGATGGTTGACCACGAACATAATAAACCATATAATTGTTACCCTTTTAAAAAATTAAATAAATAAATTTATGATGCTCTATTTGGTGAGTACAAAGTACAAATTGTCAGTTGATGGTTTTTTTTTCTCTTCTGTATCTATTTGTTGGAGACGTTGAGAGTTCAATGATATGGGAATCGTCGGTTCTTTAGTTAGAGGAAGACGCTTGAACAATTCCATTGTCTTCGATCTTTCTACTGCGCTGCATGACAGTGCCACCGACTAAGACATTGTTTCTGATAGAATTATTGTACTTTCTTATTTTATAGAAAATAAAGGAGACCAAGAGTCTCAAGGTAAGATAGTCTAAGAGTCGTAAAATAGGGACGTAAGTGTTATAAGTTAAAAGATTCTTTTGGTGTGGAGTTGAAAAGTCATAAACTTAAAAAAAAAATAGTTTGTTTTATGTAAAAAAAAAAAAAAAAAAAAAAAAAAAAAGATGAATAAAGTATGTGAAATGAATCACTCTCTCTGAAAAATTACGAAAAATTCTGCTCTTGCCCATATTCTTACAACAAAATTGGTATCAGAGGCTGAAAATCCAAGACAGGTTCCACAATTTTTGAAACATAGATGGCAAGTTCTTCTATTGCCAATTTTAGTGCAGTCCAAATCCCTATTTTTATAGGAGAAAATTATGATTTCTGATATGTCAAAGTGAAGACTTTTCTTGAGTCATTAGATGTGTGGGAGCTTGTGGAAAATGGAGTCGGAGAGCTAGAATCACTGTCAACTTTGATGGTAGGTCAAAGGAAGGAGATAAGGGAGAAGAAACATCTTGATGCAGCTGTTCTTTCCATAATTTAGAGGCGAGTTTCTGATACAATTTTTTCCAAAATCATGAGAGCGACGAATGCGAAGCAGGCGTGGGATATTTTACAAGAAGAATTTCAGGGAGATCTTTAGGTACGATTGATAAAACTTCAATCTCTTATAAGAGAGTTTGAGAATATTAAAATGAAAGAAAATGAATCAGTGCAAGAGTTCTTCACTAGATTGATTGAATTGGTAAATCAAATGAAGGCAAATGGTGAGGAGATTACTTATAAGAAGATAAATGAAAAGATGCTAATATGTTTGCCCGAAAAGTTTAACTCCAAAGTCTTTGTGATAAAAGAAACAAAAAATCTAGTAACTATAAGTATTCAGGAGTTGATGGGTTCACCAAAAACATTTGAGCAAAGATTGATTCATCGTGGTGAAAAGCTGTAGAAAGTGCATTTCAATCTAATTTTATGCTTGGTTCAAAAACTCAAGGAATGTCTAGTGAAGAAAAACAAAATAATTTGGTTAGAAGTAGTGGACGAGGTAGAGGTAGAGGCAGAAGTTCAAAGGGAAGAGGTAGAGCCAAAGGTGAATTTAGAGAAAAGGAGAGGAGAAGAAGATTTGTTTAAAAAATGTTTCATTTGTGACAAATCAGGGCATCTAGCAAAAGATTGCTATCACAAAGGCAGACCACAATGTTTCAATTGCAAAAGATTTGGTCACTTGAGGAAAGATTGCAGAGTAAATGTCAATCAGCAGGCAAAGATAATGGAAGAGGGTGATACAGAAGATAATATATTTTATGCTTGTCAAAGTGCAATTGAAAAAAGGGATGATCATTGGTATGTTGATAGTGCCCGTAGTAATCACATGACATCGGAAAGAAGTATTTTTTGTGATTTGGATACAAACTTCCATTCAAAAGTGAAAATTGGCAATAGAGAATGTATAAATGCAGAAGGGTTTGGTACAGTTGTTATTCAAACCAAATATGGAGTCATAAAGATTTAAGAAGTTCTCTATGTGCTTGATGTTGATGCTAATTTGCTGAGTTTTGGCTAGTTGCCTGAGAATAGTTATTCTCTTCATTTTGAGAAAAACTATTGCACAATTTATGGCAAAAGTTCTTCTCAAAATGTTCTAGCCAAAGTGAAAATGCAGAAACTATATTTTTCTCTCAATTTTAATTATCCAATAGAGAAATTTATGAAGGCTAATTTGGAAGATGATAGTTGGTTATGGTATTATAGATTTAGTCATTTGAATTTTCAAAACCTGTAGATGATGCAGCAAAAAGACATGGTACATGGTCTTCCGAATATTCATGATAAAATTGGAGTTTGTGAAGGGTATGCATTTGTCAAGCAACACTACAAAAAAACAGTCTTTTAACCACAAATTTAGCGATGAAAATTTTAAAAAAATTTATCGCTAAAAACATTAGCGACGGATTTAGCGACGAAAATTGAAATCCGTCGCTAAATTTAGCGACAAATAATTTTTCGTCGCTAAAATTCGTCACAAACTTTAGCGACGAAAAATTATCCGTCGCTAAATTAGCGACATAAAAAAAATTCATTACTAAATTTAGCGACAGATAATTTTTTACGCTAAAATCCGTTACTAATTTAGCGGAAAAAAAATCTGTAATAATAAAAAAATCCATCGCTAATTTCAAATTCCGTCAAATGTTAAAATGTTCAGGGAGGGCACGTGTCACCCGTGCCACCCTTGCCCACCCGAGCCCGCCTGCCCGAATGCCCGAGCCAGCGCACGTGCTACCTGAGCCAGCACCATGCGCAGACACTCTTAATTGCTGGAAAATGCCGCGCCTTCTGCCTCTACCGTGGTTTGAACTCCGAACTCCTGCATGCAACCTATAAACCATCGAGCCAAAGATATTATTATGATATAAATTTCTTTTTTATTATTTATTATCTTTATTTCACATTTTTCTAATAATAATAAAATAATATATAATAATAATTTAAAATAATAAATATAATAACTTTTTTTATTTATACCACCCACCTAAAATAATATTAATTAAAAATAATAAATATGATAATTTTTAATAAAATAAAAAATAATAAAATACTAATTTAAAATAAAATAATAAATTAATTAAAAAATATGTTAATATTATATTTTGATTTCTTCTTTTTTCTTTTATCTTATTATTTTATTATTTTTTTTCATTTTTATTTTATTTTTTTAATCCTTAATTTAAAAATGGATTACAATATCTCAAAACTATAAAATTATAATAATTAATAAATTATAATATATTAATAATTTAAAAAATCTATATATTTAATTACAAAATATTTTTATTCGTTATAATAAAATTATTATATATAAGAAATGAGAGTAGAAAGAAAAAAAAAACCCAAAAATAGAGATAAGGAAAAAAAGTGAGAATAGAAAACAAAGAGTAGGAAGAAAGTCATACAACAACACCCGGCGGATTAGTGGTAACATATCTTCTGTTAAGTCTCGAGGTCCAAGTCCAAGGTTCGAATCCCTTCAACTATAAATTTATATTTTTGTATTAAAATAATGAATGACGCCCAGGCACCCCAGCAAGCACGCCCCAGTAGGCGCGCGGGCGCCCGAGCCTGCCTGGGCCCAGGCAGGCATGCCCCAGCAGGTGCGGGCGCCCGCGCCTGCCTAGGCCCAGGCAGGTGCGGGCGCCCGCGCCTGCCTAGGCCCAGGCAGGCGCGAGCAGAGCGTGTGCGTGCATAGGCAGGCGCCCGCGAGGTTCAGATTAATATTTAATTAAAAAATTTATATTATTAAATAAAATAATACAAATAAAATAAAATTACCTATACAATAATAAAAAATATTAAATAAAAAAATAATAAATTAATTAAAAAATATATATAATTTAAATAAAATAAAATATATGGTTTTTTTAAGAATTAAGAAATATAATATAATAAAATAAAATGTAAATTAAAATATTATAAAATAATGATATGATTTGTTAATATAAATTAATAAAATAAAAATTAAATAAAATAAAATTATAATTATAATTAAAAGAAGATAAAATTAAGCGATGGATTTGAAATCTGTCACTGAAATTATTAAAATAAAATAAAAATAAAACAAAATTCTAATTATTCAGTGACGGATTTGGGATCCGTCGCTGAATCAGCCACGGATTTGGAAATCCGTAGCTAAATTAAATTACCAACTAAATTAATTTTTTAATTTAAATATTATATTAATATTATATTTTATTTAATTATATATAAAAAACCTATTTAGCGACGAAACAGCGACAGATTTGGAATCCGTCGCTGAATCAGCCACAGATTTGGAAATCTGTCGCTAAATTAAATTACCAACCGTTGTTGTTAAATTAATTTTTTAATTTAAATATTATATTAATATTATATTTTATTTAATTATATATAAAAAATTTATTTAGCGACAAAATTTGCAACGAAAAATTTTTTTTGTCTCCAATTAGTGACGAATTTAGTCACGAAAATTTTTTCGTCACGAAAATTTTTTCGTCACTAATTAGCAACGAATTTAGCCACGAAAATTTTTTCGTCACTAATTAGCGACGAATTTTGCTACGAATGATGTGTCCGTCGCTAATTTAGCCACGACTTCCTTTTCGTTGCAAATTTTGTGGCAAATTAGTGACGAAAAAGTTTTTGTCGCTAAATTCGTCGCAAAATAGCGACGAATTTTTTCCGTCGCCAAAATCCGTGGCTAAAACCGTGTTTTTTTGTAGTGCAACATAGGCAATCATTTCCTAAAGGAGTGGC
The DNA here is from genome assembly GCA_033439265.1 of Dillenia suffruticosa. Lineage (NCBI taxonomy): Eukaryota > Viridiplantae > Streptophyta > Magnoliopsida > Dilleniales > Dilleniaceae > Dillenia > Dillenia suffruticosa. The sequence goes on along the minus strand of JAVTVX010000015.1, from coordinate 16,156,495 downwards.
TTGGAGAGCAAAAGAAAAGCTTAGACTTATGCATACAGATGTGTGTGGACCGATGAAGACACCTTCACAAAATGAAAATTGGTATTTTATTTTGTTTATTGATGATTACAGTAGGATGACTTGAGCTTATTTTATGATAAATAAATCTGAGATGTTCAGTATTTTCAAAAAATTTAAAAATCTTGTTGAGAATCAAAGTGGTAAGAAGATCAAGGTATTGAGAAGGAATAGAGGAAAGAAGTATAATTCAAGAGAGTTTCGACAATTTTGTGAAGATGAAGGGGTTGAAAGACAATTGACGGTGACTTATTCACCATAACAAAACGGGGTATATGAGAGGAAGAATCAAAATGTAATGGAGATGGCGAAATCTATGTTATTTCAGAAAAATTTGGCTAAGAAGTTTTAGGCTGAAACGGTTAATATAGCTGTGTATTTAATCAATCGGTGCTGCACAAGTGCATTGAAGGAGAGGACGCCATTTGAAGCTCGGAGTGACAGAAAATCTTCGGTTAGTCATCTCAAGGTGTTTGGTAGTATATGTTTTGCTCAAATTCCTAAAGAAAAGAGGACAAAACTTGTGAGACTAGTGAGAGATGTATTTTTTTGGGATATAGTTTGGTTTCTAAAGGCTATAGATTGTATAGTCTTAAAAGGAATTCTGTGATCATAAGTAGAGATGTGGTATTTGATGAAATAAGAAGTGGAGGTGGGAAGATGAATCGTAGGAGATCGGGAATGGGCCAAAGATGATTTTGCTGCAAAAGCCAATGGAGAATGAAGATGAAGAAGATGCAATTAGTCTAGAAATAGATACAAGTTCTCCTAGTTCAAGCTCTTCAATACCTAGCTCAACTCCTATCAAGATGAGGAGATTGAGTGATGTTTATGCAATATGCAATTTGTACATTGTTGAACAAGAAAGTTTTGAAGAAACCATGAGAAAGAAAGACTGGAGGAGAGCAATAGAAGTGGAGATTGAAGCCATTGAAAAGGACTTGGGAGCTGGTAGATAGACCAAAAGATAGAGAAGTAATTGGTGTGAAGTGGGTTTATAAAGTGAAGCATAATGCAGATGGCTCTTTTCAAAAAAATATAGCAAGATTGGTTGCCAAGTGATATGCACAGCAAATGGGAGTGGATTTTTATGAAGTTTTTGCTCCAGTTGCAAGCCTTGATACCATCAGGATGTTAAAAGCATTGGCTACTCAAGAAGGTTGGACACTTTATCAATTAGATGTGAAATCTGTATTTCTGAATGGTGAGTTAAAAGAGGAGGTCTATGTGAAGCAACCAGTTGGTTTTATTGCTTAGAATACAGAGGGCAAAGTGCTTAAGTTGAAGAAAGCATTATATGGTTTAAAACAAGTTCCACAGGCAAGATATAGTCAAATTGATAACTATTTCATCAATAATGAATTCAAGAAGAGCATGAATAAGCCAACTTTGTATGTGTAGAAGAAAGCTATGAACATTCTTATTATTGCTTTGTATGTTGATGATTTGATGTTTACTGACAATAATAAAAAAATGGTTAAAGAATTTAAAGAAGACATGATGAAGAGATATGAAATGAGTGATTTGGGGCTATTGCATCATTTTCTTGGAATGGAGATTTATCAATGTGAAAATGAGGTGTTTATATGTCAAGAAAATTATGTAGAAAAAACTCTGGCAAAATTTGGGATGCAATGTTGTAAATCAGTTGATACTCCAATGATATTGAATGAAAAATTGAAGAAAGATGCTTATGGAAGAAGTGTTGATGAAAGGATATATAGGAGCTTGATTGGTAACTTGTTGTATCTTACAGCAACCAGACCGGATATTATATTTGCAGTAAGTTTGTTGTCACGTTTTATACATTGTCCCAGCCATTTTCACTATAAAGCAGGCAAAAGGGTGTTAAGGTATGTGCAAAGAACGAAGGGCTATGGAATTAAATATTGTAGGGGTGAAAAATAGGGAAGAGTCTCAAGGTAGGATAGTCTAAGAGTCATAAAGTAGGGAAGTAAGAGTTATACGTTAAGAGAGCCTTTAGGTGTGAAGTTGAAAAGTCATGAACTAAAATAATAGTGCGTTTTATATAAAGAAAAAAGATGAAGATGTATGAAAAATGAATCACTCCTGAAAAATTACGGAATGGTAGAATTAATATACTTTTTTATTTTGTAGAAATAAAGGAGACCAAAAGTCTCAAGGTAAGATAGTCTAAGAGTCATAAAGTAGGAAAGTAAGAGTTATAATTTCCATGCTCTAAGTGAAGGAAGAAAATTATATGGTTCGGTATAGGTAAGCTCTAAACAGTAGACATTGTTAATGTGGCCCTTGACCCACCAAAGAAGGTACGTAATATACTCTCTTAAAATATAAATTACTAATGTATGAGATCCTCAACATCATTTGCATGATCTTCAAAGATTAGCTTTAGTAGTAACTTATATAGATCAATGTCAAAATTATATTCTTTATTTTATTATAATAAACATAATTAAAATTTTAGAGGTTTAAACATACGAAAACAGGGAAAGAGGAAATAATCTCCACTACAAATACATGTCCCGGGGAAATGAATACCAGGGTGATTCGTGTAATATTAGATTGATGTAAATTAGGGTATTACATAGTTAATTCTAGATTGATGAAATCACTATAAGATTGAGTTCTGAACAACTTTTTCTATTTTTTATTTAGAAAAATTAATTGAATTACGAACAATTTCTACTCATACAAAAGCTCAAGGGCCCTTAACAAAGTTGGCCTAAACCTACTTAAATTTAGCTTGACATTCTGTTTAGTTAAGTAAATATCCCTAAGCTCTTGCTTAGCAATCGAAGAAGGGTTTCTTATAACATGAGGGTATTCGTGTGTCAATGTACTCTCTCGTATGCTTGTGTTGTATGCCAAGTACCTCAAATTCATGTCTACTGCAGGCTCTCCAAAGTATTCTCTAGAAATCCATTCATGTCCAATGGCAATCACTTGTATGAGCACTGCCCTTTCAGGAAGAAAGACCATGTTTGTAAGGCCAGCTCCATGCACTCCCAGCATCACATCACAAGAATTCACAATTTGCGAAAAACTTGTTATGTTTGAATTAGCATCTAGCATCACTACTTCATAGCTCAAGTCTTTAGCCATTTGTGCAATTTCATCTTCATTAATGAACCTACGTGTTCTCTTCCTTGAGATGATAAGAAGTCTTGGCCTTTTCCTCCCGCCATCTCCAAGTCTAGTAGCAGAAGATCTCTTAAGAGAATAAGTGCTTCTTAAAAACTTCGTAAAGTCCTTCATGGAGATTCCGTGGGGTGATATTGAAGGATCTATTTTGAGATCATTATGTCGTTGCAGTCCCACATGTAAGCTTGAAAAGCAATGGATTTCTTTCTGTTTATCAATATCGATAATCTCATACTTGGACAAGCTTTTAAGAATTCTTTGGTACTTCCAATTCCACCATCTCTTTGTTTGGGTAACAAGAAACTGCACTTCTCCATTGAATTGCTGTGAAGTTAAGTATAACGGAACTATTACATCAGCAAAGGAGTGGAAGAAATTCCCTGCATATCCACCTTCTGAGAACAGAACAGCTGGTTTTGTGTGAGTCTTGGTGCAATCAGGCATACGCAGCTGATCAATTACTGCTTTCACCGTCCACTCTTTGGTTTGCATCATTATTCCTTCTCTATATTTTCGGCAATAAGGTCTTACACTCCATGAATCATTTCCTACCAAAATGCCTTTTGTCTCTGGTGAAACAACAAAAATAGTGGATGAATTACCATAGACACGAATGTCTCCTCTGATGTCACAAAAGTCAGAATTGCGCCCAAGAAAGTTGCAAAGTGGTTTGCTTTTCATTTCTGCCATTGAAACAACACATGAAAACAATGGTTGTGAAGCCTGATAATTAATTCAAAGGCATTTTCTGAAAGCTGTTCAATATGTGCATAGTAACTAGTTCCAAATATTCATGCTAAGGTTTATCAAATTTCGGACACACCTGGTTTTTGAGAGATACCTCTAGCATATAAGGGATGATAGGAAGTATTCGTAGACACCCAAAAATTGTCTATTGTTCAATGAGAAAAGATATGTTAGCACCCTACCCCAGCATAAACAACAATCTTATTTAGAGAAATAAACATTCCAAAATAAATCAAATCAATGTAGCCCTCATGCCAGAAGTAGATCATAAAGGCTTTTCCCCAAATTATTTCCCAGAAGTTTTTGAGGGCCAAGCCTCCCTCTCCACAAAAAAAAAGGACTCACCAAGGAACAAGATTGATACATACAATGGTACGAGACTATTGCAGTGGAGGCACAAGAATTCAATAAATAGTCTGCCTGCTCAAACTCTGATCCGCTAGAGACACCAACATGCCTTACAAAAGAAAATTCAATGTTGATTATAGTTGAAAGGATGAGACAACTTACACAGCGATGGAGAAACCTTGGAGCTTCTTAGGGAGATTAAAAGGCTCAATACCATGAAGAAGACCACAAAGTGTCCAGTCCATCGCAACTTTTGCTGCATGACAATCAAGCTTACTTCTCCAATACACAATTCAAGCCCACTCGGGAATGACTGCACAAAAAAGATGTTTTTTTCTAAATAATTTATAATGACAATCTCCCTGGAAAATACTGTGTGAGCATTTCTGGTTTTCACCAAGGTTTCCTGATAGTGAAGGATAATGTAAACCTGCAAGAAGCTAAGGCATCTCTGCATACTGCCATTGTGAGATAAATTCGAAATCAGACTCTTTTTAAGAAGATTTGGTCATATTAAATGAATTTGCAAAAGCATGTAGGAGATTATGATTCCTTCAACCATTAATGTGGAAAGATCTGACCAGATTTTCTAATTGGAATGTTATGCTTCTCTAATTATATTGATTAATATTATGTATCAAAATTAAATCAATTTTTAAAAAATATTATGATTAAAATATATTAATAACCGATTTGTTTTTGAGTATATTTGATTTTATTTATTTTTATATTTCTATATTTTTAACGATAATTTTCTATAAAAATTCAAATTATTATAATATTTATATGAATCATTAGAGTTCATCTTTCTATCTCAAACATGATATCAAAGTTCCCCTTTGCGAAAAGAGTTACGTTCTCCATTTAGATTTTTCATTGTTATTCATCAGGTCACTTACCAACTATTTGTTATATATAAATGGTTCTACTTTTAAAGACAATCACGTACACAAAAATCAAACCTCCAATGACTATCTCACGTGCAACTAGGAACTTCTGCTATATCTATTCAAAATCCTATAATAGTTTCTCTATTCAGATCTTCTTTATCACTTTTTGATTAAAGCATCTATTGCTGTTGTTGTTCGAATATTTCTATCATTGCTCTTATCAAAACTTTTTAATTGCGTTTTCCAAACTCAAATGGTCCCTAAAACTCACTATGGTATAATGAATCATTTGAATTTGAAGAGGATATAAAAAAATATTATATATCAAAATCAAATCAATTATTAAAAAAATATTATGGTTAGAATATATTAATAATTAATTTGATTTTAAACATATTTATTTTTTTATTTCTATATTTCTATATTTGTAATAATGAACTTTCTATATAAAACCAAATTATTGTAATATTTAATTGAAACAAATGTTTAACTTTCCATTTCCAATAGTTCAAATCTGTACAGTTCCATCTAAAGAAGTTATTGCTCAATTTAAATACTAATATGATTTTGATTTTAGATTGTATTGGATAATGTGATTTTTGACAAGTAATTAATTGATATATTTACATTGTTAGATTTATTCTTAATGTGGAAGCGTGGAATTTACGAAAATAAATAGATCAAAATTTTAATATAAATATTTTAATATGTAAGTCTACAAAAATCCGAACTACAATATCTCTTGAGCAAAACGCACGGTCGGGATGGTGATCACAAAATCAAACCACCACTACTATGTTACAACGCTTCAATGCACAGTCCAGTCAATCCAATGATAGATTCCTTAAATATGTTTTTCACATATCTCTCAATAGATCACTTGGCAATCTTAATTGCCCAATGTTCAATTGTCTCTCAAACTTCTCTTACTCACGTTACAAGAAGTTAATCCAAATTGAGTACATCTTAGAGAGATTATTTGGAAGTGGAAGAAAGTAGTAATGGGAATTATCCCATCATACCAAATTCAAAATTTATTTTGAATTAAATTTACTTATGGGAAAAGCTCCTCGTAGGCATATTTTACCAACATTTGCCAATTCCACATGATAACATTTTACATCCGTCACAAAATTACAACTCATATAATCTTTCACATCACCCTACTGGAATTTCATACAATATTGAGTATTGTACGATCGGCGAGTACACCTACAAGTAAAGACTTCTCAATATACCTGTTAAGATAATTGAGGAGCCACTGTTAGTGTAAAAAGAACTTGCTATACCTCATATTCAACGCATTACATCTATCGAGAAACTTTCCTTATCGAAAGTGATACTTAATCATTGTTTGAATGTATATTCACTATTATATTTAAATCCCAATATAGATAAATATAATTGATCGACTGGTGAATACAATAAAATAATGCAATATCAATTGGTCTTCCTTTTTCCTATTAGAATCTATACATCTCAATTCATTTGATTTCCTAAACCTGCCTTGCAAACTTCATTATTTTCCAGACCATTGGTAAGTAGACTAAAATATCATACACTAAATCAAAACTTCAAGAAATAGTCAAAAGTAATAAGGATACTAGTAGACACATCCAATGGGCCTTAGGTTTCGCACAGTGGGTACGGTGATCAAGATCACATTATCATCTCAAATAATAGCTCTCATTGTCTTATGGTCAGTTTATCACACATGATATGAAATACGTACCATAATATTATTCTCTCATCTCTCAAAATGGCATATATCAGATTTCTGTAATACTGTACAAATATGAGATTTAGTCTACAAATAAAACTTTACCCAGATATCTAAGAAAGAGTACTTTAGAGACAAACTCACTAGATATAAGTGATATCTGATATCTCAAAACTGTCTACTTACAAGCAATATGGATGTGGATATGTCCATGTTGGTCATATCGCATATGTCCTCATCCTAAACCTATATTGTAACACCGATATTGCGGTGTTTGTACAAGGTACTAGTTTTGAAATATATATATATATACACACACACACATATATATAGAGAAAAATTTTTTATTTATATTGATTTTTGATTTTTGGGGTATTTACTTTAAATTTTTTGGTATATTTTAAATTTTCATGTTCGCAATCAAAATAAGCCTCATTTTTATGAAATTCGCATTCTGGCGAAATATGGGTGTGAACTTATATATATACATATATATATATATATATATATATGATTGTAAAAAAAACGGGGGGAGAAGCGCTGCATTTTGGCCCAAAACGCAATACCTCCCCCAAATATGATTAGGGCTTTTAGCCCTAATCTCTTCCTCTCCCGTCTCTTCATCTCCCTCCCGCTGCTCTCTCTTTCCGCCGCACGCACAGCTGCCCTCCCTCTCCTCCGCCATCCTCTCCACCGCTCACCGGTGGTACCATTGTTACCACCACCTTTGACCCCCTCTATCTTCTCTCTCTACCTCACTCTCTGTTTTTCTCTCTCTCTCTATCTTCGGGTTTGCCCGAACCCACCACCCATCACCGCCGCTGCTCCTTCCTCTCGCGAGTACCGACCTTTTAGGAGCATGACTGCAACTCCTTCCGCCACCGCGCGATCTCCCCAGCGCGAGCCAAGCGTACCCCTACGCGATCCACCCAGCGCGAGCACGATCGCGCCACTGGGCATCCTCCCCACGTGAGCACAGCACGAACACAGCACGCGACCCTCTCGCGAGAGCGCACCTCAGTCCCGAGCGCGAACACAGCACACGACCCTCTCGCGAGAGCACGTCTCAGTCCGCAATCGCGAGTGCGCCTGCACACGAGCACGCACCAGCCCATTAGAGCGCAGCCCGCGAGCCCACTGTGGCCTGCAAAGCCCACTGTGACCCGTAAGCCCGCGAGCCTGTGGCCCGCAAGCCCGCGAGCCTGCGGCCCGCAAGCCCGCGAGCCTGCGGCCCGCAAGCCCGCGAGCCTGCTGACCCATGAGCCAGCGAACCCTCAAGCTCGCTGTAGCGACGGCCCGTGAGCCCGTGACAGCCCACAAACCTCTGCGTAGGTAACTGATTTAGGGTTTTGATTCTGATCTAAGTGTTTATAACCTAACTAATAAATTTTATCTTGATAGAGAGTATTGCAGATTTTAAAGTGATTGAGGAGACATTCAGATGAAAGTCTGCACTCTGAGAAAACCCTAGATGAGAGATTTCGGATCCATTTGATTTGATTATTGAATTTAGGATAAATTTAGGATAAGAAGTCTTGTATATGCTAGAACGTAAATTAGATTCGAATAGAATATATTTTTGGACATTGTATATGGTTCATTAGGTTAAGTGTAGAAATTTATATGAAATGAGACTGTTCAGGATGATAGAATCAAATTAAGTTGATTAGAATAGTTTGCCTTGGAGTTTAAATTGACCTATGTATGAAAATAGTCGAAAATTGGGATTTGAGTTCAAGGGTTGATGCAGTCTTTCTCATTATAAATTGTTCTGCTCATAGGCAATTTAAATACGATCTCCGTAATATGAAAATAGACTCCTATATCTTGAAAATGACATATGGCTTAAAACATTTGGATGGGAATCGAAAAGTGTATGATTTTTCAAAAATTTTCCATGTTTTAGGAAAATTATTTATTTTAAGGCTTATTTCCGACCTTGAGTGGTTTTAGGGTTGAATTAGACTTTGTTTAAAAGTAAGTTAATTGTTTATAAATGAAATGTAACTAATGACATTAGAGTGTATTCATAAATTGAAGAGTTAAGATTTGTACAAATTTAAAGAAAATAGATAAACCCTATAATACTTAAAAATTTGATGTTAAATTGTGATGATCTAATTAGATTGATTTTTTTGGAGACTCGAAAAATCAGATTAAATTTGTTTTAAAAATAGGGAGTAACCACCCTCCCTAAAAAGGTGAGTGGGACTTTGACATCTATTATTGATTGATAAATCATATTTTACCGATTTTCAAACAACATGATTTCTATACATGTGAAAACTAAATTTTTGGATTTTGATAGACATATTTTTGTGACCATTGGAGTGTCTCAACTGTTGATTTTATTGATTTGTATCCATGAGTTTGATAACCGGATACTGTGCCATTTTTTTGACAAATTGACATGTTTTAATGCTTCCACTGTATTGGCACATAATTTTGAATGGATTTATATGTACTATTTGGACTGTACGCCCGGCCGACGTTATGTTACGATGCATGGGGCTATATGCCCGGCCGACGTGAAGATGTGAATCCAGAGGCTACGTGCCCGGCCGACTTGGTGATATGGTGATATGCTTCCTATAGCATTCCGTAGCTACGAAGGACATTTAGTAGAGGCACCCCTTGTGCCAGGATACGTTTCGGCCGGAGGTATTCGCCAAATTGTCATATGTATGAGTGTCCCAAGTTGACCCTCATCGGGGAGAACGTGCGTTTACCTCTGTCTAGCACTGAGTGGGACACCGTACACGGCCGACTATATATATATATTATTATTATTATTTACTGCCTAATTGGAGTAGCCTATGACCAATATTGGGGTAGAGAGCCATTATTTGATATTTGCATAGTGAAAACTCCCAATGCGCCCATCCTTGGTCAAGGTAGACTATTGCCGGGGTTGTTTGTTTGGCCGGCTCTACATATGTGACTTGATACATTGATAGATGTATATGTTATTTTCTGATATGTGCCTTGAGATATGTTTTACTCTGAAACAATACGTTATTTTTGCACACTCGATATTATGTTACATGCTTTTATACTCCAAGTTCACCATCGATATTGATAGCACAATATCAATCCCCTCACTTGTTGAGTATCCTCCCATAGATATTCACCCCTCACTTTCTTTCCCACAGGATTAGTTTTGGACTAGAGAAAAATTTTGTGATTTATACTTGTGACGTAAGCTTGATAGCACCGGACTTGGGTATGGATGTTACCATATCTTTCGCTACAATTATTGGAAATTTTAATTTGATCAATGTACTCATCTATTTATTTTCTGGGATGACTGTATAATTATAGACATTTATTCGAGAAACTCTCATATTGACTCGGTTCACTTGCATTGAGGTACCTATATGTATTTAAAATGTTAACTTGAGAATTTATTATACATGTGTATAAACATTTAGATCCGCTCAGTATGGCGGCTGCTCATACTCTAGTTTAGTATGACAGTAAAAGTTTGTGGCCAGAACTGCTAGAAATTTCTATAATCTTGCATTATCATGGTTGTCGGCTATGGTTTGATTAATGGTTGTGAGGCTAGGATGACCCTTTTATTAAATTGACAGGATTGTTGTGAATATTACAGATTAAATTGTATATGGGAGACCTCCGAAATATGGGGAGGTTCTGCCCGATTTTCTATAAAAATGTAGCCGGCATCCAGGGCAACGGGTGGCTGTTCATGACCCCGGTTCGGGGCGTGACACATATCAGAGTAACTTATGTTTTAGCCAAACCACTCTCAAAGTCTCTTACACCTAGAAACCATTTTATCCTCGCTCACTCAGAGCTAAAAGTGATTACTCATGTGAGAGAGTCAGTCTCATCTATCTGACATTTATTTTATTATATCACATCTCAAAATATATGACAACAAATCAGTGTAATCAATAACTGAATAATACATGTATGTCGTATATAAAATAATAAACATCAAAATATCAATATAGTACATAACGAGAAATGTCAAAATATATGAAGACCCAATGATTTCCTATGTCCTACAAAGGAATCTTCCGTAACTGGTTTGGTAAAGAGATCAGCCATCATACTGTGAGTAAATATATACTTGATTGTCACTTTACTCTTCTCAATGATATCTTTTACAGAATGGTATCTGGTGTCGATGTGTTTGGTCCTATTGTGATACTTAATGGCCTGATTATCATAATAAATCATCACTAGCGTCCTGCTATCTGTCACAATCCCTAAGTAATGTAGAAATTTCTGGAGCCAAACACTCTTATGAAATGTCATTGAGCATGTCACAAACTCAGCATCTATCGTAGATAGAGATATATATATGTTTGCTTTTTACTGCTCTATAAAATGGCACCATTATTGAATAAAATAGAAAAACCTAATGTCGATGTGCTTCCATCGAGATTGCCACCCCAATCAGCGTCTAAATATCTAACAAAACGTAAATCACCTCATCCGTAATACAAGGAGAGGTCTACATTTCCCCTGAGATATCTTATAATCCTTTTCACTGCTCTATAGTGACCCCTTCTAGGATTCAATTGATACCTACTCACAAGACTAGCTGCAAAACAAATGTCTGGTCATGTACAAAATATCATGTATACCAAACGATCCACTGCACTGACATAAGTGATTATACTCATCTCTCTTATTTCTTCATGACTTTTAGGTCACACGTCAAGACTTAGGCGTACACCTTTAGCGATTGGAATATCTATAAGGTTATACTCACTCATCTTGAAACGCTCAAGAATTTTCATAATATGAGACTCTTGTAAAAGTGTCAACACCCGTTTCAATCGATCCCTTTGGATTCTAACTCCGATAATAAATTGAACCTCACCGATATCATTTATATCAAAACTCGACAAAACCATGTTTTGATAATTATCGGATACTCACTATTGTTCCCAGCCAACAGAATGTCTCTACATATAAAGATATAATCACAAAAGAGCTAGTAGAATGTATGAGATGCATGCAATAATCCTCCTTGATCATTATGAAACCATAAAGTATCACCTCCTTATGAAATCTCAGGTACCACTAGCTGAATGATTGCTTAAGACCATATATCGATTTCTGAAGTTGTCAAATCTTATCCTCCTAACCTTAAAACAATTAATAAAGTCTAAAAAATGAGACAATTAAAAAAAATGTCACTTGAAACATAAATATATGTATGTTACTTGAAACCCATTATTGAACCTTAATACGTAGGAATAGCAAGGTAAATAAGTAGTAAAAGTAAGTAAGTGATTTTTTTAACTAGAAAGACACACGACATTGATTAAATGTATAAAAAAATGTGAAGAATTGAAAACAACGTGGTAATAAAAATGAATGCAAAAAGAGACGGGAAAAAAGGAAAAAAAATGGGCAGGTTTTGAAAATTTATTTGAATATGATATATTATATAAATCATGCAAGGAAACTTCACCATCAAATCTTCTCCTTCTCTCGAAATCTCTCCTAAACCCCTCACTTACTAGCATTGCTGAGAGTGTACATAAAATCCAACCATCATCATCACTGCCATTGACTCCACTCAGTTACTCACTACCTCACTCCACTCTCTTACTCACTACTATGCTGAGAATGCACATAAAACTCAACCATCATCATCACTACCATCATCATCATGAGATCTGACTCCAAAAGGTAATATTTTTATTAACAATCATCCTTTACAATGTCATTATATTAATTTTACTATGGTTTTATGAATAGATTGACACAAAGATTCTGGATAAAGATACCTTCCAATTGTGTCAGTTGTAGGACTTGCAATCTTTTCTCTTTCTTTTTTCTTTTTTTTTTTTGGTTCTTATATGTATATGTCATTTTGCTTATAAATCAATGTATCAACATTCTCTATTTATATTATTTTTATAATTTCTTTATTTTCTAGTCTTATAGCAATCAAATCTATACCATCTTAAAAAAATCGTATCATGTCATAACAGTAAATATTTATGTTCCTAACATGATAAAAGGGAGTGCATTTCCTAAGAGAGTATAATAACTAATAACACATATGGTAATTAATGGTAACCAACGATAAATGGCTACAATAAAATGATGGTAATTGACGATAAAATAGTAATATTTCCTAACATTTGTATAAGTGATAATACAAGTAGTAATTTATACTAACATGTACAGTTTCTAACACATGTAGTAACTGATGATACATGATAATAACTTATACTAATATGTGACTTATACTAACATGTGGTAACTAATAGTAACCGACTATAAATAACCGATGATAAAAGATAATAACATTTTTTAACAGTTGTGTGACCGATGATAAAAGGGTATTTTGTAACATATGTCTATCCAACGATAAAATGAAAAGTAGTAATATTTACTAATGATAACTGACAATAAGCTAGTAACATTTTCTAACATAGTTATCGATATATATAACACTAACAATTCTTAACGGGTAGGTAACTCACGATAAAAGGGTAGTAACATATCCTAATGACAAGAAAAATATAATATTTATTGACGTTTATGGTAACCGATCATAAAAGTAGTAACATTTACTAGTACTTATCATAACCGACAAATAAAAATTTTATAACATTTCCTAACATATAACTCTGTACTTATCGATAATAAATAACATAATAATTCTTAACGATTATGGTGACTCACTTACCGACAATAAATAACATAACAATTATTAACCATTGTAGTGACTGTAGTAACATTTCCAGTAGTAGCATTTCCTATACACGCGGTAAGCAACAGTAGTAACATTTCCTATATAGGTGATAAGCGACGATATATGTAGTAATATTTACTAACATTTGTAATATCTGACAATAAAAGTAGTACCATTCCTAACATATGTGTTATATGGATATCGACAATAAATAGTAGTAACAATTCTTAATGGCTATAGTTAACCACAATAAAGGTAGTAACATTTCTATAGTAGGCAACGATAAAAGTAGTAACTTTTACTAATGCTTTTAAACTGATGATAAAAACTGATTTTTACCAATACTTATCTAACCATCCAGATTTGAGACATGCTCCAACGGTGACCAAAAGCATCGGCATAGGTCTTTTCCGACTGGTGTATAGCCAGCTGAACACCTATTCGTCGGAGAAGTTTTTGTTGACGGTTTTATTACCTTTAGCTGACGGTTTTCCCCAGTCTTTATAACACATTACTTTTGTAGTGGATGCCACTGTCTATCCCTTCGATTTAGGTGAATGTGAATCTCACGATCTCTATTTCAATTCACCTCTCTCGGTCTCCATTAGATCTTCTCTTGTCTCCATTAGCGTTGTCTACCACTACACTTTCAATGTCAATGAAGGTAGAGAGTGAGCACTATGAGATAGGGTGGTCTTCTTCTCCTACGTCAGCCTTTCGTTTACTCTGAAGGAGAAGAGTAACTTCTCCTTTCAAATTGAGTCCATTGAAATTAAGTTAAGTTCATTAATATTGGAATTAATTTATGACATATTTGGCTAATATACTTTTATGTTATTTCATATGTACTGCTATTATTATTTATAACATTATTTCAATATTTTATAATATTTTTCTTTTAGATTTTAGATTTTATATTTTTATTTAGAATTTTAATTTTATAATTTCAAATTTAATTTTAAGAAAAAAAATTAATATTAATTTATGTTTCAATTAGTATTTTTGGGTTAAAGTTAGAAATTATTTAAAATTGTTATCATATTGGTACGTTAATATTACTATTTTCTATTAGTAATTTAGGTTTTAATTTACTTATTTTATAATTAGGATTAAGAATTATATTTAGAGTGTTAAATTAAATTTAAATATTTATCTTTTTAATTTCTTTTAATTAGATTAATTATTAAGATTCTTTCTTTTCTTTTTTAACAATTTAAATTTTTGAATCTTGATATCTTATTTTTTATTTTTCTATCATGTTATAATTTATTTCCTGACATTTTTTGAATTTTAATTAAAGTTCTAGTAGTAATAGTAGTATGCCTTCTTCAGTGTTAAGAGTTAAAAGTTGAAGAGAGTAGTTCTTTGTGAAAATATGTGAATAAAATTGAAAAAAGAAAAGATGGTAGGAGTAATTGGTGGTAGTTATGTAATTTTTGCAATAGAAAAAAAAGGACATACACGAGAGTATTAGATCATCTTCTAAAAATTAGTGAAAAAGGGATTAGTGTTTACAAAAAGATGATAGTTGAAAATATTTTGGAAATGAAAAGGTTTGAAAATGAAGTTGTAAAAAATATTTCACTCTCACAATCTAAACAAGTGCCTTTGCACTATACATATAGTGATTCAAGTCCTTTGAACCATTTGAATTTTCAAAGAAGAGAAGACTTGATGATTTGTCTATTGATAAAGCTTTTGACAAGCAAATCCGAGCAAAATTAGATGCTGAGATTGTTAGAATATTTTATACTAAGGGTTTGTCATTTAATCTTGTTAAAATTCATGTTATGTAAGTGCTTTTATATGTGTTGCTAATCAGCCCTTAGGTGGTTAGTTGCCTCTATATTATAATAAATTGAGAACTACACTTTTCAGCTAGAGAAGGTAAATGTAAAAAGTTATTGGAATCAATTAAAAGCACATGCACTACAAGAAAACACACTTTCAATGACAGAGAATTACCGATGAAAAAAAATCCGTCACTAATAGCGACGGATTATCGTCAGACAGAATACCAAAAGATTTGCGATCGATCAGCGATAAAAATTAGCAACGGAAATATTTTCGTCGCTGTAGTGGTGAATAGTAAAAAAACAAAAAAGAAAAAAATTGCAAACCTTTCAGCGATGGATTACCAACAAAATTTTTAGCAACAAAAAATTTTTATCGCTAATCTGTCGATGTATTGGTGAAAGGAAAAAAAATAAAAATATATATATACAGTCATCAGCGATGAATTAGTGACGGATTAGCGATAGATTACCGACGGATCAATGATTTTTTTATTTTTTTATTTTTTTATTATTGTTATTCTTTATTATTTTATTATTTTATTTAATAATTCTTTTCATTTTTATTTTTATTTTATTTTATTTTGTAGAACAATAATATTATTTTATTTTATTTTAAGCTAAAATTTTATTATTTTATTATTTAATAATTTTTTTATTTTATTTTTATTTTATTTTGTAGAAGAATAATATTATTTTATTTTTATGAATTTTTTATTATTTTATTTTAAGGTCAATTTTTATTATTTTATAATAAATAATCATTTTATATTATTTTTTTATTATTAAAAATTATGAGATAAAAATAATAAATAGAAAAAAAGAATATGAATGGATGACTAATGTGGTCCGGTGGTTGTGCTGCTGAGCTTATTTTACCTATGCCGGGGTTCGAAGCTCTATGGAGACGCGAGAGAATTTTTCACATATTAAAGGAAGTGGGTAGGCTGGCGGGTGGGCGAGTGAGTGAGGGATCGTGCGGGTGGGCAGGCGATTGGTGCAGGATTGGGTTGCACACGTGACAGCGCATGGACGAGTGAGGAGCGGGCGGGTCTGTGCGTGTGGGCGCATAGGCGGGTGAGGCGCGGGAGGGGAGCGCGTTTGGGGCCGCGCATGGTGAGAATTCCAGAATTAGCAATGGAAATTATATCTCGCTAATAGTGAATTATTAGCGACAGAATATTTAGCAACGGAAAAATTATATCGCTAATCCGTCACTGATTTTTTTACATATTTTATTCTATTAACGACGGATTAGTAACGGATATTTTTAACGACGGATAGTATTCCGTCAGTAAAAATTAACGAGATAGTTTTCAGTGACGGATTTAGTGACAGAAAAAATCTGTCGCTAATATCCTTTAGCGACGGATTTCTTACCTTCAGCAATAAAAATTTTCATCGCTGATATCTTATTTTCTAGTAGCGATGGATGGTTGTTTCTAAAAATGGATTACTACTTCTCAAAATTGTGGATTGTTCAGGTAAAGTGAATGATAAGCATTTCATTGCTTAAATAATAAGAAAGGTAATTGATAAAATTGGTGATAAAAGGGTAGTTCAAATAATAACTGATATAGTTCAAATAATTACTGATAATACTATCAATTGTAAAGGTATTAGAGAAATCATTGAACATATATTTCCTTGTATTTTGGACTTGTGCTGTTGATATGCTAAATCTTGCATCGAAGAGCATATGCACAGTTGAGAATTCCAAAAAATAATTGGGAAATGTATGATGAAATGTTATTAGCTATTTTTAATGGGTTTAGTCCTTCGTAGTTGGTTTCAGTAGTAGACACTCATTTTGTTTTAATTGTTGCGATAATTAAATGGTATAAACTTATAGGATGTGCACTTGAAGCAATAGTAATAAGTGGCCAATGGACACAATATCAAAATGATGATTAAGGGAATGCAAGTTTTGTTCGTGCTTTAGTGGCAAATGAAGATTGGTGGGAGAAAATTGATTATATCATTGTATTTACTGTACCAATTTATGATATGAGTTGAGTTTGTAATACAGATAAATCATACTTTTATTTAATTTATGATACGTGGAATTCTATAATTGAGAAAGTGAAGTTAGTTGTTTATAAAAACGAGCAATAGTCGGCACATGAATTCACTTCTTTTTATCATACGATTTATTAGATTCTTATTGCTTGTTAGGCAACAAATAAAATCTTACTACACTGTTTAGCTCATTCATTGAATGCAAAGTAATCATTTAGTTAAATTTTCTATTTTTCTAATTCATTAACTTTTTTTTAATTTATTATAGTGAATAGTTTTCTTTAACTTATTATTGATTTTCTTTTCTTTTAAATATGTTATGATAATAAGTGGTTTCAAGAAAGATAAAATACAATAATTCCTCATATAGATGGAGAAATCTCAATTGAAAGAAACAAGTATTTTAGAAAACTTTTTTTCAATGAAAATAAATGTGTTAGTTTCTATAATGAGTTTACTAGATTTTCTCTAAATAGTGGATTATTTAGAGATTTAGATTCAGTTGTGAGTAAATATAACATGGATTCAAGAAAGTGATAGGCATGTTATGGTTTGAAGTCACTTTTGTTTCAAAGATTGGCTTTTAAGTTGTCTAAACAACCTCCTGCTTCCTCTTGTTGCAAAAGGAATTTGAGCACTTATTTTTTTATTCATTCATTTGAAAGAAACAAATTAAATCCAAAATGTCAAAAGACATAGTATTTGTTCATAACAATCTCCATCTTTTGTCAAAAATCATATCTCAATATCATGATAAGAAAACAAAATTGTGTGATATTGGAGTAGATCAATTTGGGAGCTTGGAAATATTGATATTCTTGAAATTGCTAATCTAATATTGAATGAATCAAAATTGAATGGTGTATTTTTTATGAAGATGTAAATTCGAGTATGGAGAATGAGAGTGATAATATGGAATTAGTTGAGTAAATCACATTTGTTTTTAATTTATTTATGTTTAAATATAAATTCTTTTTAGTTTAATAAATTATTTGTTTATTTAATTTTAACTATTACTCTTCAATTTTATTTGTCCTATAATTAATTATTATATATTTGATTATTTTTATTTTATTATAAGATATGATTATTTTATTATTTTTATAAAATAATTAATATTTATTAAAAGTTTTAATATTTTTTTCAAAATACCAACACATGATTTTATGTAAAATCAGAGCTATCAAGCAGCCTCCTATGTATTTTATGGCCAATTTTGGCAAATAAAAAGCATTTGAGAGAGATGGAGAGAGAGAGAGAGAGAGAGAGAGAAAGAGAGAGAATTGGCCCCATAAAACTTCAATGAGTACAATTTTCTCGTCTTTTTTCTTAACTATGTTATATAAATATAGGATCTGGGTTAACCTTCTATAGTTGCAATATTTTGTGCATCAACCACTCTTAATTTGTAGAAAATCCTTATAGAGAATATTGAAACTAAATTTTGTCTAACTAGAGAATTTTAGAATTAGAGAGAGAAGAAAAACCACTTTCATCGTATATATTAATAACCTTAAAGAAAAACAAAGTTTATAAATAAAAATGGATAAGTGGCAAAATAATATCCACAAAGCTAATTTAGTTTTGAGAATGTGAAGATCTAAATAAACCAACAAACCTATTTTCTCTTGCAAAATTCCAGGATTTTAAAATGAATTAGAATCACTTATCTTTTTTTGACAATTGGGTATTCTAGATTTAGAAGAAATCACAAAATTGGATCACCTTTTTTTGTTCACAATTTAAATACCTTTCGTAGAATTGATTAACCCGTTCAACCCCTTTCTTGAGATTCCAAATGTGAGGAGATCTCTATAGCTTTTTTACTCCCAAAAAGTATATATTCTTTTTGTCACTTTCCTTTTTTTTCTTCATTCACGTGTATTTTCAAAAACATGGGAAGTTGATCTTTTAGAAAGAGTTAGAGAGAGAGGGAGTTGAGGGGTGGTTTCCAAAAACCACTCCTTCCTTATATCCGCTCATCTTTTCAAATTCAAATGTTAAAAAGGACTTTGGGTCAGGTCTACCCTCATGGGTGAACTCGTACTCATTTTCCAACATCTCCTACTCTCACATGAGAGCTAGATTTGTATATAGTATGATCATTACAATGAAATATTACCAATTTTATATAAGCAAGTGGATCTTATAAGCTATGAGAATACCAAGAGTTCTAAAACTATATATCGATTAAGAATATATAACAAGTCAATTCCAATATAGTGATGGGGATATCATATCTCGCTATACTTGATACTTCTTTTACTCGATACCATCAAAGTATCTCTCATACCTTAAAACAATCTGAGAGTATATTTGACTCAAATCCAATCATGTATTCATAATTACGTCTCTAAACACTATCTCATAAATATAATTGACCGATCTGTGAATACAAAATAATATATCGGTCAAAGATAGTCTTCCTTTCCTATCACTAATTTTCAATTTATGTTAGTTGTTTTTCTAGACATGTACTGTCAAACCAAATCAACCATTAATAATACTAAAATAAAATTTTAAACGATAGTTGAAAATCTTAAGAGTATAAATTGAGATTAAATATGAACCTCCGGGTGTTACACAATGAGGTCAACAGGGATACACTATCTTATTACCCATAAAGTCATATAAGCACACATGGTATAAAACACGTGCTATAGTACTCTTTCTTCCCATTTGAAAACGTATGTCTTCTTTTCTATGAAAGATATAATAATGAATCATATAGATTTTTGTTCAAGTGTATACAACACTTTACCGAAGTTTTTCTTCTTACAAGTTTTCAAAAAGCTCATAATATCAAAGAAAACTCACACCTAACTATTAGACAAGTTCAATGAAATGTGGGAAATCTATTTCGATTACCACATATGTATACACAAGTTGTAATCTCATCTTAGTACTCTATTAAGGTGACATGTATATTAATCCACCACAAATTAACATTGTCTCATCTCTACATATCACACAAAAATTAGAGATGATTGCTTATATGAGAGAGCCAATATCCAAAACTTGTCCAACATACCTTCAAACGTAAATACAAGAATTTTGGACACCAAAATAAAATTCAAAAGTCAATAAATATGAGCAGTGCATTATATATACTCTGTATGTGATTACAATCAAAATCACAATCGTAAATACTGTCACGACCTATGTGAACCAAGATATTTAACATGCCTCTAGGTATCGGTTTCTTAAAAGGATTAGTCATCATCATATGCATAGGCATATATTTTAGTGTCACTTCCCTCTTATCAATCATGTCTCTGATAAAATTGAATTTTGTGTCTATATATTTGATTTTTGCCATGATATTTGAAGTTTCTAGTATAAGCAATAGGTGAGTGATTGTCATAATAAATAGTCACAGTTGCTACTGAATTGTTTACTACTCCCAAATATTACAAAATCTATTTAACTAGACTCATTCATAAACTACGGAAGCACTAACCACAAATTCTGCTTCCCTAATAGAAAGGGATATACATGTTTGTTTTTTACTTTTGTATGAGATAACGCTATCATTGAACAAGAAAATATAACCAAAGTTAGATTTTCTGTTCTCTAAATCACCTCCCCAATCAGTATCCGTATATCATTTCAATACTAGATCCTTTCCTTGATATCAAAGGAAATAATCTGCAGTTCCATTAAGATATCACATCATTTTTTTCATAACAATCCAATGACTCTTCCCTAGATTTGATTGATATCTACTAACCAAACCCACAGCATAACAAATGTCGAGACGAGTATACATCATAACTTATTTCAAGTTCCAAACTGTACTAGAATATGTTACTCTGGACATTTCATCTTCGTTCTTTAGGAGTTTTCAAGCACATTTTGTAGCATTATCACCTTTAGTCAAAAGAGTATCAATGAATTTGCAAATCTCCATTCAAAATTGTTCCAAAAGCTTTTGACATAAGACTCTTGAGATCATTCCAATAATATTTTGGAATAATCTCTATAAGTTTTCACTCCCAATATACAATCTGTCTCACCCATATCCTTCATTTCAAAAATTGGAAGACAACTATTTCAATATTTAAAGGACATACTCCTTATCAATCATAACTAACAATATGTTATCGACATATAAAGATAGAATCACAAACTTGTCATTGGATTTTTTCATATAGACATAATGGTTTTTGTCTAATATGATGAAATTATAAGAAATCACAACTCTATGAAATCTCAAACACCATTGTGTCGAAGACTATTTAAGGCCATAAGTTGATCTATTCAATTTATATATTTTATATTTCTGGCCTTTAATAATAAAACTCTCAGGTTGTGCCATATAGATTTTTTCCTTAAGTTTTCCAGTGAGGAAGGTTGTTTTCACGTCCATCTGACATAATTCTAATTCCAAATTGGTCACTATTGCCAACTACATGCGAATGGGGATAAATCTTACTACTAGGAAAAGATTTCATCACAACCATCACACTTTTATTGAGTATAACCTTTTGCCACTAGTTGTGTCTTATACTTCTCAGTAGTTCCATCTGTCTTACTTTTCATTTAGAGAATCTACTTGTTCTAAATAACTTAGCCCCCTAGTGGAAATTCAACCAATTCCCAAATATGATTGGACCACATTACTCGAACTCTTTCTTCCATTGTTTTTATCCACTCATACTTAGTAAGACAAGATAGAGTCTCATCTATATTTTTAAAGTCTCTTTTACCTTCTAGAGAAATAACAAATACGTGCCATTCATTCTAAAAAAAGGTTAGGCACCACTCTCCTAAACTTTTTTGAGTTGGAAATTCAGTTGAATCGCTAGTATTTGAATCCCTTCCACTAGGATTAATATCATTTTCTCGTGATTCCAATGATTCTCTATAAGCAGAGCTGTCCTGTGAATTAAGTAATTCAAACAAAGACTCTATATTTTTCACGTCATCTCTACTACAAAATTCATTCTTCAGAAATGTGACATCCCGTGATTCAATCTCTGCTACAATACCATTTTCTCATTCACCAATGAACACATTACTTTTAGATTGGTCAGAGTATCTTATAAAAATACACTTTCTTCCACGAGCATCCAAATTTCTAAACTTATTAGAAAAAACTTTGAATATACACTGTTGATCCCCAAGGTCTGAAATCATTCAGACACAACTTTCTATTAGTCCAAAGTTCATATGATATCATTGGTACTGGTTTTGAAGACATTCTTTTTGAAATATAGGTCACAATTAACAAGGCAGCTCCCCAAAATGAAATCGATAAATTAGCCTATACCATCATAGATCTTGTCATATGCAATAATGTCCTATTTGTCATATGCAATAATGTCCTATTCTTTCTCACAACAATGCCACTCTATTGAGATGTATAAGAAATGGTCAAATATTGTATTATTTCTCTTTCATTACTCAGATCCTTAAATTGATCTGATAAATATTCATACCCTCTATCTATTTGATTCTCTACCTTGTTAAAACACTCAAGTGTTTCACATTTGTGAAAAATCAAATAGATATGGCCAAAATGCATAAAATCATCTATAAACGTAATAAAACACGAAACTTAATGTCTGGCCTTCACATTCATTAAACCACAAATATTCGAATGGACTAATTGTAATGAAAATTCAGTCTATTTGGCCTTTTTAAATGGTTTTCTCATCATTTTGCCAACAAGACAGTATTTAACAAAATACTTAAATATTCATTCATCACATTGCAAAACCATAAAACCATTAACAAACTGTTCAGAACCAAAATACATGTCATTTAAATACAACCATCAACACTGTCTATAAAAAGTTCAAAACATAATCAAATATCAAAAGAATAAGAATAGATATCAAATTCCCTTGAATTTCTGGCACGTAAAGAATGTCAAGTAGAGTGAGAGTTCGATCACTTTGGAACTCCAATCTATAAGTTTCAACTCTTCTAACCTCTACTCTTGTATCTTTCCCAACATAGATCCATCTCCTCTCAAAAGGCACTCGATGAAAATCCACAAAAATTTGTCAGTCTATTCTTATATCTGGGATTGCTCTTTTCTAATCTGTCTCCAATCTCCTTTCCTTTATTGCTTTTGTTTCAATTTCTCTCATGCTTAGATTCCAAAAATCTCTTGAAACTAAACTCTACAACAAAAGCATAAGCTGTGAATCTTGCTACACAAAACTGCTTATCTTCAAACTCAACGTGGTGAACAGCATTCGAAAAAGTTTTTATACTATGATTGTAAGTCAAATTGACTTTCAAGTGCTCCCACTTATTAGCGAAGGATCAGAACAAGGTTTGAACATTTTGTTCATCGGAGAAGACATGACTAGCTGACTTTAACTGTCTTATCATGTTAGATATGACCTTAAATATTGTTTGATATTGTGGCCTCCTTGCATTTCATAGGTATCAAACTTTATGGTCAACTATTTAAGATGAGTCACACTGGTATTTTCATATTTCTTTTTAAGGTGCACCGAAAAGACCTGACCAATTGAATAATACTCACACTCAGGGATCATACCATCAATTACAGAGTTAATCAGAATCACTCAAATTGTGGAGTCTGTCATTTTCCATACCTAGTAAGCATCTTATTATCTCCTATGCGGGACAGCATTGCCCACACCAGGGTCCTACATAACATGCTTGATACCTTCCAAGGCATCTTGTTCTTTTAACACATACCACATTTTATGGCATCATATCTTATAATTGTCACCAATCAATTTGTCACCTCTATTTAATTTTCTAATAATGGAATTCAATACCATGGTCTAGATTTTTAAGAGAGTGGACACAAGTGTTCAATCTCATATGTTACATATAATTTTGTACTTTAAAATTAACATTCATGACATATCAATATTAAGTATAGAATCAAAAGTTTACTAGATTTCTAATTATTATCTATGGTACTAATGTATCACCATCACAAATTTAATTTAAAATTATAAAATTCAATAGATTTTAGATGAGAATTGCTCAAATTCTTCCGACAAAAAAATTTCCATTTAAATACATAAAGTATTTAAATAATATTACAATTCTAGATGAAAATTTTTCAAATTCTACCAATCTAAAATTTACATTTTAATACACAAAATATTTAAATAATATTTCATTTTGAATGAGAATTACTTAATTTCTACAGATCCAAAATTTTTATTCAAGAACCCTGGTTTTCTTTTGCATATATGATCATATAATTCAATAAATATGGTCAACATATGTTTAATAGAAACTTTGTATTAAAAAGATTTAAAAGTTTCTCTAGACATGATCATAGTCCTAGTAAGCAAGCATAACACGCAAAAGAAAATATGTAAATGCATTATCTCATTTAGGACAAATCAATTTGAAATATCATATTTACAATTTCCTTAATCTATCCCTAAGTATAAATCTCCTTATAGCATGTGGGAAACTATGTATACTTTGGGATAGTCTTTTCTTCATTTGGATTTTCTTAACTCTCCACATTTCTATTAATATAGGTCTCACATAGTTAAGAAACATTTGCCTTCTCTTAGCATGTAATTCATCAAACACGTTAGCCTACTAAGGAGGTAGGGAATTTCTTAGTCTATACACATCATCCCCCAAAAACAATGGCCTAGTGCAAGAAGTCCTAGGCGTTTTTCTTCCATGATCTTCAAATGATCTAGCCAAACATGAGATGGTTTCATCTTGTAAGTCAACATTTGACCCAGCTTTACCATACACTCTGGACTTCTCAATGATCTAACTCTCCCCTGAAGAGCTCCACGAGTGTGTCTGAACATCATCATTACCCCAGAAAATAGGAACAATATTAGGTCAAGCATATAGCGAACCATAATTCACCTATATATAAAGTGTCAAAGGCGCTTGCTATTCATGCAAGAATTTAGATGTCTCTAAGTGGTCATTCATTACTTTTTTTTTACCACAACTTATATTTTTTTATTCACATCATTTCTTTTTTTCTTTTCATGCAGCTTCTTTTTTTTTTCCGTTCACGCCCTTTTTTTGGGATGTCCCTACTTTGGGATGTCCCTACTTCGGAACTACAGTTTTTTTTCATTCATGTCTTCTCTTTTTTTTATCTAATTTTTTAAAAAAATTAAAAAGAAAAATGAATTATTAAGCTAGAAGAAGAGAGAGACAGAGACAGAGAGAAACCTGCTACACTGTTGACAAAAACTCGACAACAATGACTTTAGAATACTTGGACTTTGTAGTGCATCCCACAAACTATATGCCTTGAATAGTAAGCTTTTGCATCACTCATATCTACTCTACACCCTTCCACTTGACACCTCGATGGCTGAATTCCCTGCACAACTCCCCCACCTCTTGACTTCTTCACTAGAGCTATAGCCAAAGTCTTGTTGAAGACTGATGCCAAAGGATTTGACAACGACCCAATTCCCGATTTTTTGTTCGCTCCAATACCCATATCTTCAAAGTAGATCTTCTTGCCAAGTTTGAGATCGTTGAGCGAATCAAAGGTCAAAAGAAGCTGAAGCCATCTCCATCTCCATTTTTGGTTTCGAGTTTCTTCAATTTATGGTGAGAGAGAGTGGACATGGGAGGAGAGAGAATGTGAAAAAAGAGTTTTAATGGATGAGAGTGATAAAGGGAAAGAGTGACGGAGAGAGAAAGGAGCTTTTATTTTTTTGATTTAAAAGAAAGTTAATGGGGCATGCTAATGGGGTGTTATAATACACTCTGAAAAGGGACTATCAGATAATAGAGAAAGTAGAGAGGAGAGAGAAAGAGAGAGAAAGAGAGAGAGAGAGAGAGAGGAGCCTTTCTACAAAACTCTATTTTTGGGTCGCTAACTAACCATCATTTTTCTTTTAAAAGCATTTCATGCCCTCTCTCTCTCTCCCTATGACATAAAATGTCCACAATATCCGTTATCTCTCTGAAAACAATAACAACTTGGGTTTTAATCCCAAATTTTGAAGTCGTCCATTTGAGAGACACACGAAGATGAAAAAAATGATAAACAAGAGTATTCATTTAATTTATACGAATTCTTCTACGTCACTCATTTTTATTTAAAATTTTCTCCTCAACTAAATTCTTAACTATCATATTTTTACAGATAAGTTGCAATCAAGTTTTCAACGGTCTACCTCTACATTTTACTAAATTTCATATATTTAAATTTTCAGTCCTCCTACCTAGTGCATTTTTGGATCTTCATTGCATATGTCCAAACTATCTCAGACGGTACTCTCGCATCGTATCTACAATTGAACAACTCTCAACATATAACGTTTTTCTCCGTTTCTAATTCTATCTCTTCAAATTTTACCATACATCCATATAAATATTCTTATTTAACACAATTATTTTATTCTCTTGTTATTGTTTAATGGCGTAACATTCAGTGCCATACAATAGTGCAGATCTTATTGTGATTTTATAGAACTTTCCATTCAAATACAATAGTATTATGTGATCGCAAAAAATTCTAAATACTCTTCTTCATTTCATCAAATCTGCTTATATCCTATGATTTACATCTCCATCTATATTACCATCATTCGGATATATAAAGTGTTCACTTTTTGGCACGT
The DNA here is from genome assembly GCA_033439265.1 of Dillenia suffruticosa. Taxonomy (NCBI): domain Eukaryota; kingdom Viridiplantae; phylum Streptophyta; class Magnoliopsida; order Dilleniales; family Dilleniaceae; genus Dillenia; species Dillenia suffruticosa. Next base: position 16,129,544 of record JAVTVX010000015.1, on the reverse strand, counting down.
CTTTTCCTTTTTTTTTTATCATTCTGATAATTGTTACTAAATTTATATCTCAAATACTTAGTTTTTAACATATTCAATCTAAATCATTTGCATTCCAGTGTGATCTTTCATAACTCTAATTTAACACTAATATTCTTTCTAGTTTCATCAACTAAAACTATATAATCTGCAAAAAGCATACACATGGTATTTTATTTTGAATGCATTTTGTGATTTCATTTATCACTATTGCAAAAAGGATGTGATTTAATACCGACCTTTGATGGAGCCCAATTTTAATAAGGAAGTTATCACTTAGATCCCACAAGTTTTTACATTAGTTATATTTCCCTTGTACATATCTCTAATAAGATTAATGTATTTCAAAAAGATCATTTTCTTCATCAGCACCACCATAATACATCTCCAAGAGCCCTATCATATGGTTTTTCTAGGTCGATGAATACCATATGTGGTCTCTCTTCTGTACTCTAAATATCTTTTTCAAATATCTTAACAAGTGAATTGTTTTAGTGGTAGATCGTTTTGGTATAAATTTAAATTGATTTTAAGATACATTTATCTTCAATCTCAATTTACGCTCTATTACTCTTTTCCATAATTTCATAATATAACTCATAAGTTTAATTACTTTGTTGTTAGAACAATTTTGTATGTCTCCTTCATTCTTATATAGGAGGACAAGTGTACTTTTCCTTTATATTTGGGGTATTTTCTTGATTTGTCAAATTTTATTGAATAGATCTATTAACATTACTATACCAAATATGTTATATTTAAAATCTTTATTAATATCTTCTACTAGTATCACGATATTTTATATACCTATTATACTTTCAACGTTAAAGAAATTATTAAAATAATCTCTCTTATTCTTTCTTATGTTCTTATTTCTTACAAGTATTTTATTGGTTTTACTCTTAATACATTTAAAAACATTTAGATCTTTTCATTTCTTCTCTCTTAGTTTTACAATTTTGTAAATCTTTCTTTTTTCGTCTTTAGTCTACAGTTTCTTATATAATTCGTTATATACTTTATTCTTTGATTCGTGGATAATTTTTTTCATATTTTTTTATACTTTTATATTTTTCATAAGTATCGTTATTTCTATTACTTTTAAGATTCCTATAACACTATCGTTTGGTTTGGATAGCGGTTTGTGTTTTCTTATTCTACCAGCATGACTCCATACCTACTAGAACCCGAACCTTAGATATGTCAAAAATCTCCCTATCTATACTCTTAATATTATTAGACATTTTTTTTTTCATATTGTTTCTAAATAATTATTATCAGACCAAATTACTATTTGAATTAATTTGTCTCTAAAAGTCGTCACTTTTTCTTTTTTTCAGATTCCACCACTTGATTCTTGGTTCCACAAATGAATGATATTTCTTTTGCTTTTTAGGCATACTTACATTTAAAACCAAAATTCTATACTGAGTTGCTACACTCTCCCCTGGTATAACCTTACAATCCTTACATGTCATTCTATTACTCCTCCAGGTGAGAAAAAAATCTTTTTGGCTGACATTTGACCCACTTCTATATATAACTATGATCAACTCTTTTTCCTTGAAGAAGGTGATTAGAGTATTAAATCAAATACTATGATAAACTCGAAAACGGTGCCTACTGTCTTATTCCTACCACCAAAACCAAAGTTTCTTTGTATAGTTTCGAATTTCTTATTTTTTTCTCTTACATGTCCATTTAGCTATCCTCCAATAAATAACTTCTTTCCACTAGCTATGACTTGTAAAATTAATTCAAATTCTCCTAAAATTATTTTTTACTAATTGTATCTATATCTATGTGGGACGCATACACACTGGCTATATTAACTATGTTTTCTCCATTTACTAACTTGACAAATGTAATTCTATCTCCCTTTCTTTTTATCTCTACTATATTCTCTAGTAAGTCCTTATGTACAATTATTTTTACTTCATTCTTAGTTCTATCATTACCTGTGAACCAAATCTTATGATCATAAGATTATACTATTTTAGCTTTCTCACCCACCCACTTAGTTACTTGGTGACACATGATATCAATCTTTTTTATATTCATTACTTCTTCTATTTCTCTTAATTACTGGTTAAGGATCCTATATTTCAAGTGTTTAGGCAAATCTTATTATCATAGGCTATCTTATTTATCTACACGCTAAAGTCCTTTGCTAATTTGTTACTACACTCGGGATCTGATATAGCACGTCACTAAGGGGGAAATGCCCCAAATGTTTTTCCACATTTGGCTCTCACATTTTTTTTTTATTTCGACAAAAGATTTTACGCTTGCTATAGACCTACCACAATGCTACTCCTTTACCTAGACTTGGGATCAACTGTGGCGAATCTTTTCAAATAATGATATATAAAATGAATTAAAAAAGTTTAAAAATACTAAAAATAATAAATTTTGGTTACAATTATATCGATATGAATTTGAAATATTTTAGATTTTATTAACATTAAATTCATAGTAATATATTTTATATTAAGAATAGTGATTCTAATAATAATAATAATTATCAACATCATCAAAATCATAATAATAATAATGACACTAGTAATAGTGGTAATACTAATGCTAATATTAATGATAATAGTAATAGTAAAAATAATAATAATAATAATAATAGTATTATAATGATATTATTAATAATAATATTATTATTATTAATGTAGGCAGAGAGATAGCTCTGGTGTGCTTCAAATTTTAGGTTGTCGTAGAGGCGGTGGAAGGGATAGACAAAGAGATAAGAGTGGTCGGAGGCAGCGGTACGAATGTATAAACAGAGCAAGGCAAACAGATAAATGTATCACCAAGTCAGCATGGAAAGAGGGATAGTTGGATATGAGGGTAGATCTGAGTGGTCTTAGGGGTAATTCTGAGTGATCTGGGTCTTTGAGAGAGAGATTGAGTATTGTGAGAGATAGATGTGGCCAGATGTTATGGTCTGAGAGCAGATCTCGGTCGCCGAAGGCTCGGAGCAGGTTAGGTTTTCTTAAGAGAAGGAAATTAAGCAAGATCGAGAGAGAGAGAGAGAGAGGATATGAGGGTTGGTTTTCTTTTCTGTGGTGCTGGGTTTGCCTAAGGATCGGAGGTGACGGTGACTGAGGCTGAGTCATGTACCGAATTAACCAAAAAAAAATTCATAAATAACCTGCGGGAGAAACAATTTTCTGATCTAACCCACAATTGTCATGAGTTAGACCCGCGACCAGATTTCTCGTGAGTTAAACCCGCAACAAAGCCACGCAGCACCCTTTGCATGGCTCTGAGTGGTGGGTGCTTGCTGCGTCTACAAGATGTGACAGGGCTTGTCGCATCTTGAAGACACAGCAAGCTTTGTCACGTATCCAAGACGCGGCACCACGTGTCACGACCTGGCTTGCCGCATCTTGAAGACATGACAAGTATGTCGCACTTTAACACACGATACCATGTGTTACGTGCTAAAGGCGCGATAGCATATGCCGCGGGTTCAACCCACGACATATGCATTTCTTTACTCCCTCGAAACCCTCTCTCCCTTTTCCCATTTTCCCTTCTGCCTTTCCCCTCCCCTCTTCCTCTCCTCTTTGCTCTCACGGCCGAACAAAGAACCCTAACCCCCTTCCACAAATTCCACTGGATCTGGCCATTCGGAAGAAAGAAGAAAGCTATTGCAACTTTCAACATTCCACCATTCAACATTTGACAGTGTTTTTTCAAAAAAAATTCGAAAGTATAAAATTTTTTCTATCTCAATTTAAATTATTTGAGTTGTGTAATTTGATGAGCATGAGCATTTGTGAATAAAATTTATGTTTTATATTGAATAGATTTATATGAATTTTGTTATTGATTTTGAATTAATGACCTTAATAATTAGGGTTTAGTGTGATTAATTAATTTAATAAATATTAAATATTTAGTTAATTTAGATTAATATTAAATTAGTAGTTTTATTGTAAATTTAGTTAATAGTTAGTAATTTATTGTAAATATTAAATTTAATGTAGATTAAAATTTAGTTAATAGTTAGTTAATACAATAATTTTGTACTAATTAAATTTTGATTGGGATTTTTAAATAAAAAATAGTAATAGTTAGATGCTAGCTCGTGTGAGTACGAAGGATTCTAGATCGAGTGATCCGTCAACACGAAAGATTTCAAATCATTTCAAATCACTACGATACTGAAAATCGATTATACGACACTAACTCACATGGTTCGTAGGAAATAGATTGGTCAGTCGAGTATGTCCGTTATATCGAGATTTGGACTCACTGACGCAATCACTTAGTCCCTGTTGACGACCCACTGATGATCCTTCTTACATCGCATGGTATCGCATCATCTCTCGTATATTTTTTGGTTGGTGGGGAGCTTGTTTGAGATATGTGGTAAGTATATAATTTCATTTTTTCTATTTATATCAATTATTTTATTTTCTTTCTTTAATTAAAGTGTATCGAGATCTTTGTAATCGGATTCGTTGCCTCAGATTCAAGGAAATTGAGGATGTTTATGTCCGTAGAGTGGCGGATATAGCCATTTCGGCTTTGAGTGATGACATGGCATACCTCTTAAGACCTAAACCGCCTAGAGGTTGTGCTGAGGGAGGTGACGAGGAGCAACGACGTCAACAGAGCCTAGCGAGACCACCTCCGAGGCCACCGTCTCATTATGCATCACCGTTCTCATCTCAGCATCCAGAGCATGTCGCAGGACCTTCCACTACGTTTAAGGACTCCTCTTCTTTCTACACACCTATGTTTGAGTTCCCTCATTTCTCTACTCCTGACGCCCCATAGAGGGGAGTTCATATAGTTAAGGGACAGACCCAGTTTCAGAGAGATGATGCACGCACGATGTGCCATGTTTCCCCTCCATGTTTTAGTAGCGTAGGACCCTCCCAGATCACACAGTTACATGATCTGATTTTACTATCCCAGGACGACACTACAATATTAGGAGAGATTTAGATGCTAGACGCAATGATAGAAAATGACGACGATGTTAATTAAATATTATGTACTTTGTATCATGTATTATATTAATAACAATTCTATTCACTTATATATATTTATTTTTTCGATTTTATTTGTTTCGTTTCTCGTTTGTGTTCTATTTATAAGAAATTAGTTTTTCTTTTGACATTGTGATTTTTCTTCAACTATTCATAGAATAAACTTATTTGTTTGGGCCTACAAATTCGATTCACAGCATGCTTAAAAAGCCAGATGTTCAAATTGCCGAACACATATATGGATGATACAGAGGGGCCCACTAAGTCACGAGTTGGGTCCATTGGGCCAAAGGATCTTTCGAACTCTGATTTTAGTTTTGCCAAACACATATATCGATGGTATGGTGGGCCCTCCGAGTTATGTGTTTTGGCTCAATGGCGAGTGGGTCGGCTCGCAAGCTAGGCTTGTCCTTGTCGCGGGTTGAAAACACGACAAGATTGACGCATTTTCAACCTGCGACGGCCATGCTCGTGTCTCGAAGACGCGATACAGTCTATCGCATCTTCAAGACGTGGCCCAACTGCAAGTGAACACGTGTCTATGTCATGGGTTGAACTCGTGACAACCAACTCACGTGTCCAATCCGCGATAAATATAGGTTATTTTTGGAATTTGTTTCTCCCGCAGGTCATTTAAAATTTTTTTTTGGTTAATTCAGTACATGACTCACTGAGGCTCTATAGACAGTGAAATGGGAAAGCCAGGAAAGATAAGGGAGGTAGAAGAGAGAGAGAAGATAGAGAGAAGGAGTAAGAGAGAGAGAAGAGGCTACTTAACTAATTGAGCAGTGTAGGAGAGCTGCTCGAGCGAATAATAGTGGGGTGTAGGCAAAAGGAGCGAGTGCGAATGACCTGGTGGAGAGAGAGAGAGAGAGAGAGAGAGAGAGAGAGAGAGAGGCTTTTCAAGTTGACTCATTAAACCCTTAAATTTGAAACATGATATGTTTTTGTTAAATAAATTCATTAGTGCATATATATATATATATATATTGGTTAATAATATAACAAAAAAAAAGATGGACCCTTGATATAAAAGCCAAGAATAAGTGCCTTTTTTAAGTTCTGCAAATGAAACTTAATTTTACCTTAAAAAAACATTTTTATTGGATAAATCAAACAAAGCTAAGATATTTATTTTTAGTTGGTACTTCCCAATTACATTCTCTTGTAACCTCCATTCTAAAGGCTAATTAGTCATTTCACGTTCTAAATAATATATGGTAAAACCATATAGAAAAGGGCAATTCCTAAAAAAATCTCATCATTCACTTTCTTGAACTCCATTCGAATTTGGGACCTTACGTTGTTGGATGTGACCTTTTCTGTTTAAGAGGCCCCTCTCGTGAGGGAGGCATGTTTTTGGCCCGTGTATTTATTATTTTTTTCCTTTTTAAACGTAAGGTTATCGATCTGGTAAAAAAAATTTATACTATTAAATTATTCTTTGGAATGGCTTTGAGTAAGAGAGTAAAAATAAAAAATAAAAATCTCATTAATATTTTATGTTTTAAAAACAAGTTTTTTTTTTCTTTTTTTCTTTTTTTATTTTTATTCTGAAATTGGCAAGAAACAACCTGACACAGGTGGGTATCTACTGGTTATTTGCTTCACCACTTACAGTGGAGTTAGTATTTGTGGCTGCTTTTGAGTTTGTAAGATGAGATTTTATCACATGAATGTGTCTAACTAGGGTTTTCAGCTTGGGTATTTTGGTGCTTTATTTTGGGGTCGGGGGGATTAGAAGCGTCTGGCTTTAATTTTAAAAATCCCTTTATTTTACTTTATCGTATATATAAAACGCCGAGGGCGCTTATAGTGGATTTCTTTTCCAACGTCCCTAATTAGTCGTACTATTTTTTTTGGACTCTATAATTTTTTTATTCATTCAATTTCATGCACTTTTCAGTTTTGATCCTATTTTTATTTCACTTAGATCCTTCGTCCTTTTAGAATCACACTTTGTCTTCTTTTATTTTATTCAAATCCTTACACTTTTTTTTACCTTTTTCATTTGGATCTTTTTTTTTTTTATCACACCCCACTTTATTTTTTTTGATTTAAATCCTTCTATTTTTTTATCGATTTTTTTCGCCTAAATTCTTCATCTTTTTAGAATATAAGTTTTTCCCCTATTATTTTTTTATTCCACAAATGGTCGTCTATTTATTTTTAAATTATAGATGTTTTTTCCCCTCTTATTCTTGCTCATTTTATTTTTTAACTCAACTTTTTTTCCCTCTTAAATCCTTTATTTTTATAACATAGTTTTTTTTCGTTTTTTAGTTTCACGGATAGTCGTTTCTTTATTTTTAAACTATCATTTTTAATTTTTTTATTCAGATCATTATTCTTTTTTTACTAATTTTTTCCCTTAAGTCGTTTATCTTTTTTAAACAAAAGTTTGTCATTTTTTTTGCCCTACTTGTTCATTCAACTCCTTTTTTAATCCAATTTTTTCACTTGGCGCCATTCATGGGAAAGACTAAAAAGAAGCCTGTTTTACACAGCTTTATCAAGAGAGGATACCTCTCCGGAGTATGACCAGAGCTACTTCAAGAGCTGCACTTCAAGAGTTGCATCCATGATGGAAGGGCACACCGCAAGACCACATTTCCCATGAAAAAATGGCAATCAAATTTCAGTACTAAGCCTCAAGAAACTTTTCCATTGCCCTGATTGTCCATCTCTGCTATAGTGGTAGCAAAAACAAGAAGCAAGTTTGCATCATTACTTTTGGAGAACAACAAAGTCTCCACAAGCATCCATTGTTTGACATTCTCTAAACTAAATTGGCTATGGGATTATTATTTTGCCGCTTATCCATTTTTATTTATAAATCATTTTTTAAGGTAATTAATATATACAATGGAAGTGGTTTTCTTCTCTCTGATTCTAAAATTCTCAAGTTAGACAAAATTTAGTTTCAATATCTTTTATAAGGATTTTCTACAATGCACAAAACGTTGCAACAATAGGAGGTTAACCCAGATCCTACACTTATATCGATGTAGTTAAGAAAAAATATGAGAAAAATGTACTTATTGAAGTTTTATTGGGCCAATTCTCAATCTTCTACGAGAAAAAACTGGCCATAAATTACATTGGATGTTGTGTGATAGCTCTGATTTTGAAAAAAAATCATGAGTTGTACTTTATAATGCAAGGAAACAGAAAATGAAAGTGGATACAAAAAATTATACGAAAAAATGGTATTTTATAAAAATATACAAATTTTTATATAGATATTAATTATTTTATTAAAATAATAAAATAATCATTTTTTATAATAAAAATAAAAATGGATCAAATATACAATCATTAATTATAAATCAATAAAAATGAAAAACAAAAGTTAAAATTAAATAAAAAATTAATTTGTTAAATTAAACATATTTTATATTTAGACAAAAAACAAATTAAAAAATGAATATAATTTATTCAACTAATTTTATGCTATCCCTCTCATTTTCCCTACTTGTATCTACGTCTTCATAAAAAAAAAAAAATACACTATTCAATTCTGATTCATCCAATATTAGATTAACAATTTCAAGTATATCAATATTTTCCATGCTTCTGAATTGATCTACTTCAATATTTCACAATTTTGCTCTCTTATGATGATATTGAGGTACAGTTTTTGACAAAAGATAGAGATTATTATGAACAAATATTAAGTTTTTTACGTGTTGTGAATTTATTTTGTTTCTTCTAAATAAATGAATTTAAAAAAAAAGTTTTTCAATTCCTTTCGTACCAGTATTTTGAAACTCAGACCAGATAGGCTGGTCCAACCGGTCAAAATAGGAATCAGACCAGCAGTCGGTCCAGGTTTCCTAAGATAATTGAATTTTAAAAAATCGGTCAAAATAGGTCAAAACCACGGGATGGACCGAAACCGAATTAAACAGGCCAACTCCGATTTTTTCTTCTTTGTGAGAAAATAAAAAATTCGTACTCAGGATGCAGTTGGGAGCGTGAGTAACTATAACCACCGGACCACCACTAACTTGTCAATTTTTTTCTTTTTCTGTTTTTTTGGGTGAAAAAATACAAAAACAAGGCTCTTTTTTTCTTTTCTTTTCTTTATTTCATAGCAAGTCTTATTAATATTATATATTTTGAATATAATTTGATAAATATTTATGACCAAATATTCAGATTTTTTATATTATTAATATATTACAATTTAAATTTATTTATGATATTATGATCATATCATCTGATTTTTTATCCGATATAACTGGTTTGACCCAATGACCTATTAACCCTTGGTGCTACTGGTTTGTACTTCTATCCGGTTTCAAAACATTGGTCGTAACAAGTGGAGGCAGTAGGTTGTCTAGGCAAATTAAAGCCAATCTTTGGAACAAAAGTGAATTTGAACCATATGCCTATCACTTTCTTTCGGATCCATGTTATACCTACTCGTGATCGAATCTAAATCTTCAAATAATCCACTTTTAAGAGAAAATTCAATAACACGCTCATTTTCATTTGAAAAAAGTTTTCTAAAGCACTTGTTTCTTTCAATTTAGACTTCTCTATCTATATGAGAAGTTATTGTATTTTAGCTTTCTTGAAATTGTAATACCGACACTGCGGTGTCTGAAATTTAATTATATAGAGAGATATTTATTTATTTAAATTAGTGTTTGATTTTGGGGATTTTTTAATTTTATTTTTGGTATATTCTTAAATTGTCGGGTTCGCGATCAAAATAAACCCCATTTGCACGAAATTCGCGTTCTAGCGAAAAATGGATACAAAATATATGTATATGTATAAAAAAAAAAAAAAAAGGAGACGCAGCGTTTTGGGCCAAAATGCTGCGTCCCCAAATATGATTTGGGCATTAGGGTGGGAAACCTTAATCCCTCTCTCTCTTTCTCCCTGACTCTTCATCTTCCTGCGGCCGCCGTACTCTCTCTGACTTCCTCCCGCGAGCGCGCAATCGCCGCCGCTCGCCATCTCTTGTCTCTCCCTCTCTACTTCTCCCTTTCCCCTTTCAGCCGCAAGTCTTACCATCTCTCTCCCTCTCGCTGTCGCTCTATCTCTTCAGCTTCGCCACTCTGCGGCGGTCTCTCTCCCTTCCGCCACCCATCGCCACAAGCGCGCCACCTACCACCACTGCTCCTTCCTCCTGTGAGCACCGCCTTTCTGAGCGAGCACTCTGCAGTGCGATCTCCCAAGCCCGAGCCGAGCGCACTCTTGCGCTCCACCCAATGCGAGCACGATCGTGCCTCAGTTCGCGAGCGCAAGCCAAGCTGCAAGCGCCGGCACACAAGCGCGCACCAACCCATTAGCGCGCAACCCACAAGCCACTGTGGCCTGCGAGCCACTGTCGGCCCGCAGGCCCATCAGCCGTAGGCTTGCCAGCCCATAGGCCCATCAGCTCGCAGGCGCCGGCTCGCTAGCCCACTGGCCCGTTGGCCCGTAGACCCACGAGCCCCCTAGCCAAATCCCACTGGCCTGCTGACCCACGAACCCACAAGCCCACTGTAGCCGCGAGCCCACGATGGCCCGCGATGGCCCGTAAGCCCGTAAGCCCGTGACAGCTTGCAAACCTCTACGCAGGTAACTGACTTAGGATTTTGCTTCCGATCTAAGTATTTGAACCTAACTAATAAACCCTATCTTGATAGATAGCATTTCAGATCTTGGAGTGATCGAGGAGACATTCGGACAAAGGTCTGCGGTCTGAGAAAACCCTAGGTAAGGGATTTTGGACCCATTCGAGTTATTTATCGAATTTAGTGTAAAAATTTAGGATAAGAAGTATTGTATACGCATGAAAAGAGCCGGAATTGGAGATTTGAGTTTAGAAATTTTCAAAGAATTTCTACTTGTATAAGACAAACGATTTTAAGTGGAAATTGATAATTCATTTCTTTAGGATAACATATTTGGGTTCAAAGAGGGAAGTTGAATTCGGATTAGTTTGGAATTGGGAGTGCACACCCTCCCTGAACTGTGAGTAAGATTTTGACATCTACTATTGATTGACAAATCATATTTTTCCGATTTTCAAACGACATGATTTCTATACGTGTGAAAACTAAATTTTTGGATTTTGATAGATATATTTTTGTGACTATTGGAGTATTCTAACTGTTGATTTTAATGATTTGCATCCATAAGTTCGATAATCGAATACTATGCCATTTTTTTTAACATATTGACATGTTTTAATACTTTACTGTATTGGCACATAGTTTTAAATGGATTTACAATACTCTTTGGTCTATACGCCCGGCCGACGTTATGTTATGATACATGGGGCTATATGCCCGGCCAACATGATGATGTGATGCATGGGGTTACGTGCCCCGCTGACTTGGTGATATAGTGATATGCTTCCTATAGCATTCCATAGCTACGAATGATATTTGGTAGAGGCACCCCTTGTACCCAGATATGTTTTGGTCGGAGGTATCCATCAGATCGTCATATGTATGGGTATCGCAGGTTGACCCTCATCGGGGAGGACGTGAGTTTACCTTTGTTTAACACTAGGTGGGATACCATACACGGCCGACTATATATATGTATTATTATTATTATTATTTACAGTTTGGTTGGAGTAGTCTATGGTCAACATTGGGGTAGAGAGCCATTATTGGATATTTGCATAGTAAAAACCTCCAATGTGCCCATCCTTGGTCAAGGTAGACCATTGTCGGGGTTGTTTGTTCGACCGACTCTATATATGTGACTTGATACATAGATGGATACATATGTTATTTTCTGATGTGCGCCATGAGATATGTTTTATTCTGAAATCGCACGTTATTTTTGCACACTTTATATTACACTAGGTGGGATATCATACACGGCCGACTATATATATGTATTATTATTATTATTATTTACAGTCTAGTTGGAGTAGTCTATGGTCAACATTGGGGTAGAGAGCCATTATTGGATATTTGCATAGTAAAAACCTCCAATGCGCCCGTCCTTGGTCAAGGTAGACCATTGCTGGGGTTGTTTGTTCGGCTGACTCTATATATGTGACTTGATACATAGATAGATTCATATGTTATTTTCTGATGTGCGCCATGAGATAGGTTTTATTCTGAAATCACACGTTATTTTTACACACTTAATATTATGTTACATGCTTTGACACTCCAAGTTCACTCTCGATATTGATAGAACGATATTAATTCCCCCACTTGCTGAGTATCCTCCCATAGATACTCACCCCTTACTTTTTTTCTCACAGGATTAGTCATAGACTGAGAAAGTATTATTGTGATTGTGTTCTTGCAACGTGAACTTGACAGTACTGGGTTTGGGTATGGATGTTACCATATCTTCCGCTATAATTATTAGAGATTTTAGCTTGATTTATGTATTCATCTATTTATTTTCTGGGATGATTGTATAATTATGGATATTTATTCGAGAAACTCTCGTATTGAGTCGGTTTACTTGCATTGAGACACTTATATGTATTTAAAATGTTAACTTGGAAATTTATTGTACAAGTATATAAACATTTAGATCCGTTTGGTGTAGCGGTTGCTCATACGCTAGTTTAGCATGACAGTAGAGGTCTGTGGTTAGGACTGCTAGAAATTTCTATAGCCTTGCGTTGTCCTGATTGTCGGTTGTGGTTTGGTTAATGGTTGTGAGGTTGGGATGACCCTTTTATTAAATTGACAGAATGGTTGTGAATATTACAGATTAAATTGTACATGGGAGACTTTTGAAATATGGGGAGCTTCTACTCGATTTTCTATAAAAATGTAGCCGGCATCCAGGACAACGGGCGGCTGTTTATGACTCCGGTTCGGGACATGACAGAAATCATTTATTATCATAAAATATTCATAAGAAAAGAAAATCCATAATAAGTTAAAAAACCATTCACTATAATAAACTTAAAAAAATTGTTGATGTATTAGAAAAATAAAAAATTTAATTAAACAATCATCACGCCCCGAACCGGGATCGTGAACAGTCGCCCGTTGTCCCTGGATGCTGGCTGTATTTTTATAGAAAATCAGACAGAACCTCCCCATAAATCGGAGGTTTCCCATGTACAATTTCACCTGTATATGACATTCATCCTGTAAAAATAAGCAATTGGTCATCCCGACCTTTCCAAAATCAACAAATACCACAGCCAATATCCAAAATAACACAAGACTATAAAGTTTCTAGCAATCCTAGCAACAGACCTCTACTGTCATGCCCAACTAGAGTATGAGCAGCCGCCACACCGAGCGGACTTAAATTCTACGCATATATAAAATAAATTCCCAAGTTATTTTTAAATATTTACAAATGCCTAAATGCAATGAAATAAATCAATACGAGAGTTTCAAGAATAAAGGTCCATAATTTATACAGTCATCCCCAAAAAAAAATTTGTATAAATACATTGGTCAAACTAAAATCTCCAATACATAATAATATCATCGATCATCGTAGCGGAAGAGATGGAAAATATCCATACCCAATCCCAGTGATATCTTCTCGGTCCAATACTAATCTTATGGGAAAGAAAGTGAGGGGTAAGTATCTATGGGAGGATACTCAGTAAGTGAGGGGATTGACATCATACTATCAATATCGAGGGTGAACTTGGAGTGTCAAAGCATAGATAAGAAAATATCCACAATGTGCAAACCGATCATGTTATTTCAAAATCATATATAATACGCACACATCAAAAAGTAAAATTTGCATCCAATATTTACATCAATGTCGTGAAGAGCCGGCAAATAAAATATTCCCGGCAATGGTCTACCTCGACCAAGGACGGCGCATTGGGGGTTTTTCCAAATGTAAGTATTAAATAATGGCTCTCTGCCCCAATGTTGGCCACAGGCTATCCCAACTAGCCTGCAAATAATAATAATGTACATATAACTAGTCGGCCGTATATGGTGCCCCCGCCTGGTGCTAGACGGAGCCGTACTCAACGTCCTCTCCGATGAGGGTCAACCTGGGACACCCATACACACGACGATCCGGCGGATACCTCCGGTCGAAGCGTATCCGGGCACAAGGGGTGCCTTTACTAGATGTCTTTCGTAGCTACGGATCACAATATCTGTCACGCCCCGAATCGGGATCGTGAACAGTCGCCCGTTGTCCCTGGATGCCGGCTGTATTTTTACAGAAAATCGGGCAGAACCTCCCCATAAATCGGAGGTTTCCGATGTACAATTTCACCTGTATATAACATTCACCTGTAAAAATAAACAATTGGCCATCCCGACCTCTCCAAAATCAACAAATACCACAGCCAACATCCAGAACAACACAAGACTATAAAGTTTCTAACAGTCCTAACAACAGACCTCTACTGTCATGCCCAACTAGAGCATGAGCAGCCGCTACACCGAGCGGACTTAAATTCTACGCATATATAAAATAAATTCCCAAATTATTTTTAAATATTTACAAATGCCTCAATGCCATGAAATAAATCAATACGAGAGTTTCAAGAATAAATGTCCATAATTTATACAGTCATTCTAAAAATTTAGATAAATGGAATGGTCAAACTAAAATCTCCAATACATAACAATAATCGTAGCGGAAGAGATGGAACACATCCATACCCAAGCCCAGTAGTATCTCCTCGATCCAACACTAATCCTGTGGGAAAGAAAGTGAGGGATGAGTATCTATGGGAGGATACTCAGTAAGTGAGGGGATTGACATCATACTATCAATATCGAGGTGAATTTGGAGTGTCAAAGTATAAGAAAATATCCACAGTGTGCAAACCGATCATATTATTTCAAAATCATATATAATACGTATACATCAGAAAGCAAGATATGCATCCCAAAATTTTACATCAATGTCATGAAGAACCGGCCAATGAAATATTCCCGGCAATGGTCTACCTCGACCAAGGACGGCGCATTGGGGGTTTTTCCAAATGCAAGTATTAAAGAATGGTTCTCTGCCCCAATGTTGGCCACAGACTACCCCAACTAGCCTGTAAAAAAAATAATAATATACATATAACTAGTCGGCCGTGTATGGTGCCCCCGCCTGGTGCTAGACGGAGCCGTACTCAACGTCCTCTCCGATGAGGGTCAACCCGGGGCACCCATACACACAACGATCTGGTGGATACCTCCGGCCGAAACGTATCCGGACACAAGGGGTGCCTCTACCAGATGTCCTTCGTAGCTACGGATCACAATATCATATCGGCCGGGCACGTAGCCCCATGCATCCCATCACCAGTCGGCCGGGCCTATAGCCCCATGCATAATATCATAACGTCGGCCAGGCATACAGCCCAAAACATAATATCATAAAGTCGGCCGGGTATATAGCCCAAAACATAATATCATAAAGTCGGCCGGGCATACAGCCCAAATGTGTAAGTAAATCCATTTAAAACCATGTGCCAATGCAGTGAAAGCATTAAAACATATCAATATGTCGAAAATGTGGCACAATATACGTTTATCAAAACTCATGGATGCATATCAATAAGGTCAGCAGTTAAGACACTCCAAAGGTCACAAAACATTTCATCAAATATTGGAAAGTCATAACAATCATACATTTTGCAGAAACATGTCATTTAAAAGATATTTTTGAAACATGGTTTTCAATCAATAGCGAATGTCAAAGTCACACTCACAGTTCTACGGGAGAGAAGTCACTCCCTACTGACAAGCCAAATCGGATCTGACCGCTCGAGTCTCCAAAAGATCAACCTAAATCAGATCATCAAATTGCTGTAACATTCTATACTGTGCTGAGCTAAAACACTAAGATCCTCTCTGTCTGGCCATCCCTCGTCAGACGTTTGAGCTCTTAAAAGCTTGTCTCACAACGATCGTCCCACAAGAACTTGACGCCCTTCGTATCAATCTGGTATGTATAGCGACGATCTGAGAAAATCCTTCTATGAATCGCCGATAACACCCCGCAAGGCCAAGGAAACTTCGCACCTCGGTCACTGTCTGTGGCTGTTGGTGTGTTGGTCAGCCCAAATGGCATGATCACGAACTCGTAATGTCCATATTGATTGCGGAATGCGGTCTTGGGCACATTCTCAGCCCTGATTCGCAACTAATGATATCCAAATTGAAGATCAATCTTTGAGAAAAACACGCGTACCCTGGAACTGCTCAAATAAATCATCAATATGCAACAAAGTGTTCCGATTCTTGATGAAAACCTTGTTTAGCTGTCTATAGTTCACACACAATCTTAGAATCCCGTCTTTCTACTTTACTTCACGAATAATCACCGGAGCACCCTAAGGCGAAGTGCTCAAATGGATAAAACCGTTGTCCAGTAATTCCCGCAACTAGACCTAGAGCTCTCTAAACTTCACTGGCGCCATTCAGTATGGCAGAATAAATATGTGAGTGATCCCTGGAGCTAGATCAATCTCGAAATCACACTCCCGAATTGGGGGTAGTCTGGGTAGCTCCTCGAGAATATATTTAGGAAAACCTGCACCACTGGGACCTTCTCAAGCCTCGGGTCCTCAACAGTGGTGTCGATAACATGAGTTAGGTATGCCGTGCAACCTCGCGACAAGGCTTACCCAACCCGTTGGCAAAAAGGCACTTCTCACATACGAATGGTTCGATTCGGTGTCAAATAGGACACGAGTGTCGACTTCCCATATTGCCATAACTCCTAATGTGAGGAAATAAAAGATCAGTCGATAAATATAAAAGAAAATATCTATAGATATATATATCAAAATGTATGTACAACCAACATAGTTAAGCATCTACGGCTTTAACTAGTGATGGTTCTCAAAAAGTACATGGACATCTCTAAACATGGGGATCAGTGGGAGGAACACCAAAAATCTCATCAGAACTCACCTCAGCATCCTCCTGCGTCATCGCATATACACGGGCCTGTGTCCTTTGCTGCTGTCGTGATGGTCCTGGCACCGTATTGCTCCCAGCTACCGTCCGTGGAGCGGTGTGACTCGAGTGCACAGGTGCTCCCTGCTGTCCTCCTCGGGGAACACTCGAGTGTCCACTAGCTATGTGATCTCCATATCCCAACTTAGGGCAGGTGCTCCTGATGTGCCCTTGCTTCCCACACCGGAAGCATGTAATGGGCATCCTACACTCTCCAAAAGGGTGGTGTCCAATACATCGGCGGCAAAAAGGGTACCACTGATCTGAAATCTGAGTAGTGGAGCTAGAGGCCGGTGCCCTAAATCCCTGAGATCGTGGTCCCTGTCCAGGATGTGCTTGTCTCGGCTGAGAAGAGTCTTCCTGATATCTTGAATTCCTGCCCTTCTTCAAGCTCCGGCTCGAAGAAGCCCCAGATCTCTTCTTTTGCTCCCTATTCTCCCGCTGTCTGCCCTCAGCACGGACGATTTCCTCCGCCCTAAATGTTGAGTCCACAATCTCCGCAAGGGAGAAACTAGGGGTTACTGTCATGTACCTCCTGATGTTCAAGTTGAGGCCGTCCTCAAACTTGAACCGTAGCTGCGTCGGCTTCGCTTAGTCTGGAACAAAAGCAGCTAGTCTCCTCAACTCCATCTCATACTCTGTCACTATCCTGGCTCCCTGCCGCAAGTGCAGAAACTCTGCCCTCTTGCGGTCCTGCTGGAACTCAGAGAAGTACCTGCGATCGAACTCCCGTAGGAAGTCCTCCCATCGCAGCGGCTCGGTAGCATCGTCACAAATCGCCTCCCACCTTGTGAGGGCGTCACCGTCTAAAAGTCTCTCTGCCATCCGAAGCCGGTAGTCCTCACTCAACCCCAAATCAGTCAAAATCCTGCGGGTATGGTTGATCCAGTGCTTCGCTGCTGTGGGATCACCTGTCCCTGCGAACTCTATGCAGCCTAACTGCCTCGCCTCCTTCACCAGCTGGGTGAGCTCGTGAATACGCCTCAAGGTGGAGGAGATAGTGTCGCTAGGTCCCGACACAGTAGAAGGATCAGCAACTGGTGGCTGATCTGGTACAACAGAAGGTGGTACGGCCGTAGAAGTCGGCACGGCCGTCGGTGGTGGTGGTGGGGGTGGCATCTGAATCCCGTAGGAGGTATACCACTCGTACACCTGCCTAAACGCCTCAAGGGACGGTGGTGGAACCTCGGCAGGAGCAGCCGGCCGAGTAGGCGCTACAGGGGGCGCCCGTGTAGAAAAAGCAGCCTCAGGCACTCCAAGGGTCTCAGGCTCCCTCGGAGGGTCAGGCACGTGAGGGGTCGCGGGTAGGCGGGTCTAGCTCCGCGTCCTACTGGTCTACCACGTCTAGGCGGCATAATTCTGCAAGGAGAGAACTTTCATTAGATATAATTCTAGAGTTTGACATGATTTAAAAATTAGGGCTAGTTATTCGTAACTAACCCCCTAAAATGAATGAAGTTTTGGACCTCAGAATTTAATCAATTAAGTTAGATACTAATCGTATCTAACCCCTAAAATGAATGAAGTTTTGGACCTCAGAATTTAATCAATTAAGTTAGATACTAATCGTATCTAACCCCCTAAAATGAATAACTCGTATGTCGAAAACCATGTATGGGATTTTAAATGACTGCGTGAAACTTCCAATGCATTGAGGACTTTTAAAATCAAGTTATTTGGGAATGTTTTCAAATCATTTTATAAAACATAGCTCTAAACCTAGCTCTGATACCAACCGAACTGTCACGCCCCGAACCGGGATCGTGAACAGTCGCCCGTTGTCCCTGGATGCCGGCTGTATTTTTATAGAAAATCGGGCAGAACCTCCCCATAAATCGGAGGTTTCCCATGTACAATTTCACCTGTATATAACATTCACCTGTAAAAATAAACAATTGGCCATCCCGACCTCTCCAAAATCAACAAATACCACAGCCAACATCCAGAACAACGCAAGGCTATAAAGTTTCTAACAGTCCTAACAACAGACCTCTACTGTCATGCCCAACTAGAGCATGAGCAGCCGCTACACCGAGCGGACTTAAATTCTACGCATATATAAAATAAATTCCCAAATTATTTTTAAATATTTACAAATGCCTCAATGCCATGAAATAAATCAATACGAGAGTTTCAAGAATAAATGTCCATAATTTATACAGTCATCCTAAAAATTTAGATAAATAGAATGGTCAAACTAAAATCTCCAATACATAACAATAATCGTAGCGGAAGAGATGGAAAACATCCATACCCAAGCCCAGTGGTATCTCCTCGATCCAACACTAATCCTGTGGGAAAGAAAGTGAGGGATGAGTATCTATGGGAGGATACTCAGTAAGTGAGGGGATTGACATCATACTATCAATATCGAGGTGAATTTGGAGTGTCAAAGTATAAGAAAATATCCACAGTGTGCAAACCGATCATGTTATTTCAAAATCATATATAATACGCACACATCAGAAAGCAAGATATGCATCCCAAAATTTTACATCAATGTCATGAAGAACCGGCCAATGAAATATTCCCGGCAATGGTCTACCTCGACCAAGGACGGCGCATTGGGGGTTTTTCCAAATGCAAGTATTAAAGAATGGTTCTCTGCCCCAATGTTGGCCACAGACTACCCCAACTAGCCTGTAAAAAAAATAATAATGTACATATAACTAGTCGGCCGTGTATGGTGCCCCCGCCTGGTGCTAGACGGAGCCGTACTCAACGTCCTCTCCGATGAGGGTCAACCTGGGGCACCCATACACACGACGATCTGGCGGATACCTCCGGCCGAAACGTATCCGGACACAAGGGGTGCCTCTACCAGATGTCTTTCGTAGCTACGGATCACAATATCATATCAGCCGGGCACGTAGCCCCATGCATCCCATCACCAGTCGGCCGGGCCTATAGCCCCATGCATAATATCATAACGTCGGCCGGGCATACAGTCCAAAACATAATATCATAAAGTCGGCCGGGCATACAGCCCAAAACGTAATATCATAAAGTCGGCCGGGCATACAGCCCAAATGTGTAAGTAAATCCATTTAAAACCATGTGCCAATGCAGTGAAAGCATTAAAACATATCAATATGTCGAAAATGTGGCACAATATACGTTTATCAAAACTCATGGATGCATATCAATAAGGTCAGCAGTTAAGACACTCCAAAGGTCACAAAACATTTCATCAAATATTGGAAAGTCATAACAATCATACATTTTGCAGAAACATGTCATTTAAAAGATATTTTTAAAACATGGTTTTCAATCAATAGCGAATGTCAAAGTCCCACTCACAGTTCTACGGGAGGGAAGTCACTCCCTACTGACAAGCCAAATCGGATCTGACCGCTCGAGTCTCCAAAAGATCAACATAAATCAGATCATCAAATTCCTGTAACATTCTATACTTAACCTTCAATTCATATATAATCATTTCATAATTTGTATTCTATTTGCATTCCACTTACACTCTAAACATATACAAAACCTTTCATCTTAAATTCAATCCTAGATTCATCCAATTTATCAATTAGAGTCGAAATCTCCTCACCTAGGGTTTTCTCGAAGCGCCGAGTCTCGTCCGAAAGTCGCTTCGGTCACTCCAAATTCTGTAGGGTTTCCTATCAAAACAACATTTATTTGTTAGATCTAAACACATAGATCCGAAGCAAAACCCTAAGTCATTTACCTGCGTGGAGATTCGTGGGCTGTCACGGGCTCGTGGGCCGTCACGGGCCGTCGCGGGCTCGTGGGCCACGGGCCAGGCTGGGCTCGTGGGCTACAGCTAGCGGGCTCGCTGGTCTGCGGGCCAGCGGGCTGGCGGGCCGATGGGCCGGTGGACCTGCAGCTGATGGGCCTGCTGGCTGACAGTGGCTCGCGGGCTGGTGCTCGCCCGTGTGCTGGCACGCGCCCGTGCGCTGCGCTGGCTCGTGCGCGCTCGCGCGCTGCTGCGTGCCCTTGCGCGCTCGCGCGCTCTGCTCGCTCGGTCACTCTGCTCGCGCGCCTGCTCCCTCGCACGCTCCCTCGCGTTCTCCTGCGCTCGCGCTCCTGCGCTCCTACGCTCGCGCTGTGCGCTGGGGGATCGCACTGCAGAAGGCACTGCAGTCGCGCGCTATGGCGGAAGAAGATGCTCGCGGAGGCTCGTGGCGGTGTGCGGCGAGGCGGAGAGAGAGCGATCGTCGGAGATCGCAAGAGGGAGAGAAGGCAGAGTGAGGTAGAGAGAGAAACCGAGAGGGAAGAAGAAGAAGAAGGAGAAGAAGAAGAAGAAGAAGAAGAAGAAGAAGAAGAATGGCGGCGGCGGCGGCTGTGGCGGAGGAAGCCGAATGGCCGCGGGAGAAGACGAACGGCCGCAGGAGAGGGAACGTCGGGGAGAGAGAAAGAGAGAGAGAGAGAGAGAGAGAAAGGGGGTTAGGGTTTCGACCCTAATCCCCAATTGGGGACGCAGCGTTTTGTCCCAAAACGCTGCGTCTCCAAATATTGTTTGTTTTTTTTTTTTTTTTTTTTTTTTTTTTTTTAAGTTTGGTGTTACAATATCATATCGGCCGGGCACGTAGCCCCATGCATCCCATCACCATGTCGGCCGAGCATATAGCCCCATGCATCATATCATAATGTCGGCCGGGCATACAGTCCAGATATATACGTAAATTCAGTTCAAACAATGTGCCAATGCAGTTGAAGCATTAAAACATGTCAATATGTTGAAAATATGGCACAATATTCAGTTATCAAAACTCATGAATGCATATCAATAAAGTCAGAATTTAAGACACTCCAAGGGTCACAAAACATTTCATCAAATATTCAAAAATTCTAACAATCATACATTTGCAGAAACATGTCATTTAAAAGTATTTTTGAAACATGGTTTTCAATCAATAGCGAGTGTCAAAGTCCCACTCACAGTTCTACGGAAGGGAAGTCACTCCCTACTGACAAGCCAAATCGGATCTGACCGCTCGAGTCTCCAAAAGATCAACCTAAATCAGATTATCAACATTTAATATCAAATAAAAGCCAAATTAGGGATTTTCGATTTTTCCCTTCCAAATATATACCACCTAATTTACAAAATTTCGTTATAGATTCTCGTTTCCTCAATTTCGACTCATCTTACTCACCAATGGTCGAGTTTCTAATATTTCTCATTTTTTTGTCTAATTTTCCTCGGATTTCACACATTTCAATATATTATGTAACTCTCGATCTAAATTCGACTTAATTTCGATAGATTTAATTCAAATGTTGAAAATGTTGCATTTCTCTCACCTAGGGTTTCTCGGATTTCCGAATCTAGTTTTCGTTTGTCCGTCAACCTGGTCTAAAACCTGTAATGTTTACCATTTGAAACACAAGTGAGAAATTTAAGTCAAATTACCAATAATTTTCGAAACCCTAGTATGTACACGGAATCGAGAATTCATTTACCTACACAGAGGGTCACGGGTCATCGTGGGCTCGCGGGCCAGGGGCCAGACTGGGCCGCGGGCCGTACTGGGCCTGCAGGCTTGGACAGGCTGTATGGCCTGGTGGGCCCGTGGGCTTGCTGCTGATGGGCCTGCGGGCTGGTGCTCGCCCGTGCACTGGTGCGCTGTGCTGGTGCGCGCTCGTGCGCTGTGTTGGTGCGCGCTCGTGCGCTGGCTAGTGTGCGCTCGTGCACTGCCGCGCGCCCGTGCACGCTGGGCCGCGCGTGCTCGTGTGCTGGGTCCGCAACCGCTCGTGCGGTGGGTCCGCGCGCGCTCGTGCGCTGGCTCGCACTCTTGCTCGCCCTCGTGGCCCGGGCTCGCGCTCGCGGCCCGGGCTCGCGCTCGCGGCCTGGGCTCGCGCTCGCGGGCTTGGGCTGGGGGATCGCGCTGCAGGCTCGAGCTGTGGGATCGCGGTGCTCGCGAAGGCTTGCGGCGGAGGAATCGCGTTGTGGAGCGCTCAAGCTCACGCGATGGTGGCAGAAGGAGGGGATTGCTACTGGTGACGGCTGTTAGCGGACGGAAACGAGACCGCGCGCGGTGGCGGCGCTCGGCGGAGCTTGCGAAGGAGATGAGATTGCAAACGATCGCGACTGCAGAAAGGAGAGTGAGCCGCGGGAAGAAAGAAGAAGAAGAAGAAGAAGAAGAAGAAGAAGAAGAAGAAGAAGAAGAAGAAGACGATGGCGGCGGCGGCTGCGGCGGAAGGCGCGGGCCAGCAGCCGAAGGAGGAGAGCCGCGGGAAGATGAAAGGTCGGGAGAGAGAGAGAGAGAGAGAGAAAAGAGGGGAATTAGGGCTTTAGCCCTAATTCAATTTGGGGAGGGCCAAAACGCTGCGTTTTGGCTCTCCCTTTTTTTTTTTTTTTTTTTTTAGTTTGGTGTTACAACAATTACTTTGAATTCAATGAATGAGCTAAACAATGTAGCGGTCAACATTTTCACCGGCTATACAGGAATTAGCAAAGGGTTATGCCAGCAGTCATGACCGCTGGCAAAGTTCTGGACCTATACCAGCGACCACGATGACCGCTAACATAGTTCTAGACCTTTTCCGGCAGTCAGGCCGCTATGGCCACTGGGATAGCCCTTTACCTTGTTTGGCATATTGGGCATACATTTGATAAATTGATTGAACCCTATCATAGACTTCACAAATAAAATTTGAAACAAAGAGATTAAGGAGTTGCATACCTATTTCTTCCATTCGTACGTGTCCGAAAATACACCAAATAGGCCACATTCAAAGGAGCCCCTTTTTTGATTGAGCCGGTGGATGCAACAAAACTTAGCAGCATACTTTTTCAAGCAGATTGAAAACTCCAAAATTTAGATCCAACCAAAATCTATCCCAAAAAACAAATAAAAGCCATGAGGCAGATTCTAAGGCCTGCCCTATATTTACACATCCACACAAAAGCCTTAGTGTAGCACTACTATATGCATCCATATACTTTGTTTCACCTTTTTTTTTATACAATTTTTTCCAAATTCAACTGGGAAACACTCTTGATGTTTGCCCTCCATTTGTTATCCATGGGTGCCTTGAGAAATTAAAATTAAAAAAAAATTATTCAGTTAAAACAATAAACAAATTAAAATTACTGAAAACACTCTTCATGCTCACCCATTTTATCGAAAACATGTCTCATGTTAGCATTTAGATCCTAAAAACCATTCACATTATGAGTTAGAAATTTTTTCACGTGGATCCTAGCAAGTTAATCTACTATCATTTTGATGTATGCTACTTTACTAGGTTCATCCAGGCATGACCATAAAAGTCCTATTGATACTAATTTATCATGGCATGATCATAAGAGTTCTGTCTATAAATATCGATAACCGTAAAAATGACTATCATAATAAATTCCAGCGATCCAACCCCATCTAATGAATAACGTCCCTATAGACAATGATACACACAAGGATGATACAAATTCCAACAAAAGTAAACAGGGTGCAAGAAATAAAACAAGAACAAAAGAATCAACACCCAAGAGCTTAACCAGAAAAAGAGATGATATGCCCTCCAATAGGATTTCTCTTCTCTCACAGAGCTAATAGTTATAGCATTAACAGGAGTAAGTGAACTAGACTTTGGACCAACCAAACTTGATGTCTTGATCTAAACATAAGTACAGAACAGAGATGGGATACATGCAATTAAGCACCGCAAAAGAAAGCACGAAGATATGTTGACGTAGGTGGGAAGGGCACCATCGTCCCTTAGTTAGGTCGGGTGTTCGACTCCCACTGGGTATGAAAAAAACATTATTGGGAAAAGACCTCCCAATTGAGACCTGACACACTTTTCGATCCGAATTAGTTGGGACGAAACTCTAAATACCAAATGGTCAAATTATAAAAAAAAAAATGAAGAGTGTGACTCAAACACTGATCGACCATGCATATGAATGGACAGAATCCTGTGCACATAGGAATGACATCCTTGAATACTAATAACTAAGAGCAAGACAGTTGCCGGCAAACACAATTTCTAGAACCGGGGCACTATTATGCCATTCCAATTCCACTTTCACAAGATAACTAACCTAACATAGTAATCTAACGGTAGAAAACTTCAACTAAATGAGGAAAAAAAATACAATACAAGAAAACATGTTACTAGTGATAGAAAATTATTGA
Source organism: Dillenia suffruticosa (assembly GCA_033439265.1). Classification (NCBI taxonomy): domain Eukaryota; kingdom Viridiplantae; phylum Streptophyta; class Magnoliopsida; order Dilleniales; family Dilleniaceae; genus Dillenia; species Dillenia suffruticosa. The sequence goes on along the minus strand of JAVTVX010000015.1, from coordinate 16,104,524 downwards.
TAGAAAAAAATCTATCAGTAATAGCGACGGATTTGTGATAAATTAACGTCCGATAGAATATTAAGAGATTTACAACGGAAATGTTTCCGTCGCTAATCCATCATAAGAGTAGTCTACCGTAAAAAATAAATAAAAAAAAAAAGAAAAAAAGTTTTAAACCTATTAGCGAGAGATTACCTACGGAAATATTTCCGTCGAAAATTTTCTATCACTAATTCGTCGATATATTTGTGAAGGAAAAAAACTTTTTAAAAAAATGTACGGCCATCAGTGATGAATTAGCGACGTAAATTTTAGCAACGGATTAGCGATGGAAATTTTAACGACGGATTACCAACGGATTTGTTTTATTTTTTTAATTTTTTTTAATTTTTTTAATTTTTTTAATTTTTAAAATTTTAAAATTTTTAATTAATTAATTAATTATTTTTATTTTTATTTTATTTTGTACAAAAATAATATTATTTTATTTTTAAAAATTTTTTATTATTCAATTTTAAGCTAAAATTTTATTATTTTATTATTTTATAATAATATATCATTTTATATTATTTTATTATTATTAAAAATTATGAGATAAAGATAATAAATAAAAAAATAAATATGGTTAGATGACTAATTGTGGTTTGCCGGTTGTGTTGCTTATATTATTTTACTTGCATTGGGGATCGAATCATGCTAGAGGCATGGAGACATTTTTCACAAATTAAAGGAAGCGGGCGGACGGGTTGCTGAGCGGGCAGGGCGGCTGGCTAGTGGGTGTGGGCATGCAGGCGAGGTATGGGCGGGCGGGCAGCGCAGGACCGGGTTGCACGCATGACAGCACGTGGGCGCATGAGAAGAGTGTGGTGAGGGTTACAAAATTAGCGATGGAAAAAATCCGTCGTTGATATTGAATTATCAACGACCGAATTATTAGTGATAGAAAAATTCCGTTGCTAATTTGTCATTGACTTTTTTACATATTTTCTTCTATCAATAACGGATCAGTAATGGAAAAAATCCGTCGGTAAAAATTAGCGGGGTAGTTTTCAGTGACGGATTTAAAGACGAAAAAATTTTGTAGCTAATACCTTTTAGCGACGAATTTTTTATTTTCAGCAATGAAAATTTTCATCGTTGAAAATGTGTTTTCTAGTAGTGATATTCATCTATCAATATACATCAAAATGGCTCCTATTACGCCCAGAAGATTGATTGGTGTGCACTATGAGCAAATGAAATCTAATAATACAAAAAAATGATAAGTGTTACGTTTTAAGGAAAATATGACTATAAAAATTGTGAAACGAAGATAGTATATGTATCATACCGGTACGTCGTAAATTTGTCTTACTTCTATAAGAAAATTACCTATGTGCTCATCATTACTATCGGCAAAGTGTTTTTCGAAGAGTGCAAACGTTAAATTCTTGAATTGAATAAATTCTCGTTTAAAATCTTCTGCTACCACTACTTAGTCTTGTTGTGATTGTGATGAAATGCCTTTTGACGTGGAGGCAACAAGTCCCATGCATCTCACTTGACCTCTACTCTCAGCAACTTTGACTTGGGTAAAAACATCATCCTCCCAAGTGTTCGAATTAATTGGGCTTCCCTTGTTTTGGGATCAAGAGCTTTCAATTTCCTTTCTCATCATCTCCTAAAAAGTCATGTGAAAACAAAACAATTGGAAGAAAGACGTATAAATAGAAGGTTTGTAAATCAATTTGTTATAAAAAAAATGTATACATAATTGAAAAAAAATAAGTAAAACATACCATAACTTCTGATGCAGCATCACTTATAATGGAGCCATCCTTTCTTGTTCTGCTCGCTATGTACAATTCTACCTTGATCGGACTAGTGTTGTTTGGCTTCTTTTTCTAACACCAATGAAATGTATAAAAAAAATATTGTCATTAGTTATCCAATAACTTTTATTTATACAAAAATAATAAAAATAAAAATAAAACAAAGAAACAATATTTTCATCCACGAGCATAGGAAATGATCTTGAACCAAGACAATGACGTTCCTAATTTCTAGAACAACATTGATCATATAACCAGTGTACTGTTTAACCCTAGCACTTGGTCCACGTGAAAGCCATTTGAGGTTACTAGTCACCTCCGCACTACCATCCTCCAATATATGATCCACCTAAAATAAAAGTTGTAACTGTCAACAAAAAATTTAAATTAAAACTAATACCATGTATTGCGAATTTTATTGTACATACCTTACATTTCAACCAATCAACAAATGATTGTGAATGAAGTTTATCAATTATATAAGGTGCCAAACGTCGTCCATGATTCTTTCTCATTACAATTTGTTTGTGTTCCCTAAGAAAGGAAATAAAAATTAAAAATAAAATCAGCAAAGAGATATTGCGGTGGCATACATATCAAAAGTTTGAGCTAAGAAGATAATCTTATTCCTGAAATGACATCACTACATCATAGTTAAATAAAACATATCTATGTACTTGTTGCAATGATTTATCATCAAGAGATACCATTTTAACCCGTTTCTGTTTTTTGATATTGATTCCCTTTTGCATTTTCCTAATCAAAGGTCGTCCTGATGCAATAAACAAAGCCCCTTCTTCATCAAGTGATTGGAGAGCATTGTCATTGTTTCATAAGGGACGATTCAACCTAGTCTCGATTCCCAATAAATACCATGAACAAAAGATCAAATATTCATTTGCTATATATCCTTCAACAATTGAAGCTCTATTATGTACAAAATACTTGAGAATTAACAAAAACCTACAATAATATAATACAAAATAAAAATAAATGCTTAAACATTGAACTAGCCACGATAAACTATCTATACAAAAGTTTAGTAAGAAGATAAACCATACTTGTGAAAAAAAGATGGAGGAAATTTTTTTTTCCAAAGCACACAGAGTTAAAGGAACAAAAGATTCCAATTGTTCAAGATCTTTAGGGTCAAGAACTCTTGAGCAAAGAGCTTTAAAAATATTACAAACATCAACAATAACTTTAGTAACTTCATCTGGCAATGATCTTCTTATTGTAATTGGAAGGAACTCTTGTAGTGGAACATGATAGTCATAACTACTGAGTCCAATTATCTTCCGTTGCTTAAGATGAACACATTTTGATATATTAGTAGAATACTCATCTGGAAGTTTCAACTCCTTCAGCACCTTTAGGAAAGCATCTTTCTCCCTCAATGTCATTTGATAACAAGCATGAGGAAGATATTTAGTATTAGAACCGGAACGAGTCACAAGGTGAAGATCACTTCTTATTCCCACCTCCTGAAGATCAAGTCGAGACTTATAATTGTCATTCGACTTACCCTTTTGACCCATAATTGTGCCTACAAGTATGTCATACCAATTTTTCTCTATGTGCATCATATCAATGTTGTGGCATACTGAATTATACTCCCAATATGGCAATTCAAAGAAAATGCTAGATTTTTTTATCCTTGTAACTCATTTGCATTCACCGAGAACTCAATACCGTCCAACTCTCTAAAAATGTTTATCCCCGAGCGTTCTTTGGGTGCATGCCTAAATTCTTGAGTTCCATCAAAAAACTGACCATCATATCTATATTTATGATTCATATCTAACTATCTGCGATGACCCATGTAACAATACTTTCTACTATTAGTTAACCATCTAGATTTTGTATTATAATCATAGATAGGACATGTATATTTTCCTTTAGTGCTTCATCTTGATAAATTCTCATATGCAGGAAAGTCATTGATGGTCCACATCAATATTGAACGTAATTGAAACCTCATTTTATTACAACAATCAATTGTTTCAACACCTATATCCCACAGCACCTTCAATTCTTTCACAAAGATTGTATATATACATCTATCTTATCACCAGGACTTTTAGGATCAGGAACAAGTAAAGAAGTATGAAATTATGTGATTTCATGCACAACAATGGAGGCAAGTTGAGAGGAATAAGTATAACAGCCCATGTGCTATGTGCATTGCTCATCATTAGTTTCCAAATCATCTGCTACTTCTTTCCACGTAGAAACAGTACACTTGGAACATGTCTCATCTTTCTCCTTGTCTTTACAAAATAACATGCAATCATTAGGACAAGCATGATTCGTTCATACCCCAAACCCAAACTAAAATGGTTTTCTTGAATTCATGAAAGGTATATGGCAAAGTATTTCCCTCGAGAAACAAGTCCTTCAAGAACTCTAATAAACTGGTAAATGAGCTATTCATCCACCTATTCAAGTAGTTAAGATGAACAAGTGTACCATTTTTGAAAGTTTTGTGTGTCTGCTATAATTTGAGTATATTGGTTGCTTAGCATCTTCAAGCAACACAAAAAACTTGCCTGAACTATGACCCCTTTGTTCCCCTTGATTAGCTTTAGAAGTTTGGTTATTTTCTCATCCCTCGTATCCTCCATATCATTCAAAATGAAGGCATCATACAGCGAGCCATGCATATCATGGTTAAATAATTGTTCATCTATAGTAGATCTAACATTAGAACTAGAAGCACCAATGTGATTCTCACCATGAAAAATCCAATTGACATAACTTTTCAGAAAACCATTCCATATAATATGATCCAACACAGTAGCTCTAGGAAACAAGTATGTGTTGAAATATTTCACACACGGACACAAAATTTTTCCATGAGGGGGGTTACTCTTAAATGCAAAGTTTAAAAACTCAATAGCTCCTTTGAAATATTGCGGACTTGATTTTTCATCCCGATATATCCACCATTTATCCATCTTTTGATAAGATTTTGAGGTCTAAAAATGATGAAAAGAACAAGGAAGCAGATCTGGATGAGAAATCAGCCATTTTGTTTAGTTCATAAGCCAAATTTAAATAGCATAAGAACCTAATTCCCATATTTTTAGCAAACAATTTTGTAAATACAATAAAGAAACAAAACAGAGGTCTTAATTGGTAAATTCTTTTGGAACCTATATAGTGTGTAGTTGTTGCTAGTTTACTTATTTCATGCTTTGGAGGGTGGAACAAGATATTTGTTGCTTGTAGATTTCAGCATTATGGGATTTCTTTTGCTTTAATGTAAGTGGAACTAGTGCACTACAAAGTAGAGGTGCTTTGTCTATTCTCTGCATGGCTACAAAATCCTCTGCTGGGATTCTTGGATCACATATATAGCACATCATTGACATGGTTTTGGTCGGTGGGCTAAAGTTGATCCTTTGGTTGCTAGAACTACATGTATTGCACTTCAAAGATTGTCTGAAGAGGATAAAAGAAAATTGCTGGTCAATAATGGCAGCCGGGCATTTAGTTTGTTAGAGAGCTTGATTACTAGTTTTTGGCTGCCAGAAAACATTTGGTTTTCTACTATTGATGAAGCAATAGATGCTGCCAGAAGACATTTTAATGAATCATTTAGCTTATATTGAGTCATGCGTTAAAAAGATCCGGAAGCAGAGAGCAAAGAAAGAAAGAATGGCTGCTGAGAGGCAAAATCTTCAGAGCTATGGCAGCACAACTATTGATAATTCAAAGGTGAGAATAGATTTTGGGCTAGGAGTTATGTATAATCACATCTTATTTTATGAATTTGGCTGGATTTTCCTCATTAACTTAAATAGGCAGGCATCTCAATTTATAATGTCTCGCCAGAAAAACTATGACCACTAAAATTTTATGTTTGACTGCCAAAATAGAAGGGAACAAACAAGAGAAGATAGACCTTTTCATTGTGAAAAAAACCTTAGAAAATTAGTGATCTCTGCCCCTAGAATTCAAGTAAGAAGATCTAATTAAAATTGTAATAGTCATGAATTGAAATTATGCTTTCAAACATAAGAATATAAATGATGCAACATAACATAATCAAAGAACAGATCGAGGAGGAGAAAAAACAGTAAGATCTAAATCGATGAAAAAACCATCAAATCAATGCTTTACATCCGAGGAAAGATCAAAAGACAGAGAAAGAAAAGAGTTTGGTGGCAACTCATCTTTCATGTCTCTGAACCTCATAAACCCTAATTTTTCAAAAATGAAAACAGAAACATAATCAGAACACAAAGATAAAGAAACCCTAATTGAACTCCAAAAATTTTAAACCCTAAATATAACCAATCTAAATTTCATGAAATGAAAAGTGAGGCAAAGCTCACCAAAGGATAATTTGGGGTAGACGATGAAGATCGCAAGGAATGCAAGCCGTAACTTACTTCTCACGCTCTATTTGAAGCGCACATGAGAGAGAAGGAAAAGAATTGAATGAAGGTGAAGATAGCGATAATGTAGAGAAGAGAAGAAAGAGGGAGAGAAGACGAACCTGAGAGATGAGCCGAAGAAAGAACAAGCCTTCGTCGATTTGCATAGAGATAAGTCATCCTTCGTCGATTTGTTTGGAGATGAACTTGAGACGATAGGAGAGGGTAAGACGAAGAGAGAATAGGGTAGTGAAGAGAAAGGAGAGGGAGAGAACGTGATTTTTAGGTTTAAAATGACTTATACCAGTGGTTGAAAAGAACATCAATACTAGCAGTTGACCCGGCCGCTGGTAAAGGAAGCCGCTAGTAAATGACTTTTTTTTTGTAATGTCATGAATAAGACTATGCACCCCAAGGAAAGAAGTTTGGTAGGATAAATCCTTTATCCAGTAACTCTTGGAGTTGCACTTTCAACTCTTTCAATTTTGTCGGTGCCATACTATAAGGTGGAATGGAGATGGGTACGATGCTAGGGAATAGATCAATGCGAAATTGAACTCTTGATCTGGAGGTAAACCAGATAATGCTTTCAGGAAAATATCCAAAAACTCATTCATTATAGAAATGTCATACAGAGTAGGTCTCTTTATAGTTGTGTCAATAATATGGGCTAAATATACTTCACACACTTTGTGCACTAGCTTACGCACTTCTATTGCCAAGATTATATAAGTTGGCACTACTCGATGCTCACTGGTAAAAATGACTGCCGAGTATCTTGGCTTTCAAAATTTTACTTTCTTAGTAAAACAATCCATAGATGCCTGATAGAGGTATAACCAATCCATTCACAAAATAGTATCAAAATCCCTCATCTCTAACAGAATCAAATCTGTCTCAAGAACTACTTTGACTATCCATACATCACAATTTCTGTATACTACATTTCTAACCAACTATTCACCCAGGGATGTAATCACTAATAACTCTTCCTCAAGTGGGGTCAAAGGTCAATCTGCGTGTCTAGCAAATCTTGTACTAATAAGGAATTATCGGACCCCATGTTAATAAGTATACAAGTATCAACACAAAAAATTTTCATAATATCTATTAATATAAACTGTCAAGTAATTATTTTTGAAATCTCATAATACATATTCCATACAGGCCTCGTATAGCATTTCATTAAATCATATATAAATATCAACCATTCAACATATGCTCTTAGAATAATCGTTAACACCTTCAACGTCATGTAACATTTATAATCATGCTTTTTAAATCAATAAATTTATTCTTAAACAAATTTACTTGTGACAACATTTGGCCTCTTCATTAGTCATTGTAAAGATCCTAGTCTGGACTCGAGTTTGAGGACATTGGGGATTGGTAGCCATGGTGTTGCTTTCTGCCCTTGTTCTTGGAGTGGTGTTGAAGGGAGGTATGGTAGTATCAGCTGGTCCACCCTTGGAGCCACTAGAAAAAACTTGGTTTTGTTGACTCCCTTGCCCTCTCAAACTTAGTTCGGGACAAATATTTCGGAGATGGCCCTCCTGCCTACAATGATAGCACTTCCTAGGCGCATTGCAGAGCCTAAAGTAGAATTTCTAGCAATTTTTACAACGGTCACTCTTGTTTTCCACCTACCGGGTTTTGGACACGGAGCAAGTATTTGGGGTACCCATTTTAGATTAGTGTTGGTCTTGGGGAGAGTTGATGGATCCCATAACAAAGGCACTACCATAAGAACTTGTGCTCTTATTTTTCGTAAAACTTTGCCTTAAAGTAGACTAGAATGTCATTTTCTTACCATAACCCTCTCTATCCTTTCCTCTTTCTTGAACCATCTTCTCAGCCCTCAAATCTACTTGTAAGACATCCTTAAAAGTGTGAATATCAGTAGCAGATATCTTTTCTCTAATACTTAAATTCAAGCCATCTTCAAACTTAGAGCACAAATATTTTTCAGGGGTTGTAATCTCCGGAGCAAACAAAGATAACTCTCTTAGCTCGATTTTATATTCTACCATTGACTTGTTTCCTTGCCTAAGATGGAAAAATTCATTCCTCTTCAATTCTTGATAAAACCTAATATAGTATTTTTCATCAAATTTCCTAAGGAATTTACTCAACAAGATGGGGGTAGAGGATCTCCTCTTCAAGTTCTCCTACCATGTACAGGCACTCTTATCAAGCAACCTTATAGCCACCATAAGTTTCATTTCGTCATTAAACCTCATATTAGTTATGGCTTCTTGTGCCCTATTAACCCAATCATTGGCTACCTTAGCATCACTAATGCCCGAGAAGGTCTCACAGCCAAGTTGTCTTGCTTCCTTGATCAACTTGGATAGCTCAATGGTTGGATGGATAGTTTGTGCAACTACCAGTGGAAGAGGAACAACCGGTATTAGGGGAGTGTTTGTAGTGGTGATAGTGTTTGGTAGAGGAGAAGTTTGCATTCGAGTTTGGGTTTGGGTTTGGGTTTGGGTTTGGGTTTGGAATTGGGTACCATATTTTCTCCACTATTCCATATACTATTGGAAGGCGACAAGTGGTAGTGGAGGAATCTCAAATGAAGCAACCAAAGGTTTAGGTGCATTAGAAGGAGGAGCATGGGAAGATGAAGTAGTCTCATGCTTAGACAGAGGAATCTCAATCAATGTCCTTGTTTTTTGACACGGACAATGTGACTCAATTTCTTAGAACCCATGGAGGCTTTGGAATCTTTCAAAACATTTAGAAATATAGAAACCATAAAAAAAATCATTTTGAAACTATTTGAAAGCATTTAAAAATATTTGGAAACATTTAAAAATATTTGAAAACATTTTAAAAGTATCAAAACCTTAACCTTGATACCAATCGAATTGTTACACTCTAACCTTGAGTTCCGAATGCCTGACAACTTCCGCATGATCTAAAAGTACATGTAATCACTAACACAAACCCCTAAGATGACACAAGGCTACGAAGAAACCGTTTCCAAAATTCTAGCACATAAAATATTAAAATCCAAAACATGTAAATTACAGATGAATATGTAACATTTTAAAATATAAATTTCAACTTTAGAAAAACGCATAAGTAAAATATATTATACAAAGAGTTTTCAAAATTAAAATGTCTTAAAATGGATCCGTTTACAAGGCTAAAAAATCTACAACTAGGAATGACTAATACCAACAATTGGTTCGGGAAGGCTTTCTTCTCAACTGGATCTAGTTAGTAGTGGAGTGACTTCTATCTCTATACTTCCTTTGAAAAGAATAAAAATAAAGGAATGAGTATAAAAACACTTACTAAGTGGAGTGCAATGACATAGTTGTATAAGAAATTAGTGGTGAGTGTGAGAATGTCAAGCAATACTTTCTAAATCATATATTGACTCAACAAAAATATCATGTAATTATCTTTGCATCTCCCAACAATTACCAGAGTTTCAATGAAACATAATAAACATTCATTATGCAATTTATTTATTTTTTTATAAACTAAGGGAATGCCTCAAAATCTCTCCATTAGTGGTTTGGTCCGAACTAATGACAGAACCATCAAGGGGTTTTCAATTATTATCAGTCACAAATATCACCACCAACCTTGGCATTAGTTCGTGGTCTCATCGGTGGTGCAACCGAATAGCCTAATGGTGACTTATAGGCATCTCTCTACTATGCCTACCCCCTCAAGTCTAACAAGCTCTCCATGCCACCCCATCGAATCGAACCGTGGAAATTTATACCATTCATCACATATACATGGGTGCTCATACCCCGCACATACACTATTTCACAAAAAAAAAAAACATATTATGTGCTATCGAAAAATCAACAAAATTTTTCAATCCATGAGTTCAACAACAATATCCATTAAGAAATTTAATATAGCGCAATATGCATTTACAAGTGCATATATTTCAAAACTCAGTCAAAATATTTTCAAAGGATATTCCACATTCACAAAATATTATATAAAATCAAGTTTAATAAAGTCATTTATAAAAAAAAACAAGAAAAACATTTCTTATTCACAAATACAACAATCCATCCACTCTCAATGTTAGGAAGGATAATCACTTTAAAACTTCTCTATCGCAAAAGTCTTACCTCGTTTAGCTCTATCCAACCCCTCAATTCTTGTTTCCAAAGAGTCCTTCCAGTTTGGGTTACATCGAAACTCTTGATTCTCTTCTTTTTGTGACACTATATATATTCTCAAGTCCTTCTCCAAAATCAAAGCTAAAATCTAATTTTGGGGAGTTGGATGAGTAGTTCGATACTTTTGATCTTGACTTTTGGCGGTGGATTAATCAAGTTTAGGCATAAGAGAAGAATATTGGAAGAAAGAGAGGAATAGTCTAGAAAGTAAGATGAAACTCTTGGGTCTTGTGGATTCTAGAGTTTCCTTTCTGCTTTTATCTCCCAACCCATTTCCAACATTTGCTTAGTGACTTGGTCACATTTCTAAATTGCATAAATGTCCAATATGTCCTCTTGGGTTATTGGGAAGCTCAATCTTTTGCACTCAAGTACTTGAAATTATATTCTGCTGAGAAGAGGTCACTACAAAACAAATGTTCTATGTAGACGGATGAAAACCATCTAGTAAACCTACTAAAATCATTGGCAAAACTTTCTCTAATGGATAGACCTTCATTTGGCTATACACCAGTCGGAATAGGTTTATCTCGATAGTTTTGATCACCGTTGGAGTATGTCCTAAATTTATAGTAATAGCAAAAAAAGTATTAGTAAAATTACTATATTTTATTATCGGTTTTAAAAGTATTGGTAAAAGTTACTACATTTTATCTCAGTTACTACGTGTGTTAAGAAATGTTATTACCTTTATCATTAATTATCACAACTGTTAAGAAATGTTACTGTCATTTATCGTTAGTTACTATATATTTTAGAAAATGTTACTACTATTTATAATCCGTTACTACTTGGTTACCACTTAAGAAATGTTACTGTCCTTTATCATCGGTTACCACATATATTAAATGTTATTACATTTTATTATCGGTTATCATAAGGGTTATCACAACTGTTAAGAAATGTTACTGTCATTTATCGTTGGTAAGTACATATGTTAAGAAATGTTACTATTATTTATTGTCGGTTACTACTTGGTTACCATTTAAAAAATGTTACTGTCATTTATCATCGGTTACCACATATGTTAAATGTTATTACCTTTTTTCATCGGTTACCATAAGTGTTAAGAAATATTACTATGTCGGAGACCATTATTTTATTGTAGTCATTTATTATCGGTTATTATTAGTTACCGCATGTATTAGTATAAGTTACTGTCATGTATTATCAGTTACCATAGGTGTTAAGAGCTAAACCACCCTTTTTATCGTTGGTTACCATATGTTAGTATAAGTTACTACTTGTATTATCAGCTATATGAAATGTTACTATCTTTTATCGATGGTTACCATCATTTTATTATAGTTATTTATCGTTGGTTACCATTAGTTACTGTATGTTAATATAAGTTACTGTCATGTATCGTCAGTTACTATAAATGTTAGGAAATATTACTCTATTAGGAAATGTACTCGCTTTTATCATGTTAGGAAATGTTAGAGACAAATTTACTATTACCACATGATACGGTTTTTTTTTTAAGTTGGTATAGATTGGAATTGCTCTAAGTAAAAGACTAGAAAATAAAGAAATTATAAAAATAATATAAACAGAGAATGTTGATACACTGATTTCTAAGCAAAATGACAAATACATATAAGAACCATAAAAAAAAGATTGCAAGTCATACAACTGCATTCTTCTATGATGTTACCATCACAATTGGAAGTATCTTTATCCGTAATTTTTTGTGTCAATCTATTCATAAAACCATTAGTGAAATTAATATAATGATACTATAAAGAATTGTTGTAAATGAAAATATTACCTTTTGGAGATAGGTAGTGATAATGATGATAGTGATGATAATGGTTGGGTTCTACGTGAAGAACCTAACAATTTAAATAATTTGGATCATTATTTAAAGATAAAAATGAAATTAGTAAAATTATGAGAAACTAGACAAAATTAGTAAGATTATGCGCTTGCCTTTTTCTTTACAGCGTTGGTCTCTTTTCTTAACAACTGTTCAAAATAAAAAAATCAAAAATCAAAAATAGATAATTAAAAAATTACAAATTAAAATGATATGTTTATTTGTAAACCTGGGGTAACATCTTGGGAAGATGATTGAGTTTGTTTAGACAAAACTTATTCTTGGAATGGTTATAATTCTTCGTGTCATCTATAATGCTCATCTCTCCCAAAAATATAAAATCTTTCAAATGGCCAAGTAGTAGAATGCAGACTGACTTTCTTATAAAAAAAAATATGATTAACTTTTGATAAAAGTTTACAAAATGAGTGAGAGGTTTAGATGGGTTAAGGGAGGAGAGTAAAAAAAATGTGATTAACTGTTGATAAAAGTTTGCAAACTGAGAGGTTTAGAGAGCTTGAGAGCTTTTAAGGGAATGAGAAGTTTTGATGGTGAAGGTGTTCCGCAAATGATTTATAATATATCATTTTTAAAGATAAATTTTCAAAACCCGCTTTTTCTTTCAATCTTTTTCCTGCCTTTATTTTCATTATCCCCGCCTCTATTTTTTTATGATCCGTGTTGTTATTAATTCTTTATATTTTTTATACTTTTAATCTTCTATATGCATTATTTAGGTTACTGAGAAAATCACTTACTGTTTATTACCTTGCTATTACTACATTTCATGCACTTGCCTTTCGTCCCATGACCTTGCTAACTATGTCCATTTGATTAATAAAAAATAACGTGTATTCATAACAATTCTTATTAATTCAAATATAGTTTTCATTTAAATTTTTATCATCAAAACCTAAATAAAATCTAATTCAAACCTAATTAAAATCTAATTTTTTGTGAGATAGGATACACGTAATTCACCCGCACAAACACTATAAATGGTATAAGTGCACAATAGTTAGTTTATGTACGTTACATGCATGATTGGTTCGTATGCATGAGAAGTTGGTTTGTGTATGTTGGATTATGTAAATGTATGAATATATCAGGTAACATGCCAAATATATCATCATCGTCAAAAAGATTATCATTTGAAGGATTATCTAGATTGGATTGATTCAATGCATGAAACGTATATTTTCCGTTCTCTCCCTGTGATATATCCACTCTTCATGTATAGGTATGATATCTTGAGAAATAAATAAGCAAATAAGTAAAAAATGCTTTAGGTAAAAAATTTGATTAAATTGATGCTAATAAATAAATAAATAAATAAAATGTTTCTGATACAGAAATTTGATTAAATTGGTGTTAAAAGTAGAAAATTGTTTTGGCGTAAAAAAAAGGTCATACTTTAAATGTTAAAATCTTGTGTTGTAACTTTTTTTTTTTTTGAATTTACATAAAATTTGCCCTGCAGATGGAACTGCACATGCCGCGTGGGTGCGCAAGCATGCGCAATGCGTGTGGTGGTACCACATGGGCAGGCATGGTGTGCTGCCCACGCATGTGCGGTGGCACCACGCGGACATGCGCGGTGCCACCGTACAGGCAATTCTTTGCCCGGTGCTCGTGCATGCACCTGCGGTATGCTGTGAGGGCCCCACACGAGGGCACCCGCGCATGTGCTATGCACAGGTGTTGCAACCGTACAGAAATGCACGGTGCCACCGTGCAGGCAATTCTTTGCTTGGCGTCTACACATGTGCGTATGGTGTGCCACAGGGCACCTACGCGTGTGTTGTGTCGCGTGGTGGGACCATGCGGTGCCACCATGCAGGCAATTATTTGCCTGGCACCCGCACATACATTGGCATGCGTGGTGACACCGTGCGAGCAATTCTTTTCCTTTTTTTTGGCAAAAAATTGTTAGCTAGGAGTTTCGAACTCAAGTTATGAACCTCAAGTAACCAATTCCAACCAGTATGCCTAAGCACCTTGTTTGAGGTTTTCTTTTATTTGTCTCTTCGTTTCCTTTCTATCTCACTCTCAACTTTTGTAATTTTTTTTATCTCACTCTTACATTTTTTTTCCCTTATCTCGCTCTCACCTTTTTTCTTTTTCTTTCACTTTGGGGTCATTTTGTTTTCTTTTTTTTTTTCCTTTTCCATTCTCATTGATGATATATTCAAACTATCGACCTAGGTTTCTCAAGATGTATACAAATAATGATAAATGAATTATGACCTATTTATATAACATAAATTGATAATTAATTAGGTTATATAACATCAAATATTATATTGTACTAATATTATATTATTGACAATTACATTATTTAAATTAATATTAATAATTATAATTTTATATTACGCTACTACCTCCACTCATCCACTCATCCAATTGAGGATATCCAACATGAGAAATGAGGATATCTAACATGAGGATTGTATCACCTAAATTGGTCCCATCAGTGGATTATTGATAATGTAATTTATAATAATACGTATAGTAATACATATAGTAATAGATATAGTAATATATATGTATTATATAACAATATAATATTAATATTATTACGTTATTGGAAAATGGTGCATTTCTATTTCAAAGCAATTTCAAATTTTTTGCTTTTTTGATTATTATAGTTTTTTTACCGTACTATAAGATTCTTACCTCTATTACTATATAACTAATACTACCACTAGTAATATATTTCTACGTTACTATTATATTACTATATTGTACTATATTTCTTATTTTATTATTACTACATTTTTACCTAATTTTATATTTACATAATTTCATATTATTATATTATTTAAAATAATAATATTTATTATATCATCATATTTAATTTATATTTTAAATTTTTTATAATTAATGAATGTGACTTCACGGGTCATAATATATGGAGGCAGGCGGGGGTGGAGATGTGCGTCATTGCAAATGATGCTTCATATTATTACATTATTTAAATTAATAATATTAATTACACACTTAATTTATTTGTTAATTTATATTTTAGATTTTATAATTAAAGAATATGATGAGTCATAGTAATTTATATAGTAATTTATATAATATAGTGTTATATTTTTAAAAATTCATTGAATTGATAATATAGTATTATAATTTGAAATTATGAAATGGTGTAATTAATTATGTTAATTATATGATATTTAATATTTTTAATTATATTGGTATAATTATTGGTGGAAAAGTAAGGGAAATTTAAAATCCAAATTTTGTTTTGTATTGGCAAACTATACAATATTTTTAAATAAATAGGAACAATATTGAAATTATTTAAATTATTAATAATTTTATTTGAAATAATAATAATAAAAACTAAGAAAATCTTATGAAACATAAAGAAATTAAAGATGCACCTTCCAACTCAACTCCTATACCATTAAAATATTGCTCTGTACTGTAGCATTAACATCCATTAATATTGATTAATATTAATATTAATACACACACAAGATACATGGTTATATTATTATGGTAATGTAAGATTATATTATTATGGCCAAAAGTTTTGTAAATTTTTTCGATTTTCATTACCAATAGTTGACATAAGGTTTAATAATGTGTTTCGAGTGACATATCATATGCTTATGTTTCAAGTGAAATATTAATACACGCGAATCAAATGTTGAAAATAAATTTTCAAAACATCTTTTCCTTTTCCGTGCCTTTTTTCATTAGAAAATTTAAACCATTTTGCGTGTTTTTTATTACAAATTTTGTGGGATGCATTATAATTTTTGACCACCTTTTTTTTAATCGTCTGGTTTTTCATAGTTTAGTAATTGTTTTAGTCACATGATATAGTGAATACCCATCTTTCTTCTCTTCCCATATGTTTCCAATATTTCCATAAGTGTTATTTCCAATTAGCTTAGAAATGTGAATTTTATGACTTGTTATGATTACGTTCATACAAATGCAACATATATGTTATTTTCTATGTTGAGTTAGGTTTTGTACAAATTTTATACAATTATTGACTTACCACTTGTTACAGAGTAATGGTCAAATGCACTTGTCACTACCATTTATTATTTGTTATATATCACTTATTATCATTTGTTACCATATCTTACATGATAGAGAATAAAATACTTGTTACTATTTGTTAAAAATCAAAAATCACTTGTTACCATGCCATATTATACAAATTTTATACAATTATTGTCTTACCACTTGTTACTAACTTATTACTTGTTACCATTTATTAATAATCACTTGTTACGACTTGTTACCATATTATATTATATAAATTTTATACAATTATTATCTTAGCACTTGTTACCAGGTGTTGGAGAAATCGTCAAATGCACTTATACCTTATTACCATTTGTTATTTATTATAGATCATTTGTTATCACTTATTACTATGTCTCACACGATAAGCATAAAAGTACTTGTTACCATTTGTTAAAATCACTTGTTATCATGACATATTATATAAATTTTATGCAATTATTATCTTAACACTTGTTACCAAGTGTTGAAACAATAGTCAAATGCACTTATTACCTTGTTATCATTTGTTATTTGTTATGGATCACTTGTTATCACTTATTATCATGTCATACATGATAGAGAATAAAAGTATTTGTTACCATTTGTTAAAAATCACTTGTTCTTACTTGTTATCATGACATATTATATAAATTTTATACAATTATTGTCTTACCATTTGTTATCAAGTGTTGGAGCAATCGCCTAATGCACTTGTTATCTTGTTATTTGTTATAGATCACTTGTTATCACTTGTTACCATATCCTACACGATAGAGAATAAAATTACTTGTCATTATTTATTAAAAATCACTTATTACCACTTGTTAGCATGCCATATGATACAAATTTTATACAATTATCGTCTTACCACTTGTTACCAGATCTTGGAATAATCATCAAATGCACTTGTTATCTTGTTACCATTTGTTATTTGTTATGGATCACTTGTTATCACTTGTTACCATGCTCTACATGATAGAGATAAATGTACTTGTTACCATTTGTTAAAAATCACTTCTTACCACTTGTTACCATCCTATATCACTACACATGATACCAATAATTATAGTAGGTTGATTAAATATAAAAATAGAGAAGATAATTGAAATAAATAGGGTAAGATTATTTTGGTGCCAAATTGATTAAGTTGGCGCCCTAAATCTAAATAAATAAGTGAACAAATATTTTTCACTCCAAACTTTTTCGCACTAATTTTCTTGGCGCCCAAAAAATGGCATCAAAGAGGAGGAGGAAGTGGATGCGTGTTTTTTTAATTGATATAAAATTATATACTCATAATCAAAAAAGTATATATGAGAAACTCGTATGATATAAATTAATAATTTAATATAAATACAAATTTTAAATAATAAAATTAGTAATATAATTTAATAATTTCATATCAATATATTAAGTAAATTAATAATATTATTATTTTAAATTCTGGGCGGGCCCGCATGGCAAGCAGGTAGCACGACGCAGGCTTGCATGTTAGAGCCACGAGGCATGCATGGGCGTCCTTGCACTTGCCACCAGTGCAAGCCCCGCATGGCCCTGCTTCGCAAATGTGTGTATGTGCGCTTGCCCACGCGGTTGTGCCGCATGGGCATGCGCAGTTGTGTCACGCAGGGATGTGTGGGCACCCGCGCATGCTTGTGCTCCGTGCTTGCCCACGTCATTTAGCTGCATGAGCATGCGTGGTTGCACCACGTAGGCATCTACAGGCCAATAGATGGAAAAAAATTGCTCAAAATGGAAAAAATTGAAAAAAAAATTGCATTCAATCATTCATACATTCATACATATTTACTAATATTCACTAATATGAGTGAATCAAAAAAACAAATGAAAAAACATAGAATTATAATAAAATACAAATGAAAACAAAGTGGAAATTATAGAAATTGACTTTGGGTCTAAATCTTTTGGCTTAACGAGAAGAGGATCCACTTGCAGCAGCAGGAGAAGAGAATGGTACTGGAGTAGCACCACTTGTAGAGCAAAAAAAGGATTATCATCCCTCCCCCTCGGAGAAAATGAAGTTCTCGAAGGAAAACCATTTACAAATATATTTACAAATTACAACTTACGTTGCAAATTATAATTTAAATTCTATGAAAGGTCGAGATGAATTCGTTGGACAAATCAATACCAGATAAGCTCCACATATAAATTATACAGATAGACACACAAAAACATTTCATAAATTTATCATTTCAAAAAATAAAAAATTATATAATATAAAAAATTAAGAGATACAATAAGTAAACTAGAAATGATAATTGAAATAATGAAAATGGAAAAAATATGAATCTCCTATTGTGTGAAGTACGAACCAACCCTTACCATTATCAATTACACTTAACGCAACTTACTATATCTTACCACAACTTATCATACTATATGAACACCATGATAACATTGCCATGATAACATGGTAACACCAACCCTTATCACCTTTCCATTACATCTTATTACATCTTTATCCCCACTCGCTCACAAAAACAACACTTATACTAATTAATTAACACACTCAATATATAGTTTATAGACGGTGGATGATAACTGTTTCAAGTGATAGAGTCGTGATAAACTCCATAGTTGGTTAGTAGTCTCCATCCCTAAACATTCCTTATTTACTCACCATTTTTTTTAAAATGTCACTATGTGATAATGTGCAAAATCTTATATTTATTTTTTCATATCAAGGTTTGATTTTAGATTTGTTAGTACCCTAATAATTGTTTTTATGGCCTTTTTATTTTTAGCGATCAAAATTGGAGGTTGGATCAAATTGGGTCTAAGAAGGCATTTTTGGAGCTAAATAGTCCAAAGTTTCAATTGGGCCTACAAAGGAAAAGAAGAAGTCTCTAGAATGGAAACTTTATTTTAGAAATTTTATTTCAAATAAAATTATTTAAAAGAGTTAATTGTTTCCTATTTTTCTTAAGGAGAGAATATTTTTTAGATCTAAGTCAAAAAAAGAAGACTTTTAATTCTTTTGGGAGCCTCAAGCCTATATATATGCCTCTCCAATGAAGCATAGAGGCATTCTACTTTCTTCCTGTGTAGCAGCACATTACTATTCTTTTTTTTTTATTTTGTGCTTTAGTTTTCTCTTTCAAGTACAATTGTTCTTTTATTGATTCAAGAATATGATTGCCACCATTAGTGGCTAGTTTCTTTCTTCTGATTCAAGAGAAATTTCATTGATTGTATTCACTGTGAGGTTATGTGGTTTATTTAATTTCTTGTATTTTTAATTCAAGTATTTATCGATTCTTGATTTTATTTACATAAAGGATTGATATTGGTTAATCTGACAATTTAATTCAATATCAATTTTTTTACTGCATCTAGAATTTTAGTGCTTCATAATTGTCATGAATGAATAGTACAAGTAGCAAATATGTTATTTATATTTATAGGTCATTTGCCAATATTCATTTTAACCTAAGGAATCGAGAAAACAAAAGCAAATAAAGGGAATCAGTCTCTCAATTTGTATGCATCGAATTCTCATGGAGAAGGAAGCCAAACCAGTGATGAAATCACAAAGGAAACTCAACCCAACCATGAAGGAAGTGGTGATGAAGGAAATTCTCAAACTTTTGGATGAAGGAATAATTTACCCAATTTCAAACAGCAAGTGAGTGAGTCCAATCCATGTGGTACCCAAGAAAACGCAGATCACGGTGGTAAGAAATCAAGACAATGAGTTGGTACCCATGTGAGTGTAAAATGGTTGGCGAATGGTTATTGATTTTAGAAAGCTAAATTTAGCCACTGGAAAAGATCATTTCCCTTTACCCTTTATTGATCAAAATTAGAGAGATTAGCCGGGAAATTATTCTTTTGTTTTCTTAATGGTTTTTCAGGTTATTATTAGATTGTGATCGCACAAGAAAATCAAGAGAAAACCACATTCACATGTCCATTTGGGACATTTGCTTATAGGAGAATGCCTTTTGGTCTATGCAATGCCCCAGGTACATTTCAAATATGCATGTTGAGCATATTTTATGAATATATTGAGAAATGCATTGAAGTGTTCATGGATGACTTCATTGTTTATGTAGACTCATTTCATAATTGCTTAGGACATTTGATAAAAATTCTTAAAAGATGCATGGAAACGAACTTGATCTTAAATTATGAAAAATATCATTTCATGGTGAAGGAAGGTATTGTGCTAGGGCATGTGATTTCTTCTAGAGGTATAGAGGTAGATAACACAAAGGTTGATTTGATAAAAATCTTACCCTTCTCTACAAATGTTAGGAAAATACGTGTTTTTCTTAGACATGCAGGTTTTTATTGCAGGTTCATTCAAGATTTCTCAAGAATTCCTTTGCCATTGACCAAATTGCTTCAAAAGGATGTACCATTTAAGTTCGGGTAACAATGCAAGGAAGCATTTGATAAACTCAAGTGCCTATTGACCATAGCCCCACTCATTCAACCACCTAATTAGGACTTGCCTTTTGAAATCATGTGTGATGCAAGCAATTTTGTTATAGGCGCTATTTTGGGCCAGCGGATTGATAAGAGGCGCCGCGTCATCTATTATGCTTTGAGAACATTGAATGCTGCTCAGTGTAACTACACCACCACTGAAAAAGAGCTTTTAGCAATTGTTTTTGCTTTAGATAAATTCAGATCATATCTTTTTGGTTCTAACGTGATTGAATATTTTGATCATGCAGCTTTAAAGTATTTATAGGCAAAAAAATGTCATGCCCCGACCCGCAGGTCGGGCACGTGAATAGATATGGGCTCCGATGGCTTCATTATGTGTATCTTCAAGTGCCTATCTACAGTCATGTAATTCTGATTCAACCGATGGCTTCATTATGTGTATCTTCAATCAAAGGTTCGTTCCTACTCCCCAAATTGTTGTGACAATATTTCATCAATGGGAAAGAAGATAGTTGCTGGACATAGATATGGGCTCCGAGAACGACAGGGTACTTATTCTTCACGTAACACCCCATCTCAACGAGTACGAGTCACAAACCCAAGCGGCGACCCAATCTCTCTATCTTTAGACGATCAACCATTGCCTTTAGCAACTTCTTCCACACAGTTATCCCTGCAAACACCTAAGGCATCTCCACAGCGTCCAAAATTGCATATTAGGCCTCGGGTGTGAATGCCCATACCAACAGATTCATAGCAAAGACCTCACATGCTACTTCTGTGGTCGACTGCAACCTCCTTAAGTGCCAACACTACAATTGAACATCCTGCTATAGAAGCCTTTTCCCCTTCAATGGAACCTACAAATCCTTTGATGGACCCTGCAAATTCAACTCCCACAGACCAGCAACAACCATCTTCTTCCAAAAAAACAAAGTTGCGGTCTCGCATTGCAAAAGGGAAGGCTATCATTCCTCCATAACCATCGAAGTTAGAAGGCTGTCTAAAGTTCATTCTGCAGAGCACAAATGTAGGTGCTCTGATATCTCCACCAGAACTATTACTCCTTGCAAATATTTCCATGTTCCTATACTTGAATCATTTGGATTGTTTGATAGAATCATTGGTTTTTTATCTGCAATTGGTTGGAGTCAATACATGAATCTATCATTCCCTGCATTTAGAGAACTTACATGTGAATTCTACACTACATTTAGGTTTGACACCTCTACACAGCTGATAGTAGACACCCCAAGTATCATTGAATTCCGCTTGATGAACCGTGCATTTCACTTTTCCTTGACATAATTTAGTAAGGCTTAGGGTTCTTGGACATACCTAGTTCTTGCGCATCTGCTTGTTCTCATCTTTGCGATTACACACCTCATTTTAACTCCTACTGCTCCAGTATTTGGTTTGAATTGACAACTGATCCTAATCATTTTGATCCTAGTCATTCCAAAGGCTATTATCTTAAGGATCATGCATTGCAAGCCATACAAAGATTTCTAGCCTTTAGTTTTTCTGGGAGAAAGGCTAGTTCTGCTGTGTGCACAAAACCTGAATTGTTTTTCTTATGGTCTTTGACTCAAAATCAAAGGGTTAATTTTGGTTATTGGCTTGCTACTCAATTTAGGAATGTTGTGAATTCTTCTGCTAGACCATTGATTCTTGACTCCTTGATCACACACTTGACTGTTAATTTGAAAGTTTTGGACTTGGCATATTACATTATGAATATTGCTTGTTCGACTGAACCATTGGATTTTGAGTGCTTATTGAGAATGGGTGTTGTCTCTATGAAGGATGGTGTTTATCATTTTACATCGCTAGATGATTTTCGGTCGAGAGTTCGTTCTAGTTTTGCAAGTCCTTCAAATACTTTGAGACAACAGCCTTTCACCGCTCTGGCTCAAACTGTGCAAGACATGCAGCAACATATATCGAGGTTGGAAAGGAACATTCAAGCACTAGCCGATTTTGTGGGGTTTCAACTTCTGTTCCCACTATCATCTTAGGGGAGTTATCGTGTTCTTTATCTTTCTTGTCATTGTCCCTTTTAATGCCTAGCTTCTTTCCTTTCTGAGATTAGTATAAATTTGTGCTGATTGTGAGTTGCTTAGGCTTTGTGCTCACATTCTCTTATCTTTTGCATACATCAAGGACAATATAGTATTTAGGTGTGGGGAAAGATTTTTATGTCAATGTCATTTCTTTTATTCTTCTTTGGAGCTTCGTACCCTTTGGATTTTATCTGATAATGATTTTAAGTGAGTATGCATTGATGATTTGAGTTGAAATGCATGAAAGAGACAAGTGTAATTAGTTATTTTTGGATAAAATTGTTTTGAGCGTTCTATTGATCTTGATGATTGAGTCAATTGAAGATATGATAAATTTGACACATATTAAACACTTTTGTGAGCTTTTGAGCCTTAAGAGCATACCATCAATTTTGTTTTAAATTTTCTTTGATGAGTGTTTATCAATCATAGTATATTTATTCTAGAACTTGCTTTGCTATACTTTTTGAGACCACATTCATGAGTTCATGTATTAATATAATGGGGGCACGTAAGTTTACCCTTTTTAGCTCTCGAAAAAAGACATTCCCGTGCATATACTGCTCATAGTGAAACCGTTTGAGCTTATACCCATTTTTTTTGTTTTAAACTCATTAATTAACACATAGTCTTCTCTTTTACGCTTAATCTTCTTTTTGATCCTTATATCAAAGAAGCATGTGTTTAGAGCAAGAATTGAATGGTTATTTGTAAAATGGAATGTGATAACTTTATTTTGGGAATTATATTTAGGGATTCGATCATATGTTGGGGTAATTTGTGTATGTTCCATATTTTCATTTATCATCAAGTCCGATTGTCTTTGGAAAAAAAAGATGATGATGAAAAAAAGGAAAAAAAAATTCTCAGAAATTGAATTTAGGAAAACGAAAAAGTTTGATTAAGGAATGAGATGTTCTTGTTTGGGTATTTTTTTTTGGAGTTGATTGTATTTTATGATATGGGATATGTTTGATATAGGGAAATGGTTTTGTGATTCTTGATATGTTTCTTTTGATATATTTATTACACATCACACTTACCCTTTTATACTATCTTTACTCAAGCCACGTTACAACCCTTATAAAGACCTCCGAATTTTTGTTTTGAATTCATATACTTAGTGGTGGAGATTTGATAAATAAGCTTATGGTAATGATATGTTTTGATTTAATTTTGAGAGTTACTAACAAGTTCCCTTAAACACTTTAAGTGTATACGAGTGAACTCTTTGTGAGGGTACTGAATCTTAAGACATTGAATTTTGATGAGATTGTTGAGTTTGATGGGATGCTTATGTTTTCCTTTAAAGTTATAATACTATGATCACTTGCTCTCTAGATTGTTGTTTTGATTTGAATTTTTCGATATGTGCTGATTTGGGGTTATTTGAAGATGAATTAAAAGAGAGGAAGGAGTGAAAAAAATGAAGAGTTGTGTGACATTGGTTTAGTGAATGCTTGAGGACAAGTATTGGTTTGGTGTGGGAGAATTTGATAATGTGCAAAAGTTATATTTATTTTTTGATATCATGGTTTGATTTTGGATTTGCTAGTGCCTTAATAATTGTTTTTATGACCTTTTTATTTTTATGGATTAAAAATTGGTGGTTGGATTAAATTGGGCTTAAGAAGGCATTTTTGGAGCTAAATAGTTCAAGATTTCAATTGGGTCTATAAAGGAAATGAAGAAACCTCTATAATGGAAACCTTATTTTAGAAATTTTACTTCAAGTAAAATTGTTTAAAGAAGTTACTTGTTTCTTATTTTTTTTTAGGGAGAGAATATTTTTGAGATCTAGGTCAAAAATAGAAGACTTCTAATTCTTTTGGGAGCCTCAAGCCTATATATATACCTCTGCAATGAAGCATAAAGGCATTATACTTTCTTCGTACGTAGCAGCACAATACTATTCTTTTTTTTTCTTTTTCGCTTTAGTTTTCTCTTTCAAGTACAATTGTTTTTTTATTGATTCAAGAATATGTTTACTACCATGAGTGGCTAGTTTTTTTCTTTTGATTCAAGGGGAATTTTATTGATTGTATTCACTGTGAGTTTATATGTTTTATTTAATTTCTTACATTTTTAATTCAAATATTCATCGATTCTTTGTTTTATTTACATGAAAGATTGATATTTGTTAATCTGACAATTTAATTCAATATCAATTTTTCTACTACATACTGAATTTTAGTGATCTGTAATTGTCATGAATGAATGGTACAAATAGCAAATAGGTTATTTATATTCATAGGTTATTTGTCAATATTCATTTTAATATAAGGAATCGATAAAAAAAAATCAAATAATTGTACGGCTATCCTGGTTATTTATATTTTGATTTAACTGTTTTTACAGAACTTAATGTTATCGTTATATTGATATGAAACGTTGTCGTGTCTACTCGATTAATAATAAATTTTAATTGGATACTGGATTTGGTCAATTAATTTAGGAAAACACAAGATTTATTACGGCTATCTTAATAAATTTAAGGTTAAATGCTTGAATCGTAAGAATAATATTTTTAACCGATGATTAGTGAAACAATTGTATGTGTGAACCCTTGGATCGGAATTTAACATATTGAATTTCTTCTTTAATTTTAGTATTCTTACATTCTTTATTTGTCTTTTAAATTTAAGATTTAATTTTTGAGTTAGGAATTATTATACAAATCCCCCCTATTTATTTTAGCAATAACTAAGAGATTAAGTTAACATAGTTTTCGTGGAATTCGACCTGATACCGTTATTGTTACAAGTGTGTTGCATTGGGGGAATCAGTATTAATTTGAAGGATTCAACAACCCGTCTACTATGGTTACTAAACAAAAGTCAATTGACAATAGTCAATAATAGTGGCTAAAAATCTATATTTATCCATCACAAGTTATAGCCACTACAACATTGTTATACGGACACCTTTCAAATGATGGCTCAAAACCATAAGGATAGAGCATTGCTTATACAATTGCCTTTCAAATCATGAATACAAACCTATATTTACCGATCACAAGTTATAGCCGTAAGGATACAACCATTGCTTATACAAACATCCTTATATCTGTAAGTATAGAGTATTATTTATACAAAGCTAAGCTAACTTTAGCCATGGTTGATAAACTTTTGCGGGCGAGCATTTTAAAACCATAGGAAAAAATATTGTATTTCTGACGGTTTATTCAAAACTGTCTGTATAGGTTAAAAAAACGTGAGTAAAAGTTACCAACAATAAATGTTAGCATTAGGATAACGCTTTAATTTTCTAGTATGTGTTTGATGATGAGCAAAGTAAGTTGGAATATATGGAAAATAAAATAGAGATAATAAAAATATAGAATGTTATAAAATATGGAATACATTATGATTTGTATATTATATAACTAAAGGGTTTGAGTAGCATGGTGGTCAAAAGTTTCTTAAAGGAAGTGGAGTATTTGGGTTCAACTCTCTACACTTACATGTCTCACTAGGAAAAGGAATTACCAAGAGGCATATTACAAATGCCTAGAGGAGTGACAAGAGGTACCGGTGTGTCCAACATCAAGAAAGGTAGCAATCACCAAGCCCAAAAATAAATGCAAAGAAAGTATACCGAGGAGTAGAAATAGAGGAGTGCCAAGAGGTGCTGGTGAGTCCAACATTAAGAAAGTTAGCAATCACCAAGCCCAGAAATAAATGGAAAGAAAGTATACCGAGGAGTAGAAATGATCAAGAGAAGTAGAGGAATGAATCAAGAGGTAAATGATACATGTACTAGGAGGTAAGTGTAAATGCTCCAGAAAATGTAAATGTAAATGGTCTGGTCTGGTCCGGTAAGTGTAAATACAAATGGTTCAGTAACCAAAATCCAAGTGCATTCAACACCAAGATCGTCCAACATCTAGAAAGGTAGCAATCACCAAGCCCATAAATAAATGGAAAGAAAGTATACCTAGGAGTAGAAATAGAGGAGTTCCAAGAGGTGCTGGTGTGTCCAACATCAAGAAAGGTAGCAATCACCGAGCCTAGAAATAAATGGAAAGAAAGAATACCGAGGACTAGAAATAACTAAGAGAAGTAGAGCAATGTATCAAGAGGTAAATGATACATGTACTAGGAGGTAAGTGTAAATGCTTCGAAAAATGTAAATGTAAATGGTTTGGTCTAGTAAATGTAAATATAAATCGTCGAGTAAATGTAAATGCAAATGTTCCGGTAACCAAAATCCAAGTGCATTCAACACCAAGATCTAAGAAGTAAATGGAAAAATATTACCAAGAGGTAGCAATAAGAGGAGGAATAGAGTGTATTGGACAAGTAAATGAGAATCGAGAGGTAATACAAGTGTTCTAGCACCAAGAAATTTAAGAAGCATTGGACGAGATATAGTAATCAACTAAAAATGGTTACCACAGAGAAATCAAAATTAGAAAGGATAGTCCACCCAATATTAAAGCTCTATCGAGCAACCCAATTCCTTACCAAGGAGTCAAATTTCTATTGAGTATAGAGCACTCTAATAACTGAATACTTAAAGATTAAAAGCCTATCAATTGAGAGTCTAAGGAAATTCCTGTGCAATTCAAAGGACAAAATCCATATTTAATCTAAATTAATTATTTTCTACATTTTACAAGTTTTAGAAATCTATCAATAACACAATTGGATTTTCTGGTATTACTTTCACTTTACCCGAATAATTTACAATTTTGAGAAATAGTGGTCCATTTTCAGAAACAACCATAAAATTAATTAACAACTTCTGTGGAGTCACTTTATCCGTCACTAACATTATTAACACCTTTCTCTAACCATGTGGTTTTAATTGGTTCCAACAACATTTTTACGGTTACCTTCTCTTGTTGAAAAAGTGTTGTTCTCAATTTAGTATAACATAAAGGCAACTAACCACAAGAGGGCTGACTTGCAGCAAACGTAAAAGCACCAACAAAAAATGAATTTGTAGCAATATAAAATGACAAACCCTTTGGTATAAATCATTCTAACAATCTCAACATCTAATTTTGCTTGGGTTTGCATGTAAAAAACTTTACTAGTAAACGAATCATCAACTCTTCTCTTCTTTAAAAGTTTTAAAGATCTTGGTTGAGTTAAATATAATATATTTGAATCACTATATGTATAGCACAAAGGCACTCGTTTAGATTGTGAGAGTGAAACATTTTTTGTAACTTCATATTCAAACTTTTTCATATTTGAAATATTTTCATCTATCATCTTTTTTTTTTTTGCAAACACTAATTCTTTGTTCACTAATTTTTAGAAGATGATCCAATACTCTTGTGTATGTCCCTTTTTTCGGTGTAAAAATTGCATAACCACCAGCAATTATTCTTGTCATCTCCTTTTTTTTCCAATTTTAGTCTTATATTTCCATAAAAAACTACTTGTTTCATCTTTTGATGTTGAGAAAGGCACACTACTACAATTGAAACTTGAATTAAAATTTGAAAATATCATGAAATAAATTGTAACTTGACAGAAAAAATAAAAAATAAGATATCAAGATTCAAAATTTTAAATTTTAAATTGTTAATAAAATAGACAAAGATTGTTAATAGTAAATCTAATAA
Organism: Dillenia suffruticosa; assembly: GCA_033439265.1. Taxonomy (NCBI): domain Eukaryota; kingdom Viridiplantae; phylum Streptophyta; class Magnoliopsida; order Dilleniales; family Dilleniaceae; genus Dillenia; species Dillenia suffruticosa. Next base: position 16,076,278 of record JAVTVX010000015.1, on the reverse strand, counting down.
AAGAGAAATTAAAAAACTAAATATTTAAATTTAAATAAACACCCCAAATAATGTATCAATATGAATATTAACGTATCAATATGATAACAATTTTAAATAATTTTTAACTTTAACCCTAAAACACTAATTAAAACCTAAATTAATATTAAAAATTTATTTTTTTCTCAAAAATTAAATGATAAATTATAAAATTTAAATTCTAAATATAAAATATAAAATAAAAATCTTAAAGAAAATATTATACAATACTAAAATAATATTATAAATAATAAAAACAGTGCATATGAAATAAAATAAAACCACCTTAGCCAAACATGTTCTAAATTAATTACAATATTAATGAAATTAACTTAATTTCAATGGACTCAATTTCAAAGGAGAAGTTAGACTTCTACTTTAGAGCAAACAAAAGAGTGGCCTAGGAGAAGAAGCCTCTGTCTCATACTATTGACTCTTGACCTTCGCAGACATCAAAAGGGAAGTAGTAGACATCGCTGATGGCGACGAGAGAAGATCAAACGAAGACCAAGAAAGGTGAATTGAAATGGATAATGCGAGACTCACCTTTACATAAATCAAAAGGGTAGACAACAACATTGATGATTGTGAAGGAGGCTAATTGAACACAACAGCGAAGGGTTTGGGTCGATGGTGGCCTCTAAAGATGCAATTTATTACGGTGATGGCGATTAAAGACCAAGAATAGCTGAAGATGAATTTTGATTCTCTCTTCTGCAAATGCTCTGAATTTATAAAAGATTTATTCCAAAATTTTAATTAAATTCTAACTCTATTCTCTTCTGTGTTTGGTGTTCAATTGTATCATGCAATCGCGGGTAGAATTCCAGGCAGAGTTAGAGTTTGTTTGGGAGTTACAGCTCGAGGGAGCACATGTGGGCAAACATGTTTCTTTACATAGTTTCCATTTCTAATACATATTGGAAACACAAAACACATCCTAGCCAACATTTCCGTGCATCATAAGTTATACTATTGGGCCAATAAGCTATGGTGCAAATCATAGCCAACTCGATTAGCATTTCCTTTCTCTATCCTTTTTCTAAAAGGGAGTGAAACAATAATAAATATGAAAGTTCGACAATATTGAAAGAAAGAGAACTGTAGATATGGATACTAAATGAATGCATGCAAAAGTCTTGCATTGTACCTTCCAACATACCTTGGTGAGAGGAGTATTAGGAAAATACTACATAAAAAATAATTATTGCAAATGTGAAAAGTAGATAATATTGAAAGACAGAGTTTTATGCTCATAGATATTGATACTAAGTTTGTGCATGGCAAATCCTTCTATTCCACCTTAAACACTCAATTGACATCATATAAAAGTCTAAAAATACAATGACATACAATATCGATACCTTCTCATTGTATTTAGGAGGCTCACTTAGCACATCAATACTTAGATATAATATGAACTGTGAAAGGTCTAAATTGAATCGTGAATCAAGTTTGTAAGGTCTAGCTGGAATCATGAATCAAATATATACTATTGGGATAATAGTAGAAAATCTAAAGGAGACTAGGATTAGATGTACACCATGTTTGGTAGAATCATTATAAATCTTGGTGTATTTTGTTTATACTCTTCTTATTTGTTCATAGTTCTAATAACCATAAGTCTGTAATATTCTGTAAACTCTTAGAAAATCTTAAACATTGTTATTCAACCTATTCACCCCCTTTGGATTGTATTTCATAGACTAATGTAACTTTAGATAACAGACACTGAAGCTCAAGAAGAAGGTTAGCAATATCGTGATATTTCAGCTTTAGTACTAGAGTAGGAAATAGTGGCTTATCGCATGGAGGACCAAAAAATTAAGTTACTTCTAAAAAAAACATAGTAACAAATGTAGAACGTCTAGTTTCGGGACAACTACCCTAATCTACATCTAAATAAATAGTCAAACTATTAGTAGGTGAAGAGTAAAGCTATAAACCATGATCAATTGTGCCACAATTGCATCATAAAATAGTTTGAGTACTCAAAAGTAAGGTTCTCAGGGATCATGCATAAAAAGTCTTACCTGTTGAACTGCAAAAGTAATATCTGGTTTGGTAATGGTGAGATAGCGAGAGGCATTGTAAGTAATAGCTTCGGGAAGACAGCAATAGAGATATGGATCAGAGATTGGAGGGTGAGTGCAACTAGATAACTTAGCTTTTTTATCGACATGAGTGGTAGAGGCATTATAAGAGCTCATGTTAGCGTGTGCTAGAATTTCTAAAGCATATATGTGCTAGAAAAGGAATAATTGATTCTGTGTATGGGACACAAAGATACCCATAAAATAGTGCAGTTACCCCCATATCAGTCATGGCAAAGTCTTTGCTTAAAGAGGTTGTAATCTAGTATAGAAGAGTAGTAGATGATGTAGTCAATATGATGTTAAAAATGGTTATGTCCCTATCTCGGGAATACACAAAGAGGGATATAATAGATCAACAACTTACAAAGCCGATGGAGGTAATAAAAGTAGCAAACCTTTGGTACCATACCTGTGGAGCCTATTTGAGTCTATAGAGAGACTTTTTGAGATGACAAACATAATCTAGGTGAGGGTCAATAACAAAACCAGGTGGTTGGTGCATGTATACTAGCTGTTGAAGATAGCCATGTAAAAGGCATTTTGGACGTCCAGTTTGTGGATGGGCCAAGATTTGGAGACTGTGTGGAACCATATGAATAGTTGTTAGTTTGACAACAGGACTAAAATTTCATCATGATCTAGACGTGCTTGCTGAGAAGTGCCAACAACGACCAAACGAGCATTATGGTGTATGAGATTGTTATCTGAATCAAATTTATCTTTGAAAATCCACTAAGAATTAACAATGTTAACCCCAGAAAGGCTAGAGAACAAGATCCCAAGTATCATTTTTAATAAGAGCATTTTATTCTTCAAACATGGCTTATTGGAAATTTGGATCTTGAAGAGCTTGTTTGTAACTACAAGGAATGGAGGAGCTAGTGTGAATGTGAAGGGAAAGCAGTTGCTTTGATTTGAATATGCCACATTGACTATGTGTGAACATGTTATGACATGGGGGAGGAGGGGAGTAGGAGGACCAGGTAAGGAAGATGGTGTTGCTATAGGGGTGAGGCAAGAGATGAAGGAGGAGAGGGCGTTGAGACAGTAAAAGAAGAAGACTGATATGTCACGTGGATAGAAGATGATGAAATGGGAAGGATATGGTGAAACAAAGGAGAAGGCATGTCATCGATGAGATTCAGAAAATTGAATGAGGTGGCAATGGGTATATGTTGTGATGCAAAAGGAAATTTCTGGTCAACAAATATAACATGGTGGGATATGACTATCTTCTTAGTATTAATATCAAGACATTTATAGCCACAATGATGTGGTGAATAGCTGAGGAATATATATGGTGCGGAGCACGGAGCTAATTTGTTTGGGATAGAGTAAGACATGTTGGGGTAACAAAGACATCCAAAAGTGAGAAAGTGAGTATAACGTGATGGTTTGTGAAAAAGGGTTTGAAATAGTGTTTGAGTGTAAAATGTTTTGGTGTGTCAGATATTAATAGATACACGATCATATGTAATGCCTCTACCTAGTATGATGCTGGCATATGGATTTGAAAAAAAGGTATACGCACAATATCATTGATGGTGCGTAACATACATTTAATTTTGTCATTTTGTTATGAAGTGCCTGCGTAAGAAAACGGTAAGAGATAACATGATTAGCAAAGAAAGAGATAAATGGGGAGTTGTTAAATTCTGTATCATTGTCACGTTGAAATATCTTAATTTTAGTGTTGAATTGTATGCAAATAAAAGTATGAAAGTGCAAGAATTTTTCAAAAACATGAGATTTAGCCCATAAAGGATACACTCAAACAAAATGTGAGAAATAATCTAGAAAAATCAAGTAGTATTAAAAACTACTTTCACTAGATACAAGGAAAGTCCATAGATTAGAGTCGACTATATTAAAGGGAGCAATGCTGAGTGATTTTGAAGTAGAAAACGGAAGTCTAGTATGCTTTCTTATTTAACATGCATGATAACAAGTGGGAGAAGTGATTTTATTACATGGAATAAAATTCTTTGATGACAAGTAATTAAAAGTATATACTCCTGGATGACCAAGACGTCTACACCAAGTGGTGCAATAAGAAATAGCCAGAGTAGAAGAAGGAAAGGAAGTGTAAGAACGAGTTACTGGATACAGATCTTTCAAACTATCACACGCAAGTGTGATCTATTTCATTCGAGGATCCTTCATAGGGAAACCCAAAGAGTCAAATTCGATAGAGCAAAAATTATCTTTTGTAAATTGGAGCACAGAAATAAGATTTTTAATGATATGAGGCACAACTACGACATTTTTAAAATAGAGGGAAGATGAAGAGGTGTTTAGATAAGTGTTTCTGGTACAAGAAATGGGAAAGGGTTCCAATACCAACAAAAACATATGAAATATTACTATTATTAAAAAGGATATCGAGATTACTTGGGTTGTATGTCAAGTGAGAAGTAGTACCAATATCAAAATATCATTGATTGTCAGTGGACTATTGGAGAGAGAGAAATAGAGAGTTGAGATGCTAGGCTATGCCTATGGACCTATAGGAAAACGCATAAATTTGCAAACCGGCCCAAAATGTCTGTGGACCTTACGGATGCTGCAAAGTAGATTGCATAAATTGGGCTAACCCACAACCCAAGGCTCATAGTGCACTGTTTAGAAGACTGGGTCTAGCTATGTTGATGGGTTGGCTCCCGGTGGGCCAAACAAGGGCTTGGGTAGACCAAGAGGGGGTTATAGGCAATCCAAACCAATATCAAAAATGATCGAATGTTAGACCATACCAATGTTGCATATTTCGCCATCCCTGTGCATGGCCATAATGTCATCCATGCCTGTATTATTACAACCTCAACCATAAACACAGTTTCTACTAAGATGGTGGTGGTAATTTTGACGTCCCCCCACTATAAGCATGATGGAAGGAAGTATGAGGAGAAGGAAACGTGGTGGTGGTAAAGAGATGGGCTTCTTTGATAAGAAGCATGGAGCAAGCTTTAAGAAATGACGGCAGTAGCTCATGGTACTTGATGATATTAGTGAGAGTGCCATATTGTCTATTGAGGCCATATGTGATTTCAAGGACAAGTGTGTTTTTTGGTATTAGGCTATTAGGACAAGTGTGTTTTTTGGTATTAGGCTATTAGTGTTTGTCGATGAATCGGAAAAGAGATTTGACTTGTTGGCAATATTCCGTGATAATAGATGTTTTCATACGAATGCTTCTAAATTGTTGGGTAAACTATAAGGCTCTAGCATTAAGATTGCCTTTTAAAATAATGATTTGATGTGAATCCAAAGTTCATCGGCAGTACTAATCCTATTTGGTTCTAGGATTATGTTAAGGACATCATTGGCAATAGTTTGATAGATCCAAGAGAAGACAAGTCTATCAAGCTAAGTCTATTAAGTATCATGTGAATCATTAGGTTTTATTGTACCATCTAGATAACCCATGGTGTGTGCAATGTAGTCGAGTTATTGTATTTGGGATTGTTGAAATCAATAATGTTACGAACATGTGCCTAAATATTGCTAATTGCATATGCATGGTGGGTAAAGAGGGGAGAGAGTGTATCGGTGTTTGTCTTGCCATAAGGGAGAATGTCTAAAGTCAGATGAAAAGAATGGAGGGAGGCTGTGCGGTGGTTCTAACTATAGGGAAAGGTTCTTTTTTTATTGTGGATACCTTCTCTTTTTTTTTGGTACCTTTTTCTTGTGTGGATACCTTTCTCTCTCTCTCTTTTCTGTTTCTCTTTTTTTATTTCGTACCCCTTTTTTTGTAACTATTTAAAAAAAAACAGTGGTCTTAAAATGATCAAAGATTTCTTCGTTTAGGATTTTGGCAAATGTAGGCAAACTCAACGACAACCGGTGATTTTCAAGAGACAACGACTAGTGTTGATTCGAGGCAACAAAAATGGATCAATAGGCAGTGATAGTGCAATCGACAATGATATTTGAGATGAACTGTGCTAGAAATAGATAGAATCTCGAATGAAGAAAACAATTGTAGAAATCTGAGATGCGGCGAAGAGGGCTATCAATTGGTGATACGGAGTCGACCGGTGGGATTATAGAATTTTTTTTTTTGACATATTTGTGATATATAGGGAGGGATTTGTTCTTTGTCAATAGCGATAGTTTCCAAAAAAAAAGGGAACAAGGTGTTTAGAAGAATTAAACAAGACTCGGGCTATTTTCGAATGTCCAAAAAATTAACTAAACTCGTTTTGATGCACAGAATCCTTACAAGAGGCAAGTGCAGAGCATACTAGAGTTAGAGAGATACCTTGGTGGTGGTAGACAAATAAAGGGAGGCTAGTTTTTCTAATGTGACATTGATACCATGAAGGATAAAAATTTATTGAGAGAGTGATTTGCCCTCCTTTGAAATAATTACATTCCACTATATATAAAAAATTATAAGAATGTACATATACAAAATACATGACTAGATACGTGATTGGTTGTTAAGCTAAATACAATACAATATATAAAGGTCAAATATTTTATCAATTAATAAGATAAATATAGGAATCAAACATTCTATCAATCAATATGCTAAATATAGTAATCAAATATTCAATCAATCAATATTCTATCTGATATCATATGAAAATCTTAAAATATAATATCGATACCTTCTCATTGTATTTAGGAGGCTTACATACCACATCAATACTTTAAGGTACAATATGAAAATTGAATGCACAAAAACACAAGTGAAGCTTTTCACAAAGTATCTAAAAGTTTCGAGTTATTCCTCAAAAGCCCCGGATGTACTTTGAATATCGATAGCCATTGTACAATATTGATTGATACTCATGAGTATTGGTATTATGAATATTGGGGAGGGAGAGAGAGAGAGAGAGAGAGAGAGAGAGAGAGAGAGAGAGAGAGAGAGAGAGAGAGAGAGAGAGAGAGAGAGAGAGAGAGAGAGAGAGAGAGAGAGAGAGAGCAGGGTACTTACCATAGTTTCGTTGGTTCAGTGGAAAGGATGATAAGATCCTTTAACCATGTCCGAGTTCAACTCAGTATGAAAATAGAAAAAATCATGTTGGAAGATCTCTCAAAAGCAAACTTGACAGCAAATTGGTCTAGATTAATTGGGGTGAAGTCTTGGGTGGCCAAACCGGGGACCAAAAAAAAAGAGAGGGCAGGGTGCTTATATTTCACTATTGGGCCAACAAAAGTAGCCCAGGGGCTTACTAGAAACGATCCAATAGCCTTTCTAGGGACCAATTACAAATGGGTAGAGTTGTATCCGTTGCGGAGGCCCAAGCCGAAGCAGAACACAAAAAATAAAAGGTCGCATCCACAAGTTCCGAAGTCTCACCCAAGTCAGACAATTGTGGTAAAGTCGTTTGTTAGTGGAAATTTCTGTGCTTATCTCTTAACGTAAGGGGAAAACAAGAAAATCATGGGCGCTGCAGTATTCCCTGGCGATTTGAGGGCTACCAAGAGGAATGAATAAATACCTTCTTCAGATAAGATAAAATTTTAACCAAACAGAGATTTATTGGATTCCACGTATATTGATCGATGGGCCAAATAAAGAAAAACAGTGTGCTGTAATTTGTCTCCATTATTATGACGAACTAAAGGTTTGAGTACCCTGAAGAAGAAGTTGAAGATCAACTTATCCATTCCGTTGCTATTGCACATCAACTTCACATGAAAAAGAAAGAAAAACAAAACACAAAGCAGAAAACCTAATGAATCTGCAGTTCATACGAGTTTTTAAGAAATTCCTAAATAAAGTAAAAAGAAAAAAGTTGAGATAGGAAACTTAAGTTTTTAGATTTCTTGAGCTCTATGCTAATGCAAGTTTTCAATTTCATTTGCTCATAAAATTTTGTTACGATAATGTTACGCCAATTTTAGATTAGTCAACGAGGAGCAACGGAAAAGGGAGTGGTTTTACTGAATATGGATTACCAATATTGAGAAAAGAAGAAAATCGAGAAATATCTTGTATTATTTGGTATATATTATAGAAAGTAGAGAGAGTTGTATATCTAGACACGATCTTAACAATGTGAATATATTTTTAATATTTTCTCAATATTGTATTATCAAAATAGTGTATATTATGCAAATGTCATGTAAATATTATGTTACTATAATTATATTATATTCCTACTCAAACTCAACTAAATGAATCGGAGACACAAAAATAACAACAAACTAAGATTTAATATATTCTCATATTTGAGGTCAGCTATCTGAAAGACTAATTTGAAAAGTATATTTAAATAAAATAAAAATAATAAAAATAAAAATAAACATAAACATAAACATAAACATAAATAAATAAATAAATATGTTAAAAATATTGGTTTAATTTGTGTGGATTTTTCTACGCCATTCATTCTTATCCAAAACCATCTTCTCGTCCAAATCCATAACTATCATATATTTACGGATAACTAGTATCCAAATTTTTAATTGTATACTCTTATATTTTACTAAATCTCTTATATTTAAGTTTTCAATTTTTCTAACTAGTGTATCTTTTGGTATTCTTTGCACATACTCAAATCACCTCATAGGACACTCTCACATTTTATCCATAATTGAATTTGTTACGCCCCAAACCGGAATCGTGAACTGCCGCCCGTTGCCCTTGGATGCCATCTGTATTTTTACAGAAAATCGGACAGAAGCTTCCCATAAATCAGAGGTTTCCCGTATACAATTAAACTTGTATAATCAAAATCAACATGTAATTTAAATAAATGGTCATCCCGGTCTCTCCAAAATTAACAAATACCACCGCCAGCATCCAGAACAACGCAAGGCTACAAGTTTCTAGCAGTCCTAGCCATAGACCTCTACTGTCATGCCCAATTAGAGCATGAACAGCCGCCACACCGAGCGGACCTAAATTTTTATGAAAGATACAATAATTTTCCCAAGTAACACTCAAATACGTACAATCGCCTCAATGCAAAGGAAGTATGAGAGTTAAATTATACAGTCATCCCAAAATAAGTATACGGCCAACTACGAACTTTAATGTCAAGACCCCGCAGGGTCGAACTAAATTAAGAGTACATATTTCTATTTAAAGTAAATCTCACCGTCGTGAACACCAAATCCGCTCTAGAGCCTGTAACGTCGCTCTATCACAATAAACCTGTCTGAGGAAGGAAAAGAGAGGGGTGAGTATCATGGAAAGATACTCAGTGAGTGAGGGGGATAATATCAAGTATAAATAGTGTGGGTGAACCATTGGAGTGTCAAATAACAACATTTCGAATCAAAAATTTACATTTCGCATCAAAACATGATATGTTTAGCAATTGAAATTATTTAATCAATCACACGTTAACAAGAATGTATGTATCCATTTAAAATCATGTAATATCAGAGCGAACCAAAAAGAATCCTGGCAAAGGTCAACCGAGACCAAAGACAGGCGCATCGGGGGTTTTATTATGCATAGATTTTAAAACACTCTCTACCCTAACGTTGGCCATGAGTTCGCTGCGGCTAACTCATCAACGTGTATAGGACCCCGTCCGGTGCTAGACGGTGGCGTCACACACGTCCTCCCCTACGTGGGTTCAACCGGCCGTGCCTATAGCCTTTGGAATAAATGACGTTTGCGGATACCTCCTGCAAAAGCGTATCCGGACAACCCGTGCCTCTACAAACGTCCTTCGTAGCTACGGAATCATCATAGTATCACAAAGGGCACAACGTCCCACAAGTATCATCACATCATCGCATAACTAGTGGGCATCCAACCCACATAGTTCATCAAAAAAACATCTTAAATTTGCGTGTCAATACGTCTCATTAATTTATTTCAAAACAGCATATCAATGCAACGATATAAAATGAAATTTATACATTTTCAAGTAATGGCACAATTATTGTTTCATTTCAAACCATGGATGCATAGTTATAATAAATATATTTCATGACATTCCAATAATCTCAAAACAGATTTTTTAAATTTAATATCATACCTCAAACGAATGCATATCAAAGCATATTTTATCGAAAACAAGTCAGAAAACATGTTTTACTATTTTATGCAAGAGATTAGAATCCCACTCACTTATGTAGGGAGGGTGGTCACTTCCTATTTTTCAACGACTCTTCAAAAGACAAACCTAATCAAATCATCAAATTTTTATATCAAATAAAACCCTAATAAGGGATTTTATCAACAAAATTTATTCAAACTTCAAAATGGGTGCATTTCTCTCACCTAAGGTTCCTCTGATTTCAGACCTAGTTGTCGTTCGCCCGTCGGGTTGGTCTAAAACCTGTAATAATTCCAAATTTCAAATATATTAGAAACAACTAAATTTCTAATACCAAACCCTAGAACTTCAACCAAATATAGTCGTTACCTGCAGTACAGAAGATGCAGGTGAGCTCTCGAAAGAGAAAGCCGATCACAGGTTCGCGGGCCGGTGGCTGGTGGGCTAGCGGGCTGGCCCGCTGGTGGCTTGCGGGCTCTCAGCCTGGTTTCTTGGCCGCAGTGGGCTTCGCGGGTCGACAATGGGTGCACGGGCTAGGGCTCACTCTCGCACAGAGGGGCGCGCTGGCTCGCGCAGGTGTCACATGCTGGCTCGCGTTGGCTCGTGCACTGGGTCGCGTGCTGGGTCGCGCGCTCGCTTGTACGTTGGCTCGCGAGAGATCACGTGCAAGGCTCGCGATGGCTCGAGGCGGCAGCGCTCACGGGAGGGCGGATCTGTGCAGTGGCGTGCTCACGGGAGGGCGGCGCTCGCGGCAGGGAGGTCGCGCTGCGGCTGGGTGCGGTGGCTGAAGGGAGAGGCCGCGGCGGAGGAGAAGAGAAAGAGAGAAAGAGGGAGAGAGGGAGAGAGGGAGAAAGAGAGAGAGAGAGAGAGAGAGAAAGGGGAAGAATTAGGGCTTTGAGCCCTAATTCGATTTTTCTTTTTTTTTTTTTATAGTTGGTGTTACATTTTCTAAACTCCTAAAAATAAGTTTCGTCCTCGAAACTAGAAGAAAACTAAACAGCAAATAAATTGGGGTATTGACTCTTCATAGCCTACTCGGGCTCCCAAGTCTCCTCCTTGACCTGATCACTTTTCTACAAAACTTTGACTAATGAAATTTCTTTACTCCGCAGCTTCCTGACTTGTCGATCTAGAATAGCCACGGGCGGAACTGAAAGACTAAGGTCCTCTCGTAACTCAAGAGGTGGAGGCTCAAGTACATGAGAAAGATCGGTCAAATATTTCCTGAGTACTGAGACATTGAATACGTCGTGAATACGAGATAGTTCATCTGGCAGCTCCAATCTATATGCCACACTCCCGACCCTCTCAAGGATACGGAAGGGCCCAATATATCTGAGGCTCAACTTTCCCCGCTGCCTGAACCGTATAACTCCCTTCCAAGGAGATATCCTTAAGAAAACCATATCTCCCATAGCAAACTCAAGAGGTCGCCGCCTATGATCAGCATTCATCTTCTGTCTGTCCTGGACGGCTTTCATCCGCTCACGGATAACCTTAACTTTATCCTTTGTTTGTTCAATAAACTCAACGCTGCTGAGACGTCGCTCTCCAACCTCATCCCAGCATATCAGGGTGCGGCACTTCCTACCATATAGTGCCTGATACGGGGGCATCCCTATACTGGCTTGATAACTGTTATTATATACGAATTCGAACAGTGGAAGGTGCCGATCCCAACTACCCCGGAAATCCATCACACATGCCCTTAGCATGTCCTCAAGGGTCTGAATGGTCCTCTCAGACTGGCCGTCCGTCTGAGGATGATATGCTGTACTGAAATTCAATCTAGTACCCAATGCCTCCTACAACTTGGGCCAAAACCCTGATGTGAACCTGGGGTCCCTATCTGAAACAATCGATACAGGCACCCCGTGAAGCCGAACTATGATATCAATGTAGAGACGTGCCAACGCCTCTAAGGAATAGTCACCATGGATAGGGATAAAATGTGCAGATTTGGTGAGTCGATCGACAATCACCCAAATCGCGTCATACCGTGTAGAAGTCCGTGGCAACCCCATCACGAAGTCCATAGTAATATGCTCCCATTTCCAGTCAGGAATGGGAAGAGGCTGCAGTGTGCCCGCTGGATGCTGATGCTCAGCCTTCACCTGTTGGCACACCAAGCAACGTGCCACAAACTCTGCTATATCCCTCTTCATGCCTGACCACCAATAGCTATCTCTGATGGTTCGACACATCTTCGTACCCTCGAGATGCATAGCATATGCAGAAGAATGTGCTTCCTCAAGGATAGCATGTCGAAGATCACTATCGGTCGGGACACACACTCTATCTCTAAATACCATGAGTCCATCATCACGGACTCTGAAGTTTCCGCCCTCAGCTCTGCGAACTCTATTCGCAAAACCCTGAATCTCCTTATCTATACTCTGGAGCTCTCTGATACGGTCGAACAAAGTCGGCCTGATCTCAAATCTGGCTAGTAAGCCTCCCTGATCATCGTTAGTCAAACTGACTCCTAAGGCTTGGAGTCCCACTAAACAAGAGAGGTAGGCTTTCTCTGTCGACTGTGAGGATGATGTTGACTTCCGACTCAAGGCATCTGCTACAACATTCGCTTTGCCCGGATGGTAGTCAATAATGAGGTCATAATCTTTGATGAGTTCTAACCATCTCCTCTGTCTCAAATTCAGCTCTTTTTGGGTAAATAGATATTTCAAACTCCTGTGATCTGTAAATACTCTGCAGGTCACCCTATAAAGATAATGCCACCATATCTTCAATGCGAAGACTATGGCTGCCAACTCCAAATCATGTGTCGGGTAATTAACCTCGTGTTTCTTTAGCTGTCGCGAGGCATATGCAATAACCCGACCATCCTACATTAGAACACATAACCCAATCGTTGTCGACTAGCATCACTGTACACTGTATACTCCCGACTACTAGTGGGAAGGGCTAAAATAGGAGCGGATGTCAACCGCTGTTTGAGTTCCTGGAAGCTCGCCTCATAACGATCATCCCAAACAAACTTGACCCCCTTCTGGGTCAATTTCGACAACGGAGCAACTATCTGGGAGAATCCCTCTACAAATCTGCGATAATACCCAATCAAACCGAGAAAACTACGAATCTCGATAACTGTTTATGGCTGCTCCCACTTCACTATAGCTTCCACCTTCCGCGGATCAACATAAATACCCTCCGCGGAAACAATGTGCCCCAAGAAACCAATTTGTCTAAGCCAAAACTCACATTTCGAGAATTTGGCATATAGCTGCTTCTCACGGAGTATCTGTAATTCCACCCGAAGGTGCTCAACATGATCTTTATCACTCTGTGAATATATCAAGATGTCATCGATGAATACATTGACGAACCGATCCAAGTAGTCGTGAAAAACTCGATTCATCAAATCCATGAAAGCAGCTGGGGCATTAGTCAACCCAAATGGCATGACTAGAAACTCGTAATGGTCGTATCGGATGCGAAAAGCTGTCTTAGGCACATCTTCAGCCCGAATTCTCAACTGATGATAATCCAAACGGAGATCAATCTTAGAGAAAACCCTGGCTCCCTGCAGCTGATCAAACAAATCATCTATACATGGCAGGGGATATCTGTTTTTGATGGTGGCTTTATTTAATTGCCTGTAATCTACACAAAGCCGAAATGTACCATCATTCTTCTTTACAAATAGCACCAGAGCGCCCTAAGGTGAGGTGCTCGGGTGAATGAACCCCTTGTCCAGAAATTCCTGTAACTGAGTTTTAAACTCTCTTAGTTCAGCAGGTGCCATTCTGTATGGCGGAATAGAAATAGGATTGGTCCCCGATACTAGGCCAATCTCGAAATCGAACTCCCGAACTGGTGGTAATCCAGAAAGCTCCTCGGGGAACACATCTGAAAATTTCTGCACCACAGGGACATCTTCAAGTCTCGGTCCCTCAACGGTGGTGTCGACAATATAAGCCAGATAAGCCACACAACCATGGCGTACCAAGCGTTTGGCCTTCATAAGAGAGATAATACTGCGGGGCAAGACTCGTCTCTCGCCCCGGAATACTAACGGTGGTTGCTCGGATCTCCTAAACTCAACCTCTTTCGTGAAACAATCCACGGAAGCCCGGTGTAAACTCAGCCAATCCATCCCTAAGATGGCATCAAAATCCGTGATAGGGAGCGGAATTAGATCTGCTTCTAATATCACCTCCCCAATACCGACCTCACAGCCCCTATAGACTGTATCTCGAATGATATGCTTGTCAAGAGGAGTGACTACTATAATCTCCTCATCAAGTAGCGAGAGAGGTCTATCAGAATGGCGAGCGAATGTGTCGCTCACATAAGAAAATTTTGAACCGATATCTATGAAAATATTGGCGTCGATACCGAATATTCGCATGGTAGCTAAAAGTAAGAAAAATATCAATAGAATTTAAAATGCGAAGAAAAAGTAAACAAATATATATATATCAAACTAGTTAAGTTTCGAGAGCTTTAACTAGTCAAAACTGTACATCGACATCATGATATACAAAAAATCATACAGAAAGTACAACAAAAGTACTACACTGAGGGGTCTGCGGGAGGATTACCCATAATAAAATCAGGGTTTGCCTGTGCGTCCTCCTGTGTCATCACAAACACACGAGCCTGGGCCCTAGGCTGCTATCGCGACGATCCTGGCACTGTATTTCTCCCGGCTACAGTCCGGGGAGCAGTACAAACTGAGTGCGCAGGTGCCCCCTGCTGGCCTGTGCTAGACGTACCAGTACGACTCTGTAAAGTCAATCCTCCTCGACCTAAATCGGGACAGACACTCCTAACGTGACCTTACTTCCCATACTAGAAGCAAGTAACTAGTACTCTACATGCCCCAAAGGCATGGTGGCTGCTGCATCTATGGCAGAAGGGCGGTCTCTATGTAGTAGATTGTGTAGAGACACTAGGGGCTGGTGTCCCAAAACCCTGTGGTCGAGGTCCCTATCCCGGTACTGCTGGTCTGAAGCTAGAAGAACCTCCGGGATATCCAGAACCTCTACCCCTCTTTGAAGACTGTCCACCCTGTGACCCAGTCTTCCTCTTCTGGTGACTCTCTCTCTTTCTAGCCTCCGCTCGGACGATTTCCTCCGTCCGATACGCTAAATCAATCACCTCTGATAGTGAAAAAGAGGGAGTCACCGTCATATATTTCCTGATACTCAATTGGAGGCCATCTTCAAACTTGAACCTCATCTGAGCCGGTGTAGCCATATCGGGGACAAAGGCCGCTAGTCGTCTAAGCTCAGCCTTGTACTCTGAAACTGACCTCGTCCCCTGGCACAAGTGCAGGAACTCCATCCTCATCCGGTCCTGCTAGAACGGGGTAAAGTACCTGCGGTCGAACTCTCGTAAAAAGTCCTCCCTCCACAGGGTCTGTGTGGCACTGTCACGGATAGCCTCCTACCACGAGAGGGCATCTCCGTCGAGGAGTCTCTCAGCAACTCTCAATCTGAGCTCCTCTGACAACCCCAAATCCGTAAGGATCCTACGAATCTTGTTGATCCAGTGTTTCGCCACTATTGCATCACTGGATCCTGAGAAGTCTGTGCATCCGAGCTGTCGAGACTCTTTGACCAACTGAGTGAGCTCGTGGATATGCCTCAAAGTAGCCGACGTCTCATCGGTCAGAGTACAAACGGAAGGACCGACCACCAAAGAAGGAATCGGTGCCGAAGGAGCAGGTACAGCCGCAGGTGCAGTCGTTGGAGTATGTAATGGAGGTGGTGGCATCTGCACCCCATATCTACTGCACCACTCCTACCACTGTCTCAAGGCATATAGTGGTGGTGGAGGAATCTCGGCTGTAGCAACCGGTGGAGGTGCTGGGGGTGGCGCTGGTGAGCGTGCTAGAGTAAAGGAAGCAACCTCTAGTACTCATGGCGCCTCAGGTGCCCTAGGTGTATCAGGCACTGTAAGACCCTCAAGTGAGGCGAACCTAGCACCTCTCCTACCACGTCTAGGTGGCATAATTCTGCGAAAAAAATATATTGTTATTAAAAAGAAATCAAGAGTTATGGTTAGTTGCTCCGTAACTAACCCCCTAAAAAAATGAACTATAATTCAAAGCACTTGAATGCGAAATAACGGGTTAGAAGCGTTATGTATTCAACTCCATAACTTAGAAGAACTTATATGCCTATGGCCAAGTATAAGACTTTAAATGACTGTATGAAACTCTCTAATTCATTGAGAACTTTTCATATACTTGGAAAAACTCTTACGACTATCTTTTCCCTAACCTAGCTCTGATACCAATAGAACTGTCATGCCCTAAACCGGGATCGTAAACAGCCGTCCGTTACCCTTGGCTGCCGGCTGTATTTTTACATAAAATCGGGCAGAATCTCCCCATAAATCGGAGATTTCCCGTGTATAATTAAAACTGCATAATCAAAATCAACCTGTAATTTAAATAAATGGCTATCCCGGCCTCTCCAAAATCAACAAACACTATCGCCAGCATCCAGAACAACGCAAAGCTACAAATTTCTAGCAGTCCTAGCCACATACCTCTACTGTCATGCCCAATTAGAGCATGAACAGCCGCCATACCGAGTGGACCTAAATTTTTATGAAAGATACAATAATTTTCCCAAGTAACACTCAAATACGTACAATCGCCTCAATGCAAAGGAAGTATGAGAGTTAAATTATACAGTCATCCCAAAATAAGTACACGGCTAACTACGGACCTTAATGTCAAGACCTCGCAGAGTCGAACTAAATTAAGAGTTCATATTTCTATTTAAAGTAAATCTCACCGTCGTGAATACCAAATCCGCTCTAGAGCCTGTAACGTCGCTCTATCACAATAAACCTGTCTGAGGAAGGAAAAGAGAGGGGTGAGTATCATGGGAAGATATTCAGTGAGTGAGGGGGATATTATCAAGCATAAATAGTGTGGGTGAACCATTGGAGTATCAAATAACAACATTTCGAATCAAGAATTTACATTTCGTATCAAAACATGATATGTTTAGCAATTGAAATTATTTAATCAATCACACGTTAACAAGCATGTATGCATCCATTTAAAATCAAGTAATTTCAGAGCGAGCCAAAAAGGATCCTGGCAAAGATCAACCGAGACCAAGAACAGGCGCATCGGGGGTTTTATTATGTATAGACTTTAAAACGCTCTCTACCCCGATGTTGGCCATGAGTTCACTGGGGCTAACTCATCAACATGTATAGGACCCCGCCCGGTACTAGATGGTGGCATCACACATGTCCTCCCCCTACGTGGGTTCAACCGGCCGTGCCTATAGCCTTTAGAATAAATGACGTTTGCGGATACCTCCTGCAGAAGCGTATCCGGGCAACCCTGCCTCTAGAAACGCCCTTCGTAGTTACGGAATCATCATAGTATCACAAAAGGTACAACGTCCCACAAGTATCATCACATCATCACATAACTAGTGGTTATCCAACCCACGTAGTTCATCAAAAAAACATTTTAAATTTGAGTGTCAATACGTCTCATCAATTCATTTCAAAACAGCATATCAATGCAACGATATAAAATGAAATTTTTACATTTTCAAGTAATGGCACAATTATTGTTTCATTTCAAACCATGGATGCATAGTTATTGTAAATATATTTCAAGACACTCCAATAATCACAAAACAGATTTTTTAAATTTAATATCATACCTCAAACGAATGCATATCAAAGCATGTTTTTTCGAAAACACGTCAGAAAACACGTTTTACTATTTTATGCAAGAGATTAGAGTTCCACTCACTTATATAGGGAGGGTGGTCACTCCCTATTTTTCAACGACTCTCCAAAAGACAAACATAATCAAATCATCAAATTTTTATATCAAATAAAACCCTAATAAGCGATTTTATCAACAAAATTTATTCAAACTTCGAAATGGGTGCATTTCTCTTACCTAGGGTTCCTCGGATTTCAGACCAAGTTGTCGTTCGCCCGTCGGGTTGGTTTAAAACCTGTAATATTTTCAAATTTCAAATATATTAGAAACAACTAAATTTCTAACACCAAACCCTAGAACTTCAACCAAATATAGTCGTTACCTACAGTACAGAAGATGCAGGTGAGCTCTCGAAGGGAAAAGCCGGTCACCGGCTCACGGGCCGTCATGGGCTCGCGGGCCGGTGGCCGGCGGGCAAGCGGGCTGGCCCGCTGGTGGCTCGCGGGCTCTCAACCCGGTTTGCTGGCTATAGTGGGCTTCGCGGGTCGACAATGGGTGTACGGGCCGAAATAGGGTGCGGATTGCAGTGGGCCGCGACTGGACTGGGCCTTGGGCAGCAGGTGGGCTCGCGGCTGGTGGGCTGGCCCGTTCACGGGCTAGGGCTCACGCTTGCATAGAGGGGCGCATTGGCTCGCGTAGGTGTCGCGCGCTGGCTCGCGCTGGGTCACGCGCTGGGCCGCGCGCTGGCTCGTGCTAGGTCACGCGCTGGCTTGTGCGCTGGCTCGCTGGAGATTGTGGCAAGGCTCGCGATGGCTCGAGGCAGCAGCGCTCGCGGGAGGGCGGATCTGTGCAGTAGCGTGCTCGCGGGAGGGCGGCGCCCACGGCAGGGAGGTCGCGCTGTGGCTGGGTGCGGTGGCGAAAGGGAGAGACCGCGGTAGAGGAGAAGAGAAAGAGAGAAAGAGGGAGAGAGGGAGAGAGGGAGAAAGAGAGAGAGACAGAGAGACAGAGAGACAGAGAGAGAGAGAGAGAGAGAGAAAGCGGAAGAATTAGGGCTTTAAGCCCTAATTCGATTTTTTTTTTTTTATAGTTGGTGTTACAGAATTAATTCCCAACTTGGTACGAATATTTTTCTTTTCTAATTCTATCTTTTCTAGTTTTGTTATACATCCACCTAAATATTTTTATTTTTGCTACAACTATCTTTTATTTTTGTTGTTATTTAATAGTCCAACGCTCAAAACCATATAATAGTACAGTTTTAACTGTGATTCTATAGAACTTTTCTTTCAAATATAGTGATATCAGACGATCAAAAAGAATCACGGATGCCCTTCTCTGAACCGGAGACATACTTGAGTACAATAGAAAAAAAAATGAGTGCGATAATAGAAAGTCTTGTAGGTGGAGAGTGGATCAGACAATTTGATAATTGAAAGTCAAGTAGGTATACCACAAATAAGGTCAGATAATGAGTTTGTAGGTACACGGTATATAAGAGGACAAGATAATCAACAACGAAGGTACATAATAATTGGCCAAATTGGTAGATAAGAGGACCATATAGTCAGCCAGAGTCAGCCAGATAGATAACAGATAAGAGGGTCAAAATAGGTAGACAACTGATGAAGGGGCCAAATAGGTAGACAATAGATTAAAAAAATAAAATAAAATAAAATAGAAACACACACACAAAAACCAGATAACAAAAACAAAAGGAGAGTGCAAACAAAAAAGCA
Organism: Dillenia suffruticosa; assembly: GCA_033439265.1. Classification (NCBI taxonomy): domain Eukaryota; kingdom Viridiplantae; phylum Streptophyta; class Magnoliopsida; order Dilleniales; family Dilleniaceae; genus Dillenia; species Dillenia suffruticosa. Next base: position 16,056,786 of record JAVTVX010000015.1, on the reverse strand, counting down.
AAGAAAGCGATGGAAAAGAGAAGAGTAGAAAGTAAGAGAGTATATATGGTGGAAGCAACAATGAAACGTGGGTGGCTAGGTATATGGTGATTAAGAAGATAGTGACAGCTCAAAATTTTGGCCATGTGAGATAAAAAATGTTGAAAAAATATATTTTGATAATAAATAAAACTAAATTAGATGATGAGTAAAATATGATAGATTGATAAAAGATCAATTTGGAAGAGCTTAAAAAAGTTTGAAAATGTTTAAATTTAGTTAACTTAATTGCATACCTAAACAAATTGAATCACCCATGACTCTAATCGACTTATCAAGTATAAATTAGCCTTCTAAACAAAACAGATGGTTGGTTAAGTTGACTCATTGAATAATCAAGTTAACTTGCTAGGTACATATCAGCCTTCTAAACAAAATCGAAAATTAGTCAAGTCAACTCACTTGATAATCAAGTCGACTTAGAAAACAATTTAAGAATAAAACTAATTATAAGTCTAAATATAAGTCAACCAGCCCAAAATATTAGTCGACCTATCCTATAGAAATATTAGAGAAGTCACAAATTTGAACTTTTAATAATCGAAAATTCAAAAGACTAATGGTCAAAATGAAATTAGATCAAACTATTCTAAGTTTAAGTCGACTTGTTATAGTCATAAGTTAACAAGTCAACCTGCCTCTACAATACTTAAAAAAATCTAGGGAACATTTAGAGTTAGGTCAATAGCCAAAGCTAGGACACAAGCCAAAACATAGAGCTTAAGTCAAACTCTAGGTCAAGTCGACTTACACATGTCACAAGTCAACGTACATAGAATATCTTAAGTGTCATTGACCTCAAGTCGACCTAGGCACTATACGGAGTCGACTTACACATATGCATTAAAGTGAAAAGTTCAGAGGCAATTGAGCATAAGTTGAACTAACCATTGTATAAGTCGACCAGTGCAAAACATAGATCTATTAGAACATTTCCAATCCACTAGTCGACCTAAGGTTAAAATAAGTCAACTTACATGAGTTTGCATAAGCCAAAAGGTTTAAACAACTTGAGCCAAACAACACTAGTCGGCTAAACAATCCAAACAAGTTGACTTCCATGAGCTGCAAAGCAAAAATGTCTAAGTAAGATCGAGCACAAGTCAACTTGAAGCTGATATACGTCAACTTGCATAGACAGCATAGTGAAAATATTTAAACAAAATGCAGCAAAAGTTGACCAGAAGTGTTTAATAAGCCGACTTGCATGAACAATAGCTCAAGTCAACCAGGAATGTATAATAAGCCAACTTACATAAGCAACAAAGCAAAAATACTTGAGCAGAATGAAGCATAAGTTAACTTCACATGTATATGAAGTCGACCAGCACTAAGCAAGACATTATAAAATTCAAAAAATAGTCAATCTAAAGAAACAAGGAGTCCACTCGATATGAGTAACGACTAGTTGTTCAGAAAAAAATATTTGAATATTAAATGAAACTCAACTACTTTCAACAGCTATATCTAGAGCATTAATTGAAATCCCAATGGTTCTCTTGATTTCATGAGCTTAAATATATCACATCAAGAGAAGATCAACAATCTTTGCGAACTTTTGAACTTCTTTGAACAATGAACTTTTGTGAGCTTATTTTTCTTTATATTGTTTTTTCTTGTTCATGTTTTCAAAATATGTGAAGTTAAAACTATACTCTTGTATCTTTGTTTCACTTATAATTTTTTGTAAACAAACAGAAGCAAGAGTTCTTCGATTTATGCTTAGAGCGTTGAGTGAAACACGAGAGATTTAAATTTGTTAGCTCCTGTATAAAGCTAGTGAGAAATGTTCGAGGAAACACTTTAGAATTTAACTAGCAACTGGGTAAACTAGTTGTATATTATTTTTAAAAGAGTGGATTAAAAATATAAGTATAGTTTGGGAGTGGACGTACGTCAAGGAGCGTAGAACCACTATAAATCCTTAGTATACAATTTTCTTCTATCTCTTCTCTCAATCTCTCCTCAAATCCCAGAAAAATCTAAAAGCACTGAAAACAACCTATTCACCTCCTATAAGTTGTTAGCAACTGGTTTTTCAATTGGTATCAAAGCAAGTCTTCTAAAGAAAGAGTTTAATAACCTTAGAAGTAAAGATCAATAATGACACTTAATGGTGATAGCATCCCATTCGAAATCTACTCAACCAATAAAGCACTTTTTTCAATAGCAGCAACTACAACCATTGAAAGCAGGGAATGATCATTGCCCAGAATGAGACAAACTGCGAAATTATAGAAAAAGGAATTGAATTCTCAACTAAGGAGGTCAATAGAGTCAAGGTCCCAGTTAAAATGAAGAACATGACTGCAAAAAAGAAGAAAGCCTATCCAGTAAATTGTAAGATAGTAAACTTACTACACCTTGCTTTAAGCCAAAATATATACAATAGGATTTCTTCTTGTATAATTGTCAAAAAAATTTGGAAGAGATTATAATCTACTTACGAGGGGACCAATCAACCTAGAAAGAATAAGATAAGACTATTAAAACAAGAATACAAAACCTTTAAGATAAGAGATGGGGAGATAGTTAGAGAGATGATCACTAGATTCAACATAATTACAAATGAGTTTAGATTGTTGGGTAAGGGAATTAGTCAGGAAGATATGATAAATAAAGTCCTTAAGTGTATTCCAAATCTTGGGAAGCAAAGGTCAATGCCATAGAAGATTCCAAAAATTTACAAACCCTGACTATGGATCAACTAATAGACTTATTGACCACTTATGAGATGGAGTTGAATTATAAAGGAGCAGGCAATGAAAAATGAAAAATAGTAGCTCTCAAGACTGAGAGTGGAAATGAAAGCTCTAGTGAGCAAGATGATGATATGGCACTACTCATTTGAAATTTAGAATGTTTATAATGAGAAAGAAGAATAAGAGAAGAAAAGAGTTTACGAAACCAAAAAAGAAAGAAGAAATCAGGTGTTATGAATGTAAGAAATCGAGTCATATCAAAACTAACTGTCCACCACTCAAGAAAGTGGAGAAGAAGGAGAAAATGGGAACGAAAAAGGTTCTAACAACCTAAAGTGATAAGAACAATAGATCAAGTGATTGGGAGAATGAGCAAGAGTAGACAAGATGGCATAGAAGGAAGATCAGGATAATGAGGTAACCTCTTTCTCTTACCTTTCCGATTCCTCTGATGATGAGATTTTCATCAATTAAATGTATGAAGGTTCAATGGAATCTCTTAAAGACCTTAAGAAAATAAGTAAGGAAAACTCCTTATTAAAAAACTAATGTCTCAAATAGAATAAAAAAGAAATAGACTAAGAATAGAAAATGAAAATATTAAAGAAGAAAATGCAATTCTAAAAAAAGAAAAGAATATTTGCATACTCAAATTACAAATGAAATTAAAAAAGTGAATAAATTGCAAACTAAAATTGAAAATTTAAAGAGTGAAAACTTGACTGCCTACAATGATAAAAGTGGTAAAGAAAATTTAGAAAAAAAACTTGAACATCAAAAGGAAAAGAACAAGAAGTTGAACTCTCAGAAGATTTGGTCTCTTACAAGATTGTTGGTGAAACAAGAATACAATTAATGAAAATTTAACTCAGATGATACGTTAAAGTCCAGGAAGAAATACAATACAGAAAAATAAATTTCACAAAAGATCTTTGTATAAACGAGTTCAATTAATGTTTCAAAAGTTGTTAATTTTTAGATGAAACATTGTTTTTATAAACTTGTTTGAAAAAATAGCCGTTGAGAATCATTTACTGCACAAACATAGCCATTGAGGTGGTTCAGTATTCATTAATTGCTCGAATGACTTTTCTGAATAACTAACCAATACTCATATCAAATCGACTTCTTCTTACTTTTAGTCAATTGGGAGTTGAATTTTGTATTGTCCAAAACTAGTACAAGTTGACTACTTTTATGTACTAAGTTGACTTATGCTATAGTTTGCTCTGATTTTTTGCTTAGATGAAGTCGACATGTGATCTTCTTCAGGTTGATTCTTGCTCATTAGTACTTAAATGTTTTCTTACTATGATTTGTGCAGGTCAACTTGTGCTCTTCTTCAAGTCAACTTGGTCTTCATTCTGCTTAAGAGTATTTACTGTGATGCTTGTGCTGGTTGACTTGTCTTATGTTTCAGCTCGACTTGGGCTTGTTGATACTTAGATATTCTTGCTTTATGGCTTATGCGAGTGACTTTGTATTGCTTTTAAATTGACTTATGCTTGACTCTACTTAAATGTGTTTGCATTGAGGCTTATACAAGTGGAGTTGGTATTTCTTTGTAGCCAACTTGGTGAAACTTGATTTAGTGTATATGTCATTTTGACTCGGTGCAAGTTGGCTTGCTAATACATGTAGTTGACTATTGGAGTGTTCAGTGAAGTTAAGGGCTTGTGCAAGTCAACTGGACAAAGGTTAGGTCGACTTGTGTTCAATGGTTTTTGAGTTTTTCAATATAATACACATGTAGGTCGATTATGTATAGTGCATTGGTCGACTTGTGGTCAGTGACACTCAAAATGTTCTAAATCTAGAATATACAAGTCGATTTAAATAGAGTCTAAGTCTACTTGGCCTAGCATGTGACTTATGCTTTATATCATAACTTGTGTCATGCTTGTGTTGTCTTTAGCAAATTTTTCTTTTTCTAAGTCCTAAATGTGCAAATCAACTTATGTTATGTATAAGTCGACTTGGCTTAGTGTGTAAGTTAAGCTCTACGGTATTGGCCTATATTGTGGCATGTATCATGGCCTTATGGTTAGTGTGTTGTAAGCGAGCATGTGAACCAACTAATTTGTACAAATTTTAAAGTGTTGAATATACAAGTCAACTTATGACTATAACATGTCGACTTAACCTGAATGTATTATGTCCTATTTTTATTTTGGATATTGATATTTTACATTTGCAAATGTTAGGAATTTGAAACTTCTAACTCTACTATTACATTAATGGTATGAGACAATTAGTGCTTTTGGACAGGTCAACTTGATCATAAGACTCAATTTGGTCATATTTCACATAGAGTTCTTTGAGCCGAATTCATTCACAGAGTGAGTCAACTTGACTATCTTACTGTCTAACTTTAGTATGTTTGTAACATACGATGAGTCAGCTTGATTTCTCCTTAAGTCGACTTATCTATTATTCTATCTATACTTAAAATTAGTTCAATATTTAGTAAGTTGACTTGGCTCATGATTGATTTGACTTGTTCAATTTTGTAATTAAGTTATTTGTCTTTAAATATTTCTAAATTAATTCTAACTATTTTTAAATTAAATTTTTATTAATCTAACATATTTTGTTTATCATGTAACTTAAATTTGTTCTTTTTTATTTATTATCAAGGTTTAAAGAATACAAAATGTCAATTGAACATGTATTGTCATTCATTAGTTATATACCCCCCTGAACTCTTTGATGTGACAATACATGTACTTTGTTTTGGAAACAACCTCACCGTTTGGATGTTGATCAACTTTTTGATATCTACCTCTCTTTTAATGAGAAACAATCTAGGATTGGAAGGAAAAGAAATACAAAATAAAGGTTTATCGAATGCCAAGAAAAGAACATGAAGAATATATGGAAGATGTCTCCGAATCACCTCCATAAACACATCAGGAGAATCAAAGGAAGGACGTATAACCACCAGAAGCAAGGAAGGTACAATAACCCCCGAAGAGAGTGAATTTATAGAAGAGGAAGGCCTCTATGGAGATTGAATTGAAGAAACCTAGGCCATATCAACTTGTAAAACACCTTCTTTTGTGGTGGACTCACAAAAATTTTTGAACACATTAGAAAAAAAAACAATGGAGCCCTAAAAAAACTTCCTGAAAATTTAAGCAAAAGGATAAACCATTGATTGAGCAAGTCACGTCACTAAGGAAAGACAAAAGAACAAAAGTAGCAATTAAGATTCTGGCCACAACAAAACATTAATGATAGGGTTGTCTCATCAACTACAATAAAACAACCCCAAAGTTCCCCCAACTTTTGAAAAAATTTTGTATACCAATAGTGGCGGGAACCCCAGATACCCATAGGCAAATATAAGTTTTAAGTGCAATGTTATCATGTTCCCATTCTCGAGAATATATAAACCAATCCTTTTTCCACTCATCATTACCAAACAGAAAGCTTTATCGTTCCTCTTTGGAATTGAAACAGATTAAAACTCTCTTGTAATCCAAACTTGCTTTAGTGTAGTTCTTAAAACTGTTGTCTTGAAAAAATGATTCCAAATGACATGGATGGACTTCCTCTTGTAACCCAGCAACCAAAGATACCCATAGCCAACTAGTGCACTCATCAACATCTTACAAAGAGATTTCTATCAAAGCCTTAAGAAGGTGGTGGAGGCGGCGGAAAAGGGCAAGCAAGTGGAATTATAGTGTTTGTTTGAAGAGCGGTGAGTCCATTTGAACCTTTGGCAAGCCCATAGTTCTTGGCCAAAAGCGAATGATATTTCACCACAAGGACAATGTTTGAGTAGGATCTCTCAGCGTGAGTGGATGAAGGCTGTAGTCTTGGAGGTAACGTGGTTGGATTTGGTTTATCTTTCTACATGTTTCTCCTAGGAAAATGGTAACTTCTCTTTCTTTGGAGGCAAAACGATCTACCTATCCCGGTCTTTGTTTTGGTGACAAGAATAGATCTAGTACCTAAACAAACTGATCGAAGTAAGTGTCTAGAGACCAAATTTGAATGTTCGAATATAAATTGTCGATAAAGAGAGTGATCACTTCATTGTTGCATGCATTCCAGAACCCTAGAGCACCATTGCAGCCCTCCAAAGTGGTCTTTCAGTGAAAACCTAGCGGATCTACAACTAAGCATGATGAGCATTTATAACCTCAAACTCTCTCTCTGAACACACTTGCTAAAATGGGAATATTTATGAATTTAAAAGCTCAAAATAATTCATAAAGAAATTAATTTAAAAATTAATAAAAAATTATTTTATTAAAATCAGTAAAAATAAATGAATTATTTTTTTACCATAGTCAAGTACAACATACCTGATTTTAATGGCAAATCTTAGCAGACCTTAGACAGGACTAAAAGTGTTGTTTTTCATAGTTTAGAGGATGTCTACCGGCACTTATTGGCGTAGGTGAAAATGACATCTTCGTCTTTTAACCAAATCAGGAATCCGACTTCCTCTAAGTACGGAAAAAATAATGTTGGGAGACCTCCCCTCAAATGAGACCCGACAGTCAGGTCGATCCGGATTAATCAGGACGAATCTCAGATATCAGGCGGTAACCTAGGCATAAGAATTGGAAAAAAAATATATAGTTGAGAGGATATCCTTTGATTATTTAAAAGTTAAAGGATATGTTGCATTCTTTTTTTTTTTCATCACGAGTATCCGGATTTTATCCTACTAATCGGATTCGAGTTATGAAACCTAAAAATTTTATCGATATCATTAATAATTGTATGAACATTATTTTATGTGGTTCTATGGAACACAACTTATGGTAAACGCCTTTCATCAATCTCGATCCCTAAAGATCTCATAAAAAAAGATCTTAACAAGAAAATAAAACATGAAAATTCCTTAAAGAAAAGGGAAATAAAAATACGTCATGCGAAAAGAAATTGACAAATTCGGACTTTAAAAAGATCTTAAATTGATCTTCATTTTGAATATTTTCTTATAAATTTTAATCTAATATAAAAATGATTTAATTCAAGCGTAATTATTGCATTTGAACTAAAATAAAATATTTTTTTCTTTTTTAGATACATACATAAGGAAAACAAATTGTTTTTCTCCTCTCTCTTCTCTCTCTTCTCTCTCATCAAGACAAAAATGGAACAAAAAAAAAAAGTTGTGAGGATTTAGTTGAAAGTAATTTAAAAAATTTAGGTTTATCGGACTGTAATTAAATTTTGAGAGGATATTTATGATTTTTTTAAATTTTAAAAGGATACTATTAGAGACATTAAAGTTTGAGGGATATGCTTATGAATTTTCTTTTCATCAAATAAAATTGCTTACGAGCATACTGCGCAAGTAATTCCATCACCCACTCTCCGGAAATGGACAAAATCCCTCTTGGACCCATTCTTCAACAGACATCCCCGTCTCTCTCTCTCTCTCTCGCTCTCTCGGCACAACACAGTTAGCCGCACGCTTTCCCTTTTCCCCTGTTTCGACCGCTAGAATAACACGTTAAACTCTTGACCCCTAAAATCTTTACATTCCCTGGAAATTAGAAGAAAAAAGAGAAGTAAAGAAGCAGACCCATTGAAGAAGAAACTGTGACAATTCAAAACATGGATTTAGAAGAGCAGAAATTGAATCAGACCCTTCTTGATTCCCGAAACTCATGGAGATTAAGAGTCATGGAAGAAATAAAGAAGCAATGGTGGTTAGCAGGACCCTTGATTATTGACAGTCTTTTGCAGTATTCTATTCAGGTTATTTCGGTGATGTTTGTGGGTCATCTTGGGGACTTCTCTCTAGCTGCTGCTTCCATGGCTACTTCTTTTGCTTCTGTCACTGGTTTGAGCTTATTGGTATTGTGGGTCTCCTTCTCTCTGTCTCTGTCTCTCTCTCTCAATGTCACATACTTTTGATTTTATTCGCATGACCATATATCTTTCAAACCCTTTTCTATCTTGTTGGTTTATGGGTTTGGTTTCTTCAATTTGTGCATTGTTTCTCTATTTGTCATGAGATTTTATCAGTGCATTAATTGGTGCTATTGTTTAGTTCTGTTTTTGTCACATGCTGGTTTCTAGGACTTAGCTCCATTCATTTCTCATTAGTTGTTGGGCGGTAATTGATTAGTTTACTTAAGACGACCGGAGAAGTGGAATTGCTTCGTACCATATTAGGAAGCCCTTTTTGTTTCCTGGGAAATATTGTTCATCAGTGCTTTCTTCTCTAATCTGTTCCACATGGCCAGTGTAGGGTTTAAGCCTCTTTAGTTTCCTAGTTTTTTTAAACTGCATTAGAGCTGTCTTCTTTATATGACAAGGAAAAGCGCAATTATTTGTGAATGAGTCACTGAAAGTGGAACCACGATACTGTTAACCTTTCCTTCAAATCTCATTAGCATTGGCCATTGAGGATGGATCCTTGGAGAGTCCAATGAGGCCTTGATCTCTCCCAAACTTCTAAATTTCCAAGAACCCTACACTATTTTTACTCTCCTTTCAATTTAAGCCTCTTCTTTCCCATGTTCAACATGAGCAAGGACGAATTCCTCTTCAGTAGCTTCTAGGGAGCCTGGGGAATTTGGCCCTATCCCAATAGGCAAACCCTTGTCCCGCACCTAGCTTTACAATCGACCCATCTTTCCCAGTCCCTGAATGGGCCCTGCACTTTTTCAACTTGAGTCTAAAGAAATACAAATAAATAATAATAAAAAAAATCATGTCCAGCCCCACCGAAAAATGGATGCTAATCTTTCTACCTTTGTCCTTGTTAGCCATCCAAACAAGGCCCAAGGTTTGGCAACCCAAAGCATGGCCAAGTACAATATTGGAATCTATAAATTAGAAAAAAAAAACAGAAAGAATCATTGTAATTGTTGACTTCATCCATAAACTTGGAATGGTCGGCAAACTACAGAAACAAGATGCACGTGCATCACTTTTTGGGTCAAAAGCCCTGAATCAAATTGCTTTGTTTGTTGACGACAATCTGACCGGTGCAACAATTTAGCAAACCCTTGGGATATCTTGTCAAAGTTAGAGATCATTCTCATGGGGCCTGGGCATATGCATCAATCCTGATAGCTATGGTCATTGCGTATGAACACCCCATTTTGAAATTAATAGCGAATGTCCAAGTCCTCAGCTCTAATTTTTGCAAGCTTGTGAACTTTTTGCAGGACTAAGCTCTTGGCGTAGGATGCCTTACTTTGGAAAAAATAAATAAATAAATAAACAAGAAGACAAAAAAGTTACTTCCCATAAGCTGACATTGGCATTATGAACTGTGTTTCACATGGCTTGCACAGCTCCATTGACAACATGCAGTCCAGGAGCCCAAGGGGATAAACGGGGCAATTGCCCCTTTGTCAGATTTCCTTAACCTTGTAATATTGATTATTGAATAAAAGATGAATATTAATTTTATCCTTTTGTTTCTAACTCACTTTTTTTATTTTCTTATTAATTTAATTCAGTTAACACATATTATGTCAATACAATACTTTGTGTATATTGGCCACTGATTGGGTTAGAGTCTATACTATATAAATATGACTTCATACATCTATTACATATCGAATAATACACAATTTCCCATTTCCTCTGTTTTCTTTCCATTTCTTAAATAATAGTCTTATCGTTTAAGATTTAAATTATAATAAAAAATATCTAAATATCGTGACATACCTTATATGTTTCAAATAACATAAACAATTTTAAATTTTTAAAACCTTTATCACTTATTTATTTTATCTTTTCACTATTTTTTCTTTCTTTTTCTTATTTAAAAAAAAATCCCTTCAACCGAAAAATTAGAAAATTATGTTTACAATGTTTTTAATTTAAATATTTCATATTTTAGATAATTCTGTATTTTATATTTACTATACTTTCAAAGCCTATATATGTATACTTTATTTCCTGAAATTAAATTCGAACTCTGCGAGTGACAACATGTGCTCGTGTGTGGAGGATCGGGTCAACCAAATTAATTTCCTAATATCATTCAAAATTGAAGAATCTGAAATTGACTTAGTGTTCTATAATGCTCAATCTATGTTATTTACTAGTCTCTAGATCTATTTTATGTAGGAATGCAAAAGTTTATTATAGGCATCTTCCTGTGATTAGCACACCATTGTTATTGTTGTTCAAAGCCAAATTAGTGGATATTGGTGTCTCATGTTTTCTTTTTGCATCTGCAAGTTCTTTTGCTCCATCATCTGCATTAGAAAGGTCAATCCATGTTTTTCTTAAATCCTTTCAGTTTGGTAACCAATATCAACTTGGTTTTTGGACTTCATATGGTTCTGCAATTTATCCATTTACACGTGTTTTCTTCTAATTATTTTCAAAATGTTATGTTGTTTTTGGTTTTCTTTTGCTAGATTGGTGTGGGAAGCACATTGGACACTTTGTGTGGTCAAGCATATGGAGCACAACGACACCATATGCTTGGCATTCATCTACAAAGAGCCATTATGGTCCTGTTTTTCATGAGCTTGCCTATAGCTTTAATTTGGGCCAAAACAGAACAAATTCTGGTGTTGTTCGGCCAAGATGAAGAAATATCCAAAGGGGCTGGAGTATATGCTTGCTTCATGATCCCTATGGTATTTTCATTTGGACTTCTACAGTGCCTTTTTAGATTCTTGCAAACTCAAAACATAGTCATTCCAGTGATGATAATCTCGGGAGTTACAACTTTACTGCACTTTCCCCTATGTTGGATTCTCGTTTTCAAGTCTGGACTTGGTAATACAGGTGCTGCCTTGGCGAGCTCCATCACTTCTTGGGTCAATGTGTTACTTTTGGTCCTTTATGTTAAGTTCTCACCTGCTTGCGAGGATTCATGGACTGGAATTTCGGAGTTGAATCTTCAAGAAGCCTTGGAATTCCTAAAACTGGCCATACCATCTGCTTCCATGATCTGGTACATTGTGCATATTCTGCTCTAAACTCTTGAATTTCTTCTGCTAGATAATAATTCATCTATTATTATTAAGCTTTTCAAAATTGTTTTATGGTACAACATATTTGCCCTTGTATTTATCTGTTCTACTGTAAACAGCTTGGAGTTCTGGTCGTTTGAGGTAGTGATTCTTGTTGCTGGTATCCTTCCCAATCCCCAGGTGGAAACTTCAGTGATGTCTATCATGTTAGTAATCTTATGTTTGTGCAAATGGCTTCTACATTTAAACTCTCATGGAAAACTTAATCCAATTTAGGTCGGGAAACATTGATAAGTAACGATACTAATCACCAACTCTCAAAATTTAATCCTCGTTCTTTTTTCTATCAACTTTTCTTTGACAGCATGACGACAAGTGCAATCTTGTTCAATATTTCGTATGGCCTTGGTAGTGCTGCAAGGTTAGTAGAATTGAAATCAAAAGTTTATTTCTGTATTCTTTCAAGCCCTTATGCATATATGCATCTATAAAGAAGGAAAGCAAAACACTCCCATTTCCAACATTAAGTTCTAATTTGCAGTATCAGGGTTTCAAATGAATTGGGTGCTGGACAACCACAAGCTGCGTGCTTGACTACCTACGTTGCAGTGCTTATGACCACCGTAGTTGGGATGTTACTCTGTGTAATATTTGTTCTACTTTTGCGTGATGCTTGGGGACACTTGTTTAGCAATGAAATGGAAATTTTGAGATATATTTCCGCTATGATGCCTCTGCTTGCGGTTACGAACTTCTTGGATGGGATCCAGTGTGTGCTTTCAGGTAAGTAGCAAAAGTTTATACTAATTTTGACACTTTTAAGGACTGCATTCAACCGCGAAGAGTCACATCACAATTTAGGCCATTTTGGAGAGAAGTAGGAGAGGTTATTGGATCAAAGCTGGTCTATCCATGCAGGTGTTGTTAGAGGATGTGGTCGTCAAAAAATTGGAGCACTTATCAATCTAGGAGCTTATTACCTTGTGGGAATCCCTTGTGCTATTATATTTGCTTTTCCATTAAAAATTGGAGGAAAGGTACTAATATTTTTCTTCACGCCTGGTTTCTTTTGCTTGTTAGTTGTTCACTCGATCGTTCTATGACTCGATCTTGTTGTTTCTTTTTCTTCACTTGCTAAAAGCAGGGACTATGGATGGGGATGACAAGTGCCATTTTTGTGCAAATGGTGTCTCTTCTTTTTGTGACTCTACAAACTAACTGGGGACAAGAAGTAATGAATTTTTTTTTTTCATCTCAGGATTCCATTCCCCCTTTTTTTTTTCAGTACCATTGTGTTGAATTCTCTTTTGATCTTGGTCTCTTTTTAGGTAAAGAAGGCAGCTGATAGAGCTCGGATATGAAGTCGCCAGCTGATCTCCCAATTCTAATTTACCAATGCTAAGTTACCAAGTTTCAAGAATCGATATTCCTGCTTCCAGGGGAATGGCACAGTGCACATTCCCTTTGATCGCAAGGATGATGATTAGACCACAATGTTCCCCGGACAATATACCTAGACTATAGTTTTCATCCAAATTTCCTTTTTTAAAGCATAATTAGAATTAAACAATAAAGCAATCGAAACATATTATATATATATATGATTTACCCTTAAAAAGAGCGTAGTTTTGATAATTTTTGTGAAAGATTTGGGATGGACGGTAAATTTTATTTTATTTTTTATTACATACATCGATATGGATTCAGAAACCGATGGTCTTTATATTTGTCAAATTTCTTTCTTTAACGGAGTTGGAATCCATGGCCATTAACAATTTTGAATTTAGTGGTAATTTGTGACAGATTTATGGCTTATTCTTGGAGAAAATTATAATTGTTTGTATATTCGCTGAACCAATGACATCCATAAACAATATCAATTAGTGTTCTTAATTATCAATTTTTTTTTATTAAAACTAATTAAAAACTGAGGGAAATGAATGCCTAACTTTCTTGTTAAAAAAATTCTTTGCCTTCTTGCTGTGAAGATTCGGGAGAGATCACCTTGTTGAGGTGTGTTACATTGAGTTTCACAAGGAATTTTAAAAACTAATGAGTGCAGTTTTATTCATTTTAAATATATTAATACACTTTTTTTTTTTTTGCAATTTTTGCTGACACATATAACCTATTTAAAAGCAATCCATTTTCTATATAATTCGAGTGATACCAACATAGTATTGCTAGTAATAGTGTTTACTATTCCCTTTGTTTGCCATGTTTTTCAATAATTCGTCTCTTAACTAATACATAAAGTCATGTACTAGCACATTAACTAAAGTTATGTACTCACCATGAGAAAATGAATTCCCATTATATATGCCAACTGAGATTACCCAAAAAAAAAGAAGGGTCCAACAGGGTTATAAATATCGATAAAATATGTGTCTACTTAAACATTACATCAAATCATCAAGCTAACCATCCAAATGTGTCCATTGTGGCTTTCAATTCAAGGTGCAACTTTAACATAAGTTAAAATTGAAGCGCAGTCATTTGAATTTGTTTTCCATATTTGTACAAGTAAAATAAATCCTTTTCCTTGTCGGTTGGTCAAACCAAAGAGAGCAAAATAGATACTAATATTCAACTAAAGGGTTGAATATTTAAATATAGATATTTTTTTTTTCCAAAAAAATTGAAGTTGGATATAAAGGTATTAAAAAAATTTTGGAGACTTGGCATAAGAGAAGAGTAAAAGGTATACAAACATTTTTATAGTGATTCCATCAAATCTGGTATATGTCCACTCTTAGAGCAGTGCGACACGCTCTTTGATCTTTTGACCACTCAGAAAAAAGAAATAATATAACGTCAAAGATAGGAGGCTTTAACCCTCTGATTTGACATAATTGAGTTCAATCTTCATACACTCAAAAAGGATTAGAAAATTAAGAGCAGAGTAACACAGGTAATAAAAACAAGTAATGAAGTAGCTTTAAAATTCAATTGAGCATTCACACTTTTTTCTTTATTTCTCTTTTTGGGTCACGCTCCGATCCTCGATCCAAGACAGTGAACAGTCACCCGTTCCCTCGTATACTGCCCATAATGCGACACATATCCCGAGACAATGCAAGTTTATTAAAATATAATATTTCAAAATGCATTTTCCCAAGTAAACATTTGCAATTAACAATATATGAGTATACAAATCAGAATAAGAGTCTCAATTCATAACATGAATACAGTCATATCATACACGGTCAATCTAAAATTCTCATATATATATATATATATATATTCAGTGGAAGATGGAAAAGTACCGTATCTAAGTCTCCGATAAACCAAGTACGTCGAAATTTTCCTGACGTGTCCCTCTATTAGTCTATATCTATTACAATTTCAGGAGTAAGGTGAGTATTTAAAAATACTCAGTGAGTGAGGGGTGGATATCATTAAATTAATACGTGTTGTGAGCAATGGAGTATTAAAATCAGTATAACGATACATTTTTAGATTTTTCATGAAATTTTTAAACATGTTATATTCTACGCATACATATCAAATTGTTCATATGCATCCAAATCACTTTTAGAAAGCAATAGCGCTGGCTAGAAAATCGTTCTCGGCAAGAGTCAACCATGTCCAATGGTAGGCACACCGAAGGTTTTTCATATGCAAGTATTTTCATAATTTGCTCTCTACCTCAGTGTTGGCCATGAGCCTCTCCCAGTGCTAGACCGTTAATGCTGGCGGCCCTACCCTTTTGGTTCAACTGGCCTAGTTCGTAATCTATACCTATGGGTCCAACCCATGTAGTACACATCGTTTGTGGGATACCTCTTGCAGAAGGCTATCCAGACACACATGGGGTGTCATGACAAACGTGCCCGTAGCTACGACTGTCCCCTAAGGACTATATCATATCAGTCAATTTCTATGGACTCTTAGTTCAAGTGCTAAATCAGAATCAATCAAATATGCCAAGATGTATAGTCATATAAAAAATCAAATTTCAAAATTTCAAAACACGGCACAATATCATTTAACAATTCACATGGATACATATTATCAACTCATTTCTTTAGACACTCCATTTATCACAAAACATTTATCAAAACCTTTAACAATTTTATTTTTCTCACGGATAAATCATGATATTTCTGAAATCGATAAAATATGGTTTGATATTAATAATATGGTATCGTAAATCCCACTCACAGATATGGGGAAGGTACACCACTCCCCTATAAATCTCGAGCTCCACTAAGTTGCCCCTTGTGTATAGAATAGTGGTCTATCCCTAAAGCAACAATGTACACATATGTAAATTCTTTATTTCTTTATAAGACTTTACAATTTTGATTATTTTTTGATTTTTGGGTCACATCTCTCTCATTATGGGCCTTGAGTTGTTAGACTTGGGTCACATCTCTCATTTTGGGCCTTGGATTGTTGGGCTTTACAATTCTAATTGGACTTGGTCCCAATCATCTCTCATTTTGAGCCTTGAGTTGCTGGACTTTAAAGTTCTAATTAGACTTAGACCCAATACTAAGATTTTGTCTTAGTGGTTCAAACCTAAATATTTATAAATTTTCAAACTTTAAGTTTTTGTACTTGTATAGTCTTGGGAAAAAATGCCATAACTTTTTCTTTATAGCTCGGAATTTAGTGATTCAAATTATAACATAAAGCTAAGACATTTACCTACATTTTTCATGTTCAACTCATCTTTCGATTCTCATTGTATGAATTTATAAAAATTTATCTTTAGTCTAATTTATATTTTTATAATGCAATCTGCACAGTTTCGGTATTTTCCTCATATCTCCTAACGTATAACTCCAAATTGCTTAATTCTGGTCCCATATGAGAGATGAGAGACAGCACTACAACTTTCATTTTGAGCATTTTCTCAGATTCTAAACATAAAAGTTCATACATGCGAAATTTTGACTCAGTCTTGTTCCAAACTCATGCTCTGTCCTGTCTCAGCGAAAGTGCTATAACGTTTAGCGTACTACTCTAATTTAAGCAAAATTTGGAAATATAAAAGATGAGACAGAGACCTATAACTTTGATGTTTGGAGTTTTTCTTAATTATGTCTAGAAGAGGATCGAAATGGGTCAATAAAACTTCTATAAATTTATGGTCAAAAACAGAGGAACACCCTGCACAGTTTCGGGAAAACTGCCATAACGTCTGATACAGAAATCAGATTTAGGTGATTTTTATCTCGTTGGAAAGATAAGACATAGAGCTACAATTTTTGTGTTTAACATTTGATCAGATTTTATTGGGATTTTATCTCAATTCCTAGGCCACATATGTTGAAATTTTCCTGCACACATTTTCTCAAGTTCTATTGGATTTCTTCTAAACTCTAAGCTATAAAATCATGTTAAAACACAACATATGAAGCATTCACACACGGTTCTTTAAATTTCAATAAGTGCAGAAATTTTTTTTTATATCTTATATTGTGAGGTTTCAATCTCAATCAAGACTTCCCTCCAAAGATCTCTCTTTCATTCCTTGCTCCTAGCTCGCGGTCACATAAGATTCATTATGTTAGCTTACTTCTTTTTTGTTCCAAATCAACATATGTTATACTAGAGACAAAGAGAGAACTTTCTTGCCTAGAGATGTGGAATGAAACTGGAAGAAACCATAGATCTCTTCCACTTGAAGCTCACGGTTCTCCTCTTGGTTCACCAAGCTAGACTGTTCCTTTTGTTCTATTTTTTGGATATGAAGATAATCTATGTGAAAATATTGGAGTGGTGATTGAAGAAATCTTGTTCTTCTTCAAGAGAGAGTTCACGGTTTTTTTTTTTTTAGAGAAGAAAATGGAGAGTGTTCTTGCTTCTTTGGCTTCTCGCTGTTTTGGAAGAGTGGGAATGGCTTAAGTATTTGCTTATTCGATTTATTTGGTTACACAAGTGCACTCCCCATGTTTTTTGCCTTCTTTCTCACATAATAGCCTCACTTTTCTCATACTACACTCTACTCCTCGTTAATACTTGTCTCCAACACCACAATCCAAGGGCTCACAACTTTTGACCCAAATCCAAATCAATCATCACCATTGGTTTGTTGTCAAGGAGGTTCATACCCCATCATTCAATGAATAGTATTCTTTGTCCCCCACTAACTAAATCCAAGGCTCACATTAATTTATCCAACTTCCATTCAATATCCACCATTGGGTTATTTTCTCAAAAGTAAAAAAAAAAAAAAAAAAAAAATCTCTTTAAATCCCAAAATAATCTTCTTCTCTCTTCTCTCTCTCTCTCTCTCTCTCTCTCTCTCTCTCCCCCTTATTCAGCCACCTCATCCAACAATTCTCTTTTCTTCCTTGTATGTCATGGTTTTGGAAGAATAATACATTTGCCAAATAGTTTTAAATTTTTTTTGTTAATTGCAAAGTAGTCTCTTGACTTATAAAAATTATATTTTGATCCAAAAAATTTTAAAATTTCACATTAGGTCCAAAATCTCATATTAGGCCTAATTTAATTCATCCCATATCAAAATGTGGTCGTTTAGTCTTTCCGAGACACGTCCGACCTGATTAGGGTCTTATCGGCAAATTTCTGAAAAACTTTCGGTTTAGCTCTACGTAGTGAAATCTACCCAAATTTGAGATTCCTATGCACTCTAGAGTCATATTCATTATTATTAGATCATCGGTGGTCATTTTGGAAATTTTTAATTTTTGGCGATTTGAGCCGAAAATTTTTTGGGATGGTTTTAGCGGAAAAATTTCTTTGAGGATTTTCTTTATAGAAACATGAGTAATATCATATATAAAATGTCGAGAAGTACAATGGTGAGTACACCGAGGTGTTGATGTTACATTTTTTGTATTTATTGTAGGTTTAAAGATATCTATTGAAATTACATCCAAATATTACACAATTAATGTCCGCCATTAATGCTCTGTGTAATAGTGTCAAGTTTCACGTTGAATCTACATTCCTTTACTGGTGCCAGTTTCATCTTAGCCAATCAAAATTTGTTTATGCTACATTTGATCATTACCTTTAATAGAAATGGAAATATTCAAAGAATTAGAGAAAATGAGTGATCGTTGAGTTCAAATCTATTCCATAAATTTGGTTTCGGACAATCTCGAGTTGACATATTTAAATAGCATATCGACCAGAATTCAAATTTTAATAGTATATTTTTTATTAAATAGGTTGACGAGACTGTATCCAGATCGACAAGAACATTTAGCAAATAAAATAGGTGGACATACAAATTTAAATTAGTCGATATGTTGAGATGTGTCGACATATTACTAATGGATATTGACATGTCATTCTTTGAAAATCAATATTTTATGTCGATTGGTTTTAACTATGCATCGACACAATTTTGTGTATTTTAAAATTTGTAGCTCTGTATAAATGAATTGGTTAACATGTGTATGTATGTCAACACGATTTATGGCAAGTTAATATATGATTTTAAGAAGTCAATAAATATCAGGTCAACAAGTCTACCATATACATCGACATGTTACTATCTAGATAAAAAATTGGTGGACCTATCTTCTAAAATTGGTCGATGTATTAGGATATATCGGCAAGGTTATATAACAGGTTGATGTATAATATTTAAACAACGCTACATCAGGTCGGCATATCTTGGTCTCACATCAATATGTTTCTGTGCCTTCTTAAAATTAGTAGACATGACTCATAAAATAGGTCGATGTGTCCTTTCATATTGACAAGCTCACTAGCACAGGTCATTGTGTGTCTCTGAAGAAACGAGTAAAACAGGTCGACAAGTTATCAGGCGTGTCGACCTCCTTAGATTTTTGTCTAGTGCATGTCGATGTGTTATGAAGAGTGGGTCGTTGCACTTCTAAAATTGATTGACATGGTAGTTGAAATTTGTCCACATGATACTGTTCAGGTTGATGTATTCTAGGGATCAGGTCGAAGTATGAAATATGTTGATGTGTTTGTGAATATGTTAGACATAAATGTACTTATCAGAATATATTATGTTTCTATGGTTCAGGTCTACAAGGGTCATTCAATAGGCTGACATGTTTAGAGTTAGGTTAAAAATTGATTGACATAGTTCTTAAAATTGATGGAGTTGAGGGCAGGTCAATATATGTGAAGAGTAGGTCGACATGTTGTGCAGTACTCTAAATTCTAAGGACTTTTCTGTTTTTCTTAAACCTATTTTCTCCCAAATTTATAATTATCAAAACTCATTGATTTTAACAATCTCCCCATTTTTAATGTTGACAAAACTTTTGATACATTATCTTAACAGCTTCAGATTTTATTGATTCAAGGTTTGATCTTAACAATTCAATTTTCAGAAAACCTATCATCATTTCGGCCTACAAACTGCACAAAAACACTTGTTATCTAAGTTTATTCTATGGATTCATTAGCACAAAATACATGTACTACACCCAACACTTTATACTATTGCATGCATGAATTTTACCAACTAATTAGCACATTCAAGTGCATTATTTGCTAGTACTTTAATAACAAATCAACACGACTTGCAGCATAGCACCAACTTATCATTCTTACTTCATTCAAATCACACTTCAAGCTTGTATGCACACTTATACACTTCCTACACATTTCAACATTGCATACATACTTCAAACTTCCTACTCACAGATCAAAGATAACAAATATTTCGAGCTCTTATTTTTCTCCCCCTTTTTATCGTCAATATAAAAAGGTCAACTGATTTAATCAACCCTACAACCATTCAAACAAAAGCATTCACTACTTTGATTATTCGATCAAATGCACCAACCTATCAAATGCCAACTAGGTAACCAAGTACTCTCCCTCAATTAGAGACACCAACAGCCATTCATTTTTTCATGTTTCAGCAAGCATTCGTTGCAGCAAGCATTCACCACTTCAATAGCAATTATTCATTCAATTTGAAAATTGCACATACAAGTTAACAACAAGCATTCACAGGAATTTCTCCATAAGCATGCACAATGTCAGGAATTAAAAAAAAAAACCTTAAAAGGAACTATAATCAACAAGCTAGATGCATTAATTGAAATTATAGTAAGTAAAATAACATAAACGTATAGAAATTAGACATACATTTAGATTTAAAGAAGTGAAAAGTCAAAAGGTTCATATCCAAGACTAGCAAGAGTGGGAGGATCTAGGAGGATGAATGATCTTTCTCTTATCCTTTTCAAGGGCATCTAATCTTTTCTTGATTCCATGAAATTCTATCATCAGCACATGTTCTATTTGGACTTAAAGAAGCTGTTTTTCCTTGAATTTTTTCAACTTCTCCCCGATCATGTCAAGAGTCACTAGTTGTGAACTTGATGGTTGTCTTTCGTCTTCTTTTCTTCTCTCCTTTGGCTCATTCTCTGTTGGTTCTTCATTATCATCTCTCATCTCTTGTATTTGTCTTTTCCTTACTCCTCCTTCCTTTCTTAACCACTCTCCTTCAGTATTGTACATCCAACTGGCTCGAAGCATGGAGGAGGCAATGATTGCATTCTTATCATTCAAGTCAATTACCATATCCTTATCCAATTCCATAAGATTCTTTGATAGAGTATCAGTGATCATGATAGCATATGATAGAAGAGAGCTCTCAGACCTATGTACAACAATCATGAAGTGAGGAACTACGAAGTCTTGTATGGGATTCTTCCCACTTATGATGCAAGCTATCAACCAAAAATCCTCTCTAGAGATAATTGTATAGTTTCCTCCCCTAGGTCGTAACACATGTGACACAATCAAATGCAAAATGAGTTCGTGGAAACCAAGCTCCGTGGCATTAGTTTTTACTATAGTTAAATTCGCATCACCAAAGACAATTATAACATTTTCTAAATAGTTGCATTTCATGTATGGTTTGCAATTATCATACAATACCCAAGCAATGCCACTTTCTTAATATACATTCCTAAGTGTTACTTCAATGTCATTTTCCATTCACAAAAGTTTTAAATGTGCATGAGATAGAGTGATCATCCAAAATTATCATGTCTCATTCTTAATTTCATCATAAATCACTTCGATATTGTTGTAAAACATTTTAACTGCCTTCTCATGAATGTTGTCACGCCTTGAACCGGGATCGTGAACAACCGTCTGTTGCCCCTAGATACCGACTGTATTTTTACAGAAAATCGGACAGAAACTCCCCATAAATCGGAGGTTTCTCATATACAATTTCACCTGTATATCACATTCATTCTATAAAATAAACAAATGGTCATCCCGATCTCTCCAAAATCAACAAATATCACAGCTAACATCCAGAACAACGCAAGACTATAAAGTTTCTAGCAGTTCTAGCAACAAACCTCTACTATCATGTCCAACTAAAGTATGAACAGCCGCCATACCAAACGAACCTAACTTTTATCTTATTTACAATAATTTTCCCAAGTAACATTCAAATACGTACAATCGACTCAATGCAAATGAAATATGAGAATTTCACAACTAAATATATATAAATTATACAGTCATCCCAAAATAAGTACATGGCAAACTACGGATCTCAATGTCAAAATCTCGCAGGGTCGAAAATAAATTACGGAATTCATCTTTCAAATTTAAACTTAAATCTCACCGTCGTGAATAACCCAAATCCACCAAAATCTCTAAAATTTGAAGCGTCGCTCCAGCACAATAATAATCCTGTCTGAGGAGGGGAAAGAGAGGGGTGAGTATCATGGGAAGATATCTATTGAGTGAGGGGGATAATATCAACCATAAATAGTGTGGGTGAACCATTAAAGTGACAAATAACATCATTTGAAACAAAAATTTACATTTCGCAGCAAAACATGATATGTTTAGCAATTTGAAATCATTAAATCAATCACACGATAACAAGTATGTATGCATCCATTTAAAAATCAAATAATAGTAGAGCAAGCAAAAAATGATTCTGGCAAAGATCAACCATAACCAAGGACAGACGCATCGGGGGTTCTATTATACATAGTCTTTAAAATCGCTCTCTACCCCGACGTTGGCCATGAGTTCGCTGGGGCTAGCTCATCATCGTATATAAAACCCCGCCCGGTACTAGACGGTGGCATCACACACATCCTCCCCTTACGTGGGTTCAACCGGCCGCGACTATAGCCCTCAGAATCAATAACGTTTGCGGATACCTCTTGCAGAAGCGTATCCGGACAACCTATACCTCTACAAACGCCCTTCGTAACTACGAAATCATCAATGTCATCATCATAGTATCACAAGAGCACAACGTCCCACAAGTAAAATCATATCATCGCATAATTAGTGGGCAACCAACCCACATAGTTCATCAAATCATTTCAAATCTGCGTGCCAATACGTTTCATCAAATTATTTCAAAACAACATATCAATGCAATGGTAGAAAAGAAAATTATCAATTTTCAAGTAATGACACAATTTTTGTTTCATATCAAACCATGGATGCATAGTCATCGTAAACATAATTTAAAACACTCCAATAATCATAAAACAGAATTGAAATTTAATATCATACGTCAAATCAATGCATATCAAAAGCATATTTTATCAAAAATATGATAGAAAATACGTTTTACTATTTTATACAAGAGATTGGGGTTCCACTCACATATTTATGAAGACTGGTCACTCCCTATTTTTCAAATCAATCCAATTAACTTCTCGAGTCTCCAAAAGACAAATCTAATCAAATTATCAAATTTTTATATCAAATAAAACCCTAAAGGATTTTCAATTTTTCTTTCCAATTTAATATAACTTTAATTTACACAATCATTTCTAAATTCTCGTTTCATTAAATTTCGAATCATTTGGCTCACCAATGATCAAATTTCCAATATTTCTCTAATTTTTCTCGAATTTAACACATTTCCGAATAGATATATAACTTCCGATTTTAAATTCAACCTAAAATTAACAAAATTTATTCAAACTTTGAAGTGAGTGCGTTTCTCTCACCTAGGGTTCCTCGGGTTTCAGATCTAGCTATCATTCGCTCATCGGATTGATTTAAAACCTGTAATATTTCCAAATTTGAACGATATTAGTAACAACAAAATTTCTAATACCAAACCCTAGAACTTCAATCAAATCATAGTCATTACTTGCAGTGAAAATGTAGGTGAGCTCTCGAACGGGAAAGAATTTGCGAGCTCGCGGGCCGTCGTGGGCTTGCGGGCTGGCGGGCTGGCGGGCTGGCGGGCTAGCGGACTGGCGGGCTGGCGGGCTAGCGGGCTGGCCCGCTGGTGGGCTCGCGGGCTTGCAGCCCAGTTTGCTTGCAATAGTGGGCTTCGCGGCCTGGCGGGCACTCTCGGGCTAAGGCTTGCGCTCGCGAGCTGGATCACGCGCGCTAGCGCAGTGGGTCGCGCGCTCGCGCAATGGGTGGCGCGCTCCAGTGCACGATTGCGCTCGTGTTGGGGCACCCTTGCGCTATGGGTCGCGCGCTGTGGGTTGGAGCGCGCTCGTGAGTAGGCATGCTCCCGAGCAGGCGCGCGCTCGAGCTATGGAGCGCTCGGGCAGAAGGTTCAGCGCAGTGGCGCGCTTGCGCAAGGAAGGAGGCGCTGCAGGCTAGCGCGCTCATGCGAAGAGGGAGGAGCAACGGTGGTGGGTAGCGGAAGGGAGAGACTGCGGCGGAGGAGAAGAGCAGCAGTGGAGGAGAAGAGAAAGAGAGAGAGAGAGAGAGAGAGAGAGAGAGAGAGACAAAGAGAGAGAGAGAGATGGGATGAGAGAGAGAATTAGGGCTTAATGCCCTAATTCAATTTGGGGGGAGAGTACTGCGTTTCACTTCAAAACGCAGCACCTCCTCTCTTTTTTTTTTTTCGGTGTTACAAATGTACTTTTGGGATTCAAATGCCAATTAGGAAATACCTCAATTAGATGCTCTTTATACTTAAAATTTGTCCACTTCAAAAGCACCCCATCGATTAATCTTCCTTGATTCACTTTTGTCACGCCCCGACCTGCCCCCTGGGCCGAGCATGCGAAAACCGCCAGGGCACCTTGATACACGAGCACAACGTCCCACATATCAAGACACTGTAAGGCTAATAACAACATCCAATCTGATGTATCACAGACCAAAACAATTCCTAAGTCATCGCAATGTGTCTCAATGTATCAATATATCAAATCAAATAAGAATTATCATTTTCACAAGTCAATATAAGTATAATATAGTCATTTTAGGTATATAAATACAATGGTCAACTAAATACTCAAAATATAACAATAAACTCAAATGATTACCACGGAAGAGTGAATAACCGTACACAAGCCCAGTGTCTCCGAAATGCCAAACGAAATCAAAACTCTACTAACCCTCAATTCAAGATTAAACCTGTAAGATGGGAAAGTGAGGGGTGAGTACCTAAAGGGGGATGATACTCAATAAGTGAGGGGATTGATATCGTACTATTAATATCGGTGAGAATTTGGAGTGTCAAAACATAAGGTAATAATATCCACAGTATGCAAACCGATCATATCATTTCAAAACCATATATTATACGCACACATCAGAAATCAAGATATGCATCCAATATTTACATCAATGTCATGAAGAGCCGGCCAATAAAATATTCCCAGCAAGGGTCTATCTCGACCAGTGACAGACGCATTGGGGGTTTTCACAATGCATATATGTAAAAACAATAACTCTCTACCCCAATGTTGGCTGCAGGCTGATCCAACAAGCCCACAAATATCACAAGTACAATCATCAACATAGATCCGACATTTGGAGGATAACTCTGGTCAAATCGTATCCGGGCACAACGAGTGCCTCTGTCAAATGTCCTTCGTAGTTACGGAACATTGCTATACAGCGGGGAAATGGGGGGCACCAAGCCCAAAGCGTGGAATCATCACAGGGCATCTAACCCAATCACATGTTCAAATCCAAGTTATATGAAATCGTGTGCCAATAGATATGAAAATTATATAAATACCACATGTTATGAAAAAGTGGCACAATATCATTTGTGAAAGCACATGGATGCATATCAAACAAGTCAAGTAATTGAGACACTTCAATAGTCACAAAAATACGTGTAAAGCATATATGAAAATTCGAAAGCTCAGTTTATCACACATTTGAAATCGTACTATAAAAAGTATTTAAAACAGGATTTTCCAATCAGTAGTAGATGTCAAAATTCCACTCACAGTTTGGGGGAGGGTAACGTACTCCCCAATATTATCACGAATCGTAAATCAAGTGCTCCACTTGTTCAAATCAAATAACTCTTATAAAGAAAATCAGTCCGCAGATTTTCAAACCTACGTAGTCATGGAAAATAAGCTATACTTTTTGCACAAAACTCTATTCCAAGCGATATTGTGACATGTTATAGGTAACTTCATTACTATAACTTTCATTTTATACACTTTCTCAAATTCACATTACAGAATTCCCAGAAATTCACGCTTTGTTTCAGTTGCATTCCAATTTTAACTTCTGTCCAATTTTTGTACAGAAGCTATAACGTTTATTCTACTTATCAAAACTTAATGAAATTTTAACATGTCATTCCCAAGACATAGATCTACAATTTTCATGTTTTGAGTTTCACTCAATTATGCCGATAAAGGGGTTGAAATAAATCATGATCATGTAGTTTTTAGTTGGAAACAAAATTTCTGCCAACACACCTTTAGGAAAAAAATTATAACTTTTGATTCCCTCATGCATTTTGGCTGACATTTTAATATGTAGTAGACAAGAAAGATAGCTACAAATTTTATGTTTTGAGTTTTTTCAAAATAGAGTTGGAAATGGTTCGTTTGTACACACTGATTTTATAGTCCGAAACAGAACAACTTTCTGTCTTGCTTCAAGAAAAATGCCATAACGTTTGGCACAGATATTTGATTAAGGTGGTTCTTATCTCGTTGGAAAGATAAGACTTGGATCTACAATTTACTTAACTAGAGTATTTTCAAATTCTAACTTTAAGATATCTTAAAATAAAGGTGAATTTACGGACAGAAATAAAATCTAATGCAAGACAGAACAGAAAATTTACCTCAATTTTTTTGCCTTCCAAAACTCAAGCAAGCTTTCTACTTAGTCCCAGCCTTTGATCACCCTATGTACACCAAGTTAAGAGTCTCTCTTTGTGTTCAAAACAAAAATATAGTATTCTAGGATACAAAAGAAAGCCTTTCCTTGTTTTCTAATGTGTCTAGAGATTTGAATAAATTTTTCCAATACAATCTTCTTCTCCTAGATTGGACTCAGTTATTTTCACTCTTGGCTCTTGAAGAAATGAAGAAAGCTCTACATTTTTCATTCTTCTTCCTCTCACTCACGTCCATTTCATGGTGCAACAAATGAAGAGGTTGAAATCTTTTAACTTTTACGAGCACACTTCATTTCCCAAAAGTCAAGATTTGTACATCATCAACATAGCTCAATAAATGCTTGTTTTTTCATTCCATACCACACCATGCTTTGGCATTAAGTGCTTGTCCAATTTGTTGTCTACCATCTTATTGCATTGAAGTCCCAATCTGTTGAGAAATTGTTTCTAGGTTGTTGTTAATTACAATTTGGTCCCTAAACTTATAAAAATTATAAATTGATCCCAAAAATTCTCAAAATTACACACTAGGCCCAAAATCACATATTAAGCCCAATGGGACCAATTTTGAAATTTAATATGGTCTTCTCGACCCTATTTGTCAAAATTGATCCGAATTAGGGTTTACGGACCAAATTTCTAGACTTTTGCTGTTTTAACCCTAAAAATAATTATTTATCATATTTAAAAATTTTCTCACTCTCAAAATCATATCTTATCATCATAGGACCATTTGTGGTCCATTTCGAAATTATTCACTTATGCCTAAAAATTGGAGCAAAAATTTTTTGGGGGAATTTTATCAGAAAAATTTCAAAGTGAAATTTATAAACGGATTTATAAAAAATCATTATATATAAAGATAAAATAGGATATATGAGCATACACCGAGAGCGGTGTTACAACTTTCCTCTTCGAAAACACTTTCTTGTACAAGTCATACTGTTCGATTAACTTGAATTCATGTGCATTGAATTGCGGGGTAGGTTCTAATTGTGGAGGAGTGGGAGGTTTTGTGGTTTTCGCTAATGAGGGTTTGGAGGATGATCCTTTGGCTGGAAGTTTTGAAGGTGGTTTGGAAGAAGCCGACTGTTTTGTGATGGGCAATTTCATCTTTGGCACCTTGGTAAGTTAAATTCTTGCAAAAATGGAGTGATCTAGGGTTTCAATTTGAGGAATTAGGGTATTGGGAGAAGAGAGAAATTTTGAAATGGGGGTGAATAGTTAGAAAGTCGATATGTTAATAGTTTATATTCCATTCTGTATGTCACATGTCGACATCATTTCGTGCACATCGACATATTTAATAGTTTTTAGGAGTAATCGGGTCAACACATTATTAAAGACATTGGACCTGATTTCTTATTGCTACGCAAGTCGACATACTTAGGTTCGGGTCGATGTGTCACCTTCTATTTTTCATTTTAAGTATCAGGTCGACAAATTTTTTAAATACAACGACTAGTAAGTCGACACGACTTTATATTCTTTTAATTTGTCTACATATTTAAAAAATAGGTCGACCTGAATTTCATTTTTTAGAATTGTAAGTGTACTCTGTTTTTCATATTTTCATTCTCTATTTCTCTATTTTTATCATTCCTAATTATTTTCTGAGTTCACAAAATCTATTTTTATCCAGGGGCTTGATAAGGATGTCGCAATTTGTTTTTGAGTTTCAATATATTCAAAAACAATTTCATTTTTCAGAATATGATATCTGATAAAGTGATACCTCACTTCAATTTGTTTAGTTCGTGAGTGATAAACTAGATTCTTTGTTAGGTTTATGGCACTTATGTTATCACATTTAATTGGAATACAATCGAATTCAATGCCATAATCTTTCATCTGGAGCATAATCCGGAGAATTTGTGCAGTGCATTGTCCGACAACAACATATTTTGTTTTGTTTGTTGATAGCGCCATACTACTTTGCTTTTTAGAAAACCATGATATTAGCATGCTTTCAAAGAATTCACAAGTACCACCGATACTTTTTCTATCTATTTTGCATCTGACAAAATCAGCATTAGAAAATTCATATAAGTGAAAATTTAAATTTCTATCACATGTTATTTCTTTTAGGTATTTGAAAATTATTTTAACTACTATTAAATGAGACTCCTTTGGATCTGATTGGAATCTTATATAAAGACATACATTTAATTGTATGTATGGTCACAGGCAGTGAGATACAAAAGTGATCCAATCATACTTCTGTATAATTTTTGATATACTAATTTGTTATTTTCAGTTTTATCTAATTTTAAACTTGTACTTATAGGCGTAGCATTTTCCTGGCATTCACTGAATCCAAATCTTTTAACTAAATCATTCATGTATTTTTATTGATTAATGAAAATTCTATTCAAAAAGGCACTCTTAACATTTATTTGAAATAGTTTAAAATTTATATAACAAGAGAAGACTAGAAATATTCTAATTGTTTTTAATCTAGCTACTAATGCATATGTTTTATTATAGTCAATTCCTCCTCTTGATTATATCTTTTGGCCACTAATATTGCCTTGTTTTTTATGATTGTTCCATACTTATTAATTTTGTTTCTGAATACCCATTTAGTTCCAATCATAGAATGATCCGATAGTCTAAGAACAAGATTCCATACTCTGTTTCTTTCGAATTGATTTAATTCATCTCGTATGACCATTATCTAATTTTCATCTCATAAGACTTCCTATACATTTTTAGGTTCATTCTGAGAGATAGAGGCTACGTATTCACATTGGTTTTGTAAAGCTGACAACCAGACCGCTAAGGGAATCACTCTCCCCTTCGGCATCAATATCCTCAGTCTCTCTACCCAGTCTCTCGGAGCCCAAGATTGCCAAAACTGGTGTCAAAGCCTCCTCTCCCTTCGTAGCCTCCAACTCTTTGCCACTAGCACTAGTGACCACGAACTTCCTCCTCTTCCTCTTGGAAGCAAGAGTAGTGATAGGGCACACATCTCTAGCCCTTTCTCTTGAAGAGCTCTCCTTGTCCTCAGCACTTCTCTGTTTGCCAGGATGCAAACCTTGTTGATGGTGGCTACTTATAAATCACCCCTATTAATGGTGTCCAAAAACCTGAACATCCGACTAGCCGCTTTGTTCGTCAAGAGAAGCATATCGAACTGCACCTTCTCGCTAAGTAACAAGCTAGCTATTTTCAGCATCTAGTCGTTAAGGAGGGTATCTACTTGAATCGACCTATAGTTGTTCTGGTAGAAACTCCTAACACAATGAATAAACTCAAAATGTCAAGAGCGAGTCAAAACCTTCAGCCTTTGGCCCTTGACAAAATTGGCATAAGCTCTTTCCTCTCAAACTCCACAAAAAAGAACTTCTTCATCTACTATTTACCCTTGGTTTCGTTGTAGAAAAACCTCCACTCGGAGCTTGTAACATCGACACCTTGGTATGCTCACTATTATACCCTTCTTCGTTTTATACATGCTATTACTCATATTCTATGTAGAAAATCCACTAAGAAATTTTTTTATACTAAAACCGCTCTGAAAAATTTTGGCCCAAATCGTCGGAAATTCAAAAATTTTCGAAGTAACCACTAATAGTCCGATAATAATGAGGATGACTTTAGAATGTATAGAAACTTCAAATTTGGGTAGATCTTATTTCGTAGAATTAAATCATAAATTTTTCAAAAAATTATCGAGAAAACCCCAGTCGAGTCGACTGTGTCTCGGAAAGGCTAAACAACTACGTTTTAATGCAGGATAAATTAAATTAGGCCTAATATGAGATTTTTGATCTAACTTAAAATTATAAAAATTTTCGGGTTCAAAATATAATTTTTATAAGTCAAGAGACTTATTTGACATTAACAAAAATTAGAAGTATTTGGCAAATGATTCCCCACTCCAAAACCGTGACCCAACAAGAAGAAACGAAAGGGAGAAGGTGAGGTGGCGGATATGTGTGAGAAGAGAAGAAAATTTGTGGCATTTGAAGAGTTAATCCAAAGGTGGAGATTAATTTGGAGTGAGATGACATAAATTTGAGCCCTTGGATTGAGTTGGTAGGAGACATCCAATTAATGAAGACTATTCATTGAGTGAAAGTATGGGCTTCATTGAAAACAAACCAATGGTGAGGATTTAACTTAGAATGGGATCAAAATTGTGAGTTTTTGGATCTTGGTAGTTGGGAGACATGCAATAAATGAATGAGTGGAGTGGTAAATTGGGTTTGTTGTGTGAGAATAAGAAAGAAAACGTGGAAGAGCGAAAAAGAGTGTACATTGTTGTGACCAAACAAATCCTAGGGCTTAAAATTGATCTTGAAAATATTCAAGGGCTAGAATTAATTGGGGCAAAATATAACAAACCTCAACATTTACCTTTCCTTCCAAAACTGTGAAGTGTCCAGGCAAAGAAGCAAGAAAGGCTCTCTATTTTTCCTCTCCAAACCGTGAGCTTCAAGGTAGGGATACTCCAAAATTTTCTACTACACTACCCAAATATTTTTATATAAATCATTTTCTCACAAACCCAACTACAACCTATCCAAAAATTGAAACAAAATGAGGAGTCTTGCATAGTGAAGATCAAAGGGAACCGAGAGCAACTCCACTGAAGAAAGGTTTGATTTCTTCAAACATTTCTTTGTAATTTTTGTGTAGATTCATCCCACTCAAACCTTAACCAATATATATAAATTTGGAGTCAAAAGGAGATATATAACTTGGTGATCTTAGGATGGACGAGAGCTAGGAACAAGAAGAAAAGAATGATCTTGTGAAGAGAGATTTTGGTTAGGCTTGAAACATCCAATTTTGAGGTAAGAAAAATTCTGCACTTGCTGAAAATTTAAGAATCTTGTATGAATGTGTTAATGTGATATTTTTAGCTTGATTCTATAATTTAGAGCCTAGGAGGAAACCAAGTGAACCATTAGAAATAGGTACAAAAAAATTTGAACATTGTGTGACCGAGAATTGAGGTGAAAACATTATGTTTTGAAAAGCTAAATGTAAATTTCAAAGGCAAATTATGTGTGTAGAATTTTAATGCAAAAGTGATGAAAATTATGTGTGGTTGTTGATTTAATTGATGTGAGAAATGTGTACATAGAGTTGGTTGTATTTGGCTAAGAACCTAGATGAATGCAATGTATTTAGGGAGCTGAAAATTTGTCCTGCATTATGTAAATTGTGTGTGCAGAAATTTAGATGAGTTTATGAGTATATAATGGTATTTGTTGGCTGAAATCAAATGGATGTTGTTGTGCAAGAAAACTAACTCAAAGACCAAAGAATGTGGTTAAATATATGCAGAACTTTTCAGCACTAAAGATGATAGAAGTGAGGCCATTTTTATAGTAGCCGAGGAGTGAATGATAAGGAGAAATGGGCATAATATGTGCAGAATTTTTGGGCAAGTAGTGATGAATGTTTGTGTGCATATATAGTTTATATATGTGTCCTTAGGGGATAGGATAAAATGTGTGTTAAATGGTGAGTTGCCGAGAATGTAAGGAATGTGTATGAGTATGTATATGTGTAATATTTGTAGAATGTGAAATTTTACGAAGGAGTAATGAATGCAATTGATTTGTTTAGCATGCTGAAATTTTAAATGATGGATTATACAATGTGCAAGGTGAATGTGAACTATTTGTACATAAAGGAGGTGAAATCTTGAGCATACAAATTTCTGAAATTTAGCAGACTGTTTTGAGTGTACAAGGAGATGGAATGTGATAAAAATTGGGAATGAATTGGCATATAATTTGGAGACATATATATATATATATATATATAGAGTGAGTCATGCATAGGGAGTTTTAGGGAGAACCTTAAATTGACAATATAGATTTTTATTTGCCCATATTTGTGGTGAAATTATAAGAAGTATTTATAAATGAGCAATTGAAGTTGTTGGTTGGTTAGTGAGAAAAGGGGACAGCATGTGTATACATTAGAAACCTATCTATGATGCCCTAAACCTTGATCTTAGGCAAAGGATTAATTAAGAATATAATTTAACATAATGATTTCCGATTTTATTTATAGATATTATGTGTTGCA
Organism: Dillenia suffruticosa; assembly: GCA_033439265.1. NCBI lineage: Eukaryota > Viridiplantae > Streptophyta > Magnoliopsida > Dilleniales > Dilleniaceae > Dillenia > Dillenia suffruticosa. The sequence continues at coordinate 16,024,030 of JAVTVX010000015.1, read as the reverse complement.
TTGTAGTGACACGTTTGGTGACCGAATGAGGGGAGCATATTTCTTATATATTGTGGTGTATTTAGGGAGTGACATACCCTCCCATATACTGTGAGTGAGATTTTGACGTTATGTTCTTAATTGAGCAAAAATACATGTTTTATAGTTTTGCAAAATGACATATTTTATGATATGTGTGAAATCATAAGATTTGATCTATATTTTACAAATATTTCTCTTTGTGATCATTGGAGTGTCTCAAATGATATGCATCCATGAATTGTATTGAAATGACATTGTGCCACTCTTTGAAAACTTGATATGATTTACATGCTTCCATTGCATTGGCATACTGATTTGAAATAGTTTAATTGAAATGTGTGGACCGAATGTCTACTTATGATGTGATGATGTGATGATATCCTTGGTGGACTTGATGTGATGATGTCCTTGATGGACTATTGTAGCTACAAAGGGCGTTTGTAAAGGCACCCATTGTGTTCGGATACGCTTCTACAAGAAGTATCTTCAAACGTCATATGTATAGTTGCGGCCGGTTGAACCAAATTGGAAAGCACATGTGTGACGCTACTTTCTAGCACCGGGCGGGATTCTATACATGGTTGATTATGTATGTACGCATAGAGACGGGCTAACCTTTAGTGAGACTCGTGGCCAACATTGGGGTATAGAGCTAAATGTTTTTATATTTGCATCTAAACCCCAATGCGCTCGTCATTAGTCGTAGTAGAGCTTTGTCGGGAATATTTTATTGGTAAACTCTAAATGATTTTCAAAATGTAAATGGATACATATGTTGATATATTGATGTATGATACATGATTACCTGATTTATAAAAATGCCATACTCGATTTATAATATTATCATGTGTTAAGAATGTGTTTTGACACTCCTTACTCACACCTTGTATTGATAACATAATGTCGATCCCCTTACTCACTGAGTATTTTTCTTAATACTCACCCCTCACTTTTCTATGATAATAGATGTAGATTTAGCAGGGGGATGTATCGAGAGACTTTGATACACTTGACATACCTTTGGAGATAATGAGTATTGTGCATGGTACCAACCATTCTTCCGTGATGAAGTTAAAAAATGTATATATTTGAGATCTATAGAATGACCAATATATATTTTATGGAAAGATTGTAATTATGTTATTGTAAATGTAAATTAAAATTCTCGAATTCGTTTTATATTCATGCATTGAGGTACAATGTTGCATTTTAAATTTCTTTTATTTGGGAAATTTTATTTTGAGAAAAAACAGATTTTAAACAAGTGAAAATGAATGTGTTACGTTGTCCCGATATATGGGGAGATGCTGTTCATATGCCGAAATAATACGGTAGTTGTTGCATGCTCGATAGGAGGGTCGGGACGTGACAAAGCTCATCCTTATTTGAAGGCAGTGCTACCCTTTCGTATCCTTGCCAGGACACCTATGCAGATAGAAGTTGGAGGAAAGAACTTCGAAGTTAAAATCCAAATGGCAGAAGTTCAGGAAACTTACCACCGCTATGATCAATTGCTAGGCACTCGGGATCAGGTTGGTGGGAAAGATATTCCAACTCCTCAAAAGCTTCGCCAGAATACCCAAATAAGGCACCTTTATACCCAGCCTGATGCACTCCTTGTACATTGGCATAGAGGTCTCATGAGCCATGTTAGTCCGTTTATCCTCTATGGATAGTCATTCATAGAAGTCATCTGTCAAACCCATCACCCGAATGATACTTTCCAGTTTTCTCTTAGTCATTATGCTATTGATATTGTTAATTCCAGCCATTAATGTCTAAGAAATTTTTGAAAACCCTAGATTGCAAATTCTCTCTCTCAATGAAGAAAACCACCAAAGACATTCCGGTAGTATTATCCAATGGCAAATAGATAGATAAAAAGCATTTTAAGGAAGATTCATGAAAAGCGAAATGGCACATAACGCATTTAATACTTAGAGTCGTGTCTTTCCACTCGCATGGAATTGCACCACTTTCATGCCACAACCGTAGGAGCTCAAAACTTTACTGGGCCCACTTGATTGAAGTCAGGCTCAGAAGGACACCGAACTACCTCTTAGCTCCTTATACTCTTAGTCTTTATAGACACCGAACCACCTCTTGGCTCCTTGAGCTCTTCACCTTGGCTAAGAGGACCCTAGACACGATGGGTCATTCTTGTGATCATCTGATAAGGAAGAAAATCCATGACAAGCCTAAACCCTCCCTAATTCAATACAGGATTATTACGTCCTTTTCCTATAAGGAAATAAATCCCCTAGTGATTCAAATCTTTATTAACCTCCACGGTGACAAGGGGAACCTTCCTATCTCGGAAGATCCCCAGATCTACAAAAAGTCTACCAACATAGTTCCTACAATATTGAAGATCTCGCACAATCCTTCCCTAAAGCAAGTATGGTTTTTATACTTCTAAACACAAACGGTATCGCCATACGTGCAATATATATATCAAATAGAAGTATCAAACTAGATACGCATACCTCTCTCTATACATACTCCACAAAGAGACTACATATAACTCATGCTTTTTCAGTCTTTCTATCAAAAACTGCTCTTTATTACTTGAATATCAGAGTCTCCTCTGTTGGAGCCTCATCCGGTGGATTTTTTGTAGGATTCTATACCGAAGATAACTCCGAAAACTCTCAACCACAGGTCCCTCGTTTGAGACAAAAGGGCGATTTGTTGAGCTCATTTTTTGGCATCAATGATACCATATGCCTATCAAAATAGATGTAGAGTAGATGGATGCAAGGGCCTTAGTCCTCGCTATTCATCGAAATGTCATAAAGAAATGGTTTGATATATAAAGTCAAAATATTATTATGAATAAGTATTCAAAATTGAAACGACGAAGTAGTGACAATAGAAGACTGGCACAATAATAATATGCAATGGATAGAGATCACTAAGCTGAAGCCTTTAATGGATTTGGGTCGCAGTCAAGTGTTTCGATGCCAAGAGGTGTCATGAATTTAATTTTCATATGTCTAGTGCTTAGCAATGCTTCCAAGTCATCCAGGTTAAGCCAACCCAAAATAACATTGTAGTGAGATGTCAGTTTGACTATATTGAATGTAACTATGGCTGTGGCATGATTAGGTAGTGTTTTTAGAGTAACCGGAAGTAAGATGGTACCCTTAAGGCATATCCATTTGCCTGAGAGTACTTTTAAGGGTCTAGCATGGGGTTAGAGATCTACATGGCTGAGGCCTATCTGTTGGAATGCATCCCAAGCAGTGACAACCAAAGGGTCATGCTATCCTGGGTCAGTTCTTACTAGTTCCTCGTCGTCAAGCCGATTGCTAGTCTTTTCCTCTTCTACCCCCTCTAAGCATAGGTAGTAAGAAATTCCTTGGAGGAGGACATCTCTAACCTCTAAAACACTGGAGTGACCAAATGATCAATAGAGCATCGCAAAGGATCTTCTCTTTGTACTTGGAGGATGACTCCTCGAGGCTGGTTCTAGACGGCACCAGTGACTAGGGGTTTTGCCGATTCAATGTGGCCAGCTTATGGCTCGTCCCTTTCCCTGTGTCTCTATAGGACTTCACCTCCTTGCCTTGCGTTAATGAATCTCTATAGTCTTGCTTCTCTGACTAAAGCTTCAAGCTCATCCTTTAGCTGGCATTCATCCATCATATGGCCATGTTCTCGATGAAAACTGCGGTATCGAGTCTTGTCCCTATTGGAATCATCTCCCCTCGAGGGAGGAGGCCAGTTGATGTATGGCCTGTTTCTAATCTGTGTCGGGATCTGGCTAGACATGTCGTTCAAAGGAATGTAATTAGTAAACCTGCGAGGGAGTAGAGGTCCTGTCTGAATCCTTTTTAGTGAAGGTTGGCACGGCGGAGTTCGGTTGCGCTCATTCCTTTGTTGGCTGCTTCGACGTTTATCTAATGCCTTTGCTTCTTCAGCAGCAATGTACTTCTTGGATCGAGTGTAGAATTCTTAAATAGTAGCCGGAGAATTCTTGGTGATCAAGGTTTTTATCCCTGAAGGCCACAATCCCGTAAGTAATGCCGCTAAGGCAATAAAATGATTTAAGCCTAAAACCTTCATCATCTCGTCTTAAATTTGTCAATGAAGTCCTTCAATGACTCATTGTCTCTCTGCTGGAGGAATAGGAGAGAGGTAGACTTCCTTATAGCCCTTCAACTAATCACGAAGTGGGGTTCAAACTGCTATCTGAGTTGGGAGAAATCTCTAATACTAGATGGTGGGAGCGAATTGAACCATGTCAATGTATTTTCCTTCAGGGTCGGGGGAAACGCTTACACATGGCTGTGCTCGACATGTCTCTTGAGATCGTGACTATGACAAAATTGGCCACATAGTCTCTAAGGTCAATAGTGTGATCGTGCATCTCCATGAGGGAAGGAAAACGTTCTGCGGCATTGGCTCGGTGACAATTTTAGGTTCGAATGGCTAAGAGTTGGGGATATAATGGTTAGAGTTATCTTATCTTGCATTGTCTCGCTGAAGTTTGGTGGCCACTCGCTGAAGTTTGGTGGCCACAAACTCTTCAACTTGCCTTTTCAAATCCTCTGGCTCCTATCGAGATGTTACTAAGGCCTCTCGGTGTATGCGGGGTTGAAGCCTACGTAAATGCGTATGCGCTGACTTCCCAAAGGAAGATGAAGATTCTTGTCGAAGGGTGTGACTGATTTCTTCCAATTGCTTTCTCATCCCTTGTATCCAGGACACCAATTTTTCCACTTAAGAGTGGTGGACCTGGTCGAGAGAGGCCGAAGCAGGGGAAGGAACCTAATAAGGTTGAGGTGGAATGGTTGGAGGCTGGAAGTTTCCGTGCGAGGGTGGTTCTTCACGATGCTGTGTGTGGGCAATGGAGGTATCCCGGTTGAATTGCAGGAGGCACTATTGATAGAGGGTCCGTCATTTTGGATGTATTGTCCCCGTTTCTCCTTTTCAGTGGCATGGTGATGTGAAAGAGAAAGAGATTGGAATATGGTGTAAAATTTTCTAGATTGGTCAGTCCATTATTTCTACGAACGGTGCCAATTTATTGAAACTAATTTCTACTCCACAGTTAAACTACTTTTCTGGCACGAATGGAGAACCGGTGAATTCTTTTATGCTGGATCTTCTTTGATAAGAGACCTGCCAAAACCCACCAAAGGTGGTTCCGGTAATGGAAACTCCAATATTCAAGTCAAAAAGAGTGGTAAGAGGGAATGAAAGAGTGAAAGAGCTTGGCCCTTGTGTAATCTCTATATGCTATATGTAGAGTATACAATAATGTGTACATATATGGTGAGTTGGCTTTGTATAGTATATAGCATTTTGTGTGTTGAGAGGTATAGAAATACTAATTACCTTATGGAGAGATCATACGATATCTTTCAAAATTATAAAAATCATAATTGTAGACATTTTATAGATTCGGAGTCTTCCATGGTAGGAAGCTCTCAAGTGTTATCGCAGAGATCAGGGTAGATTTAATTGTTAGGGGATTTATTTTCTTACTGGGTAAGATCACAATAGAGTCATATAGGATTAATGAATGTTTGAATTTGTTAAAAATTTTCTTTCTTATTGGATAATCCCAACTTGGATTCATCGCATAATAAGAATTGTTTATATAGTGACCGAATGGACCGAGAGGTCAGAAGGTTGAAGAGAGAAGTAAGGTAGCGACTGAGAGGGTTTTATCGAGCAGCGGTCCAAAGGAGTATACAAGGGTTTCCGACCAAGAGAATGTTTCACCAAGAGCATTGGATCGAGTGTGGGACTTCGATCCAATAGAGACTTAGAGTGTTAGAGTGTTTATAGAAAGATTGTATTGTAATTTGTGGGGTTTATGGTTATGGGCACTATCCGTCGTAAAATCACCAAAAGAGATTTATAAAAAAATATATATATATCTTCAACGAAACAAAATTTTTTTAAACATTTCTAAAGATCGGAGGAGAGGTTCCATCATTTTTAGGTGACCCTTTTTGGTTGTTCACGGATTGGCCATATAAATCCCACCAAAAAAAGGATGATGACAATAAAAACATCTCCTTGGCGTGAATAGATGTTTCTGTGACATTAAAATGATGGGTATTAGATCTGAAGTCAAGATATGAGAAGTTGAATCTCACTTATAATGAGGTAATAATGGGTTAAGAATTTCAAAAAATAGAGAAAATACAAAAATGACCTCTGAACTCAATTCCAAACACAAATAAACTCTCAAACTTTTAAAAAATACAAAAATTTCCAACTATGAAAAGCTATGATTTTAATTTTCTTTGCCGTTGAAGTCACGTAAAATATATATATATATATATATATATATATTAATTTTAAAATTATTTATTTTTCACTAATTTTTAAATTAATATTTTATTAATTATTTTCTTTTACCTTTTTATATATTTCTTTTTATTAATTATAAAATTATTTATTTTTCACTAATTTTTAAATTAATTTTTTCTTGATTATTTTCTTTTACCATTTTTTCTCTCTCTTTCTTTCTTTCTCTTCCTCCCTTCTTCCCTCGGCAACCGGAGTCCTTCGCTCCACTCTCTTCCTCCTCTCTTCAACCTCTCTACATAGTCTCTCTGTAGTCTCTCTCTCTCTCTCTCTCTCTCTCTCTCTATGTGAACACCATCATCCTAATCAAACAAAGAAATTGTTTGCAACTACGACGTCCCTTTAGTTTTCAAATTAAGAAATTCTTCTTTGTAACACTATTACCTATGGAAAATAAAGTCTAAATAAACATCAACTCTACTGAGAGTCTTCAATTGAATTTTTATAGCATAATCAGATGTTTATGGTTATGAAGCATAAACGGTCTCTGATATTTGAAGTAGAACACCAAATTTTTTATCCTTTGAAAAGGGAAATTGAAATTCTAGGGTTAGCAGCAGCAGAAGGGGGGCATATGCATTCCACCAATTTCGGCTAAAACATTTCATCGAACATGTGGTTTGCATACTTTGAAAATGAACAGATTTACGGATATCAAAGTAATCGATATCTTATATTTTGATGAATAGCATTATTCAAGGTACACACTGATTTATTGGTTGTCTTTCTTCCAACATTGGGCAGTGTATTCAGCATCTAGCATCACATTTGAGGGCTTCAGCAGAAGGGAGCATCCGCATACCCCCCGCATATCAGTCTGCTCCATGAAGATGCTTCGGGTGTTAAGACTCTCAGGAACAGAAGTAGATTCAGGATAGATTCTCCTAGCAGTCTGGGCTTGGGCCTGTAAGCTCCTTTCTTCTTTCTCACCAAAAAATAAATAAATAAATAAATTGCATTTGCAAGCCTTGCATGTTCGAATCGCTGCCTTAGGCTTCCTGTTGGGCCTTACTAAGGAATTTCGAATTGCCGATGATGTTGATGGTATTCTTCTCAGAGTCATAGAGGATTTCCTAGTTTACACTTTTTTATGACGTGTGAAGTAAGGTTCTTTATTTTCTTTTTTTAATTTTTTTTTCTCTACTGATTTTGTAGGATCATTAGTAATGTGATATCATACAATATGGATTGATACTTGCAATACGCTTGTAAAAATGTTATGGCCAAAGAGATGTTCCTGGGTTATCTTTCTCTTACCTAGATTGGAGTGGCAAGTGCATTTGACACCTTTTGTGGTTAATCCTTTGAAGCAAGAGAGTAGTATCACATGCTTGGTATCCATACGCATCGAGCAAAGCTTGTTACCATGCTGGTATGTGTCCCGCTCTTATTTAGGCAAACACCCGCAATATCCTCCTTTCTTTTGGCGAGGACAATGATATAGCAAGAGAAGCTGGAGTATATGCCCGTTATTTGATCCCAGGCATGTTTCCTTATGACCTTAGTCAGTGTATCATCAGATTCTTGCAAACCCGTTATTGTTGGGACACCGGAGCAATAAAAAATTTTTAATCAAATATTTTTTCTGAGATTTCGTGTTTGAACATTTGTGGATATGTGTATTTTTCATGATTTTACGTAATTTCTGTATTAAAAAAAAAAAAAAATGATTCTTGCAGACCCAAAGCATTGTTTGCCCAGTGATGTTTTACTTGTGGCTTCACAACTTGTCTGCACTTGTTGGTTTGCTGTACTTTGGTAGTCAAAATACAGCCTTGGAAGAAAAGGGGCTGGCTTGGCGAATGCAATTTCTTATTGGTCAAATTTCTGTCTTTCGGCATTTTATATTAAATTCTCTCTTACATGTGCTACAACTTTGAAGGGCTTTTCAATGAAGGCATTCCTCCTTATCTTATTTTCTTGTTGGGTTTCGTTTTGCAGTATTGGAGGAAGGGGATGTTTCTTCCAATGATATTAGATGTTGTTAGAATAGGTTATTATTATGTGTGTGATAGAGTTTCCTTTTGATCAAGTAATAAATTATTATTATTATTATTATTATTATTTTAACTTGTTTGAATAGGGAGTATGTTTGGGGATTATACGTGCACTAATTGGGATCAATTAGTAACATTCTTGACCTTGGAATTTTACTTCTCTCTTGCCGTTGTAGACATTTTTATTTGTTTATTATTATTTATTAATTTTTTATTCTTGCTTAGGGGAAGAAAATATAATTCTTTCTTGATAAAGCCATGTTCCTATTTTGCATTTCAAATTTGTAATTTGTTATTTTTTTTTATTTAATAAATCAATTTTTGTGTTATCCAAACATGTGATGGCTTATGATATAAAAAAATTTCTCAATACTAATATTTTTTCATTTATAAAATATTTTAACACACTAAATTAATTAGTATTTATACATATTTTCTATATTTATATATTTTTTATATTACATAAATTATATATTTATTTAATTATATATTTATTTTTTATATTATTTATCTTATATTAATAATTATATATTTGATATTTTAGATTTTATTATAAAATATAACTATTATATGCATTTTATAAATAATTAATATTTACATAAAAATATTATATTTTTTACGTTTACAGTTCGTTCATACCTCTGTTTCAAAGCATCGTTTGTCTAGTGATACTTAATCATGATAAGGTCACACGTGTTAAAAGAGGAAAAAAATTGAAAATTATTTTCTTAAAAATTTTCTTGTCATTAAAGATGTTTGGTGCACGTGGCATTTTCAAAATCCAGAATTGAAGTCGGCTTGATTTGCTAATGTTTCCCTCTCTTTACGTAAAATTCGATTTTGTTTTTGAAAAGCTTCATGCTTGAGTGAGGAAGACACCAACTCTTGCCCACAAACTGTTTGATGAAATTCCCCCAGGTGCGATTTGCATTGCACCTCGATTACCATTGTACAGAATGGGAGAAATTTTCTAGTGATAATTGGAAATGTTTTTATTAGGTTGTTGAGGAGAAAAAATATAGAAAACAACATATAGCAAATGATTTTTTTTGCGGTATATAATGTTTAAGTTTACATTTTATTTATAAATTTATAAAAAAAAAATTCTTTGAAATATGTAGTCTTGAACTTACATTTAAATTATATTATCTTTATTAAATGATATAAATAGAGGGGAATAAATTTATAATAATGAAAGAAAATAAACACGTAATTTTATAAATTGTTAGATAAGTATAAATTAATTGGAATTTTTTTTTTTTTTTATAGATAACTTGAGTTTAAGTCACTCGTATGAAAAGAAAATGAAAATAATAAAGATGGAGTCACAAACTACAAGAATTTGTAATTTTTTTACAAATGATTCAATGAATGAACCTTCGTTGTCCGACCATGTGATGTGATGGGCTCACCGTATGTTGTCATGATTAAAATGAATTTCTTTGGTCTTTTGCTGCTATTGAATTACGTTTTACGTGTTGTTTTTGTACACCATATCAAAAAAGTCACCGAAAGGCTATTATGGAAGCAATCAGTAGTTTCTTTTTTTTTTTTTTTTTTCTTTTTTTATTATTTTATTATTTTTTTAGTTTTTAGGATCTGCACCATGATACTTTGATACATGCTGTGATATGTTCTTCATAGAGATGGATTTGACTTTATAGATTATTGCTCCGCTAACCCCATTGTGAGATTGGTACTGGGAAGTCTTTTGAGTCTTTGTAAGAGATAAATCTGTTAGTACTGTCGGATGATATTTCGACACTCAAGTCAAAAAAAATAATTTTAGAGAATAAGAAACAGATTGAGAAGAGATGTAAGATAACCCTGTATTTGTCTCTATGTGAGAAGTGTAAAGTTTCTGCAAACGTAATTGACTAACTATCGATACTGAATATATATAGCATGTGTATATAATAAGTCTCGTATGTGATTAGAGGTGTAAAAACTTTAGTATCCTTGTAAAGTTAAGAATCTTCCAAGATTGTAAGGATTGTGCTAAAATATATTTAAGAGAATTAGTCTCATGTGTATATGATAAGTCTCGTATGTGATTAGAGGTGTAAAAACTTTAGTATCCTTGTAAAGTTAAGAATCTTCCAAGATTGTAAGGATTGTGCTAAAATATATTTAAGAGAATTAGTCTCCGGTCGGCTAAGGAGAGTTTAAGTTGCAAAAATTTCCTACCTTATTGAAAATTATTGTTGATATCAATTTCCTTACTGAGAAAGATTTTCTCAGGAGTAGCGAATATTCATATCCGATTAAGAAAAGTTTAAATTTATTAGAGATGTACTTCCTTAATGGATGATTTCTTATTGTACTTACTCCGTAATGGTATGAATTACGCTTGTATTAACAAAATGTATCCGTCGAGGAGCGGGGCAACCAAAAAGCCCAGGTGTCGAGAGCTAGGATGATTGAGAGGTCAAGGGTAACTGGATTCTTAGGAGGGTAAGACTGCGATGGTTGAAAGGAGTGCTCGACTGAGAGAGCACTCTACCAAGAGACTGTGAACATGTTTGGCTGCTTATGGGTTGTATGGCCGAATGGGCTCAAGTAGTTCCGGTCTTGTGATAATGGGCTATTGGATCATGTACTATCATTTGCCTCATATTCTTGAGGTTAGTCCAAAGGGGTAGCATTAACAGTAGAGTTGAGATAATAAAGTAGTGTAACTTGAAAAGACGTAGGAAGAGAACAATTTTGGAAAGGTGAAATGGGCATGAAGTGGAACTGATACGGAAGTAAAGCATTCATTGTAGTTGATATTGATGTTTCGGAGTGGAAAAGATGGAAAAGTAACGCATTTTAGAGTAGTTGAGAGGATATGGAAATGGGACGATTGTTTGAGTGGTATTAAATGGAGGAGCCAATTGTTTCAGTTCCGAAGCGCACCACTTTGTTCTCCAGGATTTTCATTCAAAACACTAATTATAAATAGTAGAAGGCAGTGGTGAAGTTTCTTCAGTCTATCATATGAGGAGAGGTTATAGGCTAGGGCTTTGATTTATGAGTAATGAGGTGAGTAGAAAGTAGAAGTTGCAACGGGCTGTTCATCATAATAATGCTTTTAGTATTGATAGGCTAAAGATGAGGGATTTTGTACAGTGGTTCTTTTGCACCCAGCAATTGTTGTCGATACGAGATTCCATTAACAATGGAGACTGTAGATACGAGGTCCCATCACGGCATCTGGGAATCCAAAACTATGCGGCCTGCATTAGTGGTTCTAAGGGACCTTGCATTGGGTGGAGTTGTTTTCCTCCTTTTTGTATTTCAAATCAGAAGGTAGAGGCCTTTTCCCCCTGTGGGGTTGGTGAAGACTGCTGAATGCTAGGCTTAGTGATGGCGTCTCTTGAGAGGTATAAAGAGAATGAGAGAACTTGGTATATGAAGAGGTAATTGGGAGAATGGCACAAAAACCTAATCTTACGAAGTGCCTCCTTTTTCAATATAACTTCCTGTCAGCGTATTGAGTTCTTTCTACATTTCCTATCCTAACTTTTGCACTATTGATATATGGGTATCATTTAAATATGAATTTGGATCTTCTCTATAAAGATCTTATGGATAAATAAATGGAAGAGTTTTCTTTCTAGTACTTGATGATTTTATTACTCTACTCTGTTGGTGGACTTGGATGTCCAAATCTTTGATTTCTTTCTGTATGAATTTTGCTATAATTTGGCTCCTACGGTATATCGAAACCACTTATCGTATTGCATATAGTTGTTTCATAGTTAGAGGTTGCATGCTGGTTGAGGCACGGGTCAAAAAGAATAAGAGGGAAATATAGAACTTGGTTGAGGAGCGGGTCTAAAAGAATAAGGGTAAGTAAACTCTTTGTTGTACTATGCCATAGTCGCCCGGGGGGCGTGGCATTGCAAAGAAGTCTAATGGTGTGTCCAGAGAAAGAGGAGGTATGTCGGCGTTGTACTAAGAGATGTTTTCAAGGCATTGCACCGAGATGGACTCATTAACGTTGTACTAAGAGAGAAATTAAAGGTATTCTGCCAAGAGTGTTCGTTTTGGAGGTATTGTGCTGAGCGAGTGCTGGTTGGTGTTGCATCGAGAGAGAGTGCTCATTGGCATTGTGCTGAGAGAGTGCTCAGCGGCATTGCACCGAGAGAGAGTTTGGAGGCATTGTGCTGAGAGAGTATTCGTTGGTACTATACCAAGAGAAAGTTTGAAAGCATTGCACTGAGTGAGTACTTGTTAGCCTTCCGTCAAGAGACAGTTTTGAGGCATATGAAAGTTTGCACCTTATTGATTGTGATTTGTGCTAGCGGCTTGACTTCTACCCGCTTAGTAAAATAATCTATGGCTACGATGAGAAACTTTCATTATCCAATAGTTTATAAGAATGGTTCCAGAATGTCTATCCCCCCTTGTACGAATGGCCATAGGCTTATGATCGAGCAGAACTCAAAAGAAGGTTGGTATGGCATCGAGGAAATTCATTAACACTTGTCATACTTTTTGCGTAGGCCTCCCCATGGCAGAATGCTTTGTTGGTGAGGTTTCAGGCACCGACGTGATTATCGCATATCTTTTCATGAATTTCTTTAAGGACATAGTTGCCTTTCTCTAGCGTTAGGCATTTGAGCTATGGGTGTGTGAAGGATTTCTTATAAAGAGACACATCTAATTTTTGCCACTTCGTGTGGTGAGTCTGGTAATTTGTCACTTCTTAAGTAATTTTGGATGGGGTCTTTCTAGCTCGACATCTCATCAGCCATCAAGATCTGCTCTGATTCATCAATGCTTAAATACGGTATATTTTTTATATAAACTATCTAACTAGTTGCTACCAAAACAAAACTAGCAAGCTTAGAGAGTGTATCAGTTCTGACATTTTCAAATTTAGGGATCTGTTATATGCCAATTGCATTGAGCTTATTTATCTCGTCTTGGTGTTTGGAGAGATACTTCATCATCATTGGTTTATTAGTTTCATATGTCCCCTTGATTTGTTTAATGGCTGTCGGTGAAGACCCGAAATCTTGAGCTCCCAGTAACATTGCAATTCGAAGTCCCATCAAGAGAGCTTTATACTCGGCTTAATTATTGGTGGCTTGGAAATCGAAATAGAGTGCATATTCTACTTTGAAGTTGTTGGAGCCTATTAAGATGAGTCCAACATCATTTCTTGACGAATTGGAGAACCCGTCTACATACAAGGTCCAAGGTCGTAAGAGGCACCATTCTGAATGGTTGTCAGTGGCTTGCTGAATAGAGCTTGCGAAGGTGCATTCAAGAATGAAGTCGGCTAGGGTTTGGCTTTTAATGGTGGATTTTGGTTGGTATTTGATGTTGAGTTCATCGAGTTTGACACTTCATTCGATGAGTTGGCTCGAGATGTCTCTTTTCTGTAGAATCTGTCTTAGGGCTAGTCCGTCAGCACCATAATAGTGTGCACCTAAAAGTGGGTTCTGAGGTGCTGAGTAGTTATGACGAGAGCGAATGTCATCTTTTCTATGGGCTTGTAGTTGATTTCTACTTCATGGAGTACCCAGCTAACATAGTATATTGTTTTTTGCGCTTCGGCATCTATCTTATAAGTACAGAACAAAGGGCTTGATTAGATATAGATAAGTAAAGATAGAGTTTCTAACCGGGATTAGACCGAGAGAGCAGAGGAGGTGCTGAGAGGTACTCCTTAAGCCGATCGAAGGCGATCTTAGATTCCGGCGTCTATATGAATTTTTGAGACCTTTTTAAAGTGCCAAAGAGGAGCTTGTACTTTTCCCCTACTTTTGACATAAATCGGCTCAGGGATATGATCCGTCCTGTAAGGTGATGCACCTCTTTTGGCATTCTAGACAACATCATGTCTAATATGATTTGGATCTTTTCTAGATTGGTCTCAATTCCTCGATGGGTGATCATGAACCCTAAAAATTTACCTGATGTAATACCGAAAGTATATTTTGCTGGGTTCAGTTTCATGTTATAGCACTCCAATGTCTCAAATGCATCTTTGAGATCTACTATATGGCTTTTTGGATTAATGCTTTTGATTAGCAAGTCATCTACATAGGTTTCGACGTTTCTACCGAGTTGTTCACTGAAAACTTTATTGACTAGTCATTGGAATGTTGGCCCTGCATTCTTCAAACCAAAGGGCATAATCCTGTAACAATAGGTACCAAACTCGATAATGAAGATGGTCTTTTCCTTGTCTTTTGGGGCCATGCGTACCTGATTGTAATCAAAGTTTGCATTCATGAAACTTAGAATTTGATGGCTTGATAAATTGTCTGAGTCTATCTATGTTAGGGAGTAGATAGTTATCTTTTGGGTATGTCTTGTTAAGATCCATGAAATTGACGCATATCTTCCACTTGCCGTTTGCATTTTTCGTGATGGCTGCATTTGTTAGCCATTCGGGTATTCTACTTCTTTTATTAAATTCACCGCCAGCAGTTTCTAGACTTCTTGTTAGATTGCGTTTCAGCATTCTAAGGCAAAGACCATCTTCTTCTACTTTATAGGTTTGTGATTTGGATCCACTGTCAGTTTGTGGACATCACCGATGGGTAAATTCTCTTCATGTCTTTGGGAGACCTTGCAAAACTCGAGAGTGTCAGCATAGGTAGTCGACAATAGTATCACAGAGAGTAGTCAATAAATGGGCTCCAACTTGGACGGTTTGGCTGGACACATTTGTGATGAGAATATTAATCACCTCTTCACCCTTCTTAACTTCGCTAATTGTTTGGTGTCATCTATATAATCCATCGTGTCTATCGAAAGAATGTTGTTTTCTCCCTTTAGAGCGGGGATGGTTGGATGATTGAGGTTGCAGTTAAGAATTGCATTATCGAGTGATGTTCTGAATTTGGTTTTCATATACTTGGCGCTTGGTAAGGCTTTTAGGCCATCCAAGTTGGGACGACTCAAGATGGCGTTATTGATAGACAGAAGTTTCACCATGTTGAAAGTGGCTATGGTAGTAGCATGATTAGGGGTTGTTCCCAAGGTCACAAGGAGTGAAATAGCAGCTTTAGGGAACAACCATTTGTCGAAAGTCCTTTTAAGTGTCCACTATTGGGTTGTAGATGCGACGCCATGAGACCCATTCGTTAAAAAGCATCCCAGTAAAGAATGTCATAATCTACTTCATAATTGATAATGACTTTCTTTACCACATATTGACCTATCCTGGTAGTAATGACTAGTGGATCATGTTAATTAGGGTTGATCCCTACTAGATCTTACTTATTGATGTAGGCATAACATGAAAAGTTAATCTGTTTCCCACGTTCGACGCTAATCTGATGGAGATGAGTTTGATTCTACAAATAATTGCTTAACTGATCCGAGTACGAGACTGCTGTAGGGGGTCTTCTGAGCCTTCCTAAGTGATAAACCTACAAATACCGCTAGAGGGTGCTCTGATATGGGAGATTTCGATACTCAAGTTAGAAAGAGCAGTTTTAGAGAATAAGAAACAGACTGAAAAGAGCCGTAAGATAGCCTCATGTTGTCTTTATTTGAGAAGTGTTGATTTCTTGAGAACGTACATGACTAGCTGTTGATACTGAATATATTGCATGTGTGTATGGTAAGTTTTGTATATGATGAGAGGTGTAGAATCCTAGTTTTCTTGTAGAATTTAGAATTTTTCGAAATTGTAGGGACTATGGTAAAAAATCTTTAGGAGAATTAGAGTCCGATTGGGTAAGGAAAGTTCAAGTTGTTGTGAAGATTTCCTGCCATATCAGAGTGGTTTTTGAATTCTGTTTCCTTACTAAGAAAGATTTTCTTAGGAGTAGGGAATATTCATATCCAATTATGGAAGATTTAAGTTCATTATAGATTTCTTCCTTAATAAATGATTTTTTTGTTATATCTATTGTATACTGGAATGAATTACGATTGTATTAATGAAACATATCAATCAAGGAGTGGGGCAACCAAGAATCCTAGGTGTTGAGAGCTAGGATGACTGAGAGGTTAGGAGTAGTTAACTTCTTAAGAGGGTAAGACGGAGAGGGTTGAAATGAGAGTTCGACCGAGAGAGCACTCTACCGAGAGGCTATGAGTATGTTCGGTTGTTTATGGGTGGTATTGTCACCCCCCGAACTGGGGTCGTGAGCAACCGCTCATTATTCTGAATGCCGATCGTATTTTTGCAGAAAATTGAGCAGAACTTTCCCATAAATCGGAAGTCTCCCATGTACAAATAAACTTGTTTAACCCTGTATAATTTAAAATTATCCTGTAAATAAAATAAAATGGTCATCCCGGCCTCACAATAACCCACCAACCACAGTAAACATCCAGAACAGCGCCAGGTTAAGTAAATTTCCAACAATTCTAGTCACAAACCTCTACTGTCATACTCAACTAGAGCGTGAGTAGTCGCCACACCGAGCGGGCCTAAATTTTATATAATTTACAATCAATTTTTCCAAGTTGACATTCAAACACTACAATTTGCCTCAATGCAAATGAAATATGAGAGTTTCGCAAATAAATGTACATAAATTATACAGTCAATCCCATAATAAATACACGGTCAACTACGGACCTCAAGATCAATACCTCACAGAGTCGAAAATAAATTGCGGAGCTCATACCTCAACTTAATTTAAATCTCACCATCGTAAAACACTCAAATCTGCCAACGAGCTACCAAATCCTCTAGAGCCGAAGCGTCACTGTAGCACAATAATCCTGTCTGGGGAGGGAAAGAAGATGGGTGAGTATCAAGGAAGATACCCAGTGAGTGAGGAGATTAATCTCAAGTACTAATAGTGTAGGTGAATATTGGAGTGTCAAATAATATCATTCATAATCAATAATTTAAAATTTGTAGTAAATCATGATATGTTTGTTAAAATGAACTCTTTTAATCATTCACACGTTAACATACATATATGCATCAATTTAAAATCAAGTAGATCATAGAGCAAGCCGAAAAGATCTTGGCAAAGGTCAACCATGACCAAGAACAGGCAAATCGGGGGTTTTATTATGCATAAAGTTCAAAAGTCACTCTCCACCCCGACATTGGCCATGAGTTCGCTGGGGCTACCTCATCATCATATATAGGACACCACTCGGTGCTAGACGGTGGCGTCACACACGTTTTTCCCTTACTTGGGTTCAACCGGCCGTGCCTATAGCCATTAGACATATGACGTTTGCAGATACCTCCTGCAGAAGCGTATCCGGACAACCCGGTGCCTCTACAAACGCCCATCGTAGCTACGGAATTTATCAAATAATGTCATATCATCATATCATCTCAAGCTAGTAGGCATCCAACCTACATAGCCAAATCATCTCTTCATATCCTCAAAACAATTCAAATCCGTGTGCCAATATATTTCATCAAAATCATTTAAATTCAATAAACCAATACAATAGTAGAATAGAAAACATTCTATTTCTCAAATCATGACACAATTTCATTTCATTTCAAATATGGGTGCATAATCGTAGAAATATAAGTACGACACTCCAATAATCACAAAACAGATTTGAATTTCAGTTCCATACATCAAGACAATGCATATCAAAAGCATATTTTATTAAAAATATGATAAAATCATGTTTCACTATTTCATACAAGAGATTAGGGTCCCACTCACTTTTCTAAGGAGGGTGGTCACTCCCTATTTTCCAAAATCAAACCAAATCGACTCCTCGACTCCTCGAATCTCTAAGAAAGTCAACATAATCAGATTATCATAATTGTCATCAAATTTCCAATTATTCTTATGATTTATCATCTTCCCTAAGTTTATATAAATCTTAATTTCTCAATTTATAAATATACACCAATGTCATCTTAAAGGTATTGAAACCTAAATTTAATAAAATTTATTTCAAATATTGAAGAGATCGTATTTCTCTTACCTATGGTTTTCTCAGAACGCAGACCTTCGTCTGAATGTTTCCTTGACTACTCCAAAATCTGCACTGCTCCGTATCAAAACAAGATTTATTAACTAGGTCATAAACAGTTAGAATAAAATCAAAACCCAGAATCAGTTATCTACGCAGAGACTCGCGGGTTGTTACGGGTTATTGCGGGCTGCGGGCCGCAGTGGGCTCACGGGTCAACAGGCTTGCGGGTCAGCAGGCTTGCGGGATTCGTGGGCCGCAGTAGGCTCGCGGGCTACGCGGGCTCATGGGCTGTCGCGGGCTGGCGTGCTTACGGGCTGGAGTGTGCGCTTGTGGGCTGAAGCGTGCGCTCGCGAGCTGGATTGTAGTCCCACGCTCGTGGTTTGCGCGCGCTAATGGGCTGGAGCACGCTCGTGCACAGGTGCGCTCCGAGCAGGCGCGCGCTCGCGCTCGTATAGGGAGGATCGTGCTGCGGTGCGCTCGCTCACGGAAGGGTGGAGCAGCGGCGGTGCTCGCGGGAAGAAGGCGAGGCGGAGGAGAGGTGGAGGGCCGAAGAGAGAGAGAGAAAACAGAGAGAGAAAGGGAGCGTGAGAGAGAAACCGAGAGATGGAACAGAGAAAGGGAGAGTGAGAGGGAGAGAAGGCAGAGAGGGGGGGTCGGTGGCGATGGCAGTGGGCGGCGGCGGCAATGGCGGAAAGGGAGCGGCGGGTCACGGGAAGGGGAAGAGGCGGAGAGAGAAAGAGAGAGGAAGAGAGAGAGAGAAGGAGAGAGAGGAAGAATTAGGGCTTTAAGCCCTAATTTGATGTGTTGCGTTTTGGCTCAAAACACAGCACTCCTCTCTCTTTTTTTTTTTACTCTTATTATTATTATTATTATTTATATATATATATATATATATATATATATATATTCATTTTACACCAAAATTCGTGGATACGGTAAAAATTTAAAATATTAAAAAAAATTCAATTTAAATACCCTAAAATCAAAAATCAAAATAAATGAAAATTTTCTCTATATATATATAAAACTGAGAAATATTTTATTTAATTCCTGAATAACGGACACCGCAGTGTCGGTGTTATGTTTCTAACCCCCTAAAAACAAATTTCATTTTCGAAACTAAAAGAGAACTAAACAGCAAATAAATGGAGGTACTGTCTCCTCATAATTTCCACGGGCTCTCAGGTCTCTTCCTTGACCTGGTCACTCATCCACAAGACTCTGACCAACGAGACTTTCTTGCTCCGCAGCTTCCTGACCTACCAATCTAGAATAGCCACGGGCTAAACTGGAAGACTAAAGTCCTCTCGTAATTCAACAGGTGGAGGTTCAAGTACATGAGAAGGATCGACCAAATACTTCCTGAGTACTGAGACTTGGAAGACGTCGTGAATACGAGATAGTTCATCTAGCAACTCCAATTTGTATGTCACACTTCCGACCCTCTCAAGAATACGGAAGGGCCCAATATATCTGGGGCTCAACTCGCCCCGCTGCCTAAACCGTATAACTCCCTTCCAAGAAGATATGCTCAAGAAAACCATATCTCTAGTGGCAAACTCAAGAGGTCGCCGCCTATGATCGGCATATGCCTTCTGTCTGTCCTGGGCGGCTTTTATCCACTCACGGATGACCTTTACTTTATCCTTCGTTTTCTCAATCAGCTCAATACTGTTGAGACGTCGCTCTCTGACCTCATCCCAGTATATCGGAGTGTGATACTTCCTGCCATACAGTGCTTCATACGGGAGCATCCCTATACTGGCCTGATAGTTGTTATTATATGCGAATTCGACCAGTAGAAGATGTCAATCCCAACTACCCTGGAAATCCATCACACATGCCCTCAGCATGTCCTCAAGGGTCTGAATGGTCCTCTCTGACTGACCATTTGTTTGTGGATGATAGGCTGTACTAAAATTCAGTTTTGTGCCCTTTGCCTCCTACAACTTGGGCCAAAATCTGGAAGTAAATTTTGGGTCCCTGTTTGATACTATCGATACAGGAACATCATGTAGCCGAACTATCGTATCAATGTAAAGACGTGCCAAAGTCTCCAAAGGATAGTCGTAGCGAATAGGAAGAAAATGCGCGAACTTGGTGAGTCGATCTACAATCACCCAAATGATATCATGCCGTGATAAAATCCACGGTTGCCCTGTCACAAAATCCACAGTAATGTGATCCCACTTCCACTCAGGGATGGGTAAGGGCTGTAATTTACCAGCCGGTCGCTGATATTTAGCCTTCACCTGCTGGCAAACTAAACATTTAGCCACAAAATCCGCGATTTCTTGTTTCATGCCAGGCCACCAATAACTATCCCGAATGGTTCGATACATATTGGTACCACCCGGATGCAATGCATAAGCGGAGGAGTGTGCCTCCTCAAGTATGGCCTTGCAGAGTTCGTTGTCGGCGGGAATGCAAACCCGTTCTCTGTATACAACTAGTCCTTCATCGTAGACTCGGAAGTCTCTACTCTCACCTTTGCTGATCTTCTCAAGAATACTCTGGAGCTCTTCATCTATACTCTGGAGCTCTCGGATACGGTCGAACAAAGTCGGTTTAACCTCAAATCTGACTAGCAAGCCTCCCTGATCATCACTAGTCAAACCAACTCCCAAGGCTCGGAGTCTCACTAAATAAGAAAGGTAGGTTTTCTCTGTCGACTGTGAGGATGATGCTGACTTCCGACTCAAGGCGTTTGCTATAACATTCGTCTTACCCAGATGATAGTCAATAATGAGGTCATAATCTTTGAGAAACTCTAACCATCTCATCTGTCTCAAATTTAGCTCTTTTTGGGTGAAAAGATATTTTAAACTCTTGTGATCTATGAATACTCTGCAGGTCACCCCATAAAGATAATGCTGCCATATTGTGTTTTTTCAGTTAATTAATCTTGTGTTTTTTCAGTTGTTACGAGGCATACGCAATAACCCGACCATCCTGCATCAGAACACAACTCAATCCCTGTCAGCTAGCATTACTGTATACTGTATACTCCTGACTACTAGTGGGAAGGGCTAAAATATGAGCGGATGTCAACCGTTGTTTAAGCTCCTAGAAGCTTGCCTCACAACGGTCATCCCAAACAAACTTGACCCCCTTCTGGGTCAATCTAAACAACGGAGCAGCTATCCGGGAGAATTCCTCTACAAATCTGCGATAATACCTGGCCAAACTGAGAAAATTACGAATCTCGGTAACTGTTTGTGGCTACTTCCACTTCACTATAGCCTCAACCTTCCGCGGATCAATATAAATACCCTCCCCGAAGACAATGTGCCCCAAAAATCCAATTTGTTTTAGCCAAAACTCACATTTCGAGAATTTGACATATAGCTGTTTCTCACGAAATATTTACAACACCACCCGAAGGTGTTGAATATGATTTTCATCACTCCGTGAATATACCAAGATGTCATCGATGAATACGATGACGAACCGATCCAAATAGTCGTGGAAAACTCGGTTCATCAGATCCATAAAAATAGTTGGGGTATTAGTCAGCCCAAACGACATGATTAGAAACTCGTAATGGCTGTATCGGGTGCGAAAAGCTATCTTGGGCACATTTTTAGTCCGAATTCTCAACTGATGATAACCCGAACGGAGATCAATCTTAGAGAAAACTCTGGCTCCTTACAGTTGATCAAACAAATCATCGATACGTAGCAGGGGATATCGGTTTTTTATGGTGACTTTGTTCAACTACCTCTAATCCACACAAAGTCTAAGTGTACAATCTTTCTTCTTTACAAACAGCATCGGAGCACCCCAAGGTGAAGTGTTCGGCCGAATAAATCCCTTGTCTACGAGTTACTGCAACTGAATCTTAAACTCTCTCAGTTCCGCAGGCGACATTCTATACGGCGGAATAGAAATAGGATTGATCCCCGGTACTAGATCATTATCGAAATTAAACTCCTGAATTAGTGGTAATCTGGAAAGCTCCTCGGGGAATATCTCTGGAAAATTTTGCACCACAGGGATCTTATCAAGTCTCAGTCTCTCGATGGTGGTTCATAAAACAGATAAGCTGCACTACCACGGCGTACCAAGCGTCTGGCCTTCATAACAGATATAATACAACGGGACAATACTCATCTTTTACCCGAGAATACTAATGGTGGCAGTCCGGACCTCCAAAACTCAGCCTCTTTCGTGAAACAATCCACGGAAGGCCGATGTAAACTCAGCCAATCTATCCCTAGGATGGCATCGAAATCCGTGATAGCGAGCGGAATCAGATCTGCTTCTAATACCGCCTCCCCAATGCCGACCTCACAGCCCCTATAAACTGTATCTCGAATGATATGCTTGTCAAGAGTAGTGACTACCATAATCTCCCCATCAAATGGTGAGAGAGGTTTATCAGAATGGCGAGCGAACGTGTCACTCACATATGAAAAATTCGATCCAATATCTATAAGAATATGGGCGTCGATACCAAATATTCGTATGTTACCTAAAGATAGGAAAAAGATTAAAAATATTTAAAATATGAAGAAAAGTAGACATATTCATATATATATATCAAACTAGTTAAGTTTCTAAAACTTTAACTAGTTAAAACTATACATCGACATCATGATATACAAAAAACTCATACAGAAAGTATAACAAAAGTACTATACTGAGGGATCTGCGGGAGGATTACCCATAATAATATCAGGGTTTACCTGTGCGTCCTCCTGCGTCATCGTAAACACACAAGCTTGGGCCTTAGACTGCTGTCGCGACGGTCCTGACACTGTATTACTCCCGGCTGCAATCCGAGAAGTGGTAAGAGCTGAGTGCGCATGTGCCCCATGTTGGCCTGTACTAGAAGTACCAGTACAACTCTGCAAAGTCTATCCATCTCGACCTAAATCTGGGCAAACACTCCTAACGTGATCTTGCTTCCCACACTGGAAGCGAGTAACTGGTACTCTACATACCCCAAAGGCATGGTGGCTGCCGTATCTACTGCAGAAAGGTTGTCTCTATGTAATAGACTGTGTAGAGACATTAGGGGCTGGTACCCCAAAACCCTGTGGTCGAGATCCCTATCCCGGTCCTGCTGGTCTGAAACTAGAAGACCAGGATATCCAAAATCTCTACCCCTCTTTGAAGACTGTCCCCCCTGTGATCCAGTCTTCCTTTTCTGGTAACTCTCCCTCTGTCTAGCTTCAGCTCGAAAAATCTTCTCTGCCCGATATACTGAATCAATCACCTCTGATAGTGTAAAAGAGAGAGTCACTGTCATATACTTTCTGATACTCAATTTGAGGCCATCTTCAAACTTGAATCTCAACTGAGCTAGTGTAGCCATGTCGGCGACAAAGGCCACTAGTCATCTAAACTCATCCTTGTACTCTGAAACTGACCTCGTCCCTTGGCGCAGGTACGTGCTCGTGCGCAGGTGGGCTCCTGAATAGGCGTGTGCTTGCGCTCACGCTGTGTAGCGCTGGCTCGGGAAAGCGTGCGTTGCGGCGTACTCGTGCTCGTGCAGGGAGGATTGCGCTGCTGTGCGCTCGCTCGCGGAAGACGGAGCAGCGGCGGCGCTCGCGGGAGGAAGGCGAGGCAGAGGAGCGGCGGAGGGGTGGTAGATTTGGGCGAATCCGAAGAGAGAGAGAGAAAACAGAGAGAGAAAGGAAGACTGAGGGAGAAACCGAGAGATGGAATAGAGAGGGGGAGAGTGAGAGAGAGAGAAAGCAGAGAGGGGGGTCGGCGGCGATGGCGGTGGGCGGCGACGATGGCGGAAAGGGAGAGGCGGGTCGCGAGATAGGGAAGAGGCAGAGAGAGAAAGAGAGAGGAAGAGAGAGAGAGAGAGAGAAGGAGAGAGAGGAAGAATTAGGGCTTTAAGCCCTAATTTGATGTGCTGCGTTTTGGCTCAAAACGCAGCACTCCTCTCTCTCTCTCTGTTTTTTTTTTAATTTTTACTCTTATTATTATTATTATTATTATTATTTACATATATATATATATATATTCATTTTACATCAAAATTCGCGGATACGGTAAAAATTTAAAATATACAAAAAAAATTCAATTTAAATACTCCAAAATCAAAAATCAAAATAAATAAAAAATTTCTATATATATATATATATATAACTGAGAAATATTTTATTTAATTTCCGAACAACGGATACCGCAGTGTCGGTGTTACAGGTATGGTCTAATGGGATCGAGTAGTTCCGGTTTTGTGATGATGAGCTGTTGGACCATAGACCATTATATTTTTTATGACATTTGCTTTTATTTTATTTAGGTATACTATGACATTTAAAATTAGGCAAAAAATTTGGAATTTAGTATTTTTCTTTCAAAGAAATTTTATAAAAAAATATTATAGTGCGATATTAAATAATAAAATATATAAAATGGTAAGATGTTAGATTGTCTAAAAATTTTGCTAAGATAAAGAAGAAAATAGATTGACGGCATGCACTACAAAAAAATAGCCTTTTAGCCACAAATTTAGTGACAAAAATTTTAAAAAAATTCGTCGCTAAAAATATTAGTTACGGATTTAGCGACGAAAAATTTTTCGTCGCTAATAACGAGTCGCAAAAATTTAGCGACGAAAATCAGAAATCCGTCACTAAATTTAGCGAAAAAAATTGAAATCCGTCGTTAAATTTAGCGACAAATAACTTTTCGTCGCTAAAATTCGTCACAAACTTTAACGACGAAAAATTATCCGTCGCTAAATTAGCGATATAAAAAATTCCTTTGCTAAATTTAACGACGAAAATCTAAAATTTATCACTAAATTTAGCAACAGATAATTTTTGTCGCTAAAATCCGTCACTAATTTAGGGAAAAAAATCTGTAATAATAAAAAAATCCGTTGTTAAATTCAGCGACGGATTTGGAATCCGTCGCTGATTTCAAATTCCGTAAAAATGTCCAGGGAGCGCCCCGAGCAAGCACCACAACCTGCCCGCCCGCCCGAGCCAGCGCACGTGCCACCCTTGCCCACCTGAGCCGCCTGCAACCTGCCCGCCCGAGCCAGCACCCCGCGCAGGCACTCTTAATTGCTAGAAAATGCCGCGCCTTCTGCCTCCACAGTGGTTCGAATTTCGAACTCCTGCATACAACCTATAAATCACCGAGCCAAATATATTATTATGATATAAATTTCTTTTTTATTATTTATTATCTTTATTTCACATTTTTCTAATAATAATAAAATAATATATAATAATAATTTAAAATAATAAATATAATAACTTTTTTTATTTATACCACCCACCTAAAATAATATTAATTAAAAATAATAAATATGATAATTTTTAATAAAATAAAAAATAATAAAATACTAATTTAAAATAAAATAATAAATTAATTAAAAAATTTGTTAATATTATATTTTGATTTCTTCTTTTTTCTTTTATCTTATTATTTTATTATTTTTTTTTCATTTTTATTTTATTTTTTTAATCCATAATTTAAAAATGGATTACAATATCTTAAAACTATAAAATTATAATTATCAATAAATTATAATATATTAATAATTTAAAAAATCTATATATTTAATTACAAAATATTTTTATTCGTTATAATAAAATTATTATATATAAGAAATGAGAGTAGAAAGAAAAAAAAAACCCAAAAATAGAGATAAGGAAAAAAAAGTGAGAATAGAAAACAAAGAGGAGGAAGAAAGACAAAAAAAAAATATTATCAAACAACAACACTAGCGGTGGTGCAGTGGTGATCTGTCTTCTATTAAATTCAAGGTCGAGCTCCAAGTCCAAGATTCGAATCCCTTCAATTACAAATTTGTATTTTTTGTATTAAAACAATGACAGGCACTCCCAAGCAGGCACGCGCAGGGCACGGGCCAAGCAGGCACGCGCAGGGCACGGGCCAAGCAGGCACGCGCAGGGCACGGGCCAAGCAGGCACGCGCAGGGCACGGGCGCCCAAGCAGGCACGCGCAGGGCACGGGCGCCCAAGCAGGCACGCGCAGGGCACGGGCGCCCGCCCAAGCAGGCACGCGCAGGGCACGGGTGCCCAAGCAGGCACGCGCCCGTGCGTGCATGGGTCGGCGCCCGCGTAGGTTCAGATTAATATTTAATTAAAAAATTTATATTATTGAATAAAATAATACAAATAAAATATAATTACGTATATAATAATAAAAAATATTAAATCAAAAAAAGAAAAAAATAATAAATTAATTAAAAAAAATATATAATTTAAATAAAATAAAAATATATGGTTTTTTTAAGAATTAAGAAATATAATATAATAAAATAAAATGTAAATTAAAATATTATAAAATAATAATATGATTTGTTAATATAAATTAATAAAATAAAATAAAATAAAATAAAATTATAATTAAAAGAAGATAAAATTTAGCGACGGATTTTCAAATCCGTCGCCGAAATTATTAAAATAAAATAAAAATAAAATAAAATTCTAATTATTCAGCGACGGATTTGGAATCCGTCGCTGAATCAGCCACGGATTTGAAAATCTATCGCTAAATTAAATTACCAACCGTGGTTGTTAAATTAATTTTTTAATTTAAATATTATATTAATATTATATTTTATTTAATTATATATAAAAAACCTATTTAGCGACGAAATTTGTAACGAATTTAGTCACGAAAATTTTTTCGTCACTAATTAGCGACGAATTTTGCTACGAATGATGTGTCCGTCGCTAATTTAGCCATGACTTCCTTTTCGTTATAAATTTTGTGACAAATTAGCGATAAAAAAGTTTTTGTTGCTAAATTCGTCGCAAAATAGCGATGAATTTTTTCCGTCGCGAAAATCCATGACTAAAACCGTATTTTTTTGTAGTGATGAGTCATAGGTGTGATGATTTGATATGTACAAGCCGATATGTACATGATCAAAAATTTGAATTTGAGTCAAAACACACACGAACCGGTTCGAGTTAGACAGAAAACAATACTAAAATCGAAAACATGGTTGTGGTTTTAGTTTTAAAACCGGATGGTTCTGGTTTATTCTAGTTTTATAATAGAATGTTTTCAATTTTTGGTTTTTATGAATATTTTATCGTTATATAACAACAACAATCGAATTTTTAATCATAACAATTTAGATCAATTATTTGAAAGACAAATATTAAAAAAATTAAGAAAAAAATGATATTGATTTAATTTATACGGATTCTGTTACGCCACTCATTACTATTCAAGATCATCTCTACATTTAAACCTTTATTTATCATATTTTATAAATAATTTATATTCAAATTTTCAGCGTTCTATCTCTATATTTCATTACATTTTACCGTTATATATATTTATTTATAATTTTAACTAGTATTTATAGTTTTTTTTTCAAAATTTGGTTTTCATTTTTTGTTCTATGGTGTTTAGAATGTTCTGTTCATATTCGGATTCTGATTCTTAAACTAAAAATTGAATCCCTAATTTGGAGCTTTCAGTTTCAAAACCATGTTAGAATCATTTTTACATTTCTGTTTTGATTTTACAAAATATTTTGCTCATGTTCAAAACCAAAGAGTGGGGCATCTCTAACTTGGTAGATTGAATCGAAAAAGTTAGACAAAATAACACAAAAAGCTTTTGATAAAATTGGATGGATATGCCAAACATCTTCTTTTAAGGGGATTTGTTTGGTTTAATCGATAAATTTCAACTGACGATTAACAATTGATTGTCGATAGCCGACGACTAGACTATTGATTAATAAATGATAAATATTATTAATGATATTAATTCAAAAGGAAATTGCTAGTTAAATTTGTTAAACATTTTCTTTGATATTATTACTATACATTGAAATATAAAATTTATAAATATAATTTTAATAATATTTTTAGAAATAATTAACTCAAAATATATTATAAAGAATTGATGTAGATTATATATGTATCCATGATTTTATAATAAATGATAATTTTTTAACCATTTGAAAAAAAAAATAATTAATTAATTTAAATACATACCATAATAATAATTTAAATAAATCTTATTTTATAAGATATTAACGAATAAAAATATAATAAAAAACAGCAAAAGACATAAAATAGATAAAATAATTTAAATAATTTTTAACTACTAAATTTATTTGTTACGTAAAATGGTTAAAATATCCAATAGCAGCTTTTGAAAAATAAAAATAATTTTGGGTGCACCGTATTGTGATCACATTAAGATGATTGGATGTCTCGTGAACGTGGGTAGGCCATTAAGATTTCGTCCGGACGCGCATCAATGTTCTCGGCATCGCTGTCATTATTCATTATGTATGTATTTTCTTTGCGTCGCTGTCATAACGTCGTTACTCGGAATCAGTACATTCCACACAGAAAAGTCACACAAGAGAAAATGATTCCATGATTCCACAATTGCACACCGACACTTTTACCAAAACACCCTTATGCCTCAACAATAATTACACTTTTCTTAATATAATGGGTAATTTAGCCATTTTAAACAATTGACCCGTCAAATATTTCACCCAAGCTCTCTGCTTCTCTCTAACAGTCAAGTGTGGAAATGGAAGGAAAAGATAGGTTGCCAAGTTTGAGTACTTCTCTTATTCATGGAGAGGAAGAAGAGAATGGTAACAGAGTTAGAAGAAAAGATGTGATTGAGGAAGTGAAGAAGCAATTATGGTTAGCAGGACCATTGATAAGCGTGAGTGTATTGCAGTTCTGTTTGCAACTCATATCAGTTATGTTTGTAGGTCATCTTGGTGAATTAGCTCTCTCTTCTGCTTCAATGGCTACTTCTTTTGCTTCTGTCACTGGAAATAGCTTGATGGTATGTTGCCATCTCTCTCTCTCTCTTTCTCTCAGTTGATTTTCATGGATTAATTGTTGAATTGATCATTATGTGTTTATATGGTAGTGAACATGATTGAGAAACTGAGGAAATAATTGTATATTATTATTTCGATTGCTTTTTGTATACCGCATATCTTTGACGAGGTAGCTCCCATTGTTGTCTCTCCTTGTAGCGGAAACATATTCTTTTGTTTGTTTGTGTTTGCGCAATTGAGTGTCTTTCCTTCTTTTTTGTTTTTTCCTAAATATTTTTTCCATGTGTCTTGTCATGTTTCCGGTTTATATATTGAATGATAAAAGATGCTAGAATAATTAAAAGTTATCCATCCATGTTTCTTATAAAAAATAAAATCTCAAAGTGGAGTATTCATAATAAAAAAATATTAAAAAAAGATAATTTTTAAATTAAATTTTACAATTATCCAAATCGATTTATCGAATTTTTGAATATCTATACTCTAAGTAAAAATACTCAAGTGGAGTATATTTGTTTTACTTGTACTATGTCAATTCCACATTTACAATTAAAAGTTAATCTATGATTTTGATTTAGACATGTTAATCTCAAGAATAAATTACTTAAAAATAAGATATTATTTTCATAATTAAAATCATACCATATATTATTCTTAGCATAGTTTAATCATCATCATCATCTATACCATACGTACATCCTTCGTATTCTTTTAATAAGCAAAATAGAGATAGAAATAGCAAAAGCAATCTCTTTCATTTTGACTAATGAGTTCATAAGATTAAAGCATAATAACAGTTCAAACATAGGTGGCTTTTGGCTCTCCCTAATAGCAAAGTTGCACCGTGTTAATATTGTTACGAAAACAATCATCAATACAATCAATTGAATTCTAGAAGTATCATTGCAACATAATGTGTGCGATCAAATGCAGCTTACCATTTAGACTTTCTCTGGTAAATTATTCAGATTTTTCTCTTGCAGACTGCAGAAACAAAAGGGATATCTATCACTAGGAGTGAGACAGAATTGAGACCCATTTTGCTGTGTTTGTCAACTTGTTTGTGAATTTGTATAAAAAGAAAATGGCATGTGATTTAAAATTTTGTCAGATTCAACAGCATTGGTTCCCAGTGTCATAGAAAGACTTCATATTCTAACATTCTAATGTGACTAAGGATATGCTGATAATTGGCTTGGTTTAGTACAGAGCTTTTAGCCACGCTCAGTTTCATCACTCACTAAGAAAAGGATAAAAACTAAGCCAAAATTTGTTGGCTTTTAAGCTAAGAACCGAATGAGGGAAACATCTTATATATGCCACTGCAAATTGTTAGTGATCAAAATCTCTTATTCTGCTCATCTTTCTCTACTATGATTGCACTTTTAGTGGATATATATATATACTCATTTTTTCAATGCTTAAACAATTTAGGTCCCTAACTACTTTTGGTTGAAATTTTGTAAACTTGCTGCATAGACGGGAATGGCAAGTGCATTGGATACACTATGCGGGCAATCCTATGGAGCAAAGCAGTATCATATGCTCGGTATACATATGCAGCGTGCAATGCTTGTCCTAGTGCTTGTATGTGTGCCACTGTCGCTCATATGGGCAAATACAGGCACTATTCTCATTGCAGTTGGCCAGGACGAAGAAATAGCTAGTGGGGCTGAAGTATATGCTTGTTACTTGATCCCAAGCATTTTCGCTTATGGTCTTCTTCAGTCTCTAAACAGATTCTTGCAAACACAAAACATTGTTTTTCCCATGATGATTAGTTCCGGCATCACAACTTGTCTACATTTACTGGTTTGTTGGGTTTTGGTGTTCAAGTTTGGCCTTGGAATTAGAGGAGCTGCCTTGGCAAATGCAATCTCTTACTGGATTAATGTGTTCCTTTTAGCCCTTTATGTCAAGTTCTCTCCTTCGTGCACAAAAACTTGGAAGGGCTTTTCGAAGGAGGCCTTGCATAATATCCCAACTTTTCTTAGACTAGCTATTCCTTCTGCTGTTATGGTCTGGTAAGTTTCTCTGACTTCTGTGTGCCAGAGTTGAATGAAAACCTAGTACAGTACTTGGTAATAAGAATGTTAATGTGGTTTAGTACTTTGGATGCACTAACAGCTTGGAAATGTGGTCCTTTGAGATGATGGTACTCTTATCTGGTCTTCTTCCAAATCCAAAGTTACAGACTTCAGTTCTCTCTATTAGGTTTGTGAACTTATATGCACACTCAATATACCAAGTGATGCATTGTTTTCTCATGTCTCAATATTGCTACTCTATATTTTACAGCCTTAACACAGCTGCGACAGTGTGGATGATTCCATTTGGACTTAGTGGTGCTGTGAGGTAAGTTACATGGACGAAATGGTTGTTAAAAACTTAGTGAAATCACCTTTGGACTTGTTTGGAAGATGTTTGAACTCAAATTTTGTGTCAACCTTCAATTAATCACCTCGAATAATTACACTTCGGACTTCTTTCTGTTTGCAGTACGAGGGTGTCAAATGAATTAGGGGCAGGACATCCACAGGCTGCACGTTTAGCGGTTTTTGTTGTTCTTGTCATGGTCATAACCGAGGGCATTGTTGTAGCAGCAGCCTTAATTTTGATACGCAACATTTGGGGCTATGCTTATACCAATGAAACTGAAGTGATCAATTATTTAGCAATAATGATGCCAATTGTTTCAATTTCCCATTTGTTAGATGGATTGCAGGCTATTCTTTCAGGTATCTCTCGCTCTCTCTCTCTCTCTCGCTCTGTTCACATGGAAAGGTGTGGCTAGATTGGAGGAAAGTTGTGACCGCTTGTTTCTTGTTGTGACCAAAAAAGGTGTGGCTAGGGGGTGCGGTTGGCAAAAAATTGGGGCATTTGTCAACTTGGGATCTTATTATCTTGTTGGCATTCCTTCTGCTGTATTGTTAGCATTTGTCCTTCACGTTGGAGGAAAGGTAAGCTTTTACACCCATCTTAGAGTATGTTGTATCCTTCAATTTCTAGACAAATACAATATGGTCTCACTTGGATTATGTTTTTTTGTAAAGGGACTATGGTTGGGGATCATATGTGCGCTCGTCGTGCAAGTTATATCACTTTCTATCATCACCATACGAACCGACTGGGATGAAGAGGTATTTCTCTCATCCTCGAATTTTTGTTTTCTCAAACTTAGGATGCGTGTGCCCATTTCTAATAGCTTTTCTTGTTCTTCTTGCTTAGGTAAGAAAGGCCACAGAGAGGGTATATGACTCTAAAATTCCAGTGGATGCTGTGTAGCCAAGATGGATTAGGCATGACTAAATTGAAGAGAATAAGTTAAAGACATAATTTCATAAGATAAAAAGAATCACTATCATATGCAGATTCATGTATTTTTGCGGCCATGCACTAAGAATTACTTGGGAACTGTTTCTAAGAAAAGAAAATAATAGTGCATTGTACTTCTTGCCAATTCTCAGTTCCTTTCATTTTGATGACAATCCAAGTATGCCCCTATAAAATGCTATTTATTTGTGAGCTTCTCTACGTTTTCTCAAAAACAAAAACGATTTAATTGCGGTCTATACTTTTCTTTTTTCTTTCTTTTTTTCCCCTATTTTAAAATAAGATTAGAATGATATCAGTTGAATTATAGATTATTAGAGATCATTGATGTACTTTTTTTTATTATTTATTAATCTAAATGTTAAATTGCTATTAGAGTATTTCCCGTAAAACAAAACAAATGTATTCTCTCTAATAATTATTAGAAGTGAAATATTAATTTAACTTGATTTATCTCTATTTTATTTTATTTTAATTAATAATTTTATTAAAAGTGAAATATATATATTAAAAGGCATTGGGTTACATAATTAGAAAACAATTGTTTTAGTGTTAACATACAAACAAGTCAAATCAAATCTAGCTTTCAAGATATTTTTACTCACTCCTTTCAACATTGCCACTTCTCATTGAATTTGGACTAAATTTCCGCAAGAACAAAATGGTCTCGTTTTCATTGGAAAGCTTGGCAAGCAATATTTGAACTAAATTTCCCCCTGCAATGATGTAAATCTGCTGGCTAATTCAACCCGTCATTCTCTGAAATCATTATTTTGAGTAAGAGAAAGAGAGAAAGAAAGAGAAAAAAAAAAAAAAACCTAGAATGAATTTTGCAATGATAGACTATACAAAACATTATACACGTTAAAATCAGAAAAAAATTGAAATGAACACAAAAAGGATATATTTTAAATTGTTTTGAAGGGTAATAAAGAAATTTGGGGGGGGGGGCTTAAAGGTGATTGGATCTATTTTGAGTCTTTTTCGTAAGGGTTCAGTGTGATCTAAAGCTATGGAGTCGGAGTCTGAGTGCATACACGAAAATGTGAGGAACAAATTGAGTTAATTCTCAAGAGCAATCCTGTTCACAAGAAGGTGCCTGTGCACTTGCACCATGGCAAGCCCATTACGGAGTCGCATCATTGGGTACATCGATGAGACGTGGAAGGAGAATCTTCTGCAGCTTCAAGAGCCATATGAGCATGTCATGGCTCGTTTTTGGGCTAATTATGCTGATGAGTTAAAGTTGTCATACTTCACTACCATAAAAAGATGCTTCAGCGAAGCTCTTTCGTGATGCTTACTGTGGTCTTTGCGTTGCAATAAGGAATTGTGATGCAAACAACAACGGCGAACAAAGGCATCGCTGGTGATCTCATCACGGAATTCGAAGCGGTTAGCAACTGAAAATGTCAAAGCGTCACAAAGAATCTACAAAGCATGTCTTTGTCACAATTATGTAGAAGGCATCACAACCTTCTTCGATGGATTTAGGGATGCCATTTTGTTGTTGCATATGGAAAATGGGCAATTGCGACACCAAGCAGCATCGCTAAAGCCATTTGGCTATGCCACTGGGTGTCGCCTTGCGTCACTGAAGAATAGTGATGCAGCTGGGCATTGCTACTTGTGAAGATGGCTTCGCATGCATAGCGAGAACCTCTGGCATCGCTAAGCAGTATGGTAGCATCGCAATATTGGATAAGGTCTCCGCGATGCTTGAAAGCGTGGCTAATTGTGTTACCAACTTTTTTAACCATTGAAAATGGGAACCGTGTTGCCCATGTGAGTTTGACTCAACCCAAACATTTTATTTTGAAATTCAAAATATAAAAGATAAAGAGGGGAAAAGTTTTTATTCAAAAATTAACTCCAATTCTCCCTTGATTGAATTTCAAAAAAAGTTGGTTTTTTCATGGATATTAAAAACGTGAGGTTTTTTTTTTTTCATTTTTTTTTCTTTAATAAAAGTCTCTTCATTTTGTGTAAGAAAGGAAAACGAAAAATATTCATATACGTTTTTAACAAAGAAGAAAGAAAACCAACATTTGAGGGTTTTTGGAGATCTGAATCTATGCCATATTTGAAGTTCTTGGATTGTGAAAATAAAAAACAGATCCATACGTAATTACTCTTTAGATCTGTGCATCAAAAAAGTGAATGATTCAACTTTAGATCATGAAAAGTTTATTTTTCATATTTCAATTTTAAATATGAACATCCATATTCAATAGTTGTAAAATAATTATCAATGGTATCAGTATGAAAACATTGTTTCCTAATTTTTTTTTTTGAAATGAGAAAATAATATGAATTATATTAAATGTCATGTTAAAGCATTGTTAACAGTAACATCCATTTCACTCTATAAAATACTCTAAAATTTTAATAGAAAAATGTCCATAATATCAGAAATAATCCTACAAAAAATCATGCATGCACATGTAGTATTTTTGGAGATAAATAAAATCTTGACTGAAATTTTATATGCTTACATCTCTTTACACAGTGCGTTTCATAATTTAAAATTTATATGGTTAGATTTTTTATTAAAAACTATTTCTAACCATATAAAGAATATGCAAAATGGTTTAAAAATGAAGGAAATATGACTTTGAAAAGTTAGGTTCGAATTATAGAAATTTAAAATAGGGAGGAAGAAGATGAACAGTAAATCTGTGACAATCTCACTCTCGGCTGTACATATATGTGACCTAAACTCTAAACTCTAGATATCTGATCTGAAAGTTGCGACAACCATTGGAATCAGAGACACCGAAGATAGAGGGTAGCCTGAATCTGGGAGCTTGAAACCACCAAGAAGGTGGCGCGTGACCTCACACGCTGTCTTGGGCGAGTGGGCACGTGGTCTACCTTGCTTGCCCTCCTCGGTGGCATGTGATGTCGCGTGAGGCATAGTTTCCAGCCAAAATTTTACGGATCATTGATAGTTTTTTGTGAATTTTTCTGTAAGTTTTATTTTATTTTTCTAAGACTAAAAAATATTTTTTATTGATTTTAAATTAACAAATTTCTTAAAAAATTATAGAAAAATTAATTTTCTGTTTCAAAAAATTTCTAAAAGTTTATGCTATGTTAAGAAAATTATTTTGTAGCAATTGGCTACCTAAATTAAATTTTTCAATATTTATTTGATTTTATATTCATTGATTTATATATGAAAATTTTGTTTTTTAACATAAATTAATTGAATATTTGAGTAGAATCATTAGAAATAGTATTTTAAAATTTTGTGATTGGTTTTGTGACCAATTTGATATTTACCCTATTTTTAGAACATAATGAGGATCAGACGCACTCTTGTCATTCTCTGGAGGAGACATAAATACGAGATGACTCCAGAACGTTTGGCAAAATTAGATATAATAATGAATTATAAAATGAACCCAATGCACACTTTGCCACCACACTTGAGGGTTATAATTTGGAAACTCTATGAACTTCTACATTTGGGTTACTGGTTTGAAGGAGATGAAATCGAGATTAATATGATAAAAGAATGACTGATGAAATAAAATAAAAGAATGAATGGATCATTCTCAAGAATTTCAGACTAAAATTACTTAAAATGTGAAGAGTTAAGTAAATAGAGATTGAGATGAAAAAATCACTATTTTAAAGAATAAACGGTTCTAAACCACAAACTGTGAGAGTTGCTCCTACTGATAGGCTTTCAAAAGAAATTGTCAATATGATTACTCGCATGTATATGGAAAAAAAGAAAGAATGAATTAATGTATTTTTTTTTTTCTTTGTAATATAGTAGTGTACTATGATTATGAATAGTAAAAACCTAAAAATATGTGTAGTAGACAATTTTTTTAGAATGTCTTTAATATTGTAAAAGTGATGCATATCTATATGAGTGTGCATGTATGTGAAAAATATGTGTTATTATTTTGTATGATTCTAAATACGTGAAATATTTTAAGTGAGAGATTTTATATTGGAAAATTTTAAATAATTCTTACATAAAATCTATTGAATTTTGTTACTTTAAAAATTAAATTTATGATAATCAAATATTTAGATTATGGATGATAATCGGAAATTTAGTGAATTTTCGAATTATATCTTGTGTTCGTTAATCATAAATGTTGATATTAAACACAAAATTATATTCATTAAATGAGTATGAAAACTCACGATTACCTCTTTAAAATCCCAAACCATGATATCAAAATCTATAATAGTAGACTTAACAAGGGTGAAAAATTCAATGGCGACAATTCTGATATTTGGCGCCATAAGATATCGTATGTAACACCGACACCTCGGTGTAATCCCTATTGTACTCCTCTTTATTTTATATATGCTATTACTCATATTCAATGCAGAAAATCCATTAAAAAATTTTCTGTTAAAATCGCTCCCGAAAAATTTCGACCTAAATCACCGGGAATTAAAAAATTTTCAAAATGACCACCGATGGTCCAATAATAATGAGGGTGACTCTAGAGTGTATAGGAATCTCAAATTTGAGTAGATCTCATATCATAAGGTTAAATCGCAAATTTTTTGAGAAATTGCGGGTAAAACCCTAGTTGGTTGGATGTGGCTCGGTAAGGTTGAACGACTTCGTTTTGATGCGGGACAAATTAAATTAGTTCTAAGATAAGATTTTGGGTCTAATGTATAATTATAAAAATTTTTAGGGTCAAAATAAAATTTTTTAGAAGTCAAGGTACTCACTTGAAATTTATAAGAATTTAGAAATATAATAATAATAATAATCAAATCTTGGGTTGATTTGTAATTGATTGTAATTAGTGGATTAGAGTAGTGAGAGAAAAATGATTTTGCTTGGTGAAAAATGATCCAATGGTGAGAAATAATATTTGAGACGATCAATAGTTAAGATTTAAGGGAATTAATAAGTGTATTTCTCTCAAATAAAAACCAAACAAGTGAATTGTAGAGAGAGGAGAGTGGTTGGACGAAAATGATGGGAAGAGAGAGGAAAAGTGCGACTTTGAGAAGCTAATCCAAGGGTGGAGAATAAATTGAAGAGAGATCAATTAATATGGGCCTTTGGATTGAGTTAGTGAGAGACAAAAAACGCTATTCTTAGGTGTCTTGAAAACCAACCAAGGGTGAGGATCTAACTTTGAATTTGGATCAAAATTGTGAGCGCTTGGATTTGGTTGTTGGGAGACATGCAATTAATGAAGAAATTGAGTTGTAGTGAGAGAAATGATGCTTATAGTGTGAGAAAGCGTGTTTGTAAAGGGAGAATGGGCAAAAACCGTGAAAGAGAGAAGAGAGAACATTACTTGTGACCAAACAATCCAATGGCTAGGAATAAATCTTGAGAATGTCAAGGGCTAGGATTGATTGGGGAAAGTTAACAAAAGCCAAACACCTAGTTTTCTTTCATTGCCAAAACTGTGAAGTTCAAGAGCCAAGCAAAACTTCTCTCCTTTTCTTCCTCTCATGGCCGTGAGTTCAAGGTGAGGGAACCCAAATTTTTTTCAACACATCACCCATATTTTTACATAAATCAAATCTTCATAAGCTCAATTACAACATATCCAAAAATTGGAGCAAAATGAGGAGTTTTGCTTGGTGAAGATCAAAACACTACAATAAAAACATGGTTTTAGCGACGGAAAAATTTCGTCGCTATTTTGCGACGAAAAATTTTTCGTCGTTAATTTGCAATGAAATTAGCAATGAAAAATTATTCGTAGTTAAATTTGCAACAAATAGATTATTCGTGATTAAATTTGTCACTAATTGGTGACGAAAAAATTTTCGTCGCTAATTGGCGACGAAAAATTATCGTTACAAAATTCGTCGCTAATTAGTAACGAACAAAAATTTTGTGGCGAAATTTTATCAGGGATACTATTATCTGTCGCTAAATTTAACGACAAAAATATTTCGTTACAAATTTCGTCACTAATTAGCTATAAAAATTTTCCGTTGTTAAATTCGTCACTAATTAGTTACGGCAAAAATATTTGTCACAAAATTTAGCAACAAATTTTAAAATTCGTGGCTAATTTCGTCACTAATTAGCCACAAAAAAATATTCGTGGCAAAATTCGTTACTAATTAGACACAAATAAAATATTCGTTGCTAAATTCGTCAATAATTTATTATCGGAATTCCAAAATTCATGAATAATTTCCAAACAAAATTTCTTCTATACTCTATTAGGAAATATTTTTAATCGTATCTCTCTTTTTAATATATTATAAATAACGAAATCAAATTAAATACATATTAAATATTACAATTCTCACCAATTTGACAACTTTTATCAATAAATAATTCAACAAATCTGTAACAAATAATTTTTAATTAGTCACGGTTGTCGATTTCACCATTCATGTTTTTGCCTTCTACATCCATTCGCTTCTCTTATATAGTTTAATTGTCAGTGAAAATTCAGTTCAACTTCATTCATTATTGTAATCAGCAAGGAACACAATATATTATATATTAACTTCCGATAATCTATCTCGTCTGGCAAGTAGATAAAACAGTAGTTTTCGGAGGATGGCGGAAGTGAGACGGATAACTACTGATAAACGGTAATTCATTTATTTTAATTTATTTTATTAATTTATATTAACTAATCATATTTAATATCTTATAATATCTTTAATATGCATTTAATTTTATTATTTATTATTTTTATTTTTTAAAGACTAATATTTTTTTATATTTTAAATATTTTATTATTTAGCGACCGATTTAAAAATTCGTCGTTGATTTAGCGACGGATTCCACGATCCGTCGCTAAATTTAATTTTTTTTAATTTAACATTTTATATTTTATTTTATTTTGTTATTTTATTATTTTATTCATTTATATTACCTAGACATATTTATTATTTTATGATTATTTTAAATTCATATTTTATTTTATATTTTGAAAATAATATTATTTAATTTTTAAATATTTTTTAAATATTTTATTGAAAAATAATATTTGAAAAATAAAATTTCATATTTTATTTTATTTTATTATTTTTAAATAATATTATATCTTTTTTATTTTATTAATTTATGTTAACCAATCACATTTATTATTTTATAATATTTCAAATTAGTATTTCGTTACTTTATAACAAATCATCATTTTATATTATTAATATTTTATATCATTGGTCCATTACCTAATTTTGTATTTTATATTTTATTTTATTTTATTATTTTATATTAACAAATCATATTTATTATTTTCTAATATTTTAAAATTAAATTTTATTTTTTATATTTCTTTTTTAAAGAATACTATGATTTTATTTTTTAAAATCTTTTATTATTTATTCTAAATTAGTATTTTAATATTTTATAACAAATATTATCATTTTTTATTATTTTGTTATTATTAATAAAATATGATAGTAAGATAACAAATTAAAAAAACATATTTTAAAATAGCATTTTATTTTATTCTTAGGAATAAAATTAATATATTTTTTATTCATTTATTATTTTATTATTTTATAAAAAATTATCATATTTATTATTTTTAATTAGTATGTTATATTTTATTTTTTAATTCATTTATTATTTTATTTTACGTTAGTATTTTATTATTTGATAAAAAA
Source organism: Dillenia suffruticosa (assembly GCA_033439265.1). Taxonomy (NCBI): domain Eukaryota; kingdom Viridiplantae; phylum Streptophyta; class Magnoliopsida; order Dilleniales; family Dilleniaceae; genus Dillenia; species Dillenia suffruticosa. The sequence goes on along the minus strand of JAVTVX010000015.1, from coordinate 15,984,124 downwards.
TTATTATTTTTAATTAATTTGTTATATTTTATTTTATTTTATCTTTTTAAAGAGTAGTATTATTTTTTTAAAACTAACATTTTGTTATTTTATAATAAAAATATCATTTATATCATTTTATTATTTTTAGAAAATTATGAGAATAAGATAATAAGTAAAAAATAAAAGGAACAATACTGTGTCTTCTAACAATTTTACTTTTGCGTAGGTTCGATCCATGGGGAAAGCAAACGGTAGCAATTTTGAGGTCTCGGGTGGGCTGCGGGCATGGATGCAGGCCGGGCACGGACTCGGGTGGGGAGCAGGCTGTGCGGGTGTGGGCGGGGTGAGGTCTTGGGTGGGCCGGGCGCGAATGTTGGTGGGCCGTGGAGCAATGAGGCTTGAGTGGGTGGGGGGTTAGTGACGTATTTCAAATCCGTCGCTAAATTTAATATATTTAATAAAATAATTAAATTAATTAAAATATTAATATAATAATTAAATAAAATATATTTAAATTATAAAATATAAATTAGCGACAGATTCTTAAATCCGTCACTAAATTTAATATATTAATAAAATAATTAAATTAAATAAAATATTAATATAATAATTAAATAAAATATATTTAAATTATAAAATATAAATTTGTGACGAATTTAAATCCGTTTTAAGTAAATATAAAATTAAATATAATATAATATTAATATAATAATTAAATATAATATAATATTAATATAATAATTAAATAAAATATAAATTATAAATTTAGCAATAAAAATTAAATATCCGTCGCTAAATTTAGCGAAGGATCTGAAAAATTCGTCGCTAAGCTTACTGAAGAAAAAGTTTTCATTGCTAAATCCGTCGCTATTTTATCTATGAATTTCTCATTTCGTTGCTAAATTTTTGCGACGCGTAATTTTTCGTCGCTAATGTTTTTAGCAATGAATTTTTAAAAAAATTCCATCACTAAATCCATAACTAAAACTGTGTTTTTTTGTAGTGAAGGGAACCAAGAGAAATTCCATTGAAGAAATGTATGATTTCCTTCAAACAACACTTGAAAATTTTTGTATGGATTCACTCCCCTCGAACACTAATACAACATGTTTAAATTTGGAGTCAAAAGAAAGAGGCTAATTTGGTGAGCTAGAGGACGCCGAGAGCCCTAAGCATGGGAGGAGAAGAAATTTTTGAAGGAAGGTCTTGATTTGGACTTGAAATATCAAGAATTGAGGTAATAAAAATCCTGCACATTGCTGAATTTTTAAGCACTTTGTATGATTGCCTAAATGTGATATTTTTAGCATATTTTATAATTTAGAACTTAGGTGGAACCCAAATGAAACATTAGAAATGTGTGTAGGAAAATTTCAGCATGTGTGGCCTAGAAATTGGATGATTGTCTGGGTGTGCTGAAAAGTTTAGTTTTCCAATGTAAATCATATGTGCAGAATTTGTGGGTGATTGGTTGAGAATTTGCAGGAGAGAAAGGTTAAATTGTGGGCTGAAAATGTTGTTTTTAAATACAAAAACATATGCACAGAATGTTAGTATGAAAATGATGAAAATATGTGTATGATTATTGATTTAAATGTTGAGAAAAAGTGTGTAGAATTTGTATGTGTTTGGCCAAGGAATTGGAGGAGAAGATGTGTATAGTGTGTAGAAATTTCTGCACTAAAAAAAAGGGAAGAAAGATTTGATGTAAATGTAAAATATGGTAAACTAACCAACTGTAGTCTTTCTATAATAATGTTTTCTGCACAAATGTAAATTGAGTGAGGTCTTCTGCATATGAAACTAGACTTCCGTAACTTTAAAATGAGATATGATTCGTTTATTTCTGAAGAGAATTTGATTTTTAGTGATTTTTCAAAGTTAGATGTTCTGCAGAGAAATACCATATTTTGTCTTGTTCTGGCCATGGAGTTGTTCTCAATTTTGAGGTGCCTTCTGGTCTGAATCAATCTAAGCCCCATATATGAAATTTGTAGATCTATGTTTTATCTTTAATTTGAGATAAGAATCATATGATTTGGATATGTGTGGTGGAAGTTATAGTCTGTTTTCCATGACTGCGTAGATTTAAAATTTCATAGTCAAGTTCACTTAGAATAAATTTCTAAGTCTTAGTATAATTGAGTTAAGACTTAAGCTAGAAATGAAAAGAATTGAAGTTTTATAGTTAGTATCGGTGTACTTGGTATGGTGACAAATTGTGTCCCAGTTTGATAAGTGATTTAGAATATAAACAGTGTGTATGAGCATATATTTTGTATTGCTATTGTAGTGATACACTAATGATCGATCGAGGGGAGCACATTTTTGACACGTTGTGGTGTTCTTAGGGAGTGTCATACCCTCCCGTATACTATGAGTGGGACTGTAGACACTATGTTATTGATTTAACAAATTCATATTTTTATAACTTTTCAAATGACATGGTTTATGATATGTGTGAAAGTATGAGATCGATATATTTTTACAAATGTTCTTTTGTGATCATTGGAGTGTCTCAATAGTTTGTTTAAATGATATGAATCCATGGAATTTGTGTTGAAATGACTTTGTGCACTTGTGAGAACTCGACATGATTTACATACTTCCATTTATATTGGCACATTGATTGACTTGGTTTTGATGAATTGATATGGGCCAAATTTACTTACTTGTGATGTGTGGGTTGGATGCCCACTTGTGATATGATGATGTGATGATGTCCATGATGGACTTCCGTAGCTACGAAGAGTTTTGGTAGTGGCACCTATTGTGTCCGAAAACTCTTCTGCAGGAGGTATCACCTAAATGCCATATGAATAGTTGTGGCCAAATGAACCATATAGGGGAGGACGTGTGTACGTCATTGTCTAACTCCGGACAGATTCTATACATGATTGATATTGTTGCGTATGATCCTATTGAGGGTTGTGGCTAACATTAGGGAAGAGAGGTTGATTTGTTTTATCCTTGCACAAAAAAAACCCCAATGTACCCGTCATTGGTTGTGGTAGACCATTGTCGGGGATATTTATTGGCTAGCTCTATATGATTTTGAAATGTTGACGGATGCTTGTGCTGATACTACGATGTATGACATGTGATTCATGATTTGTGAAATTGTCATGGTTGTTTATAATGCCATCGTATTTCAAATTGTGTTTTGATATTCTGTGCTCACATATATAATTGATAACATATTGTCGATCCCCTCACTCACTGAGTATTTCTCATAAATACTCACTCCTCATTTTTTATGATTCCAGATATAGATTGGCAGGGAGACGTGTTGAGAGACAATTCGACACACTTGATATACTTTTGGAGACATCAAACTTTTGGGTATGGATAACCATTCTTTCGCGATGGACTTGATGATATATTTAATTGAGGTCTATAGAATGACCATTGTACATTTATTTGGGATGACTGTATTCATGTCATGTAAATGTAATTTGAAACTCTCGAGTTGTTGTTTATTCATGCATTGAGGCAAAATATTGCATTAAATTTTTTTTTTTACTTGGAAATATGTTTTTGAGGAAAAACAACTTTGAAACAGGTTGTACAGGTTGATTTGATAGTCTTACGGTGTCCCGATCTATGGGGAGGTTCTGCCCGTATATCGAGATATTGCGACGGTTGTCGCGTGCTCGATCCGAGGGTTAGGGCGGACATGGTATGTGTTTGAAGAGTAGGATATCTTAGAGGGCATCAATCATGTCACACCCCAAATCGGAGCCGTGAACAGCTGCCCATTATCCCGGATGTTGACTTTCTATAACCAAATAAGCAGAACCTCCCCATAAGTTGGAAATCTATCAAATACCATAAATCGACCCGTTACATATCTATATTCATAGGCTAGATTGGCCAAAATAATAATCTCCTCAGATCATCAAATTCTTGTTAACCATCCAGGATAACGTAGGCTAACAACATCCTATACCAGACCTCTACTGCCATGCCCCTATTAAAGGCATGAATAGTTGCCAGTTACTCCTATGATTTAGAAGTGGCACCGAGCGAACCTAGAGAACACTTTTAGAACATGACATGTTTCCCAAAGTAAATGTACACAATAGTACAAATCATGCCTCAATGCAATTGAATAGAATTGAGATTTTCAATAAGATACACATAAATTTACATACAATCATCCCCCTTTTTTTTTCTTTTTTTATACACAGTAATCTATCTACAATCCCAGTACACAAATATACAATTTCATTGGCAAATCTGTCCCAATATCATATTGAGTGCCTAATCAACCACCTTGATCTCTAACAAAAGCCTCGTGCGCTGATAAGTCTCAACGCGTCCCACTATAGCTATCTCTGTACGCCATAGGAAATGAGGGGTGAGTATCAAGGAAGATACCCAGTGAGTGAGAGGGTATATATCATGTGTTTAATATGTCGGTGAAAAATAGAGTATCAAAGTTCTCAATAATTTCACATATTGTAAGAAATCGTGTAAAATGGTCAATTTATCATAAATCATTCTTTTCACATACATTTCAAACATATATGCATCCATGTCATCAAATCATGTTAGAATACAGTATACCAAAATTAGTTCTGGCAAGGGTCGACCGTGACCAATGACAGACGCATCGGGGGTTTTGTATGCAATAGGTTAGAAAAACTCTCTACCCCAACGTTAGCAACGGACCTCATCAGGTGCTAGACTACAGCGCACCATAGCCCTTCCCCTTATGGGTTCAGCCTGACAATACCATGTCGAATCACAATATATTTACCATTTTCTGATATCATGTGGGATACTTTCCGCAGAAGCATATCGGATGCAAGTATGGATCACTCTACACATACATCCTTTGTAACTACGGAATGGGATTTACCCATCACAAAGTTATCATCATCACATGCTAGGGCCCTCGGCCCATATATAATATCATCATCAATTCAATCATGTGCCATACCACAATTCTCAAGCAATGTCAATCATTTCCACAACGATGATTTCATAAAACATGTATAAATCAAATGCAATTGCATGGTTTCGTATTTTAAAAACTTGTTTAGATGCAGATATAACATGTAAAAATATGCTTGTGGATATTCCATGAATTCACAAAAACATTTCATAATTCATTGAAAATTTCACATCACATATTCATTAAAGCATACTTACATCAAAAAACATTTTAAAATATGATATTGTGCATCAGACACATAATATAATAAATTCCACTTATTGTATACAGGAGGGTATGCCACTCCCAATATGAATCTCGAGACACATAAAAATGCTCCCCTCAATATTACTAACGAGGCTCTATAAACATAATGTAGAACATGTGTCACTTAAGAGGTTATATGATGCGTATATGATGATGTAAATGTGATGCAACTCCAGTTATAGACAAATCTAGGGTTTTTTTTTAAATCTAATCTCGCATCATTCTCGAGAATCGACCACAAGTTTCTCAATCGGGGTTGGAATTGGGAAATTTCAATTTCTATGGTTGGATTACATAAAAACTCACACTTTTCGTGTTGAACTTATCTCCAAAATCTCGGTGGAAGATTCCTTAAAATTCACATTTTTAAACCAATCCAACTCGCACTTTTTATTTTGTCCTGTTTTAGCAAATTTCTCATATTTCACCATCTACTCATACAAATACTCTGATTTTTTTGACTATGTTGTAGTTAAGACATAGGGCTACAACTTCCTAGTTGGGTACTTTCTCGGATTCCTAGTGCAAGTCCATGAACTAGCACAATTTTGCCCACATTACGTTTCAGAAGTCTGTTTTGACCAATTTTTGTACTACCTTCACAACTTTAACACACAACTCCAAATTTTCCTGAAAGTTTTACAGTATTTAGAAGAAACATAAACCTACATTTTTCATGTTTCGGATTTCTCCCAATTATGCCTAGAAGGGTCGGAAATGGACTACAAAAATCTATGTTCAGTTTTGGCCGAGAAGCAGAATCCTTTCTGCATAGTTTTGGGAGAGTTTTATAACTTTTGATTACCTCGTGTAAATTGGCTGTAATTTTCACAGTAGGTGTCTAAGAGAGAGATTTACAACTTTTCTTCCTTGAGTTTTTGCAAACAAGGGCTGGAAGGGAGTCGTGTAATGCTACTGTTTTTGGTGTTGGAGAATGGGTGACCCTCTATCGAGTTTCAGAAGAATGGCTATAATATTAGACACATAGGTCGGATTGAGGCGATTCCTATTTTGTTGGAAAGATAAGACATAGATCTACATTTCATATAACTATCACAAAATCCAGTTCTATTGGGAAAGGGGGCTGCATTTAGAGGCAAACTTACTACCGCAAAATAGGGTAGAACAGTGCATTGTCAAAATCTAACCTGCTCTCCTTTCCTAGCCATTTTTTTTTTCCGATTTCCAACCCAGCTAAGTCCAATTTTTCCTCCATTGACCCCACGGTTTTTCTTGATGGATCCCTTCATTTTTTTGTGCTAAATCTTATTCTGAAGTTGGTTTTCTTGTAGTAATGCAGCAAGGTAGAAACTGCATTGGTTTTGCATCCCAAAGTCAGAAATTGAATCATCCCTTAGCTAGTTCAGTTCTCTTAGTGGTTCACTAAGCCGATGGGCTCCAAATAACCTCAATTTTGGATATTTTGGTCCTTAGGATGTGTGCAAGGTCTTTGCAAAATTTTATTGAAAAAGACCAAGGGAAACTATGGCTGCTAGTCCAAGGAAACTCACTGCCCCATAGGAGTTTCTAAAATTTCCAAATTTCTAGATTTTGGTTGTCCCGGTTTTGCTATTGGTTTCCCTATCAAACTAATTTCAAATGACCCTAATTTTTAACATGTTATAGTTTAGGATGTCTACAAGCTATTCATCAAAAATCATGGAAAACTACTAAGGTTTGTCTTGGCACTCTCGGACTCATATACTTGTCTTCTCATGGTTGCACACACAAACACCACATACATGAAATTTTTCCACTCAAATTCCAGCACACATGTACCACTCAAACACACCTCATTTTTGATTATTTTGTGCACTTATATAACTCATTTTCCTTGGCCATTTCTATCACACACACAATACATTTTTGGATATACTTAATCTACCAAATGTATACATTCATACTTCAAATTTTGCATATTTCAACTATCCAATGACTACTCATTCTTGGTACAAAATCACACACATATGCAAGGTTAATTTCTGCGCACTCAACTAGCATTTGGCCACCCTAAACTAGGTTCAAATCAACTCCTTCAACCACTAACACTAGGTTCTCACAAATGTAACATGTTCCCATGCCTGGTTCACATAGTTAGGCTTCTCTGTTTAACCCCAAATCAAGATATGTGATAGCATAAGATGAGAGGAGTTTACCTTACCTAGTACAGTCCAGTTGAAGCCTTGAAGAACCAAGATCTCTCCTCTCCTTGGAGCTTCCAATTGAGCTAAATCCACCAAGCTAAAGTCCTCCTTTTTGTCTAGTTTTTGGATATGTTGTACTAGGGCTAGAAAGGAGAAGATCTATATAAAAATATTTGGGTGTTGTGTGGAAAAAACCAAACTTCCCTTTCAAGGAAACTCTCGGCCATGGAGAAGAAGGAAGAAGAAGATTTTGTGCTTTGGTTCCTTGGGCAAGCCTCTCTCTCTCTCTCTTTCTCCCTCTCTCTCACGTTTGCCTCCACATTTCTAAATGGGCCAACCATGGTTAAGTCAATTTCAAATTATAGTTAAGTTTAATTAACCTAACTCTAGTTGAATTTAACCATTTTTAATTAACTAGGGTTAGTTTCTTCCAATCATGTAGTGCCACTTGTCAAGACCACACAAAATCCAATAAAGTAAATTCACACACTTCAAGAGTATTAATTGCTTGTCCTTTTATGTCTATCCATTTGTTAACACGCGATTCGAGATCGATCAAAGTTACTATTCACCTCAAAAATCTAAAATCACACACGAAACCCAGGTTTTCGTGCTGAGTCCAATGTCGTTGCTTTCGCATTAATCTGAGGTCGTTTGATCACCCAAACGTCTTTTGGAGTGAACGAAATCCTCGATCGGTCAAAATTTGACCTCGGCCTCGCAATGCATGAAATCTTACTACAGAATTCGTTTTACTCATAGATTTCAAAAATATAGGTCTTGGGTGGAAATGATACCGTTTGCTCGTACAAATTTCAATTCTGTCAAAAATTAGGGTTTCTCGAGCAAAAATTTTAGAGCACTGAGCATTTTTGTGCTATGACCTAAATTTCACTTTCCCTCCTTGACCATTCACTTTTAAAGTGAATTTAGCATGAATATATCTCACGGCATCAAATTTGCACGTGTGGTTTTCATTTTGGCTTAGTAACAAAGATTTTCGCTCTCGGTGATTTAGCGGTACAAATCGAGGAGAGTACAATATGAAAGATACCGAAGTATCGGTATTACAAATCATATCATGCAAGACTCTAGAGTGGGAAATTCTGCTCAGCAGAGAAAAGATCAAGAAGCTTACCAAGTATGGAAAAAAAAAGATTCCACAGCACGTGGCATCTTGATCAGTTCTGTTGTTGTTGATCTCATTCACGAATGTAAACAACTCCCTACTACTCATGATATATAGGTGTACCTCAGAGGGAGTATGGAGGCACTAGTGTAACCTGTTTGAGATAGTTGATAATCAAATTTGACACGTATAAAAAAAAAGCTGATCACAACATCAAATAGCATCTGAGGACCATGTCAAATATGATAAGGGAATTGAAATTAGTTGGACACATTCTCCTTGATGAGTAGTAGGTTTAGGCTTTAATCCGACCTCTTCCAAATTAATGGGAGTACTTAAAAGTCAACTTGACTCATAATGATAGCATGAAGACTTTCTCTGATGCTATTTGCCACGTGGAACTTGAAGATGAGTGGCTCAGTACCACAAGATCAATTTTTAATGCCTTTGTAGTTGAGTCTAGTTTCTAAAAAGTTCCAGGCTTTAAGCACAAGAGGAATAAGAATAAAGGCAAGAAAGGGAAGGAAGCTGAAGAAGGGTTTAAGAACAGCAATTCAAACCGCAAAAACAAATATAAGTGGTTTTGGAAGAAGAAGGACATCAGCAAGTCGAAGTGCTACAATTAGTTCTTGATTATTTCGCTTGAGAATGCCCCGAGCTGAAAAAGGTACCACATTGTTACGCTTCTCAAAGTATTATAAATGTCTCTAGTACTATTTTATTTTCTGAATCTTATCCTATGTGTATTATAGACTCAAGAGCAGCAGATCATGTGACAAGAGATCATAAAGTGTTTGTGGATTTTCGTCGAGTTCCTTCTGATACAAGATGGATATACGTAGGGAACAATACGATAGTAGAGGACAAAGGGATTGACATTTACAAACTAGAGTTACGAAATAGTCAAACCCTAATCTTGCATGATGTTCTCTATGCAATAGAGACTCTATGAAAATTAGTTTCAGTAGTTGTTCTTCTTAGACTTGGTTATAACTTGAACTTTTCTCGTAATAGGGTCTGTATCTATTATAATAGTGTGTATTATGGTTCTGGACATCTCATGAATGATTTATCACTTTGGATTGTGACAAACAAATATTTAACTATTATGTTGATCGTTATATTTCATTAAATGTTTGTTTTTGTAGCAATTCTAATGTTGATGATAAAGTATGGCATGCTAGACTTGGTCACATTAGGCAAGACATGATGAATCACCTAATTAAAGCAGAACTATTGGGTTCACTTAATAAATTTGATTTATCAAATTGTATATATTGTCTTGCCAGTCAGATGACTTGAAAACCATTTGGAAAGGCTGTAAGAGCTGAATTTCGATTGCAATTGGTTCACTCTGACACTTATGGTCTAATGAATGTGAAGGCTTGACATGGGGTACTATATTTCATTACATTTATAGATGATTTCACATGATTTAGTTACATCTATTTAATTTCTCAAAAGTTTGAAGCATCTGAGTGTTTGGGACGTTATTGAATGAAATGTAGAATCAAATGGAAAGAATAATTTAAACCTTAAGAACAGATTGATGACATGAATATCTATCGGATCAATTCAGGGATCTATATAGTGAAAAGGGAATTATTAGATAATTGACTATTTCTTACATACTTCAGCAGAATGTTGTTGTTGAGAGGAGAAATAGAACATTACTGGATATGACGAGATCCATGATGGTATAGGCTAATTTACTCATTTCCTTTTGGGGAGATGTATTGTTAATTGCTGCCTATATTTGAATAGAATGCCTTCAAAATCAATACCAATCACACCGTATGAACTTTGGATTAGTAGAACATCAACTCTGAATGGTCTCAAACTTTGGGGATCGATAGCCTATATTCATAACCCTTTCAATAAGTTTGGAAAGCTTGGTCCCTGAGAAAAGAAATGTATCTTTATTAGATATTCTAATCAGTAAAAAGGTTATGTATTTATAAGTGAACGCGATGTGTAATAGAAATTGAATGACAAAATTTGACATTTTTGGAAGATGATTTTCCTAGCAGAGGTGATAAAGTGAAAGGAGAACTTTTGTTTGAATGAAATAATTTAGATAATGGATCTATGTTAGATGGATCAAGATAATAATGAGAAATTGAATCTCTAGATGATCCTAATAGGAGAGATTCAAATTCTAACGATTCAACTGAATTATCAATTCAAAAAAGGGTTAGGAAAAGTGTGCCCAAACATTATTACAACATTGAAGGACACACTTTTATCATTTCTCCACACGATAAGGAAGCCAAAAAATGTTAATGAGGCTTTGTCTTATCCTGCCAGGGATGAGTAGGTGAAAGCATGGAGGAAGAATTGGAGTTTATAGAATCCAACTTAGTTTAGGAACTAGTTGATCTTCTACTAGGGCGCAAACCTATTGAGAATAAGTGGGTTTTCAAAATTAAACGTAAAACTGATGGAACAATTGAGAGGTACAAAACTCGATTGATGGCAAATGATTATACCAAACCAAAGGGTATTGATTATAAAGAAATTTTCTCACCAGTAGTGAGATTTGTCTCTACTAGCCTATTATTGGCTATTGTAACCAATTTAGATTTAAAATTGCACTAGATGGACGTGAATACTGCCTTTCTCAATAGAGAACTTAAAGAAGAAATCTACATGGAAGAACCAATAGTTTTCATAGTTAAAGCCTAAGAAAACAAAGTTTGTAAATTGAATAGATCAATTTATAGACTCAAACAGTCTTCAAGACAATGGTATTTGAGATTTCACAGAACTGTAATCTCTTATGACTTCATGATGATTGACGAAGATTATTGTGTTTATGTGAAAAAGTCCGACACTTAGTTCGTAACTCTATCTCTATATGTCGATGATATATTGTTAGCCATAAACAATATAGAATATATCTTGAGTATCAAGAATTGATTGTCATCAAATTTTGAGATGAAAGACATGGGTAAGATAGAATACATACTGTCACACCCTGATTCTCGGATCGACTACGCAACAGCCGTCGTGATGTCTCGGTCCACGGGCAGAACCTCCCCATATACCGAAACTCCGCAAGGCTACAAACCAGAACACCCGAAATGGATTAAATGGCGCATGGACGTTAGAGCTATGAGTTGTGAAAACCGTAGGTGAGGAAGTTTCAATCCCTTCAATATTCAAACTATTTTGGTTGAATTTAGGTTGAGAATACGCGTATATATATTCTGAAATATGTTAGATTCGAAAGAAATGCATTTTCCTGAGAGTTTGATTGGAAATGTGTATGAAAATATTTGGACTTTGGAGTTAGAATGGAATAATTTACAGAATGAAGGATACGGTTGCATTTCATATCCTTTTTAGGTTATTTTTGAGGTGTTAAATAACTTATGGCATTAGAGTGTATTTATGAATCGGAGGAATTAAGGTTTATACAAAATTAAGGGGAAATTTGAAAACCCTTTAATGGGATCTTATTTGACGATTAATTTGTGACCAATCTCTTAGGTTAAGGCATTTCGAATTAAAGAAGAGGTTGGACTTTGTAGAGTTGGAAATTGATAGTGAAAACCCTCCCAAGTGGTGAGTGGATGATCCATTGTGTAGTAAATGAGTAAAATTGTTTTGAAATTCTTGTAAAATGATTTTGTAAGATTTTTACCTGTTTTATATAAATTGTTTTGTGATTGTGGGATATCTAAACTGGATTGTGAAGTATGAATGCATCGACTGTGTTTATGAATGCATATGTGCCATATGTTATTTGATGTTGTTTTATGAATTGCTATGGTAAGAAATTTATGATTATTTGTTGGAAATTATGGCACTTGATTTGTGAAATGAGGTGTTTGAGAAATAAAGGGTGATTGTAGTTAATGACTATAGTCATTTCCATCACGGAGCGACCCGACGGGTGGTGTGGTTGGGGTTGGATGTGTAGGGGAGTTAGACGTCCCTCCTTCTGCCGAAGTCGTGCTATATCTAGTTTGCACCCCGGTGAGGTACGAGCCAACGCCAAGGAAGGGGGTATGTTTTGAAACATTCGATGAAAAAAAAAACCCTTGGCGGGATTCCATCTAGGTTTGGCTAGCTTAAGACGGGAGTGTTTTCGATGGGACCCCATGATTTTCTGATAGAATGATCAATGTGGATGCATATTTTGTAATTTGATTGAATTATTTGAAATGTTTTTATATATATAAAGTGTGGTTATGAGATAGGATTTGATTGCCCCACATTCACCCCTCATTTATTACACAATCATATCATTGCACTTCACTTACTGAGTATTTCCCAATACTCACCCCTCTCTTTTAAATCTTTCAGAGGAAGCTTAGGTTTGTACAGCGATTGAAGCTTGGGAAGGTTTACCCACTGTTTTGTGTAGGTATGATAGTAATGTAAGGTTAATTTGTTTGTTTTGGAATCCATGGAAGGGAAGACTTGTATAATTCTTTTGGTATGGATTTAATCAATACTCGTTTCATACATATGAGCAAGTATTGATGGAATCCTTACATAGTTGTATTGGAGTTTGTATGGAACTTGTTCATTTTATCTTAACTCTCATTTTTTTGTTAGACTTACGGTTCAAATGGGACGTTTGATTTGAAATGTTGAGATTCATTTATTTTTTTCGATTTTACGAAGTTCTGTACATCTCATACCATATGACTTTACTGACACTAGCTCGTTTTCTTTAGGCGAGTGTTAGTAAAATCCTACAACTATGATTTGGGATTTCGGTTGTTTTAAATATTTTATTTGTGCTGAGAATTTTGAATTGACTAGGATGGCCATACTGCATGACAGTAACGCCTCGATCCTTGGATTGACCACACGACACATACTAGGTGTTACGATCGACAAAGATCATTCCAAGAGATTATTAGTGTTGTCTCAAGAATCTTATATTAAAAAGATCGTGAAACGGTTTAGGATGGATAATTGTATGCACATTGATACTCTTGTAGTTAAAGGCGAAAGTTTAAGCCTAGCAATGTGCCCAAAAACTATCGAAGAAAAAAATGAGATGTCAAAAGTATCATATTCTAACACTATTAGGAGTCTAATGTATGCTATGATCTGTACTCATCCTGACTTCTACTATGCTATAGGTTTGGTTAGTAGGTATCAATCCAATCTAGGTCGAAGTCACTGAATTGTTGTAAAAAGAATTTCACGTTACCTAAAAGGAACTACGGAATATTTCCTTTGTTATCAAGGAAATGATTTGTCATTGAGTAGATACATAGATGCTGATTGGGGTGGTAATTTAGATGAACGTAAATCCTCCTCAAGTTACGCTTTCTTGCCGAATAATGGCGCGGTCTCTTGGAAAAGCAAGAAACAAACATGTGTATCACTATTCATAATGGAAGCAGAGTTTGCAATTTGTGCTTATGCAGTTCAAGAATGTATTTGGTTAAGAAGGTTTTTACAACATTTAGGGATCATAAGCAATTCAGTGGGAGTTGTGACAATTTATTATGATAGTCAATTAGCTACCGTCTACATGAAAGATCCCAAATATCATGGGAGAACCAAACATACATATACAAAGTTCAACTTCATTCGAGACATTATTAAAAAGAGGGAGGTGAAATTGAAATATATGTCTACGCATTTGATGGTAGCTGATCTGTTCATGAAATCTATACCTAGAGATATATTTTTAAAACATGTAAAAATTTTGGGATTGTGTAGAATATAATTGTATTTGTATATACAATGACTATAATGTAATGTTCATAATTTTATGACATTTAAATTTGTTTTGTACATACGAGTTCTTATGTCTTGATTTAAAAGTATGTCGGACAAATTTTGGAAATTAGCTCTTGCACACGAGCAATTGGCTCTAATATTTGTGTGATATGTAGAGATGAAACAATGTTAATTTTTGGTTAATTAACATATATATACCACTTTAGTAGAGAACTAAGATGAGATTACCGTTTACATATTTTATTGGTAATCAAAATGGATTTCCCATAATCCATTACATTTGTCTATGAGTCAGGTGTGGTTTTCTCTTGAAATTGTGATGATCACGGAGGACTTATAAGAAGCGAAAGTCAAGCCAAGTGTTGTGGTACACTTGGACTAAAACTTGTATGATACATTATAATTTTGAAAATGAGACATACGCTTCTAATTGAGTAGAAAAGGTATCGTAGCATGTGTTTCAAATCAAGTGTGCTTTTTGTGATCCTATGGATAATGAATTGATAAATCCCTCTACCTCATTTTGTAAGATCCAGAGATTTATACTTAAGTTCATTCAATACCCTTAAGACTTTCACCTTTTTTTTGAAATTTTATTTTAGTGTTGCTATTTTAGCATATTATTAAGAGACCGTGATTGATTTGGTTTTGTAGTGCATGACTAGGAAAGTAGCTAAAATGGAGTAGATAGATAATAGTATAAAAGGAAGACTATCTTATAGATGACACATCATTTTGTATTCATAGGTTGGGCAGTTATGTCTTTAACTTAGGTTTTTTAAAACATTATTGTGAATGTATAATTTGAGTTGAGTCAAATATACTCTTATTTGTATTATTTGAGGGATAAGAGATACATAGACTGTATGTAGCAAAAAGAAGCCTTGAGTATAGCAAGACTTGATGTCTTCATTATGTTAAATGATGAGATGCTATATATTATTAACCGGTTTATAGTTCTAAGCTCTTGATGTACTCGTTGGTCACATGATTCATTTGCTTGTATGAAATTGATGGTATATGGAAATGACTGAACTAAATGCAGGTCTAATCCTCATATGTGAATAGGAGATGTTGGAAATGAGAACCGGGTCAGACATGTGGGTTTGACTTGATACAAACCTTTTTTTTGGATTCAAAATATAAAGGATAAAGGAGGGAGTAGTTTTTTGTTCAAAAACTAACTCCAACTTCCCCTTGTTTTGAATTTCAAAATAAGTTGGTTTTTTATGGAAGTTAAAAACGTGAGTTTTTTTTTTCTATAATAAAATTTTCTTCTTTTTGAGTCAGAAATGGGAATGAAAAATATTCATATACATTTTTAACAAAGAAGAAAGAAAACCAACACTTGAGGGTTTTTGGAGATCTGAATCTATACCACATTCAAAGTTCTTGGATTAAAAAAATCAAATACAGATCCGTATGTAACTGCTTTTTAAACCTGTGCATAAAAAAATTTAGTGATTCAACCCTAAATCTTGGAAAGTTTATTTTTCATATTTCAATTTTAAGTATGAAGATCTATATTTAATAGTTGTAAAATAATCATCATTAACTAAACAAACATTTTCATTTTTAAAACTATTAAAGCATGCATCGGATTTAATAAAATGTATACATTAAATATAGCTGAAACATTTATTTTTGGTATATAAACACCAAAAATAAAAATTTTCAACTTACATAATGTTTAAAATATAAAAAAATCCAAAAATGATATTGGTTAAAAAGATCGTAGTTGTTCAAAGCTATCATTGAAAAACATCATAGTTACTTCAGCAGGGCTGTGGCTGATATGGCTTAGAGAAGGATCAAGAGAGATGCATATGCATGAGAATATGAATGAGACCAAGATGGTGTCTGCATATTGACATTTTTATTAGTCAGAGTGTCAACTTTCTCCTTCAATTGAGTATTTTTCTATGTAATTTTCTTGTTCTTCCTCAACACCTCCTTGCATTGCATGAGAGTTGGCATTGGCATCGGTACTCGAGAGGAGACACTAGGAGGAGAAGAGTATGACCTCTTTTTCTTCTCAAGATACTCCTTGGCCATCTATGAATTGAGCCCTTTCTAATTTTCCTCTTCTCTTTGACTCCACTGGCTATGTGCTCCTATAACTGAGGATCATTAGTGATTGGAGTTCCTGAACCCATAGATCGTAGGTCAATGGAAGCAGAAGTAGCCATCCTCTCTGCAAGCATCACGTAGTACGACTCTTATGAATAATGATAATCAGGTAATTAAAAATTATATCTAAATATATTGAAAAAAATAAAGAACTTCAAACAAATATAAAAAAGTAATAATTACTAATAGTACTAGTCTAATAGTTCATTACTATAAGACTGAGACAAGTCGAGCCCTGCTTTTAAGCAACTGAACACGCTTGCAGTCTCTTGGCTAAGTACTCTCTTGGTTAAGCACTCCTCATAATCCTTTCGGTCATCCCAGTCCTTGGTGCTCGGGCTCCTTGGTTACTCCGTTCCTCGATGGACACGTTTCAATGCTATAAGATTATTTCATTCCATTTTGTGATAGACGCAAATCAAAACCAAATATTAAGAAAGTAAATCTCTGATGAATTTAAACCTTCCTTAATCGGATATGCATCTTCCATCCCTAGGAAATCTCTTTCAATAAGGAATAATATCTCGGTGGTCATTGTTAATAAGGTAGGAAGCCTCTACGATAACTCAAGATTTTCTTAATCAACAGGATACCAAATCTCTTACGGATCTTTACTACAACCCTTGCAATCTCGAAATATTCTCAACAATCTTTATATAAAAAAATGGGATTTCTATACTCCTAAATTGATACGGGACTTACCTTATACACATTTTGTATATATCCAGCATCAGCAACCATCCAGGTACGTTCAAAAACTCTGCACATTGACAGTACTGGGTTAACATTGAGTTTTTTTTAGCTTGTTTCTCATTCTCTAAAAACCATTTTTTCTGACTTGAGTATTAGAGTCTTCTCCGCCGAGGTATCCTTTGGTGGTATTTGCAAGTTTCATTTCTCATGAAGGCTCGGGGCATCTCTCAACATCAACTTCACATCTAGGTTAGCGAAGCAAGTATCTATGGAGTCTAAACCCACCTCCAATAGATTGATGCCATCAGTGGGAATAAGTTAGGATGAGACTCATTCCATGCCTGGTCTTTCATTGCTGTCATCACTATGTCGTAAAAGAGAAAGAGACCACCAATTGGTTTTAAAGATGATGATTTAGTCAGAGTTATCTCAGATCATTATGTTCCGTTTGTCATTACGACCAAGATTGGTCCATACATCATAATGAGAGTTCTCGTCAATCATAGAGCAAATCGTGATCTTCTCTATTGGGATGCTTTTCAGCAGATGAGTTTTGTCCCCCCAAATCTACAACATCAGATGACTCCACTAAAAGGACTCTTTGACAAATCGCTATGCTTAGAAGGTACTATTTTACTCCCAGTAACATTAGGGACAACCCCAATTTATGCCACCACTGTGACCACATCAGCATAATCAAATCCTCGTCTCTTGACAACATCATCCTCAGATGCCCCAATTTAAATGGCTTGGTGGCTTTACCAAGCATTAAACACATGAAGGTCAAATTCAAAATAGCGAATGGTTTTGCGACCCTCAACTACGACCCTTCTTCGTAGACTTTACCTTTATCCGAAGGGAGTAGAGAAAACCTCTCAAGTGGACCAATATAAAATTACACATCGACCAATTGCTGAAGCACATCGACTTGCACAAATTAGACATCGATACACAGAATAGAAAATACATTAGGACATCGATGTCTGCACAAATCTTGTCGATATAATACTACATGAACAGTGACACATCAACCTATTCTCCATACACATCAACCTATTTTCTAAAAACACATCAACCTAATTTGCAATACATCAACCTGAACAATGCTAGGTAGACCAATTTCATACACTATGTCAACCAATTTAACCTCTCAACAGGAACACATCAATCTAAGTGTTTAGCATATCAACCTGTTAGTCCTTGACTTTGAAACACACATATCAACCCGTCACTAGGCTTGTTGACCTGGCCAAAAAACACATAAACCAATTCACTTAGACACGTCGACCAATTCAATAAATGAATAGTTATACATCAACCCTTGATGGACATATGTCAACCCGTCCAT
The DNA here is from genome assembly GCA_033439265.1 of Dillenia suffruticosa. Lineage (NCBI taxonomy): Eukaryota > Viridiplantae > Streptophyta > Magnoliopsida > Dilleniales > Dilleniaceae > Dillenia > Dillenia suffruticosa. Next base: position 15,965,780 of record JAVTVX010000015.1, on the reverse strand, counting down.
TATGTTTCTAAAATAAATACACATTAATATAGTAAAAGTCTTGTCGACCTGTAGAAACACATCGACCAATTAAACTACTCAGGTTACCAATCAAAAATTGTACAGTAGCATGTCGATGTATAGTATTACATATGTTGACCTAATGAGTGTTTGCTCATTAAGACATACGTAGACCTGTTATCATCTTGTCGACACAACATATACACATCGACCAATTGAATTACACACGTCGACCAATTTGTTGCCTGAATATGAATATGTCGAAGCATTAAAATGACTTATCGACTTACTCTTCATAAAGTCTGAAACATTACACATCGACATGGCTGAAAACTTGTCGACACATATGAACACATCAATCAATTAAAAATCACATGTCTACTAATTTTGTTTAGCATAGTTTCCTGTCAACCTGGAATAGTATCTTGTCGACCTATTCGCATAGAAATACACTAGAAATGGTTCAAATTTAGGTTGATGTCCTCATCAAGCTTGTTAACCTGCGTGTATCAAAAATAAAAAATGGAAAAACAATTTTGAACCTAACGGACTCCTTATTTATTCGATTTCTGAAATGTTTCCTTTTCTATCAAAACTAACATTCAATTGCAGCACAAACAAAGTCTGATTGGCTTATTTAAAGGAGGTACCAGTAAAAGGAATGAAGACTCAGCACGAACGAAGGAATAGTAGCAGAAGCTTTAATGGCGGAAATTAAATGTCCAACGTTCGAATGCAACAACCACAACCAACCCTCAACGGATCTATTCATTACCTCAATAAATATTGAGGAATAGAAAATAGAGAGGAATATGAGACACAACAACATGAAACGAGACGAGAATTGAATGCCCTGAAAATTCTTCACTGTGTACTTGAAAAATTTCCGACCGTCTTAATTGTCTTTGTTATTTCTCATACCGTCAAATCCAAGGAAAGCAAGCCTCAATTCTTGACATTCATTTATAGATTAATTTGAGTGTCATAGATTAAGGTGTGAGTGTCACTGCCTTAAGTCAATAGAAACAAAATTCAGTCCGAGAGTGATTGAATTGAGGTGTTCAGACAAAACACTATATGAAGTTGAACTTAAACCTGTAATCAAGTTTGTAAACTAAGTATTTAGTGAAAAATCCAGGGAGAGATTGGGAGTGGACATATACTGGGTTTGGTGAAACCACTATAAAAATTCTTTTTGTCCTCTTTATTTATTTTTCATTTACTAACATATTGTTTCAAAGTTTTAAAAATCTTCAAAAGTCCATTTTCAACTATTCATCCCTCCCCTCTAGTTGAATAACAATTGGTATCAGAGTGGGTGTGTTGTCAAGAGGCTTAATAGCTTAACACCAAAGATCCAAATGGCAATCAATGGAGACAACGTACCAGTTGAAGCTTACTCAACAAACCGTGCACCATTCTTCAATGGAAGCAACTTCAGTTGTTGGAAGCAAAGGATGTGCAACTTTATCATTGTATAGGACCTAAATGCGTGGGAAATTATTGAAAAAAGAGTTGAATTCCCCACTGAAGAGATAGATGGAGTTCGTATGCCTGTTAAATTGAAAAATGTGACTGTGGAACAGAAGAAAGCTTATCAAGCTAACTGCAAAGCCATCAACCTTCTTCACCTTGTAGTAAGTGTCAATGAGTACAATCAAGTCTCATCATGCATAACAGCAAAGGAAATTTGGGAAAGACTCAAAACTACCTATGAAGGGACTGATCAAGTTCGCAAGAGCAAGATCAGATTGCTGAAGCAAAAGTTTGAAGTTTTCAAAATGAAGGACGGAGAAACAAACAATGAGATGATCACAAGATTTAACAAAGTAACCAATGAGCTCAGATTACTTGGAGAAGGAATTCCTTAAGAAGATATGGTGGACAAAAATTCTGAGAAGCCTACCAAAGTCCTGGGACCCCAAAGTCACTACAATTAAGGAGTCTAAAAATCTTGAGACTCTGACAATGGATGAGCTTGTGGGATCTTTAATAACCCATGAGATGAAACTGAATGTGAAAGAGCTTGCCAAAGAATAAAGAGGCAAAGGAGTAACATTAAAGGCTGACAATGAGGAAAGCATGTCAAGCTTAGAAGAAGAAGAAGATGAAGAGGATGAAGCTCTTTTGACAAGAAAATTCAAAAAGTTCATGATGAAGAGAAGGAACAAGAACAAATCCTTCTTAAAAAAGCCAGAAAAAAAGGAAGAAATCAGGTGTTTTGAATGCAAAAAGCTAGGACATATGAAAGCTGACTGTCCTTCTCTCAAAAAGGATGAAAAGAAGTACAAAAAGAACAGAAAAGAGAAGAAAAAGAAAAAAGCGCTGGCTATATACAATGACGAAGAGTAAAATGAGGAACAAGCCAACGTCTGTTTTATGACAAATGAAGAACTCTCAAACAATGAGGTAAATTCTACATCATATTCATCTTGTCCTGATTCTGAAAATAATTTCACCATTAAAGAATTACATGAAGCACTGTTAGAAGCATTAAAGGAATTGAAGAGATCAAAGATGAAAAATAATTTATTGAAGAAAGATCTAGCTGAAAATGTTAAGTTCTAAAAAAATCAAAAACTAAAATAGAAACTCTGAGAAAGAAAAGTGCTGAACAAGAACATAAAGTAATTGAAATTAAAGAAAAACTGAAAGATAGACATCTAGATGAGGACAACAAGAAGTTAATGAAAGAAAATACAGTTTTAAGAAAAGAATTAGATGAATTGAAAGAAAAGAACCGTATGCTGAACACTATACTAATGAAATTCATCTTAGGACAAGAAAAGCTAAATACCATGCTGGGAGCACAAAGAGCTGTGTTTGACAAAGCCGGATTAGGATACAATCCAAAACAAACACAACAGGGGTTGTATACATTTTTTTGTGCCAAGTTCTAAGAATGCTAAAATTGAGAGATGTCATACTTGTCTGAAAATTGGACATAATTCAAAAGTATGCAAACTAAGAACCAAATTTCAGACTACACTAAAAATCAAGTATGATAAATGGATATTGCATGTACTGCATGAAGATAAGACTCTCAATTCAAAATTACGGGTTCCAAAACCCCTCAAGACGAACCTTAAAATGGATCTCCAAAGATAAATTCAAAGCTAACTCAGCCAGACCAAAAAAGATATAGGTACCAAAAGCAAATTTGTGATTGTTCTTCGCTGCAGGTGTGTTTAAAATCAAGAGAATCTCCCAGAAAGTCTATGTGGTGTATAGATAGTGGATACTCAAGACACATGACCAGAAATGCATCAAAATTCTCTTTCCTTGAAAGCAAGAAAGGAGGAAAGGTTACATTCGAAGACAATTCAAAAGGAAAAATCATCAGAATAGGCAATAAAGGAGGTAAGTCCTCTAACTCTCAAATTCATAATGTATGTCTTGTTTCTGGACTGAGATTTAACTTATTAAGTGTTAGCCAATTGTGTGATAAAGGTTATTCAGTATTGTTTGAGTCTGATGTATGTTCTATCATTGATAAATCCTCTGGCTCTATAAAATTTACTGGTCTAAGAAGAGGGAACATATATGCAATCGATTTAGATCACTTAGAAATCTCAAATGAATCAGCTTAGTTGCTGTAAACAAGAATTCATCATGATAGTGGCACAGAAGATTAGGACACGCTAGTGTGGACACAATTTCAAAATTAGTTAGGAAAGATATGGTAAAGGGTCTTCTAAAACTAAAATTCAAAAAGCACAAATTGTGTGATGCATGTATGAAAGGAAAGCAAACTAAAATCTTCTTTAAATCTAAAAATTATGTGTCAATAGGAAATCCTCTAGAATTTCTTCATATTGATTTATTTGGACCTACTAAAACACAAAGTTTAGGAGGAAAACATTATGGGTTTGTAATCATTGATGATTACTCAAGATTCACTTGGATTTTATTTCTTGCTAAAAAAGAAGAAGCTAGTGAGGCCTTCATCAAATTATACAAGAAAATTTAAAATGAGAAGGGAATGTCCATTAAGTGCATTAGAAGTGATAATGGCAAGGAGTTTGAGAACAAAACCATGGATGATTTCTACAGTCATTATGGCATTGACCATAATTTTTCAGCTCCTAGGATACCTCAACAAAATAGGGTTGTAGAAAGGAAAAATAGAACCCTCCAAGAAATGGCAAGGACAATGCTTTGTGAAAATAACCTACTAAGTTCTTTTGGACAGAAGCTGTGAACACAGTATGCTATATTTTGAATAGAGTACAAGTAAAACCAATCCTAAAGAAAACTCTCTATGAACTCTGTAAATGAAGGAAACCAAACATAGCATACTTTAAAGTGTTTGGATGCAAACAATTTGTCTTAAACAATGGAAAAGAAGAATTACAAAAATTTGATGCCAAAAGTGATGAAGGAATTTTCCTCGGTTACTCCTCAGTAAGCAAAGTTTATAGAATCTATAATAAAATAACCATGATAGTAGGGGAGTCAATTCACATAGGGTTTGATGAAGAAAATGATTTCAATTAAAGAATGTTGGAAGATGAAGAAGTGTCTGAGAAGTTAAATGAGATAAGTTTGTCTGATAAAGCAAACGATTAGAAAGAAGAGTCAAATGATCTCACGATGTAGGAAAAAAGTAGTGAAACACAACAAGAACGAGAGATCAAATATCCTCAGATTAGGAAAGATATAATCCAAAGAATATAATTGGAAGCATTAATTTAGGAGTTAGAATCAGATTTGCAATCTAAAACCAATGTGAATATGTAGTTTTTATCTCTCAAAATGAACCAAAAAACGTAGATGAAGGCTTAGGAGATGAACATTAGATTATGGCAATGTAAGATGTGCTAAATTAGTTTGAGAGAAACAAAGTACGGAATCTAGTTCCTAGACCTACAGATCAATCAGTAATTGGAACTAAATGGGTTTTCAGAAATAAGCTTGATGAATTTGGTACAATCATAAGAAATAAAGCAAGATTAGTTGCCAAATGTTACAGCCAACAAGAATGAATTGATTACGATGAAACTTATGCACCAGTGGCAAGATTAGAAGCCATAAGAATGTTGCTTGCCTTCTCTTGAATGAGATAGTGCATTTTTGAATAGTTATTTGAATGAGATAGTGTATATTGAACAACCTCCTGGTTTTGAAGATCTTAAGTGTTTTGAATATGTGTACAAATTAACCAAAGCCTTTTATGGTCTAAAGCAAGTTCTTAGAGTTTGGTATGAAAGATTAAGCAATTTTTTGATAGAAAATGACTTTGAACAAGGAAAGATAGACACCACCTTATTTATAAAAAAGAAAGATGATAATTTCTTGATTATACAAATACATATAGAAGATATAATTTTTAGAGGAACTAGCACGAGAATGTGTGAGGAGTTTATAGGCAAAATACAAGGAGAATTTGAAATGAGTATGATAGGAGAACTAAACTACTTTCTAAGACTGCAAATCAAACAATCTGAAGATGGAATCTTTATAAGTCAATCAAAATATGCAAATGATTTAATTAAAAGATTTGGATTCAGTGACTGTAAGGGAAATGCAATACCAATGAGCACAAACATTAAGCTAGACAAAGATGAAAACAATAGTTCAATTTCTCTACCTTACTACTTCATGACCTGACATACAATTCAGTGTATGTCTTTGTGCTAGATTTCAATCAGATTCTAAAAAATCCCACTTGGTTGCAGTCAAGAGAATCTTCAGATACTTAAAGAAAACAACTCACTTTGGACTTTGGTATGACAGAAACTCAAACTTTCAATTGCATGGGTTTTGTGATGCTGAGTTTGTTGGATGCAAAATAGATAGAAAAAGCACAAGTCGCGCTTATTAATTCTTTGGAAACATGCTAGTATCATGGTCTTCCAAAAAGCAGAGTAGTGTGGCATTGTTAACGAAAGAGCTGAATATGTTTCAGCTGGATAATGCACAGCATAGATCCTTTGGATCAAGCATTAAATGAAAGACTATAGATTAGATTTTGATTGCATTCCAATCAAATGTGACAACATAAGTGCAATAAATCTCACAAAGAACCTAGTGCATCACTCATGAACCAAACATATAGAAGTGAGGCATCATTTCATTCGTGATCATGTTCTGAAGAATGAGATTATTCTTGAGTACATTGACACTCAATAACTAATTGCTGATATTCTCACCAAACCTTTGACAAAAATAGATTTTGTAAATTAAGAAGGGACTTGGGAATGATGGAATTAAAGAAATAAACATGATAGAATGAAAAACAGAGTATTAGTTTTTTTAGCAATAGACTTCAGGTTGACCTATTTATTGAAATATGTTGACAAATTTGAAAATGTACAGAGGCATATCGACTTGATGAACGTTAGTACTATGAGTCGTGTAGATCTGACCTCGAACCAACACTTAGAACTAAACTCAGGAAATGACACATCGACTCACCTTTAATGATGTCGACCTGAGAAGCAACAAGAATATAGGTTGATGCCTTTATTAGTATGTCGACCCGATCATTCAAAATTACCGAATAGGTCGTTGTATACTTAAACTTGTCAACCTAAGATATACCTAATAGAATACCAACCGTTGGCATATCAACCTATCTAACCCTAATCCCCAAATTTCAAACTTTCCCTCTCTCTTTCGAAACCCTAATCTCTCAAAATTCAAAACCCTATTCCCCAAATCAAGAACCTAATCTACCAAATCTTTATAAGAGTCAAATACAAATGGCTCCTAAGATGAAAATGGCCATTGAGAAAGCCACAGAACCCTCGAAACGACCTCCCAAACCGATGGAAAAGGGCACCTCCTCTTCTGCGCAACCCGCGAAACCAACACCCCTCCACCGCAAACATTCCCTCAGTTCAGCACCTATGAGTTTCAATTAATTGAAGAGAGTGAATTTTTACAATAGGGTGTTTTCGAAAAAGAAAGTGAATCATGGTCGATTTATTGATTGGGAGTTTTTGAAAAGAGTTGGGCTTAAGTACAAAGAACATCTAATAGAGGTATGTCCTACTTCTTTCTTGAATCCTAACAAGTATATCCATGTGCAAGTGGTCAAATTATTTTACAACAATCTAGATATCATTTGTAAAGAACCTACGGATGAAATGAGAATTACTCTAGATGACCATTTTGTCTCATGCGTATTCAAAACCTTTGTGAATGGAAAGGAATTCAAAGTGACCCCTAGGAAGATTTGTGAAGACAATAGTATGTTATGGGTCCCTTATGAAAAGTGTGAATAATACATGAAATCGAACTATCTGGACAATGCTAGGATTGTATATGATGATCAGAATCTCATTGTGGTATACTCTAGTGCTATTGAACTTAGCTTTCATGAAAGGATTCTGCATCTGATTGTTAGTCATGTATTAAGATCTAGAGGAGGAAACTACACCACAATTTCAAAGGAAGATTTATGGTTAATGGCTTGCATTATAAGTGGAAAGAACCCTGGTTTGCTCTATATCATTGCACATTTCATGGTAACAGCACATAAATCTGAAGACTCCTTGTTGTCATACGTGAGTATGATCACTAATGTCCTCTCAAAGAATAGGATAGACATTGAAAAAGACAAACTTATTAAGTTAAGTAAGAAGAATGCAATCAATGCATCGTCAATGTTGAGAGCAAAATGGATGTGCAATAGTGAAGGAATATGGGTAAGGAAAAAAGGAGGAACAGGGAAGAGACAGGTTGAGGAGACTGAGGCTGAGCCTAATGAAGAAACTAAAAATGTCCTAAGAAAGGAAAGGAGAACTGAGGAAGGTGAATCATCGAGCATCCAACCAATTACTTTTCAAACGATTTGGGAAACGCTACAAAATATTGAAAGGTGACAAATCATGATTGGTCAAATGTGTTGCTTTAACAGAATGGATCTTTCTAACATAGTTTATCAAAACATTTCAAATTCGTGTGCCGATACATTTCATCAAATCATTTTAAATCAACATGCCAATACAATGGTAGAGTAGAAAACATTCTAGTTCTCAAATAATGGCACAACATTGATTCATTTCAAACCATAGATGCATAGTCGGAAGTATAAATTTACGACACTCCAAATGTCACAAAACAAATTTTGAAATTTAATACTACACGTCAAGTCAATGTATATCGAAAGTATGTTTTATTAAAAATACGGCAGAAAAACAAGTTCACTATTTTATGCAAGATATTAGGGTCTCACTCATATTTTTAGGGAGGGTGGTCACTTCCTATTTTCAAAATCAAACCAAATCGATTTCTCGAATCTCAAAAAAAGTCAACCTAATCAGATTATTACAATTGTCATCAAATTTCTAATTATACTTAGGGTTTATCATCTTCCCTAAATTTGTATAAATTTTAATTCCTCAATTTATAAATGTACACCAATGTCATCAATTTCATTCCATTTATAAGTAAATAACCAAATCAAAATCGAACTAAATTCAAACCTACGACCTTTCAAAATCGAAAACAAGTCTAAAATACATAAATTTCCTACAAGTTAGAAAAATCTTTGAAAAATCATATAGTTTTCAATTCTCCTTCGATTTCTTCAAACCATATGTCATTTTAAAGGTATTGAAACCTATTTTCATATTACGGAAATTGTATTTCGATTTCTTATATACAAGACAACTTAAAATAAAAAAGATTGTATCGATCCCTAAACTTAGATCTAATCTTCGACTATTTTCATGCTTACGTCAAATTAAACTCTAAAAGAACTATTCAAATCAAGTGAGCTTGATTCTATCATATGAAATACATTCTTACTCTAATTTACCCTAAATTTACCCTAAATGCATTCAATTAATTGAATCAGTGAGAAATCCCTCACCTAGGGTTTTCTCAACCCATAAATCTAGCCTCCTTTCGCCATTCGGTTCAGTCTAAAACCTACGCAGGAGATGAGTGCACACCCGGCCTAAGGTTAGAAGTTCGGTTAACGACTACCGATTTGGGGCTCTGCAAGAGTGGTAGAAGGCGTGCAAGCGTGCGAGCAAGGAAGGAGCGCTGCAGTCGCACGTGCAAGGAGAGAGAGAGAGAGACTCGTGACAGTGAGGAAGAAACAGAGTCGCAAGAAATAGAGAGGGAAAAGGAGAGAGAAAACCGAGAGGGAAATGAAGGGAGAGATGATAGTGGTTCACGGTAGCTGTGAAGGAGCGGTTAGCGGTAGAGAATCGCGGCGGAGTGGAAGAAATTGCCGCAGGAGAGGAAGGGATTGAGATAGAGATCTATAGAGAGAGAGTGAGACCGAGGGAAAAAGGGAACGACAGTGAGAGAGTGAGAAATGGTGGAACACGGCAACGGTGGGTGGCGATCAGTTACGGCGGCGGTGGAGGAGGAAGAAGATGAGGCGGCTATGGGAGAAGGTGAAGAGACGGAGAGAGAGGAAGAATTAGGGCTTTAATTCCTAATTCGATATATATATATATATATATTTTATTATTATTATTATTATTATTATTATTAATACTATATATATTTTTATTTAGATAAATAGATTTAGAAATAAATAATTGAGTAAATAATTAAATTAATAAATGAAAAATATATTCTTCACATCACGAATTGGAATACGGATACTTTGAATATACAAAAAAAAATGAATTAAAACCCCCAAAATCGAAAATCAAAAAAATTAAAATTTCTCTCTATGTATATAAACTGAGGAATATTTTATTTAATTTAGAAACAAAATTACAAAAATACGGCATCACAGAGTTGGCGTTACATTTTCTAACCCTTTAAAAACAAGTTTCGTCTTCAAAACTAAAAGAAAACTATACAACAAACAAATGGGGGTACTGTCTCTTAATAGCCTCCTCGGGCTCCCAGGATTCTTCCTTCACTTGATAATTCCTCTACAAAACTCTGACCAAAGAAACTTCCTTGCTTCGCAGCTTTCTGACCTGCAGATCTATAATAGCCACGGGCTGAACTGGAAAACTAAGATCCTCTCGTAACTCAACAGGTGGAGGCTCAAGTACATGAGAAGGATCGGCCAAGTATTTCCTGAGTACTGAGGCATGGAAGATGTCATGAATGCGAGATAGTTCATCTAGCAGCCCCAATCTGTATGCTACACTCCCGACCCTCTTAAGGATATGGAAGGACCTAATATATTTAGGGCTCAACTTGCCCCGCTACCTGAACTCTATAACCCCCTTCCAAGGAGATATCCTCAAGAAAACCATATCTCTAGTGGCAAACTCAAGAGGTCGCAGCCTATGATCTGCATATGCCTTCTGTCTGTCCTGAGCGACTTTCATTCGCTCACAAATGATCTTTACTTTATCCTTTGTTTTCTCAATCAACTCAACACTGCTGAGATGTCGTTTCCGGACCTCATCCCAGCATATCGAGGTGTAGCACTTCCTGCCATACAGTGCCTCATATGGTGGCATATCTATACTAGCCAGATAGCTATTATTATATACAAATTCGACCAGTGGAAGGTGCCGATCCCAACTACCCCGGAAATCCATCACACATGCTCTCAGCATGTCCTCAAGGGTCTGAATGGTCCTCTCTAACTGACCATCTGTCTGCGAATGATAGGTCGTACTAAAATTCAACCTTGTGCCCATTGCCTCCTGTAACTTGGGCCAAAACCTAGATGTAAATCTAGGATCTCTATCTGACACTATCGACACAGGTACTCCATGAAGTCTAACAATATTGTCAATGTCGAGACGTGCCAACACTTCCAAAGAGAAATCGGCACGAATAGCAATGAAGTGCACAGACTTTGTAAGTCTATCTACAATCACCCATACGGTGTCATGCCATGCTGAAGTCCGAGGCAGTGCCATCACAAAATCCATCATGATATGCTCCCACTTCTACTTAGGAATGGGGAGGGACTATAATGTATCAGCTGGCCGCTGATATTTGGCCTTCACCTGCTGGCAAACTAAACATCTAGCCACAAAATCTGTGATCTCCCTTTTTATCCCGGGCCACCAATAACTATCTTGGATAGTCCGATACATTTTTGTGCCGCCTAGATGCAAGGCATAAGCGGAGGAATGAGCCTCCTCAAGAATAGCCCTACGAAAATCATTGTCGGTGGGAATGCAGACCCGCTTCTGTATACAACTAGTCCGTCATCGCGGACTTGGAAGTCTCCACTCTCACCTCTGTTGATCTTCTCAAGAATACTCTGGAGCTCCTCATTTGACCCCTGAAGCTCTTTAATGTGATCAAGCAAAGTCGGCCTCACCTCAAATCAAGCTAGTAGTGCTCCTTGATTATCACTAGTCAAACTGACTCTGAGTATACAAAGTCCTATCAAGCAAGAGAGGTAAGCACTTTTCGTAGTAATAGAGGAAGAAGAGGAGGATGATGACTTTCGGCTCAATGCATCTGCCACCACATTTGCCTTTCCTGGATGGTAATCAATGATAAGGTCATAGTCTTTTAATAACTCCAACCATCTCCTCTGTCTGAGGTTCAACTCCCGTTGGGTGAACAAGTACTTTAGATTTTTGTGATCCGTGAATACCCTACAAGTCATCCCATATAAATAATGTCGCCATATCTTCAAGGCAAAAACTATGGCGGCCAACTCAAGATCGTGCGTCGGGTAGTTCGACTCATGCTTCTTCAACTGCTGAGAAGCATATGCAATAACCCGACCATCCTGCATCAGAACACAACCTAATCCTTGTTGGCTAGAATCACTGTACATTGTATACTCGACTACTAGTGGGAAGGGCTAAAATAGGAGCAGATGTCAACCGTTGTTTGAGCTCCTAAAAGCTTGCCTCACAACGATCATCCCAAACAAACTTGACCCAATTTCGGGTCAATTTAGACAACAGAACGGCTACCCGGAAGAATCTTTTTACAAATCGGCGATAATACCCGGCTAAACCGAGAAAACTACGAATCTTGGTAACTGTTTGTGGCTCCTCCCACTTCAGTATAGTCTCAACCTTTCGCAGATCAACATAAATACCTTCCGCGGAGACAATGTGTGCGAAAAATCCTATCTACCTCAGCCAAAATTCACATTTTGAGAATTTGACATATACTTGCTTCTCATGAAGTATCTGTAATACCACTCGAAGGTGCTGATCATGATTTTCATCAATCCGTGAATACACCAAGATGTCATTGATAAATACGATGATAAACCGATCCAAAAAGTTATGGAAGACTTGGTTCATCAAATCCATAAAAGCAGATGGGGCATTAGTCAACCCAAACGGCATGACTAAAAACTCATAGTGGTTGTATCGGGTGCGAAAGGCTGTCTTGGGAACATCTTCGGCCCGAATCTTCAACTGATGATAACCCGAACCAAGATCAATCTTTGAGAAAATCGTAGCTCCTTACAGCTGATCAAACAAATCATCTATACGTGACAGGGGATATCTGTTTTTTATGGTGGCTTTGTTCAACTGCCTGTAATCCATACAAAGCCGAAGTGTACCATTTTTTTTCTTTATAAATAACACCGAAGCGCCCCAAGGTGAAGTAATCGGGTGAATAAACCCCTTGTCTAGGAGTTCCTGTAACTGAATCTTAAGCTCTCTCAGTTTCGTAGGCGCCATTTTATACGGCGGAATAGAAATAAGATTGGTCCCTGGTACTAGATTAATCTCGAAATCGAACTCTCGAACTGGTGGTAATCCAGGAAGCTCCTCGGGGAATACTTTTGGAAACTCCTGCACCACAGGGATATCTTCAAGTCTCGGTCCCTCAACGGTGGTGTCGACAACATAAGCCAGATTAGCCGCACTACCATGGCTTACCAAGCGTCTGGCCTTCATAACAGATATAATATAGCGAGGTAATACTCGTCTCTCATCTCGGAATACTAATAGTGGCTGCCCGAACCTTCGAAACTCAACCTCTTTCATGAAACAATCTACAGAAGCCCGATGTAAACTCAGCCAATCCATTTCTAGGATAGCATCAAAATCTGTGATAGGGAGCGGAATCAGATCTGCCTCTAATACCGCTTCCCCAATACCACCTCACAGCCCCTATAGATTGTATCTCGAATGATATGCTTGTCAAGAGGAATGACTACCATAATCTCCTCATCAAGTGGTGAGAGAGGTCTATTAGAATGGCGAGCGAATGTGTTGCTCACATATGAAAAATTTGACCTGGTATCTATAAGAATACAGACGTCGATACCAAATATTCGAATGGTACCTAAAGATAGTAAAAAGATTATAGGTATTTAGAATGTGAAGAAAAGTAGACATATTCATACATATATCAAACTAGTTAAGTTTCTAAAACTTTAACTAGTTAAAACTGCACAACGACATCATGATATACAAAAAGTACAACAAAAGTACTACATTGAGAGATCTGTAGGAGGATTACTTATAATAACATCAGGGTTTGCCTGTGCATCCTGTATCATCACAAACATACGAGCCTGGGCCCTAGGCTATTGTCGTGACGGTTTTGGCACTGTATTACTCCCAACTGCAGTCCAAGGAGTTGTAAGAGCTGAGTGCACAGGTGCCCCATGCTGGCCTGTGCCAGAAGTACCAGTACGACGCCATAAAGTTTGTTCTCGACTCAAATATGGGCAGGCATTCGTACAGTGACCTTGCTTCCCATACTGGTAGCAAGTAACTGGTACTGTACATGCCCCATATGCATGGTGGCTACCGCATCTATGACAAAAAGGCTATTTCTGTATGGTAGACTATGAAGAGACACTAGGGGTTGGTGCCCCAAAACCTTGTGGTCGAGACCCCTGTCCCGATCCTACTAGTCTGAAGCTAGAAGAACCTTCAGGATGTCTAAAACCCCTACCCCTCTTCGAAGACTGTTCACCCTGTGACCCAGTCTTTCTCTTCTGGTGACTCTCTCTCTATCTAGCCTCAGCTCGGACAATCTCCTCTACCCGATACACTGAATCAATCACCTCTGATAGTATAAAAAAGGGCGTCACCGTCATATACTTCCTGATGCTCAATTGGAGGCCATCTTGAAACTTGAACCTCTCTCAACTGGTATAGCCATGTCGGGGACAAAGGCCGCTAGTCGTTTGAGCTTCGTCTTGTACTCTGAGACTGATCTAGTCCCCTGGCATAAGTGTAGAAACTTCATTCTCATATGGTCCTACTGGAACGGAGTGAAGTACCACAAGAGGGCATCTTCGTCGAGGAGTCTCTCAGCAACTCTCAACCTGAGCTCCTCTATCAACCCTAGATCAGTAAGGATCCTACGAGTCCTATTAATCCAGTACTTTGCCGCTACTGCATTACTAGATCCTGAAAAATCTGTTCATTCGAGTTGTCGAGATTCTTTCACCAACTGAATAAGCTCATGGATGCACCTCAAAGTAATTGATGTCTTATCGGTAAGAGTAGAAACAAAAGGACCGGCCACCAAAGGAGAAATCGGTGTCGTAGGTATAGGTACGGCAGCAGGTACGGTTGCTGGAGTCTGTAGTGGAGGTGGTGGCATCTGTGCCCCATACCTACTATACTACTCTTGCCACTGCCTCAAGACATCGAGTGGTGGTGGAGGAATCTCGGCTGTAATAGCCGGTAAAGGTGTTGGGGGTGGCACCGGTGAAGGTACTTGAGTAGAGGAAGCATCCTCTGGTACTTGTGGAGCCTCAGGTGCCCTAGAAGCTTCAGGCTCTGAGGGACTCTCTAGTAGTGTATCGTGCCTACCATGTCTAGGCGGCATAGTTCTGCAAGGTGAGCACCGTTTCATTAGATAAAAGCAAAGATTAGGGTTAATTAGTAACTAAACCCCTAAAAAAAATTGAGTTACGGATCAAGACATGTTAATGTGAAATAATGGGATAGGTGCATCATATATCTTAACCTCTATAATAGATGAACTTATAAACCTATAGCCAAGTATGTGATTTTAAATGACTATATGAAACTCTCTAATACATTGAGAACTTTTAATATACTTGGAAAGACTTTTACTACTATCCTTTCTCTAACCTAGACTCTCTGATACCAATAGAATTGTCACACCCCAAACTAGGTTCGTGAGCAGCCGCCCGTTACCCTGGATTCCGACGGTATTTTTATAGAAAATCGGGCAGAACCTCCCCATATTTCGAAGGTCTCCCATTTACAATTTTAACATGTATATTTAAGATCAACCTGTCAAATAAACAAATGGCCATCCCGGCCTCTTCAAAATCAACAAATCCCACCGCAAACATCCAGGACAACGCAAGACTATAAAATTTCTAACAGTTCTAGCCACAGACCTCTACTGTCATGCCCAATTAGAGTATGAGCAGCCGCTACACCGAGTGGTCCTAAATATTTTTTATAAAATGTACAACAAATTTTCCAAGTTAACATTTCAAATATTTACAAGTGCCTCAATGCAAATGAAATGAGTCTACACGAGAGTTTCACGAATAAATGTCCATTATTCATACAGTTATCCCATAAATAGATATATGGCCAACTATGGACCTCAATATCAAGATCTCGCTGGGTCGAAATAAAGTAAGAAACTCATCTTTCAAATTTAACTTAGAGCTCACCGTAGTAAATACCAAATCCACTGAAATTATCAAAAACTTTTAGAACCTTTAACGTCGCTCTGTCACAATAATTCTGTCCGAGAAAGGAGAAGAGAGGGGTGAGTATCAGGGAAGATACCCAGTGAGTGAGGGGGTTAATATCAAGTATAAATAATGTAGATGAACCATTGGAGTGTCAATATAAAAATTTTCGTAAGCAAGAATTCATAATTTGTAACGAAACATAATATGTGCCAAAATATGAATTCATTTAATAAATCACATGATATCATACATATATGCATCCGTATTAAACATCTTTTTCAGAAAATTCTGGAGTCTTATTGAAAACACTTCCGTCTCAGGTTGGCCGAAACCCAGACGAAAGCGTTTTTCCATCATGTTTCAAAACATACCCCCTTCCTTGGCGTTGGGTCGTGCCCCACCGGGGTGCAACCAAATATAGCCTGACCTACTGCTGAGGGAGACACGTCTGTCTCTCCCACCAAATATAATCCAACCCTCATCCACGTCCTGTCAGGTTACGCCATGGGAGGAATGACTATAGCCATTAATCATGCATAACCGCCAATCATTTTGCAAACATCACACAACTAGCAAGCATCCAACCTGCATAGTTTATCAAAACATTTCAAATTCGTGTACCGATACATTTCATCAAATCATTTTAAATCAATATCCCAATGCAATGGTAGAGTAGAAAACATTCTAGTTCTCAAATAATGGCACGATTTTGATTCATTTCAAACCATGGATGCATAGTCATCGGAAGCATAAATTTAGGACGCTCCAAATATCACAAAACAAATTTTGAAATTTAATATCACACGTAGAGTCAATGCATATCGATAGTATGTTTTATTAAAAACACAATAGAAAAATAAGTTCACTATTTTATGCAAGAGATTAGGGTCCCACTCACATTTCTAGGGAGGGTGGTCACTTCCTATTTTCAAAATCAAACCAAATCGACTCCTCGAATCTCCAAGAAAGTCAACCTAATCAGATTATCACAATTGTCATCAAATTTCTAATTATTCTTAGGGTTTATCATCTTCCCTAAATTTGTATAAATCTTAATTTTTCAATTTATAAATGTACACCAATGTCATCAATTTCATTCCATTTATAAGTAAATAACCAAATCAAAATCAAGCTAAATTCAAACCTAAAACCGTTCAAAATCGAAAACAAGTCTAAAATACATAAATTTCCTACAAGTTAGAAAAATCTTTGAAAAATCATACAGTTTTCAATTCTCCTCCGATTTCTTCAAACCATATGTCATTTTAAAGGTATTGAAACCTATTTTCATATTACGGAAATTGTATTTCGATTTCTTATATACAAGACAACTTAAAATAAAAAAGATTGTACCGATCCCTAAACTTAGATCTAATCTTCGACTATTTTCATGCTTACGTCAAATTAAACTCTAAAAGAACTATTCAAATCAAGTCAGTCTGATTCTATCATATGAAATACATTCTTACTCTAATTTACCCTTAATTTACCCTAAATGCATTCAATTAATTGAATCAGTGAGAAATCCCTCACCTAGGGTTTTCTCGACTCGTAAATCTAGCCTCCTTTCACCATTCGGTTCAGTCTAAAACCTGCGCAGGAGATGAGTGCAGACCCGGCCTAGGGTTAGAAGTTCGGTTAACGATTGCCGATTTGGGGGCTTTGCAAGAGTGGCAGAAGGCTCGCGAGCGTACGAGCAGGGAAGGAGCGCTGCAGTCGCGCACGTAAGAAGAGAGAGAGAGAGAGAGAGACTCGCGACAGTGAGGAAGAAACAGAGTCGCGAGAAATAGAGAGGGAAAGGGATAGAGAAAACCGAGAGGAAAATGAAGGGAGAGATGATAGTGGTTCACGGTGGCTGTGGGTGGTAGTGAAGGAGCGGTTAGTAGCGGAGAATCACGGCGGAGTGGAAGAAATCGCTGCGGGAGAGGAAGGGATTGAGAGAGAGATCGATAAAGAAAGAGAGAGAGTGAGACCAAGGGAAAGAGGGAGCGACAGTGAGAGAGTAAGAAATGGTGGAACACGGCGGCGGTGGGTGGCTATCGGTTGCGGCGGTGGTGGAGGAGAAAAAGATGAGGTGCCCGCGGGAAGAAGGTGAAGAGGCGGAGAGAGAAAGAGAAGGACAGAGAGGAAGAATCAGGGCTTTAAGCCCTAATTCAATATATTATATATATATATATATATTATTATTATTATTATTATTACTATATATATTTTTAGTTAGATAAATAGATTTATAAATAAATAATTGAATAAATAATTAAATTAATAAATGAAAAATATATTATTCACATCACGAATTAGAATACAGATACATTGAATATACAAAAAAAATTTGAATTAAAAACCCCAAAATCGAAAATCAAAAAAATTAAAATTTCTCTCTCTGTATATAAACTGAAGAATATTTTATTTAATTTAGGAACGGAAGTACAAAAGTATGGCACCACAAAGTCGGCGTTAGAAATACTATTGTAAAACACTGCAAGAATAGCAAGAACATGTGTGTGTGTGTCTGGTAGTAGGACAAGTGTGCTGAGTGCTACTAAAAGTATGAAGATCTGCTATTGCATGTACTATTTGCTATATGTACTAAGTTAGAAATATGCTAAGTAGGTTGGCATACCAAAGCGAAGACCAACAAGTACAAATGTCTAGAAATTATGATTTAACTTAACTAAGCATTATCGATTAAGCAAGAGGAGTTTTGTTATCATTAAAAAGGGGGAGAATATTAATATAGTAGAGTTTTGATGATGAAAGAGTGAAATAAAAATAATTCAAGAAAATAAGAAAAATAGTTAGAAAATTCAGAATTACATAGTATAGGTTGACTTAGTTAGAAAACACATCGACCTATGATATTTACACACACACATCGACCCGTTTGATATTCTTATCAACTTGAGCCAAATGATTTCTATAAAAATATATATCTAAACACTTCGGCCCACACAAGTGTACATCGACTTGTAGGCTATCAAGTGGACCAATATAAAATTACACATCGATCAATTGCTAAGGCACATCGACTTGCACAAATCAGACATCGACACACAAAATAGAAAATACATTAGGACATCGATGTCTGTACAAATCTTGTCGACATAAGACTTCATGAACAGTGACACATCAACCTGTTCTCCATACACATAAACCTATTTTCTAACAACACATCAACCTGATTTGCAACACAACAACTTGAACAGTACTAGGTGGACCAATTTCATATACTATGTCGACCAATTTAACCTCTCAATTCACCTAGACACGTTGACCAATTCAATAAATGAATAGTAACACATCAACCCTTGATGAACATATGTCAACCCGTCCATTATATTTCTGAAATAAACACACATTTACATAGTAAAAGTCTTGTTGACCTATAGAAACACATCGACCAATTAAATTACTCAGGTCTACCAATCAAAAATTATACAGTAGCATATCGATGTATCTTATCAGATATGTCGACCTAATGAGTGTTTGCTCATTAAGATATGCGACAACCCGTTATCATCTTGTCGACACAACATATGCACATTGACCAATTAAATTACACACGTCAACCAATTTGTTGCCTGAACAGGAACATGTCGATGTATTAAAATGACTTATTGACTTACTCTTCACAAAGTTTGAACATTACACATTGACATGGCTGAAAACTTGTCGACATATATGAATATGTCGACCAATTAAAAATCACATGTCCACCAATTTTGTTTAGCACAGTTCCTTGTCGACCTGGAATAGTATCTTGTTGACCTGTTTGCATAGAAATACACTGGAAATGGTTCAAATTTAGGTCGATGTCGTTATCAAGCGTGTTGACTAGTTCCTTGTCAAGCTTGTTTAACACAATTTTGAACCTAACAGTTTCCTTAATTCTTCGATTTCTGAAATGTTTCCTTTTATATCAAAGCTAACGTTCAAATACAATATAAACAAAGTCTGATTGGCTTATTTAAAGGAGACGCCAGTAAAAGGAACGAAAACTCAACACGAATGAAGGAACAGTAGCAGAAACTTTAATAGTAGAAATTAAATGTCCAACATTCAAATGCAACAACCACCAACAACGTTTAATGAATCTATTCAATATCTCAATAAATATTGAGGAATAGAAAATAGAGAGGAATATGGGACACAACAACACGAAACAAGTCGAGAATTGAATGCTCTGAAATTCTTCACTGTACACTTGAAAAATTTCTAACCGTCTTAATTGTCTCTATTAATTCTCACACTGTCAAATTCAAGGAAAGCAAGCCTGAATTCTTGACATTCATTTATAGATTAATTCGAGTGTCATAGACTAAGGAGTTAGTATCATTGCCTTAAGTCTATAGAGGCAAAATTCAGTCTGAGAGTGATTGAATTGAGGTGTTCAGACAAAACACTGTATGAGGCTGAACTTGAACCTATAATTAAGTTTGTAAACTAAGTATTTAGTGAAAAATCCAGGGAGAGTCTAGGAGTGGACGTATACCGAGTTTGGTGAAGCCACTATAAAAATTTTCTGTATCCTCTTTATTTGTTTTTCATTTACTAACATATTGTTTTAAAGCTTTAAAAATCTTCAAAAAGTCCATATTCAACTATTCATTTCTCCCCTCTAGTTGAATAACAAGTAAAATTTATGGATGATACTGTGCTGATAGACAAACTATAACTTGCCAAGGAGGTAGTCAAGAACCTAATGACCGATATCCCCAGACAAACCATTCAAGTCGGAGCTTACCTGCCATTACTGTTGCACAAGGCTATGATTGAATGCCTTCGTTGCCATTCTAAAAACTTTGCATGGTCATTAGAAGACATGTTAAGGATCCATTCCTCAGTGATTATCCATAAACTAATTGTGGACACAAGCTGTAAGCTTGCGAAACAAAAAAAAAGGGTATTCGTGCTAGAATAGCAATAAGCAATTCAAGAGGAAGTACAAAAGCTTTAGTAGTAGGTTTCATTAGAGAAGTAAAGTATCCTGAATGGTTGGCCAATATAGTCATGATAAAAAAGATGAACGACAAGTGGATGATGTGTATTGACTTTACTAATCTCAACAAAATGTGTCTAAAAGATAGCTATCCACTCCCTAACATTGACAAACTTGTGAACAACTCCTCAGGCCATTAGATTTTAAGCTTTATGTATGCATTTTCTAGTGAGAGCCACCTTTCAAAGATTGGTTAACAATGGTTTTAGTAAGTAGCTCGACAAGAATGTGGAAGCCTATGTAGATGACATGCTCGTCAAAAGCACTAGCCCAGAAGGTCATGTAATAGCCCTGAAAGAAACACTCCAAACACTAGAACGTTACAATATGAAACTGAGCTCAGCAAAATACACCTTTGGGATTACATTGGCTAAGTTCCCCAGCTTTTTAATCACAAACTAAAAGATTGAAACCAATCCAGAAAAGATTCGATCTTCATTGGGGTTGAAGGGATTGTAATGTTTTCTTTACCTTTTTGCGCTTCTTTATCATGTCTACTTAGATTTCTTGATTATAGGACTCGATGAATTATGTTCTTTGATTAATAGTATGGTTTGATTTGTTTCTTTCCCTTAAATTTTTATTGGTATGTTCTTTCTTTGATGAAATTTCTTTGTTTAACTTAATGCTTCATACGTAAAGGGCCCTACGATTTGATAATTTGCGATTAGATGCATGAGATCGAGAGAAGATTGCATGAAATCTAACAAATATAATAAAATCCATATAGGATTATGAGATCGACGGATGATTAACTCTATGTGTAGGGATTTTAAGAGAAACCCTAGATTACAAATATTTCATAGATCTTAATGCAGTTTGGTCTAATCAAGATTGCATGGCCATTGGGTTTTGGTTAGTTGAATTAGAGTTTCATTGCATGATCATTGGGTGAATCTAATTTAGGAAAATCTACCATCATCAAGAATGAATCTTTAGTTAATAAACTTTAAGGATTTGAAAGAATTCAACTGTATGAAAAAAAATTGAAAATAGATGAAATCGATATTCTAGAGTTTTGTAAAACTAGGGATTTTGTCTATCAATATTTCTATTTTTAATATTTTCGTAGTTTTAATACTTTAACTATCTTGATTCGTTATGTCCAATTTAGATAGGGTATTTTATAATTAGTAATACAGAATATCCTCGTGAGATCGACACTTGTTTTGCATTATTCATAACACTCGAGTAGGGTATACTTACCCGAAATCGTGATATACCTAAATTGCGTAACAAGTTTTTGGTGCTGTTGCCAGGGATATTTAAGTATATCAATAAAAATCATCTTGTTTGAGATTGGATATTATTTTTTTTTGTTTCTTTCTTGTTCTTGGTAAATAGGTTATATAGATTTTAGGGTTTTTCATATATTTCTTACTCCTTCCATATAGAATTAGTTTTTTTTGGTTTTTTCTTTTCGTTGTCTGAAAATGGATTAAGGAAATTGATCAAAAACAACTACTTGTTTTGAAGGACTTCGGCTTGCTGAACAAAACCAGTAGCTTTAGCTACAGGCACCAACCTTTTTTCATCAAATTCCATCATTTTTGTAGACTTTTCTATTTTTTTTGATTTTTTCATGATTTTTTAGAATTTTCCGATTGTCTTCTTGGATATCTTTTTGTATTATTTTGCTATGTTTTTGTAATTTCTACATTTATATAGGCATTATAGATTTTCTTGAGTGGTTCTTGCAATTGGTTTTGAAGTTTGAATTTTGTGTTATTTTTGGTGTCCGTATAGTGCATGCTGCAATCCAAGAGCCTTGACTTAGTTGATTTTGATCCTGAGATTGAAAAAACATTACGAACCATTCGTAGACAAGTCAAGGAAATTAAAGAGGAAGAAACAATGACCATGAGAACAGAGCAATGAGAGAGTACTTGATGCCCAAACTTTAGGATATTCAGACTAGCATCGCATGGCCAACTGTGGAGGCAAATAATTTTAAGCTCAAGCTGAGTTTGATCGGGATGGTACAAGTAGATCAGTTTGGTGGTGAAGCATTCGAAGATCCAAATAACCACTTGAAAATTTTTCTAGAGATCAGTGATACCATCAAGCTAAATGGAGTCAGCACAGATGCCATCAAGTTAAGGTTATTCCCTTTCTCTCTTAAGGGAAAAGCAAAGGTATGGCTGAACTCATTCCCTGCTAATCATTTTACGAGTTGGGAGATTCTTTCTCAGACATTTTTAGCTAAATATTTTTTACCTGGTAAGACAGCTGAACTACGTAATGACATTATTAGCTTTAGGCAATCTGAGGGTGAGTCTCTGTATAATACTTAGGAGCGGTTTAAGGATTTGATTAGAAGGTGCCTAAATCATGGTATTCTTGATTGGTTGATTTTGTAAACATTTTATGGTGGTCTTTTAAATTCTATGAAAATTACCATTGATGCTGCAACTGGGGTGCATTCATGAGTAAGTCATATGATGAGGCATGTGATTACTAGATGATATGGCATCTAATCAATACGACTGGTCTAGTGAGCATGAAATTCCTAGGCAGAGGGTTGGTGTGCATACGGTTGACACTTTTAACATGCTTAATGCCAAGATGGATTCTATATTGCATGCATTGAAAACTAATCAAACAAATGTTGTGGCTAGTCAAGTTTTATATTGTGATTCGTGTGGTGATTCTACTCATGTGTTTTCTAAGTGTCCACAGGCACAACAAGTGAACTATGTCTCTAACTTTGGTAGACCTCAGAACAACCCCTACTGCAATACATACAATTCCAGGTGGAGGAACCATCCAAACTTTCATGGAGTCAAGGGGCACCACAACGACCAAACAATCCACAAAATTTTATTTCTGGAAATCAACAGCCAAGGGAGAGCAAAGCATCGTGGGAGATAACGATTGAGCGTCTGACAACTACAACAAATGAAAGGTTTGAAAAACTTGAGAATAAGATTGATCAATTGACTAACGCCTTTCATTCTCATGTGCTAGGTAGACTACCGATTGATACGGAAAAGAATCCCAGAGAGCAAGCAAAGGTAGTTACATTGAGGAGTAGGAAGCAACTACAGGAGGAACCGATTCAGTCAAAGGAAGAGAATGAACAAAATGCTGAGAACAAGTAGCCTACTAAAGAGCTGACCAAGGCTTTTGAAACAAAATAGGGAAGTTCCTTACCTTTGAGAGAGTATAGACCTTGTATTCCTTTTCCTAATCGTTTGTTGAGCGATATTGCAAAAAAAAAATTTTGAGAAATTTCTCGAAATTTTTAAGAGATTGCATATTAATATTCATCTTTTGGATGCTATTAGGCAGATGCCGAGCTATGCGAAGTTTTTGAAGGATGTTGTAACACCGACACTCGGTGCTCGAACAAGTGTATTAGTTATAAAATATTTATATACATAGAGGAAAAATTTTTATTTATATTGATTTTTGATTTGGGGTCTTTAAATTGAATTTTTGGTATAAATTAAGTTGTCGTGTTTGTAAATCGTAGTGAACCCATTATTTTTATGAAATTCGCAAGCTAGTGAAAAGGTGGATGTGAATATATATATATATATATATATATATATATTCTTTAAAAAAAAAAAGATAAAAAGAAGAGAGAGAGGAAGGAGGAAACGTCGCGTTTCGGCCCGAAATGCGGCACTCCCCCCTTTGTCAGATTAGGGCTAAATCTCTATCTTCATCTCTCTCTCTGACTCTTTATCTCCCCTCTCCCCGCCTCTTCCTTTTTTGCGGCAGAGGATTTGGATACTCTCTCCAAGTCTAGCACCTGGACGAGGTCCGTTGCCAACACTGGGGTAGAGAGCACTTTAAATAAATTTACATATAATACCCCCGGTGCACCTGTCATAGGTCGCGGTAGACCTCTGTTAGGACGTTTTCGGCTGGCAGCTCTATGATTTTAGTGACAGTGCTTTGGATACATATTTGACTTGAAAATGCGTGCTAATAATAATTGTTGAAATGAAAAGCATAATGATTTGAAATATAATTCGTATACTTATGCTTTGACACTCCAATTTCACACTTCATATTAGACGATTGCATTGACCCACTCACTCACTGAGTATTCTTCCCCAAGTACTCACCCCTCATTTACCTTCTTGTTTCAGAGATAGTATTTGACAAGGAGCGTTGATTTTAGGACGCTCAGTATCATTGGGAGATCTGGTTTGGACTTGAGGAGTCATTATATATTTCTGCTGCAAAATTTGTATTGGTAATGTATATGCATTCTGAGGTCTATAGACGACCATTGTATAATTCTGGGATGACTGTATAAATATGGACATTTAAATTGTGGAACTCTCATGTCATTACATAACATTGCATTGAGGCATTTCTTATTCATTGTGTATATACTTGGGAATGTGTTATGTCTTAGAAGTGTACTCTAGGATCGCTCGATGCCACCTCTAAATCACAGGAGGGGCGACTGGCGGCTGTCCATACCTTTGATTGGGGCATGGCAATACAGGTCTGTGGCTAGGTTGCTGGAAATTTGTATAACCTTGCGTTATTCTAAATGTTGGTTGTGGGATTGATTGATTTTGTAGAGGTCGGGATGGCCATTTGTTTATTTTACAGGATGGTTGTGATTTATACAAGATTAACTGTACTTGGGAGACCTTCGAAATATAGGGAGGTTCTGCCTGATTTTTTGTAAAAATACAACTGGCATTCAGGACAACGGGTGGCTGTTCACGATCTTGGTCCAGGGCGTGATAGATGTGATCACAAACAAGAGGAAGCTGGATGAGGTTTTAACGGTCAAACTTACAGAGGAGTGTTTAGCAATTCTACAAAGGAAGCTGCTGTCAAAACTTAAGGATCTAAGGAGTTTTTCCATCACTTGCACTATTAGATCTTTTGATTTTTCTGATGTTCTTTGTAATTTGGATGTCGACATCAATCTCATGCCATACTTCGTGTTTTTAAAATTAGGATTAAGGGATTATCGGCCTACCAATATTTCTTTACAATTAGTTGATAGGAGTGTCAAGTATCCCAGAGGTATTGTTGAGGATATTTTAGTTAAGGTTGATAAATTCATCTTTCCTGTTGATTTTATTGTTTTGGATATGGATGATGACAAGGGCACTTCTTTGATTTAGGAGACCATTTCTGAACACTACACGAGCATTGATCGATGTTTCTTGTGGAAAACTGACTTTAAGATTGAATAATGAGAAAATTGAGTTTGATGATTTTAATTCCTTGAGAAATTTTGATAGACATGAAGTTTTCAAAGTTGATTGCATTGAGAGGATTGTCAAGCATGATTTGAATGTCTTTTATTCTATTGATCCTCTTGAAAATTGCATTTTTAGTTCATTACATGTGAAGCATGATTTTCTGGATGTTGAGCATGCTGATATTTGTGTTGCTTTATATGTGATAGATGAGATTCATACTGTTTCTGCACACATAGAGAACTTGCATGTGGTTTTAAATGTTGAGGATAAAAATGATAGTTCACAACAAGTTTCTTCCATACCTGAGCTTAAACCATTGCCATCTCATTTGAAGTATGTGCTCTTGGATAGTTCCTCTATGTTTCTAGTGATTATTTCTTTATCTTTGATAGGTTTCGAGGAGAAGAGATTGTTGCAAGTTTTGCAACAACATAAAAAGACTATAGGTTGGACCATTGTTGACATCTGTGGTATAGATCCCTCGATTTGCATACACAAGATCCTATTGGAGGATGGGTTCAAGGCCATGGCTCAACCACAAAGGAGACTCAATGAATATCTTAAGAGGTGGTAAAGAAGGAGGTCATTAAATGGCTCAATACAGGTATTATTTTTCCTATATCTGATTCTACTTGGGTGAGTCCTTTGCAAGTTGTTCTTAAGAATGGTGGACCTATTGTGGTTGAGAATGATAGGAATGAGTTGATCCTGACAAGCGCTATCACAGGTTGGTGTGTTAATTATAGGAGATTGAATGATGGCACTAGAAAAGATCATTCCCCCTTCCGTTTCTTGATTGACTTGTTGAAAAATTGATTGGCCATGCATTTTATTGCTTTTTTGATGGTTTTTCTGATTATTTGCAAATTGCCATTGATCCTGCTGACCAAGAAAAAACAACATTTACATGTCCATATAGTACTTTTACATTTAGATGCATGCCTTTTGGTCTTTGTAATGCTCTAGCTACGTTTTAGAGATGCATGATGTCTATTTTCACAAACTTCATTGATGATTTTCTGGAGATTTTTATGGATGACTTCTCTGTGCTTGGTTCCTCTTTTGATGATTGCTAGAAAATTTTGAAACAAGTTTTAATGAGGTGTGAGGAAACCAATTTGGTGCTAAATTAGGAAGTGTCATTTCATGGTAAAAGAAGGAATTGTTTTGGCTCATAAGGCGTCTTATAAGGGAATGGATGTTGATAGGGCGAAAGTTGAGTTGATTGAGAAATTTCCTCCACTTAAAAGATGTTAGAGGATTTCTAGGACGTATTGGTTTTTATCGAAAATTTATCAAGAATTTTTCCAAGATCGCTAGATCTCTAACCAATCTTTTGGTGAAAGATGTCTCTTTTGTGTTTGATGATTCTTGTTCAAATGCCTTTCATTGCTTGAAATCAAAATTGATTGAGTCTCCCATAGTACAGCCACCTAGATGAGATTTGCCTTTTGATATTTATTGTGATGCAAGTGATGATACTACGGGTGCAGTTTTAGGGCAAACAATAGATAAGAAATTTCATGTCATATATTATGCGAGTAAGACTATGAATAAGGCTCAGAAAATGTACACCACTACTGAAAAAGAACTATTTGCTTTCATCTTTGCACTTGAGAAATTCCGATCTTACTTGTTGTTTTCCAAAATTATTATTCATATTGATCATTCTACACTTAGGTACTTGATTTTGAAGAAAGATGCAAAGCTTAGGTTGTTGCGTTGGATTCTTGTGTTGTAGGAATTTGATATCGAGATTGTGGATAGGAGATAAGCTAATAATCCTGTAACTGATCATTTATCTCGATTGGAGGGAGAAATCATTGAGACAATGATTAATTATCCTTTGAATAATTCTTTTTCTGATGAGAATTTATTTTCTATCACTCGAATTGATGAACCTTGGTATGCTGATTTTGTCAATTATCTTCATTGCAGAGTTCAACCAGAGAAATCAAGGGATGCCAGAGAAAGAAGTCCTTTACTAATTTACGCCATTATCTTTGGGATAAGTCATACTTGTACAAGGTTTGTGGTGACAGCATCATTAGGAGATGTGTTCCCAAACAAGAGGTACGTAGTATCCTTAGTTTTTGTCATGATAAGGAGGTTGGTAATCATCATGGTCCCTCTCGTACAGTAGCTAAGGTACTTCTATCTGGATTTTATTGGCCTACTTTGTTTAGGGATGCTCATTTGTATATCTGTGCATGTGATCAATGTCAGAAAACTAGAAATATTTCTAATCATCATGAGATGACCTTAAATAATATTTTGTTTGTCGATATTTTTGATATTTGGGGAATAAATTTTATCATGCCACGAATCGGGATCGTGAGTAGTCGCCCATTGCCTTAGATGCCGGCGATATTCTGAAAAAAAAAATCGGGTAGAACCTCCCCATATTTTGGAGGTCTCCCATATACCAATCAACATGTATGTCAAATGATCATCAAACCGCTTAAATAAATGGGCCAACACGGCCTCACAACAAATCAATCACATTCATATAATACCCATCAATCCACCCCATACAAATCAGGACAATGTAAGGCTATCATGAAATACTATCAGTTTTAGCCACAGACCTCTACTGCCAGCCCCCATCAAAGGCATGAACAGTCGCCAATTACTCCTCCTGTGATTTAGAGATGGCACCGAAAGAATCTAAAGGACACTTCTAGAACATAACACATTTCCCAAAGTAAATGTACACAATAGTACATTTCATGCCTCAATGCAATAAAATAGAATTTAGAGTTTCAATAAGATGTACATAAATTTTCATACAGTCATTAATTTTTATATACCATAGTCTATCTACAACCCCAATAAACAATTATACAATTTCTTTGGCAAATCGTTCTCAATATCATATTGAGCACCAAATCAATGGCCTCGATCTCCAACCAAAAGCCTCGTGCGCTGATAAATCTCAACACATCCCACTATAGCTATCTCTGTACACAATAGAAAATGAAGGGTGAGTATCAAGGAAGATACCCAGTAAGTGAGAGGGTATATATCATGTATTCAATGAGTCGGTGAAAAATAAAGTGTCAAAATTCTCAATAATTCCATATATTGTAAGAAATCATGTATAATGCTCAATTTATCATAAATCATTCTTTTCACATACATTTCAAGCATATATGTATTCATGTCATCAAATCATGCAAGAATAGAGTATGCTAAAATTAGTCCTGACAAAGGTCGACTACGACCAATGACAGACGTATGGGGGGTTTTGTATGCAATAGGTTAGAAAAGCTCTCTACCCCAACGTTGGAGATAGACCTCATTAGGTGCTAGACTACGGCACACTATAGCCCTCCCCCTTATGGATTCAACTTGACTAATACCTTGTCGAATCACAATACATTTACCATTTTCTGATGTCATGTGCGATACCTTCCATAGAAGCGTATCGGGTGCAAATATGGATCACCCTACACATGCATCCTTTATAGCTACAGAATGGGATTTATCCATCACAAAGTTATCATTCATCACATGCCAGGGTTTTGCAAACAAGGGCTAGAAGGGGGTCGTGCAATGCTACTCTTTTTAGTGTCAGAAAATGGAGGTCCCTCTGACGAGTTTCAGAAGAATGACAGTAACATTTGACACAGGGATCGAATTTAGGTGATCCTTACCTCGTTGGAAAGCTAAGACATGGGTCTATAATTCTTTCAACTAGTACAAGATTTGAATTTATCAGGAAAGGGCTTGAAAGCTTAGGTTAGTATTGCTACCGAAATCAAGGCAAAATGCAGGACTCAACAGGGAATTAGTGCAGAACACCTAACTTTGAAAAATCATATAAAATCTATCTTTACTAAGAATGCAACAGTTCTTATCTCATTTTAAAGCTCTGAATGTCTAGTTTTATGTGTAAACATTTCACTAAATTTGACCTTGTGCAGAAAATGCTATAGCTAAAACACTACAACTAGTTCAGAATATCGAGATTCCAGAATTTCTGGTTTCCTCCTTGACTTCAGATTTCGGCCAACCCAAGTTCCCTAAGCAAAGCTCCTCATTTTGACCCCAATTTAAGATATGTTATACTATGGAGTATGGAGGGTCTCATACCTGAAGATAAAGAGTTGAAACTTGAAGAAACCACAGAAATTTGGTTTTGAACTCTCAACTCCCTCCTTGGATTTCACCAGGCAATCCTTCTCCTTTTTTCTTAAATTTTGGATATGTTGTAATAAGTGGTGAGTGGATTATTTCTAACTAAAAAGTTCAGAAAATAAAGTTGAAGAGATCAAGCTTCATCTCTTGGTGAAGCTCACGGCCATGAGAGGAAAAAGGAAGAAAAAGTTTGGTGTTTGGTTATTTGGCCGTTGGATCACTCTACAAGGTCATTCTCTCTCACTACCAATTCAAACTTCATTAATTACATGTTCCACAAGTCAAACATCATTAAATGTTTGTCTCCCAACAACCCAATCAAATGGCTCACATTGATTCCTTGACTTTTCAAACAAATCCTAGCCTTCCATCTCATTGCACACTTCCCATGGTCATTAATTGTCTCTAACCCCTTTTCTTCTAAATTGCATAAAAGGCGTTCTTTGATTTGCGTGAAAATTCCTACCTCGATTTTCGCATCACGCACGGCGGAGTCAATATTCGACCTGAAATCCAAGAAATTCAAATTTACCCATATGATTCAGTTTTTCACACTGAATTAAATAGAGTAAGTCTCGAATTAAACTGAGGTCATTTGATAGCCCAAATATCCCTCGGAGTGAGCGAAATTCTCGATCGGTCAAAATTTGAAATCGATCTCGAAATGCATAAAATCACTCTACCGAGTGTTTTTGTACTACGGCTTAAATTTAACTTTTACTCCTTAATCCTTCACTTTTAAAGTGAATTTAGCATGTATATATTTCACAGCGTCAAATTTGAATGTGTGGTTTTCATTTTGGCACAGTAGGATAAATTTCCATTCATTCTGTGCGAATTTCGGAAAAATTTTCCAAAATTTCATTTTAACTTGATAAAATGCTAATTGAGCCAAATTTAGACTTCTTGGCAGAATTTTAGCAGTTTTGCACAGGTAGAATTAAATTTGGCTCGGTGAAGACAAATTTTAGCCTCCGACGATTGAGTATCGGGCGTTTCTTCACAAACGATTGAGAATTGCCTGAATTCAAGTTTCTTTAACCTTTTAAGTTGCTTTAGCATGTGAAATTTCATCGGGGTCGAAATTGCACACGTAGATTTTAAAATGACTCGGAGGGAAAAATTTTAACTTTCAGCAATCTCGTCAAAATTTTTCAAGAGCATTTTAAATCGAAAAAAGTTCTGAGTAACTTTTCTCTATATGAAAATGAAAATATATTATATACAAAATAATGAGCAGTACAATATACAGTGTACCGAGTGTCGGTGTTACATTTTCTAACTCCGTAACAATAAGTTTCGTCCTCGAAATTAAAAGAAAACTATGTAGTAAACAAGTGGGGGTATTGTCTTCTCATAGCCTCCTTGGGCTCCCAGGTCTCCTCCTCGACCTGGTCGCTCTTCCACAAAACCCTAATAAGAGGAACCACTTTGCTCAGTAGCTTTTTGACTTGTTGATCCAGAATAGCTACAGGCTAAACAGATAAGGTCAAGTCCTCTCGAAGCTCAATTGGCGATGCCTCTAAAATGTGTGAGGGATTTGGCTGATATCTCCTAATCACCGAGACAATGAATACATCGTGAACACGTGATAGGTCTGCTGGTAGCTCCAATTTATACGCCACACTTTCGACCCTTTTAAGGATACAGAAGGTCCTAATATACCTGAAACTCAACTTCCCCCGCTGCCCAAATCGAATGACTCCTTTCAAGGGAGATATCCTCAAGAATACCATGTCTCCCATAGTGAACTCTAGAGGTCGCCGCCTACGATTTTCATAGGATTTCTGTCTACCTTGGGCGGCTTTCATCCGTATACGGATAACCCTGACTTTCTCCTTCGTTTTCTCTACCAGCTCAATATTGGTGAGTCGTCGCTCACCAACTCCCCCAAAAATCCATAACACATGCCCTAAACATGTCCTCTAAAGTCTGAATAGTCCTCTCTGACTGACCATCTGTTTGGGGGTGATACACTGTGCTGAAGCTCAGTCTAGTACCCAAGACCTCTTGCAGACTGGGCCAAAAATGGAAAATAAATCTAGGGTCTCGATCTGATACTACCAACACTGGAACCCCATGAAGTTTTTACAATCGTATCAATATAGAGGCGTGCTAATGCCTCAAGCGAGTAATCACTCCTAATTGAGATGAAGTGTGTGAACTTAGTAAGTCGGTCAACTATCACGCAAATGGCATCATGCTGTGCCGAAGGATGCGGCAACCCCACTACGAAATCCATCGTGATATGCTCCCACTTCTACTCAGGAATGGGAATGGACTATAAAGTGCCAGTTGGACGTTGGTGCTCGGCCTTTACCTGCTGACATACAAGGTAACGAGCAATTAATTATGAAATCTCCCATTTTATACCTGACCACCAATAATTGTCTCTGATGGTGCGGTACATTTTAGTACTGCCGGGATGTCAAGCATAGACAGATGAACGAGCCTCCTCAAGAATAGCCCTGCGGAGATTACTATTTGCTGGTACACATACCAGATCTCGGAAAACCAACAGTCCATCTCTACGGACTCTGAAGTCATCAATATCACCTCTGCTGGCTTTCTCATAAATACCTCAAAACTCTTCATCACTCTGCTGAAGCTCCCTGATATGGTCAAGCAAACTAGGCCGAACCTCAAATCTGGCTAATATAGCTCCCTGATCATCACTAGCCAACCTGACTCCCAAAACTCAGAGTCCCAATAAACATGAGAGATAAGTACTCTCAGTAGTCTGAGAAGAAGAAGACGACTTTCGGCTTAAGGCATCAGCCACTACATTTGCCTTGGCTAGATGATAGTCAATGTTGAGGTCAAATCCTTTAGCAGCTCTAACCATCTCCGCTGCCTCAAATTTAGTTCCCTCTGAGTGAACAAATACTTCAAACTCTTGTGATCTGTAAACACCCTACATATGACCCCATATAGATAGTGGCGCTATATCTTTAGTACAAAGACTATGGTCGCCAACTCCAAATCGTGCGCAGGATAGTTCACCTCATACTTCTTTAGATATCGCGAAGCATAGGTGATAACTTTATTGTTCTGCATCAATACAAAGCCCAATCCTTGCCTCCTGGCGTCACTGTACACTACATACTCTCGACTACTCATGGGAAGAGCTAGAATCGGAGCGAACGTCAATCGCTATTTGAGCTCCTGAAAGCTCGCCTCACAACGGTCATCCCATATAAATCTAACGTCCTTCCACGTCAATCTAGATATTGGAGCAGCAATTCGGGAAAATCCTTTTACAAATCTGCGGTAATACTCGGCTAGACCAAGAAAACTCCTGATTTCTGTTACGGTCTGTGGTTATTCCCATCTCAATATAGCCTCAACTTTTTTGCAGATCGACAAAGAAACCCTCCGCAGAAATTATGTGGCCAAAAAAACCAATCTGCCACAGCCAAAATTCATACTTAGTGAACTTGGCATAAAGTTATCTCTCACGAAGAGTTTGCAGAATCACCCTAAGGTGCTGAGCATGCTCATCATCACTCATACATCCATGGCGCACCAAACGTCTGGCCTCAATAACAGAAACATAACGGGGTTATACCCGCCTATCTCCCGTAAAAACCAATGGTGGCTGTCTGGGTTTTCTAAACCCAACTTGCTTCGTAAAGCAATCAACTAAAGCCTGGTGTATACTCAACTAGTCCATCCCTAAGATGGAATCAAAGTCGGTCATATTGAGAGGAATTAAATCTGCCTCTAACATGGTATCCTCTATCCTGACCTCGCAGCAATGATATACTGAATCCCGAAAAATCTGCTCACCAATAGGAGTGATAACCAAAATCTCCTCATCAAGTGGTGAGATAGGCCTATCAGAGTGCCTAGTGAAGGAATTGTTACATATGAGTAGTTCGACCTAGTGTTTATGAGAACACGGGCGTTAGCACCAAATATATACATGGTACCTAATGATAAGAAGAGTTAAGCGGAATTTAGAATCCGAGAAAATTGAATTTATATATATCATAACATAAATGTACATCAAGGTGGTCAAGCCTCTAAGGCTTTAACATGTCATGATTGTACACGAGTATCATGGCATACAAGATATCAAAAGAAAATGCAATACAATATAGATCCTATATTGCTGGATCTGTGGGAGGGTTACCCATAACTATATCAGGGTTTGCCTGAGCGTCCTCTTGAGTCATTGCGTATACGCGAACCTGAGCTCTAGGCTGCTGACGCGACTGAGTCTCTACGGTGTTGCTCCCGGTGGCCATCTATGGAACTGTATGTGCTGAATGAGCAGGTACTCCCTACTGTCCCATGCATGGTGTACTAGTATGGCTCTGTGATGCTTGACCTCTGAAACCCAGGTCAAGGCATGCACTCCTAATATGACCTGGCTTCCCAACTGGAAGCAAGTGACCAAGCCTCTGCAAGGTCCGGAATGGAAATGGCTACATCTGTAGCAAGGTGTTGGCCGCTGCACAGTATACTATGCAGAGGTGCTGGGGGCAGGTGGCCTGAACCCCTGGTGACGAGGTCTCTACTCTGAATTCTATGGTTTAAACCCAGAAGTGCCACTAATAAGCCAAAACCTCTGCCTCTCCTAGAGGTTTGCCTGGAATAGTCCTCTTCCTTTTCTGCTCTCTACCCTCTCTCTGCCTAGCCTTAGTGTGGACTATCTCCTCCGCGCGATGAGCTCAACTAATCAGCTCTGAGAAGGTGAAACTGGGGGTCACAGTCATGTAACGTCGAATACTTAAACTGAGGCTTTCCTCAAACTTGAACCTCAGCTACTACGGTGTAGCTATGTCGGGGATTAAGGCAGCTATCCTCATGAGCTCTACTTCATATTCAGCAACAGATCTAGTCACCTATCTCAAATGTAGGAACTCAGCTCTCAAATGGTCCTGCTGGAAATCCAGAAAGTATCTACGTCAAACTCTCGTAAAAAATCCTTCCACTATAAAGGCCTTGTAGCCTAATCTCGTATAGTCTCCCACTAAGTGAGAGCATCTCCGTCCAATAACCTCTCGGCAACACTAAGTCTGAGGTCCTCACTCAACCCAAGATCTGTGAGAATCCTACGAATCCGATTGATCCAATGCTTTGTTGCCGCAACATCACCGGATCCTAAAAAGTCTACACAACTGAGGTGACGTGCCTCCTTCACTAACTGTGTCAACTCATGAACTCGCCTCAGAGTCATAGAAGTGGTCTTACTCAGACCTGAAACTGCTGAGGGCTTGGCCATCGGTGCTGCTGGGATAGGTGCTGCCGCAGGTGTAGGTAGAGGTGGTGGTGGCATCTGTACCCCATACTGACTATACCACTCCTGTCACTGCCTCAAAGCCTCTAGTGGTGGTGGTAGAATCCCTATCGTAGTCATCACCTGGGGTGGTGCTGGTATAGGCACCCGTGATGAGGAACCATCCTCAGGTACTCTAAGGTTCTCAGGCTCCCTTGAAGTCTTAGGTGCTGGAGGAGCCTCAGGTGGTGCGAGTCTGGCTCCACGTCCCATTGATCTACCGTGTCTACGCGGTATAATTCTACAAAAAGAATTCTCCATGAGATATGTTTCAAGAATTAGGGTAAGTTACGAAATAACTGACCCCCTAAAATGGATGAACTCAATTCCTAAGACCATATAGCAGGGATATATATGACTGTATGAAACTCTCATGCATTGAGGACAATAAATATATTCATACTTGGGAAACGTCTTACATAGACATATAGCTCTCAACCTAGAGTCTCAGATACCAATAGAACTATCACCTCCTGAACTAGGATCGTGGGTAGCCACCCGTTGCCTCGATGCCGGCGATATTCTAAAAAAAAATCGGGCAGAACCTCATCATATTTTGGAGGTCTCCCATATACCAATCAACCTGTATATCAAATGATCATCCAACTGCTTTAATAAATGGGCTAACATGGGCTCACAACAAATCAATCACATTCATATAATACCCATCAATCCAGCCTGTACAAACCAGGACAATGTAAGGCTATCATGAAATACTATCAGTTTTAGCTACAAACCTCTACTGCCATCCCCCCATCAAAGGCATGAACAGTCTCCAGTTACCCCTCCTGTGATTTAGAGATGGCACCGAATAATCCTAAAGGACGCTTCTAGAACATGACACGTTTCCCAAAATAAATGTACACAATAGTACATTTCATGTCTCAATGCAATAAAATAGAATTTAGAGTTTTAATAAGATGCACATAAATTTTCAAACAGTCATCCATTTTTATATACTATGGTCTATCTACAACCCCAATAAACAATTATATAATTTCATTGGCAAATCATTCTCAATATTATATTGAGTACCAAATCAACGGCCTCGATCTCCAACCAAAAGTCTCGTGCATTGATAAATCTCAACGCGTCTCACTATAGCTATCTCTGTACACAACAGAAAATGAGGGGTAAGTATCAAGGAAAATATCTAGTGAGTGAGAGGGTATATATCATGTGTTCAATGAGTGAGTAAAAAATGAAGTGTCAAAGTTCTCAATAATTCCATATATTGTAAGAAATCATGTATAATACTCAATTTATCATAAATCATTCTTTTCACATACATTTCAAACATATATGCATCCAAGTCATCAAATCATGCAAGAATAGAGCATGCCAAAATTAGTCTTGGCAAAGGTCAACCGCGACCAATGACAGGCGCATCAGGGGTTTTGTATGCAATAGGTTAGAAAAGCTCTCTACCCCAATATTGGCGACGGACCTCATCAGGTGCTAGACTACGGTGCACCATAGCCCTCCTCCTTATGGGTTCAACCTGACTAGTACCGTGTAGAATCACAATACATTTACAATTTTTCGATATCATGTGAGATACCTTCCTTAGAAGCGTATCGGATGTAAATATGGATCACCTACACATGCATCCTTCGTAGCTACGAAATGGGATTTATCCATCACAAAGTTATCATTTATCATATGCCAGGGCCCTTGGCCCATATATAATATAATCATCAAATCAATCACGTACCATGCCATATTTCTCAAGCAATGTCAATCATTTCCACAATGATGATTTCATAAAACATGTATAAATCAAATGTAATGGCATGGTTTCACATAAAACATATTTGTGGACACTCCATGAATTCACAAAAAAAAAACATTTCGTAATTCATTCACAATTTCACATCACATATTCATTAAATCATGCTTGCATCAGAAAACATTTTAAAATATAATATTGTGCATCGGACACATAATATAATAAATCACACTCACTGTACGCGGGAGGGTACGTCACTCTCGGCATGAATCTCAAGGCATACACAAAAATATGCTCCCCTCAATATCACCAACTAAGCTCTATAAACATAATGTAGAATATGAGTCACTTAAGAGATCATATGATGCGTATATAATAATGTAAATGTAATGCAACCCTAGTTATAGACAAACCTAGGGTTTTCAAGTTCTATTCTTGTGCCATTTTAGGGAATTTATCCTAAATTCCTCGACCGGGGTTAGAATTGGGAAATTCCAATTTCTATGGTTAGCTCACATAAAAACTCACACTTTTCTTGTTGAACTTATCTCCAAAATCTTGATGGAAGATTTCTTAATGTCTACATTTTCAAACCAATCCAACTTTCAATTTCTATTCTATCCTGTTTTAGTAAATTTCCCATATCGCACAATCCATTTATGCAAAGACTCTAATTTTTGACTATGTTGGAGTTAGGACACACGGCTACAACTTTGTAGTTGGGCACTTTCTCCGATTCCTAATGCAAGTCCCTGAAATAACACCATTTTGCCCACATTATATTTTAGAAGTTTGTTCTAACCAATCTTTAGCTCAACCATTACAACTTTTAACACACAACTCCAAATTACCTGAACGTTTTACAGTACCTAGAGGACACATAACCTTACATTGTTCATGTTTTGGGTTTCTTCCAATTATGCCTAGAAGGGGTTTGAAATTGACCACAAAAATCTCTGTTCAGTTTTGGTCAAGAAGTAGAATCTTTTCTGTACAGTTTTGGACGATTTTGTATAACTCTTGATTCCCTTAGGAAACTTCATTGCCAATTTCCCAATAGGTGGATAAGAGAGAGACCTACAACTTTTCTTCTTTGAGGTTTTGCAAACAAGGGCTGGAAGGGGGTCGTGTAATGCTACTGTTTTTAATGTTAGAAAATGGAGGTCCCTCTGATGAGTTTCAAAAGAATGGCTGTAACGTTTGACATAGAGGTCGGATTTAGGTGATCCTTACCTCCTTGGAAGGCTAAGACATGAGTCTATAATTCTTTCAACTAGCACAAGATCTTAATCTATCAGCAAGAGGCTTGAAAACTTAGGTTAGTGTTGTTGCCGAAATCAGGGCAAAATGCATGACTGAATAGGGAATTAGTGCAGAACACCTAACATTTGAAAAATCATATAAACTCCATCTCTACTCAGAATACAACTATTCTTATCTCATTTTAAAGCTCTGAATGTCTAGTTTCATGTGCAAAAGTTTCACTAAATTCGACCTTGTGTAGAAAATGCTATAGCTAAAATACTACAACCAGTTCAGAATACCCAGATTCCAAAATTTCTGGTTTCCTCCTTGACTTCAAATTTTGGCCAACCTTAGTTCCCTAAGCAAACCTCCTCAGTTTGACCCCAATTTAAGATATGTTGTACTATGGAGTATGGAGGGTCTCAAATCTGAAGATAGAGAGTTAAAACTTGAAGAAACCATAGATATTTGGTCTTGAACTCTCAGCTTCCTCCTTAGATTTCACCAGGCAATCCTTCTCCATTTTTCTTAAATTTTGGATATGTTGTAATAAGTGGTGAGTGGATTATTTCTAAATAAAAAGTTCAGAAAATAAAGTTGAAGAGATCAAGCTTCATCTCTTGGTGAAGCTCACGACCATGAAAGGAAAAAGGAAGAAGAGGTTTCGTGTTTGGTTATTTGGCCAATGGATCACTCTACAAGGTCATTCTCTCTCATTACCAATTCAAACTTCATTAATTACATGTTCCACAAGTCAAGCTTCATTAAATGTTTGTCTCCCAACAACCGAATCAAATGTCTCATATTGATTCCTTGACTTTTCAAACAAATCCTAGCCTTCCATCTTATTGCACACTTCTCATGGTCATTAATTGTTTCCAACCCCTTTTTTCTAAATTGCATAAAAGGTCCGTTTTAGATTTTCTTGAAAATTCCTATCTCGATTTTCGCGTCACGAACGGCGGGGTCAATATTCTACCCCAAATCTAAGAAATTCAAATTTACCCATATGGTTCAGGTTTTCACACTGAATTAAATAGAGTTGGTCTCACATTAATCTAAGGTCATTTGATAGCTCAAACGTCCCTCGGAGTAAACGAAATTTTCGATCGGTCAAAATTTAACATTGACCTCGAAATGCATGAAATCACACTACAGACTCCGTTTTACATGTAGATTTAAAAAATATAGGTCTTGGGTGGAAACGAGACTATTTGATCAGATAAATTTCAATTCTGCCAAAAATTAGGGTGTCTCGGGCGAAAATTTTAGAGTACCGAGCTTTTTTGTACTACGACTTAAATTTTACTTTTACTCCTTGATCCTTCACTTTTAAAGTGAATTTAGCATGTATATATCTCACGGCGTCAAATTTGCACGTGTGGTTTTTATTTTGGCACGGTAGGGTAAATTTCCGTTCATTTCGTGTGAATTTTGGTAAATTTTTCCAAAATTTCATTTTAACTCAATAAAATGCTAATTTAGCCAAATTTAGGCTTCCTGGCAGAATTTTAATAGTTTTTCACTGGTAAAATTAAATTTGGCTAGGTGAAAACAAATTTTTGCCTCCGACGATTGAGTATCGGGCGTTTCTTCACAAACAATTGAGAATTGCCCGAATTCAAGTTTCTTTAACCTTTTAAGTTGCTTTAGCATGTGAAATTTCATCAGGGTCGAAATTGCACACGTAGATTTTAAAATGACTCGGAGGGAAAAATTTTAGCTTTTAGCGATTTCGCCAAAAATTTTCAAAAGCATTTTAAATCGGAAAAAGTTCTGAGTGACTTTTCTCTATATGAAAATAAAAATATATTATATACAAAATAAAGAGGAGTACAATACACAGTGCACCGAGTGTCGATGTTACAGATTTCATGGGACGTTTTCCAAAATCTTTTAATCATGAATTCATTCTTATCGCTATTGATTATGTGAGTAAGTGGGTAGAGGCAGTTGTATGTATAAAAAATGACTTTAAAATGGTGTGTAAGTTTTTAAAGAAGAATATCTTTTTCTATTTTGGTGTTCCTAAAGCCATAATTAGTGATGAGATTCACATTTTCGTAAAGATTTTGAAAAATTCTTAGCTAAATATGGTGTCACTTATAAAATTGCTACTTCTTACCATCCCCAAACCAGTGATGGCAAATATCTGACGAAGTTACAAGATATAACGTGCAAATTCGATAAGGTGGATACATAGTAGATCCCAAGATCAAATAATGGCAGAGTTGACACACTCTCTAGGTTGGCTGGTTCAAATTTGGTCGTACATGCTGGATAGTATACATCGTTACGCCCTAAACTGGGATCGTGAGTAGTTGCCCGATACCCTGGATGCCGACTGTATTTTTACAAAAAATCGGGTAGAACCTCCCCATATTTCGGAGGTCTCCCAAGTACAATTTGACCTGTATAATTCACAGCCACTCTGTTAATCAAATAAAAGGGCCACCCTGGCTCAAGACAATGAACCAAACCACAGCAGACAACCAGGACAACGCAAGACTTTTTAATTACAAACAGTCCTAGCCACAGACCTCTACTGTCATGCCTAACTAGAGCATGAGTAGCCGTCACACTGAGCGGTTCTAAAGTTTATACAATGTACAACAATTTCCTAAGTAAAAATTTTTAAATGCTTACAGGTGCTTCAATGCAGGTAAAATGTAGGAGTTTCCCAAACAATGTCCATAATTTATACAGTCATCCCATATAAATGTGCGCGGCCAACTACGGATCTCAATATCATGATCTCACAAGGTTGAAATAAAATAAGAACTTTAAATTTTTATTCGAATTAAATCTCACCGTCGTGAATACTTAATCCACCAATATACTACGAAAACCTCTAGAGCCTGTAACGTCGCTCTATCACAGTAATCATGTCTTGGGAAGGTAAGGAGAGGGGTAAGTATCAGGAAAGATACCCAGTGAGTGAGGGGATTAATATCAAGCATAAATAGTGTGGGTGAACCTTTGGAGTGTCAAACAACATTGTTCGTAACAATAATTTACATTTCTCATAGTAAAACATGATATGTTTAGCAATTTGAAATTATTTAACCAATCATACGATATCAAGCATATATGCATCTATTCAAAATCAAATATTATTAGAGCAAGCCAAAAATAATCCTAGCAGGGGTCAGCCATGACCAAGGACAGGCGCATTGGGTGTTTTATTTTGCATAATGTTCAAAAGTCACTCTCTACCCCGACGTTGGCTATGATTCACTGGGGCTAGCTCATCATCATGTATAGGACCCCTCCCGGTGCTAGACGGTGGCGTCACATACGTCCTCCCCCTTATGTGGGTTCAACCGGCCGCGTCTATAACCATTATACATATGACGCTTGCGGATACCTCCTACAGAAGTGTATCCGGGCAACCCGGTGCCTCTACAAACGCCTTCATAGTTACGGAATTTATCAAAAAACATCATCGCATCACAAGTGGGCACCCGACCCATACAAATCATCTCATCACAAATGGACACCCGGCCTATACAGATCATTAAAACATTTTAAATCCGTGTGCCAATACAATCATCAAATCATTTCAAATCCATGCCAATGCGACGGTAGAATAGAAAACATATCTGGTTCACAAATAATGGCACAATATCATTTCATTTCAAACCATGGATGTAGAGTCATCGAAAATGTAAATTTATGACACTCCAAATATCACAAAACAAG
Organism: Dillenia suffruticosa; assembly: GCA_033439265.1. Taxonomy (NCBI): domain Eukaryota; kingdom Viridiplantae; phylum Streptophyta; class Magnoliopsida; order Dilleniales; family Dilleniaceae; genus Dillenia; species Dillenia suffruticosa. Next base: position 15,923,987 of record JAVTVX010000015.1, on the reverse strand, counting down.
TTTCGAAATTTAATATCATACGTCAAGTTCATTCATATTGAAAACATGTTTTATGAAAAACACGATAGAAACAAGTTTTACTCTTTCATACAAGAGATTAGAGTTTCACTCACATTTCTAGGGAGGGTGGTCACTCTCTATTTTCAAAATAAATCCTATCTGACTCTTCGAGTCTCCAAAAAGATTTTCCTAATCAAATCACCACAATCTAATATCAAATAAAAGCCTAATAAAGGATTTTCAAATGTTTTCTTTCCAATTTAATACAACCCTAAATTTACACAATCTCCTTTCTAGATTCCCGTTTTATCAATTTCGAATCATTTGTCTCACAAATAATCAAATTTCAAATATTTCTCATTTTTCCTAATTTTTCTCAAATTAAACATATTTCAGAATATATATGAATATAGCTTCCGATTCTAAATTCAACCTAAATTTGACAAAATCAATTCAAATGTTGAAATGATTACATTTCTCTCACCTAAGGTTCCTCAGATCTCAGACCCATCTTTCGTTCGCTATCGAATTGGTCTAAAACCTATAATATTTCTACATTTGAAACTATGTTAGCAACTAACTCAAATTCTAAGAACCAAACCCTAGAACTACAACCAACGTAGCCGTTACCTCCAGTGAAGAAGCCGCGACCTAGGGTTCAGGGGTTGGTTGATGACTGCAGTTTGGGCTTCGGCTAGGGTTGCAGCAAGGGGGCTCGCGAGCAGGAGAGCTCTCGAAGGAGAGAACAGATCGCGGGCTGTCGCGGGCCGTCGTGGGCTCATGGGCTTGCGGGCTGGCATGCTCACGGGCTGGCGCGCTCACGGGTTGAAGCGTGCGTTCGTAAGTTGGACTGCAGTCGCATGCTTCTGGAAGGTCACGCACTGTGGCACGCTCGCGCGGGAAAGCTTGTACTGCGACACGCTCGTAGGAAGGCTGTGTTCGCGGGAGGGAGGAGTAGTAGAGAAAGAGTGGCGGAGCCGAAGAGAAAGAGAGCGACAGTGAGAGGGAGAAAGGGAGAGTGAGAGAAGTAGAGAGGGAGAGACGAGACGTGGTGAGCAGCGGCGATGGCACACTCGCAAGAGGAAGGAGCAGCGGCAGATTCGGTGGAGAGAGAGAATCGGGAGAGTAAGAAAGAAAGAGAGAGAGATTAGGGCTTAAAGCCCTAATCCGATTTGGGGGGAAAACGCAACGGTTTGGGGAAAACGCTATGTTTTCCTCCTCTCTTTTTTTTTTTTTTTTTTTTTTTTTTTTTTTTAAGGTTCTAGTTTTTAACAAAATAGGGTATATCTCAAATCGGTAATACAGATACTTTATATATATATATATATATATCAAAATTTTCGATTTAAAGCCCCCAAAATCAAAAATCAAAATAAATAAAAAATTCTCTATATATATAACTGAGACATATTTTTATTTAATTTCTGAACAGGAGTACATAGTATGGACACCGCAGTATCAATGTTACATACATCGAGAGCCTTCCCTACCCAAGCATCAATGAACCAAAATAGATCTTATCAACACATGACTTGCTGACATAGAAAGACCCCATACAGGCCTATTTGAACAATGGCCAACTGCAAAAGTCACTTACAAAAACAATGAAGATTAAACAAAAAGCCACATAATTCGCCATCATCAATGGGGCTCTCTATAGGGAATCTTTCACTCACCTATACCTTAAGTGCCTGATCCCCAAGGAAGGAGACTTTATCCTCAAGGAAATACATGAGGGAATACGCACCAATCACCTAGGTACAAAGAAACTGTTAAACAAAGCCTTGAGACAAGGATTTTTCTAGCCTACTATGAAAGCTGATGTGATTGCACTCGTCAAAAGGTGGGACAAGTGCAACGTTTTTCCTCAATACCTCACCAACCTTACTCCGAGCTCTACCCGATAACAAATTCTTAGTTATTCGCATAGTAGGTGATGGACATTTTGGGCCCATTTCCATGCACTGCATGGCAACATAAATTTTTTAATTTTGAAATTGACTACTTTACAAAGTGGGTAAAGGCTGAACCACTAGCCCAAATTACAACCAAGAAGATATAGAAATTCATGTGGTCATCAATAATTACCAGGTTTAGATTGTCTTATGTTCTGATTACTGACAATGACAAACAATTTGACAACAAACAGTTTAAGGAGTTATATGACAAATTCGAGATTTAGCATCATTTAACGTCACTCGCCTACACACAGTCCAATGGACAAATTCGAGATTTAGCATCATTTAACGTCACTCGCCTATACACAGTCCAATGGACTTGCCAAGGTAACAGATAGGATGATCTTTCAAGGGTTAAAAATGACATGGATGAGGCGAAAGGTCGTTGGATAGATGAACTCCATATAATCCTATGGGCATATTGTACTATATTGAGAAAGGCCACGAAGAAACACCATTCAGCCTAACCTATGAGTTCGAAGTAGTATTACAAGTTGAAATTGGTATTCACTCTTTGCAAGTAAAATAGTACTAATCAGACTTGAACGAGCCCGTTTTGTGAGAGCAACTAGACCTCTTGTCAGAATCAAGTGACACACGTGTGCATGAATGGTGGGATATCAACAACAAATGGCCTGGTACTATAATAGGAGAGTCAGGGCTAAGACATTCATGCCAGGAGACCTAGTACTTCGAAGAGTAGAGGTTATACGATAGCCCTTGCTAGGGCAAATTCATACCTAATTGGGAAGGCATATACCGAATACACTAGGTGATTTACCTTGGAACCTATTGACTCAACCATTTAGATAACTTAGCCATAACCCATACATGAAGCTATGAGAATTAACGTATCTACTATAAATAGATTCTATAACTTTCTTATTTTCAACATTCGCTATTTTGCAATATACAAGGTAACATTGTGATTTTCATACATCTAGCAATTTATCCTTCGCCCGAAGGTTATCATTTTCCTCATAGCAGAATCAACCTACTTAATACAAAGCAACAATAGCTTCTTTGCACGTTGCCTTGGTTATCCAAATCCACAGCATAACATTTTTTAGTATCGTAGTGCAAAAAGCCCGATACGCTATTCACAATGAAGGCGCAACACCTCCGAATATCATTTGTACAATACCTGATACACTAACCATATCCAAGGTGCAATGCCCTGAGTATCATTAGTATAATGCCTCATACACTATTCCAACCCAAAGCACAACGCCTCCAAGTAACATTGGCACAACGCCCAATATGCTATCCATATCCAAGGTAATACGCCTACGAGTATTGTTGGTACAATGCCTGATACACTATCCTAACCTAAGGCACAATGCCCGATATGCTATCCACATCCAAGGGCCACGCCTATGCCCTAGAGTATTGATGACACAATGACTGATACACTATCATAACCCAAGACGCAATGTCTCTAGGTATTGTTGGCGCAACACCTTGATATGCTATTCACATTCAAGGCACAATGCCTCCGAGTATCATCGGTGCAACACTCGATACACTATCCGAATCCAAGGAATAATAACTCTAAATATCGTCCACAGGACAAGCACCCTCGTCCTAATACCTATACATTGACGAAACTTCTTGGCAACACCATGCCATTGGCCAATCTCAAAATAATAAGATAAAGGGTTTTTTACTTCCGGTTCAAAATTTTACAACAAAGGCCGTAAGGCACTATTCTGACTCTCAAGAATATTCTAACATGGAATCTTTAGCTCTCAGGCAATTGCGCACAATACATAAGCAGTTTTAATAAACCATGATTGCAACTACAATAAAGATCATAAAGAATGAAGTTAAGGAATTAGATACACGAATCTACCAGCAAAGTAGAACAACAAAATCATCAGTATGAGAAAATTTCTTTCATTTATTTATGAACAGGATCTTTACATAGCAACTTAGAACTCATACATAAATACAAAAGTCGAGTCTTTACACATATTAAGAACATAGAAGTTGGCAAGTTAGAAATATAAGGAAAATAAAACGTAGAGAAAGAGGAGACATTTAGTAAGATTAAGTCTCTACACTATCTCTCTGAGCTCCCTTCTCAACATCGAGTTCTCCCATTTTATTTATGCTTCCCAAAAGATGACTGGCATTAAATCTAGTTCCCTTATTCTCTCCATGTTTAGGCACAAAGATGTTGACAATAATCAAATGAGAACTATCAGTTGCCTGTTGTCCCCAGTGCTGGCCATGTCCGTTAAACCTCAAATAGGATAGACATCTCCTTCTCCTAATTTTAAATACAAAAAGGAGAGGGCATTTACATCCACTGCAAGGCCCCTTGAAACCAGCAACATAGGCCACCACAGTATTGGATTCTCAGATACCATGATGAGACCTTGTGTTGACAACCTCAATGATTGATGGAATCTTGTATCGATAGTACCTATATGTTCTCCCGAACATCCCAATGGTGGGGCACAAAAGAATCACCATACAAAACCCCCATCTTCAAATCATTGATACCAAAACGTTACTGTGACAAACAACCTCTTATAATCTCTATATTTCATATATTTTGTCACCCATGATCGAAAATCTATTCTATCTTGCCTCACTTGATGAGTCAAAAAAACTATACTACCATCCTTTGCTATTTATAGCTAGTATTTTGAAAGAAAATCTCAAAAAAATGAAATGGCATGTTTTGAAACCGAAGCAGTCGGTTCTCCCATTAATGCTACTCACATAACCATCCCACTTCTAAACCCACTCCATTACGTTGGCATGTATTGCCTTTCTGACTTTTCTACTTTGAAACATTAATGTTAGTTGCATTTAATGCTTTACTCCTGTGATGGTTCCATTTTTGCTCCTATTCTACTTATCTAAAACTATTTCCGCTCTGTGTCTTTTCGAGTGACACAATCCTCAACATCTCAACTCTACTCCTAACATTACTCCATCGAATTAGTCTTAACAATGGGGGGGCAAATGATGGTACATGGTTAAACAATCCATTACCACAAGACTGAGGCTACTCAAGCTCATTGGACCATTCTATCTTTAAGCAGTTGAACACACTTGCAATCTCTCAGTTGAGAACTCCCTCGGTCAAGCACTCCTCCTGGCCCTCTCAGTCATCCCAGCCTAAGTTCTCAGGCTCCTTGGTTACTCCTTTCCTCGGTGGACATATTCCATTGGTTCAACGTAATTCATTCCATTACGCGATAGATACAACTCAAAGTCGACCATTAAGGAAGTAAATTTTTTATGAATTTAAATCTTCCTTAATCGGACATACATCTTCTCTATCCTTGGAAAATCTTTTTCAATAAGAAAACATATCTCGGTGGTCATTTATAATGAAAGAGGAAGCCTCCATGGCAACTCAAGCTTTCTTTAATCGACAAGATACCCAATCTCGTATGGATCTTTCCTATAACCCCAACAATCTTGTAAGATTCTCAGAAATCTTTATAAGGAAACAGGGGTTTTTGTATTGCTAAACTCATACGGGACTTACCACACGCACATGCTATATATATCAAGTATCGGCAACCAGCCAGGTACGTTTGAAAAACTTTACACAAGGACAAACAAATACAGCATTGGGTTAACACCGAGTTCTTTTTAGCTTGTTTCTTATTCTCTAAAAACTGCTCTTTTAGATGTAAGTGTTGAAGTCTTTCCTCCCAGAGTATCCTCCAGTAGTATTTGTAGATTTCATCTCTCATGAATGTACAACCAAAAATTCGGTATTAGAATTTGTTTATTTTTGTTAAAAGTTCTTTTATGAAATTATGGAAAGGAACCGGTTGTAATTATCGTGACATATCAATGCAAGCCAATGTTAAGATTATAATACCTTGTAATGATATCTAGTGGCATGTCTAGTATTCAATACACACAAGTTCTAATAGTGTGTGACATGTGTCGACATGTCTTATATGTAGATTGACATGAAGGAATCAAATGCCAACATGTAAGCTTAATGCATTGTAATGTCGACATGAAGGTCTAGGTGGGTCGACACAATAGGCAAAGTACTAGTAATTTGCTTGGAGGTGTCGACATATTTACATGCTAATGTCGACATGTTTAAAACACTTGCTCTTCGTGGATTTTGTTGACATATGTTTGTCTTATGTCGACATAGTCTCTTAATTTCAAAAACACTCTAAGGGTTGGACATGTTGGATAGGATGGCCTTGGTGTTCAACATCCCAACTTCCATGCATCTAGACATACTTACCCAACACAAAATGTCTGGTCAAACCCATCCATTACTTATTTTCTCTCTCTTCACCCTTCACCTTTTCTTTCTCATTGCACTCAAAAAACATAACCTACCCTCTCTCTCATTCTCTCCTTCTCGGCTCACTATCTAGCCCTCTATCTCTGCTCTCTTCAAGAGCAATCAAGTTCAAGTAAAAACCCACATATTGAGCTTTCTAAAACTCCCAACAAAACCATTGTAGGTTGGGTCTAGTGAGAGAAGAGAGTTTTCTAGAGAGAGAAAAACTTAGGGGTTTGGTGTCATTCAAAGATTTTTCTCACTTAACTTATAATTTTGTTATCCTTGTAACAAATTACAATTTATATTGAAATTTGAGATTTTGTAGAAAGAAAAAGTTTAGAGTTTTAGTATAACTCGACTTGAGGATGAAATTGGTGACTCCATTTAAAGTAATCTTCACCTCTTAACTAGATTTAGTTACTTTATCATGTCTCTAAGGTATTATATTGAGATTGAAAGAATTAAGTTTGGGGGTTTAGGTCTAAAGTTTGTGTAATGATAAAATTAAGGGAAATGTTAAAGGGAAGATGGTTTCCCTAGGTCTATGATGTTTATTAGAAGAAATTGAACATAGATTTAATGATGTTGGAGAACCTCAAATTCGATTTATGATTAACAGTGAAATGGTGTGCATCGCTTGAAGTTGAGACAATTGAAAGTTTAGGAGGAATTAACTTAACTTTGGATTGTAAATTAGGAATGTTTACCCTCCCAAGAGATGAGTGGTTGTATGCTTACACTTAAATAAGAAAAATATTTTTATTAAATTTTCTAAATGATTTTCAAAACTTGAATTTATATGTTTTGGTGTGTGTAGAATATTTCAAAATTTGAATTTTAAACTCTTATGCATCCTATATGTTTTGAATGAATAAATATGCCATGTTGATTTATTGATATTAAATATATTGTCATGTTGACTGCAATTGAGTAATTGTTAAATTGATGGCACATGAGATAGACTTATGAATCTTATAAAATGGTGTATATGATTGGCTTGGGGAAGAGACTCATCCCCAAAAAATGATTAGTCATTTTTCTCTACGGTCCGATCCGACGGGGTGACATAATAGGTTCAGTAGACCTGGCATGTAGTTGAGCATGTGTGGTGCATTCATGGCTAGATATTATGAATAAGGTTGAGGGATAATTGATTGTACCTCTAATGATATACCACAGCCAACGCCAAGGACAAAGACATTTATAAACTTAAATTACTAAAATATCTTGGTAGTCTCGCACTAAGTAGTAGAGAATTTTTGTCAAAAATAATGATTTTGGTTGTTCCATGTTTGAAAATATGAAATAATTGGATGTATCTGATATTGAATCATAATAATTGAGAAATTTATTTGTTATTGAATAATTTTGAGAATGACATGATAGTTTGAAATATACATGTTTGATATATCTACTACACAAATCTTATTTATGTACAACACGCATATCATTCACTAAGTATTGTTTATACTCACCCTCCTACTTTCATTTTTATAGAGTAAGTCTAGTTGAGACTTGTGGTTGTCTAGTGCCAGATTTGAAGAAGTTAGTTTTGTTTGACCCTTTTTGGCTACTAATTTTCTTTTGGCTTGAAGTATTAGTAAACCCAAATAGAGGTAAGTTTTGTAGCTATTTTTGAAAAACTATCTTGAATACTATCTTTACTGATTTTGAACTTGAATTTTGTTTGATTTTATATGCATCTGTTGAAGACCTATTGATTTACTGAAATTTTACTTAGAAATTATCTTTGATTGAGTTGGTTTGGATCCCTTGAGTAGAGACTTATTTTACATTCTATAGATTTGATTGGAATGTCTAGACTGGCCTCGTACATGTACTTGGATTTGAATGGTCGGGCTGATCTTAAGCATGCATGTTTTGAATAGGGACGGACCAAACTGGTCCTTTGATTGTGTAATGAATGTATGTTGATTTATTTGGATTTGTTGAATTATTTTGAAAATTGTAGGGTAATATGATAGTTGTCGTGTGCTCGATCTAAGGGTCAGGACATGACAATTTTATTGGTACCAGATTCTAGATCTTTCGATTTGAAAACGTGTTAAAATGTTTGAAAAGTTTTCTAAATATTTTCAAGGTTTTCGATTATTTTTAACCTATTTTGAAAGGGCTTGATATTAAAAGTGTTCCAAATGATTTGATAGCATATATGTCACAATATGTTAATATATTTATATTCGGTAGAATATATGATTAGTTTAACTTTAAAGTTTTTCCTTAAATTTACATATTTTAACTTGTTTAAATACCCCTTTGTTTAATGCATTAAACACACAGAAATATAGAGAATTCTCTCTCTTCGATTCTCTATCTTTCTCATCTTATTTTTACATAGTATTAGAGATCTCTTTGCAAAAGAGGTTGCGAAAAATACCTTTAGGTTTTTTGGTGCTCTATCTAGGTTCATTACCATTCATTAGGACATCTAATAGCCACTTGTATATACCAAACGATTCTACTCTCTCGAGATAATCCCAACGGCAGTAACTAGATCTCAAGAGAGCCTCCCATACACTCTCATGCCTTGTTAGAAAAGCTTACAAAAATCATTAGCATCCCTGCAATAGTATGTATCCATGGTATCTTTTATGGCCTTTTGCCACTAGTTTATTATCCGTTAGTCATTTAGTATATACCCGAATGCACTATTTCTCAAAATGAACATAACAGTGGTAACCAAACCACGAGAGTGCCACCTACATGCTCTCATGCACTGTTTGGAGATCCCTGGTTTGACTTGTTAGATCCTACTATGCAGAGGTCGAAGATGACTCAAAGGATATCGTTCTTGATTTAACAAGTACAAAAAGAAGTCGGTTCGATTCTCTACTATCCTTTCTCAATCTCTGCCATGTGTCATTCTCTGATTGATCGCAAAACATCCAATCAACACCACGTGTAATATAATCGTTGCCACGTCTTTAGCTACATCATTGATATGCGACTCAGGCTTTGTCATGTCAACATCTATGTTGCCACGTAAGAATCCATGTGTCATGGCATGTCTAGGCATGACATCTTTCTCTATTTAGACTTTTCCATGTCATCCCCCATATGGATGCCACTTTAGCATATTGCGCCACATCAACCATCTCCAAGTAACACCTAGCCCGATCTAGTTCAAATAGCTCAGTTCAACCATTGAACATAACTTTGACTGCCCGGCTCAACTATTCTTTAATCGGTTTTTTCATCAATCAAACCAGTTCATAAGGTTTTCGAATATCCTAAATCTATTTTTGGATTCACGATTAGTCAAAATTTGACAATACAAACAAGATCCTATCATTTCTTATCATTTTTAAGTATTATCATTAAGTATTTCTTTTATTGTGTACTATGGATGTTTTCAAGTTCTTCTGATATATTTCTCAACCAGTCAATTTCATCTTTGATGACCCCAATTATGATTTGTAGGATGGGAAAATGTGCAATTTTCTTAAAAGCAGACTTTTTTGGCATATTATTACTTTAGAAATACCTAAACCCACATAAAAGGAAATATAAGGAGGAAGATGCATTCATGGAGCATCTCGTATCTTGGAGCATGAATGATCAGATTCTGGCATGATTTTAGAATAATTGCACCAAAATTATCAAACTTGAATTTTGCAATTTTGATATTGTTGAAGAAGCATGGAATTTCTTGAGAATTTATTATTCTATCTCCGATGATTATCAATCAATTTTAGCTATATAGATGTTTTTATCACATGTAATAATAATTTAGTCAAACTATCCATAATTATCGAGCCAAACTATAAGAGTTTTGGGATCAATTAACACTTGGAGATCCTATATGGTGAAGTACTGATATAGCTCTAACACCGACACTATTTTATTTATTTAAATTGATTTTTGATTTTTGGGGTATTTAAATTAAATTTTTGGTATATTTTAAATTGCCGAATCTGCAAATCGAAATAAACTCCGTTTTTACAAAAAAATTAAATTTTAGTAAAGTGTGGGTGTGAAGACAAATATATAAAAAAAAAAAAAAGAGAGAGAGAGGAGATGCTACGTTTTGGAGTGAAACGCAGCATCTCCCAATTAGGGTTGGAAACCCTAACTTTATCTCCCTCTCTCTCTCTCTCTCTCTCTCTCTTTCTCTCTCTCCCCGACTCTTCAGCTTCTTGCGGCCGCCGCACTCTTTCCACCTTCCTCCCGCGAGCACGCCATCGCCGTCGCTCGCTACCTCTCGTCTCTCCCTCTCTACTTCTCTCTTTCCCCTTTCGGCCGCAAGTCTCACCACCTCTCTCCCTTCCACTGTCGCTTTGTCTCTTCGGCTTCGCCACTCCGTCGCGGTCTCACTCCCTTTCACCACCCATCGCCGCAAGCACGCCATCCACCACCGCTGCTCCTTCATCCCGCAAGCACCACCTTTCCGCACGAGCACTCTACAACGCGATCCTCCCTCACGCGAGCGCGCCAACCTACAGCACCTCCTTCCTCGCATGAGCGTGCCACAGCGCACGACCTTCCGCTACTGCGCAACCGTACCCCATAATGAGCACGCTACCCTACTCACGAGCCTGCCTAGGCACGAGAGCATGATAGCCCGCTAGCGCGCGCAGCCCGTGAGCCCATTGCGACCCGCGAAGCCACTGCGGCTTGCAAGCCCGCAAGTCTACTGACCCACGAGCCCACTATAGCCTGTGAGCCCGCGACAGCCCGGGAGCACGTGATAGCCCACGAATCTCTGCGCAGGTAACTGACTTAGGATTTTGATCCAAATCTAAGTGTTTATGACCTAACCAATAAATCTTGTCTTGATAGTGAGCATTTCAGATTTTGGAGTGATTGAGGAGACATTCGGATGAAGGTCCGCGCTCTGAGAAAACCCTAGGCGAGGGATTTCGGACCCATTCGATTTATCTATTGAATTTGGGATAAGAAGTCTTGTATATGCTAGAATGTAAACTAGATTCGAATAGAATGCATTTTCCAGCATTGAATGTGGTTAAATGTGCAGAAATTTTGGAGTATGTTGGATTGTGCTTTGACTGATTTAAATTGATTCTGGCATGCTGAAACTATGTGGGTGAGTACTGAAACTCTGCACATGTTTTGACTTGAAAATGAAATATTTTGAGGCTTTTTGAGTGAGCTGGAGGCATGGTCTTATGTGCAGGAAGTTTGGACTTGTTTTAGCTTTGGTTTGAGTACAAAAATATGTCCTTAATTGAACCTATCTATGTGCAGATTTTTAGTATGAAAATGGTGTGAAATTATGTGTGTTTTGGCATATGAATGAGGTGCAAAAGTGTGCAGACTTTTGGAATGTAAGTGGTGGGAAAATGTATGCATTACGGCATGGAAATGGGCAGCAAACATGTGCAGAATTTGGCTTGAATAAGTAATAGTGTTTGAGTGTTTGTTTGTGTATTTAGAGACTTGAGAAGTGTGTGTGAATGTGCAGAAATTTCTGCACTATTGTTTGTATCAAAGGGATGCCATTTCATGCTTGTAAAGAGAGCTTTTTGATGTTGGAATGTGCTGAAGTTTAGGGAGTTCATGTGCTTAAATTGTGAGCATTTCCATAAATGTTGGGTCAGGGGTACCACGGGTGCTGGGTGTTGCACTGGTGCACGGGCGGATGGAGCATGCTGTGTGCTGAGTTGATTTTTGCTAAGGGCATTTCAAGTATGCCAACACTTAAATTTTGTAGACTTGTTGTAGGTATAAATAAACATAAGGAATTAAGGTAGTGACCTAAACTACTTAAACATGGCATGAGAAATTTGGAAGGAAAATACATGCATTTTAGACACTGGGACAATATGTACTCTTTTTATCATAACTTCGTTAGCATAACTCAAAATGATATGAGGTTTTCTGCATTGGATTCTAGACATCCTGAAATATGGCCCGATTGATTTGGAGATGAGTTTAATTTTTTGGTGGATTTTCAAAGTTAGATCATTTACAAAAAAATTGTTGTTCTGTCCTGTTTTTAGCAGTAACCTTCTGACTCATTTAGCGATCCTCTTCTGATCTGACTCACTATGAGACTAAAACACGAAAGTTTTAGGTCTATGTCTTATGTTTAATTTGAGAGAACCATCTGATTTGGACTTGTATAGCAGAAGTTATAGCTTATTTCCCATGACTCCGCAGGTGTGAAATCTATGGATGGTTTGCCTTCATACTTGTTTGGTGATTCGATTGAGGGGAGCTTTGTTCTACGTATTGAGATTTTATTGGGGAGTGCGCTATCCTCCCCAAATCTATGAGTGAGATTTATTTCAGTGCCTTTATTTAATATGTAAACCCTGTTTTATAACATTTTGATAAATGAGTATGATTTGTCATGTGCTTGAAATGTTTTGATTGGTTTTGGAACTGACTTTTTGTGAACCGTTGGAGTGTCCAATAATTGGGTTGAACTATGAAAATTATGCATCCATGTGGTTGAAATGTATAATGTATCATTCACGCTATATATTGCATTTGGTTTGTGAACCTGATTACAGCACATTCTTGATATGATATTAATTTTGGCCTTGAGGGCTTGGTATGTATTGTTCCGTAGCTACGAAGGACATTGTAAGAGGCACTTAGGTGGCGTCCGGATATACCTTGGCCAGGGGTATCCCACGAGTTGTCGTGATTTTATTAACGATACGGTACTAGTCAGGTTGAACCCGAAAAGGGGGAGGATTTGGATACTCTCTCCAAGTCTAGCGCCTGGACAAGATCTGTCGCCAACGTCGGGGTATAGAGCACTTTAAATAAATTTACATATAACACCCCTGGTACGCCTGTCATAGGTCGAGATAGACCTCTGCCAGGACACTTTTGGCTGGCAGCTCTATGATTTTAATGACAGTGATTTGGATATATATTTGACTTGATAATACGTGCAAATGATATATTGTTGAAATGAAAAGTATGATGATTTGTAGTATGGTTTGTATACTTAAACTTTGATATTTCAGTTTCACAATTCTTATTAGACGATTGCATTAACTCACTCACTCACTGAGTATTCTTTTCTGAGTACTCACCCCTCATTTCTCTTCTTATTTCAGAGATAGTATTTGGCAAGGAGCATTGCTTTTAGGACGCTTAGTATCATTGGAAGATCTGGTCTAGATTTGAGGAGTCATTATATATTTTCGCTACAATTTCGTGAGTTAAAAATTGTATTGATGATGTATATGTATGTTGAGGTCTATAGATGATCATTGTATAATTCTGGGATGACTGTATAAATATGGATATTTAAATTGTGGATCTCTCATGTCATTGCATAACATTTGTATTGAGGCAAATGTTTATTCATTGTGTATGTTACGTGGGAATGTGTCATGTCCTAGAAGTATATTTTAGGACCACTCGGTGCCACCTCTAAATCATAGGAGGGGCGACTGGCGATTGTTCATACCTTTGATGGGGGCATGGCAGTAGAGGTCTGTGGTTAGAACTATAAAAATACATTTTATTAGTCTTATGTTGTCCTGGATGTGTTGGTCTGATGTTAAGATTGAAGTTATGTATTATGAGGCCGAGTCAGCCCCAATGTGCAGGTAACAGGTTGATTGCTATATGGGAAACCTCTGATATGCAGGGAGGTTCTGCCTGATTTTTTGTAAAAATACAGCCGACATTCAGGACAACGGGCAGCTGCTCACGATCCTGGTTCGGGACATGACAGTTGACTTGGTATCAGAGACTAGGTTGAGTGCTATGTAGGAAGAGAGTCTTGAAAACATTCCCGAGTGTGTTTGTGTTTAAAGTTCTCAATGCATGAGAGTTTTATACAGTCATGAAGTCCGAGTACATGGTCATAGGTATATGAGTTCATCCATTTTAGGGGGTTAGATACGGTTGTGTCTAACCTAACATACTTTTTTTATTTTGGATTCTATTCTTTGTGAGGGTAGTCAAGACGTAACTAGTCCAAATTTCTTGAACTATGCCTATTCTTTGAACGATACCTAATAAGGATCCTTCTCTTGCAGAAGTATGACAACTTAATGGAGCACCCGTTTTGCCCTACCAGAGGAATTAGATGAGCCGGAGGATTGTTCCTCGACTCGCTTGCCACCACCGGCACCTACTCAGCCAGCTGCTCAGGTTGAGACTCCCGTACCCACACTCGATGCCTTTCGGCAGGTGTACGAGTGGTACGCTTAGCATGGGGTCCAGATTCCGCCCCCACCACCTCCTACAGCAGCGCCTGCACCTGCCGCAGCGCCAGTTCCTTCGACACCGGTTTCACTACTGGTGGCCGGTCCTTCTATCTTGTTAGAGTCGAGTGAGACCACATCGGCTACTCTTAGATAGGTACATGAGTTGACTCAGTTGATTAAGGAGGCCCTTCAACTGGGGTGTACTGATTTCACAGGGTTTGGTGATGTTACGGTAGCCAAGCGTTGGATCAACCGCACCCGCAGGATTTTAACCGATCTGGGGATTGGAGAGGAGCTTTGCCTAAAAGTGGCATAGTGATTATTAAAAGGAGAGGCCCTCACTAATGAGGTGACAGAGCCACTGTGGTGGGACAACTTCCTTTGAGAGTTTGACCGTAGATTCTTCCCACTCTACCAGTAGGACCGGATGAGCTCAGGGCTGGGATGGCTTATACAGGGGTCCAGATTTGTCTCTGAATATGAGGCAGACATGCGGAGACTTGCCGTATTTGTACCGGATCTGGCCACACCTCAGTATTTGCGCTTCAAATTCGAAGACGGTCTTAGCCTCAGCATAAAGAAGTATATAACTGTTACACCACAGTTTACACTGGCCTAGGTAATAGACTCTGCTCACCGTATAGAGGCTTTGGTCCACGTCGAGACTAGGCAGAGAGAGAACAGAGAGCTGAAGAGAAAGAAAGAGAAGTCTAATTCTACACAGAACTCCAAGAGGGGCAGGGGATCCAATTCGCATAAAGATGGATTTGGATTTGGATCTGGATCTTCTAATCTGGGATAACGACAGTACTCCCAGGGGTTCAGACAGCTCACTCCGACTCACCTGCACAGTATACTGCTCAGCGGCATTCTTATTGTCGCAGGTGCAATAGCTCCCATTTGATAGGAGGTTATTCAGTGTCGGTCACTTGCTTCTACTCTGGGAAGCCAAGGCATATCAGAAGTTCATGCCCTGAGTTAGGACGCGGAGGACAGAGTTCACAGAGCTGTACTAGTACTCCTCATATGGGTCAGCAGGGGCAGTCTACTCGGCCAACATCTTCTACTCCCAAGGTGACCACCGGGGTAACACAGTGTAGACCCAAGCACGACAACAGCCTAGGGCTCGGGCCCGGGTTTATGCCATGACGCAGGAGGATGCCTAGACGAACCCCAACATCATCATGGGTACTCCTCCTTCTGATATTGTAAAATAGGATCTCTATTCGTATTTCCACTTCTTTTGGGGATGTCAGCATTGTATCATGATACTTGTATAGGTATTTTATGTTGTGTACCATTTTGTCGACATGATACTACTCTAACATCTTTGTATACTGAAGTTGTAAAAGCCTTAGAGGCTCAACTATTTTGACATATATATGTATCCAATTTGAAATTATTCTAAGTCTATATGCATTTTGTTCAATGATAGGTACTCTACTTATCTTTGGAATAGATACTCGTATCCTTATTGACACGGGGTCTAACTATTCGTATGTGAGCGATTAATTCTTTCGACATTCTGACAGGCCGCTCTCACATTTGGATGAGGAGATATTGGTCATCACTCCTCTGGGTAAGCAGATTGTGTGCGGCACAGTGTATAGAGAATGTGAGATCAAAGTTGGGGATACAGTGCTGAAGGCAGATCTAATCCCTCTCGCCATGACTGATTTTGATGTCATCTTGGGGATGTATTGGCTAAATATGCATCTGGCTTCAGTTGACTACTTTAAGAAGCAGGTGGAGTTTCGAAAACTCGATCAACCAGTGTTGATTTTTGAGGGCGAGAGATGGGTTTTACCCCGCTATGTCATTTCAGTTTTGGAGGCCAAATGCATGATTCGCTGTGGGTGTGCGACATATCTGGCTCACATCATAGACACCACTACTCAGGGACCGAGACTTAAGGATGTTCCAGTGGTATAGGCGTTTACTGATGTTTTCCCCGAGGAGCTATTCGGATTACTACCGGTTCGTGAGTTTGACTTTGAGATCAATTTAGCTCCGGGGACTATCCCTATCTCTATGCCGCCATACAGGATAGCACCAACTGAGTTGAAAGAGCTCAAGGTCCAGCGGTAGGAGTTACTGGATAAGGGTTTTATCCATCCTAGCACGTCACCTTGGGGTGCTCCAATGCTGTTTGTAAAGAAAAATGACAGCTCATTGAGATTGTGTATGGATTATAGGCAGCTTAATCGGGTGACTGTAAAGAACAGATATCCACTGCCTCGCATAGATGATTTGTTTGATCAATTGCAAGGTGTCCGAGTCTTCTCGAAGATTGATCTTCGATCGGGATATCATCAGTTGCGGATTAAGACTCAAGATATGCCAAAGACAGCTTTCCATAGTCGATACGGGCACTATGAATTCCTTGTCATGCCGTTTGGGCTGACTAATGCCCCAACTGCATTCATAGACTTGATGAACAGAGTTTTTCATGACTATCTGGACCAGATTGTCATAGTCTTCATAGACGATATACTGGTGTATTCGCGGAGTGACGAGGAACATGTTTAGCAACTTCGCACCGTTTTACAGATCCTCCGCGACAAGCAGATGTATGCCAAATTCACAAAATGTGAATTTTGGCTAAGACGGGTTGGATTTTGGGGGCATGTCGTTTCTACAGAGGGGATTTTTGTCGATCTATAGAAGGTCAATGCCATTATTTGATGGGAGCAGCCACAGACAGTGACTGAGATCAGGAGTATTCTTGGTCTGCCTGGTATTACTGTAGATTTGTTGAGGGATTTTCCCGGATAACTGCACCATTGTCTAAATTGACGCGAAACCGTTATGAGGCGAGTTTTTAGGAGGTCAAATAATGGCTGAGTACAGCTCTGATTTTGGTACTTCCCACCAGCAGTCGGGAGTACACAGTGTATAGTGATGCTAGCCGACAAGGGTTGGGTTGTGTTTTGATGCAAAATGGTCGGGTGATTGCCTACGCTTCTTGACAGTTGAAGAAACATGAGGTGAATTATCCGACACACGGTCTGGAGCTTGTAGCCATAGTCTTCACATTGAAGATATGGCACCATTACTTGTATGGGGTGACTTGCCGGGTGTATACAGATCATAAAAGTCTGAAATATTTATTCACCCAGCGAGAACTTAACCTGAGACAGAAGAGATGGTCGGAACTCTCAAAGATTATGATCATGTCGTTGATTATCATTTGGGCAAGGCTGACGTGGTTGCTGATGCCTTGAACCGGAAATCAACTTCATCATCTTAGGAGAACGATATGGCATACCTCAATTATTTGATAGGACTCTGGGAATTGGGAGTTAGATTGGCTAGTGATGATCAGGGCACTCTGCTAGCCAGATTTGAGATCAGGCCGACGCTGTTGGACCGTATTAGGGAGCTTCAGGGCACTGATACCGAACTCCAGGCTCTTACAAAGAGAGCCCACAGAGGTGATATAGATGATTTCAAAGTCCGTAGTGATAGACTTCTAACTTATCTATATAGAGTGGCTATACCCGCCGATGAGGATCTTTGTAGGTCCTTATTAGAGGAGGCACACTCCTCGGCCTATGCCTTGCACCCGGGTAGTACAAAGATATCAAACTATTCGGGACGGCTATTAGTGGCCAGGTATGAAGAGGGACATTACAGAATTTATAGTTAGATGTTTAGTCTGTCAGCAGTGAAGGTTGAGCATCAGAGGCCAGCAGGTTTACTACAACCTCTTCCCATTCCTATATAGAAGTAGGAACATGTGACTATGGACTTTGTTATGGGATTGCCGTAGACTCAGGCTCGATATGATGCCATTTGGGTGGTAGTCGATCGACTCACCAAGTCCGCCCATTTCATCCCGATGTGTAGCGACTCTCCATTGGAGACATTGGCACGTCTGTATATTGACAAGATAGTCAAACTGCATGGAGTTCCCGTGTCCATAGTCTCAGATAGAGATCGAAGATTCACTTCTCGATTTTGGCCCAAGCTGCAGGAAGCTTTGGGCACGCGACTCAGTTTTAGCACAACATATCACCCATAGACAGATGGTCAGTCGGAGAGGACCATTCAAATGCTCGAAGATTTGCTTCGGGCTTGTGTCATGGATTTTTGGGGTAGTTGGGATAGGCATTTACCGCTGGTAGAGTTTGCATATAATAATAGCTATCAGGCCAGTATCGGTATGCCACCCTATGAGGCACTCTACGGCACAAAGTGTCGACCCCGTTGTGCTGGGATGAGCTAGGCGAGAGACACCTTACTAATGTTGAGTTTGTCGAGAAAACTAAGGAAAAGGTCAGGGTGATCCGTGAGCGATTGAAAGCCGCCCAAGACAGACAGAGGGCATATGCGGATCGGAAACACCGGCCCTTAGAGTTTGAGATGGGTGATATGGTGTTTTTAAAGATTTCTCCCTTGAGGAGCCTCATTTGACATCGGCAGCGGGACAAATTGAGCCCCAGATACATTGGCCCGTTCCGTATCCTTAGTAAGGTTGGGAGCGTGGCATACAGACTAAAGCTGCCAGATGAGTTATCTCGGATCCATGATGTCTTCCATGTATTAGTGTTGAGGAAGTATATCCCAGATCCTTCGTATATTTTAGAGCCTCTACCTGTTGAGTTACGAGAGGACCTCAATCTTCTAATTCAGCTCGTGGCTATTCTAGATCAACAGTCAGGAAGCTGTGGAGCAAGGAAGTCTCGTTGATTAGAGTCTTGTGGAGGAGTGACCAGGTTAAAGAGGAGACAGGGAGCCCGAGGAGGCTATGAGGAGACAGTACCACTATTTGTTTGCTGGTTAGTCCTCTTTTAGTTTCAAAGACTAAACTTGTTTTTAGGGGATTAGAAAATGTAACACGGATATTGCGGTGTCTGTAATTTAATTATACAAAAAGAAATTTATTTATTTAAATTGAATTTTGATTTTGGGGTATTTAAATTAAATTTTTGGTATATTTTAATTTGCAGAATCTGCAAATCGAAATAAACTCCGTTTTTACAAAAAATTTAAATTTTAGTGAAGTGTGGGTGTGAAAACATATATATATAAAAAATAGAGAAGAGAGAGAGAGGAGATGCTATGTCTTAGAGTGAAACGCAGCATCTCCCAATTAGGGTTGGAAACCCTAACTTTATCTCCTTCTCTCTCTCTCTCTCCCCGACTCTTCATCTTCCCATGGCCAATGCACCCTCTCCACCTTCCTCCCGCAAGCGCGCCATCGCCGCCACTCACCACCTCTCGTCTCTCCCTCTCTACTTCTCTTTCCCCTTTCGGCCATAAGTCTCACTATCTCTCTCCCTCTCGCTGTCGCTCTGTCTCTTCGGCTTCACCACTCCACTGCAGTCTCTCTCCCTTCCACCATCCATCGCTGCAAGCGCGCCACCCACCGTCGTTGCTCCTTCATCTCGTGAGCACCACCTATCCGTGCTAGCACTCTGCAGCGTGATCCTCCCTTCCGCGAGCGTGCTAACCTGCAGCGCCTCCTTCCTCGCGCAAGTGCGCCATAGCGCGCAACCTTCCGGCGCCACGCCACCGCATACCACAGCGTGAGCACGCCACCCTGCTCGTGAGCGTGCCTACTCACGAGTGTGCGACAGCCCGCTAGCATGAGTAGCCAACGAGCGCATTGCGACACACGAAGCGACTGCGGCCTGCAAGCCTGCAAATCTACTGACCCGTGAACCCACTGTAGCCTGCAAGCCAGCAACAGCTAGTAAGCCTGTGACAGCCCACGAATCTCTGCGCAGATACCTGACGTAGGGTTTTGATCCAAATATAAGTGTTTATGACCTAACTAATAAATCTTATCTTGATAGGGAGCATTTCAGATTTTGGAGTGATTGAGGAGACATTCGGATGAAGGTCCGTGCTCCGAGAAAACCCTAGGTGAGGGATTTTGGACCCATTTGATTTATTTATTGAATTTAGGATAAGAAATCTTGTATATGCTAGAATGTAAACTAGATTCGAATGGAATGCATTTTCCGACATTGCATATGGTTAAATTTGCAAAAATTTTGGAGTATGTTGGATTGTGCTTTGATTGATTTAAATTGATTTTGGCATGCTAAAACTATGTGGATGAGAACAGAAACTTTACACTTGTTGAGTTGAAAATGGAATGTTTTGAGGCATTTTGAGTGAGCTGGAGGCATGGTCTTATGTGCAGGAAGTTTAGACTTGTTTTAGCTTTGGTTTGAGTACAAAAATATGTCCTTAATTGAACCTATCTATGTGCAGACTTTTAGTATGAAAATGGTGTGAAATTATGTGTGTTTTGGCATATGAATGAGATGCGAAACTGTGCAGACTTTTGGAAAGTTAGTGGTGGGAAAATGTATGCATTATGGCATGGAAATGGGCAGCAAACATGTGCAGAATTTGGCTTGAATAAGTAATAGTGTTTGAGTGTTTGTTTGTACATTTAGAGACTTGAGAAGTGTGTAAGAATGTGCAAAAATTTCTGCACTATTGTGTGTATCAAAGGGATGCCATTTCAAGCTTGTAAAGGGAGGATTTTGATTTTGGAATGTGCTGAAGTTTAGGGAGTTAATGTGCTTAAATTGTGAGCATTTCCATGAATGTTGGGTGCAGGGGTGCCACGGGTGAAGGGTACTGCACTGGTGCATGGGCGAATGGAGCATGCTGTGTGCTGAGTTCATTTTTGCTAAGGGCATTTCAAGTATGCTAACACTTAAATTTTGTAGACTTGTTGTGGGTATAAATAAACATAAGGAATTAAGGTAGTGACCTAAACTACTTAGACATGGCATGAGAAATTTGGAAGAAAAATACATGCATTTTAGATACTGGGACAATATGTACTCTTTTTATCATAACTTCGTTAGCATAACTCCGAATGATATGAGGTTTTTTGCATTGGATTCTAGACATCCTGAGATATGGCCCGATTGATTTGGAGATGAGTTGAATTTTTTGGTGGATTTTCAAAGTTAGATCATTTACAAAAAAAAAATTGTTGTTCTGTCCTGTTTTTAGTAGTGACCTAATGACTCATTTAGCGATCCTCTTCTGATCCGACTCACTGTGAGACCAAAATGTAAAAGTTTTAGGTCAGGTCTTTTGTTTAATTTGAGATAAGAACCATCTGATTTGGACTTGTATAGCAGTAGTTATAGTTTATTTCCCATGACTCCGCAGGTATGAAATCTGTGGACTGTTTGCCTTCATACTTGTTTGGTGATTCGATTGAGGGGAGCTTGTTCTACGTATTGTGGTTTTATTGGGGAGTGTGCTATCCTCCCCAAATTTGTGCCTGAGATTTATTTCAATGCCTTTGTTTAATATGTAAACCCTATTTTATAACATTTTGATAAATGAGCATGATTTGTTGTGTGTTTGAAATATTTTGATTGGTTTTGGAACTGACTTTTTGTGAACCGTTGGAGTGTCCAAAAATTGGGTTGAACTATGAAAATTATGCATCCATGTGGCTGAAATGTATAATGTGTTATTTTATACTATATATTGCGTTTGGTTTGTGAACTTGATTACGGCACATTCTTGATATAATATTGATTTTGGCCTTGAGGGCTTGGTATGTATTGTTCCGTAGCTATGAAGGACACCGTGAGAGGCGCTTAGGTGGCGTCTGGATATGCCTAGGCCTGGAGTATCCCACGAGTTGTCATGATTTTATTAACAACACGGTACTAGCCAAGTTGAACCCAAAAATGGGGAGAATTTGGATACTCTTTCCAAGTCTAGCACTTGGATGAGGTCCGTCGCCAACGCTGATATAGAGATCACTTTAAATAAATTTACATATATACCCCCGGTGCGCCTCTCATAGGTTGAGGTAGACCTCTGTCGGGATACTTTCGGCTGGCAGCTCTATGATTTTAATGATAGTGTTTTGGTTGCATATTTGACTTGCTAATGCGTGTAAATGATATATTGTTGAAATGAAAAAGCATGATGATTTGAAGTATGATTTGTATACTTAACCTTTGACACTCCAGTTTCACAATTCTTATTAGACGATTGCATTGATCCACTCACTTACTGAGTATTCTTTCCTTGAGTATTCACCCCTTATTTCCCTTCTTGTTTTAGAGATATTATTTGGCAATGAGCATTGCTTTTATGACGCTTAGTATCATTGGGAGATCTGGTCTGGACTTGAGAAGTAATTGTATATATTCACTATAATTTCGTAAGTTAAAAATTGTATTGATGATGTATATGTATTTTGAGGTTTATAGATGACCATTGTATAATTCTGGGATGACTATATAAATATGGATATTTAAATTGTGGAACTCTCATGTCATTGCATAACACTTGCATTTAGGCAAATTTCTATTCATTGTGTATGTTACTTGGGAATGTGTCATGTCCTAGAAGTGTATTTTAGAACCGCTCGGTGCCACCTCTAAATCATAGGAGGGGTGACTAGTGGCTGTTCACACCTTTGATGGGGGCATGGCAGTAGAGGTCTATGGTTAGAACTGTAGAAATTCGTTTTGTTAGCCTTTCGTTCTCCTGGATTTGTTAGTCTGATGTTGAGATTGGAGTTATGTATTGTGAAGCCGGGTTGGCCCTATTGTACAGGTAGCAGGTTGATTACTATATGGGAAACCTCCGATATGCAGGGAGGTTCTATTCGATTTTTTGTAAAAATATAGTCGGTATTTAGGACAACGGGCGGCTGCTCATGATCCCAGCTCAGGGAGTAACAATAACCATTATATATATATTAATTTTCGTCATTGTCAACATATATGATATTTGATTATGACTCTCAAAGATGAGTTTGAGTCCATTCGTAGCTCGTTTCTTCATCGTAACTCTCTACTCAATATTGATATTGTAATCAAAGAGTTAATCAAAGAAGAAAGCCGCTTCAATGCTCTTCGAGTCGAAAAGACTACATTATATATTGATGTTGTCCTTGCCACTCAAACCTTGCATTATTAGTTTTGTCCTTTCCAAAACTTAGCTCTAAAGTATTAAAAAGTTATTTGAACTTTGAAATACAACCTAGAGGGGGTGAATATGTTGTATGGTAATTTTTTGAGAATTTGGAAATTTTGTAGGTTCTGTATGATAAGAATGATTTATAGGAATTGAATGTGATTAAAGAAACAGAACACAGAAGAAAAATGAAAATGAAGGAAGAATAGAAAATCAATCACATGAAATTTTAATAGTGGTTCCACCAAACCTGATGTATGTTTACTCCCAGACTCCACCTGGATTTCCACTATTTGCGACCCAAATAGTACAGCAAACTTGCTTCCAAGTGCAAGTTGAACCTTTACAAGGTTTTCTTACGAAACACTATTTAACCTCTCATGGGTTGTTTCTCTCTCTATACCCTAGACCAAGAAACCTATCCCTGGTCTTTGATATTTTTATACAGGAGAAAACTAAATGTTACAGTGAATGGAGCTATAACTTCAGATGTAACAGACTTGATGCTCACAGAAAGAATTTTACAGAGATATGGAAACAGAGTATATGGCTTTGAAGCTCAGATGTTTAACGCTTCGTTTTTCTTTCGACACTTCTCTCTTCTTTTTTTCAAAGATCTGTAATTCAATTTATTTCATCATTTACTTCATCTATCAAGTAACCATTGTGGTTGGTGAGCTTTCGAACGTTGGCCATTAATGTCCATAATTGAATGCATTCCAGCCGTTCCTCAATTTGCGCTGAAGACTTGTTTTCCCAGTGCTAGCTCATTTTCTTTATCCAATTGCATGAAGTGCTTTTTCAGCATTGGGATATTAGCTTTGATCAAAATAGAAAGATTCAGTGATTCAGAAAAAGAATATGACCATTGAGTTCAAATGTGTTTCGAAATTTTGGTTTCTAACAACTTTTGGGTCGACATGTTTAAATGAGACATCGACCAGAATTCAAAACTTTATAGTGTAATTCTATCAAAACATGTTGACAAGATATCATGTGGGTCAACAAGATACTGTGCCAAATCAAATAAGTGGACACACAGTTTTGAATTAATCGATATGTCCATGCATGTCAACAAAATTGTGACCAAGTCGATGTGTAATATTAAGAACTTAATGAATGTCAAGTCGACAAGTCTATTCTATTCATCGACATATTCCTATTTAAGTTGAAAATTGGTCGACGTATAAAATTAAAATGGTTGATGTGTGTGTGCTTTGTCAACGGGTAGAGAGCAGGTCAATGTGTGATTCAGTAAGTAAACAAATGTTAGGTCGACAGGTCTTGTAGCATATATTGATATACTACTGTGCAAGTAACAATTGGAGGACCTAGTACAAAGAATTGGCGATGTGTATTTTTACGGGTCAACAAGAATCAAGATGGGTCGATGTGTGTATTTCAGAAATAAAGACTAATAGGTTGATGTGTCACTATTCATTGCTTAAATTGGTTGATTTGATGAACAAATTGGTTGATGTGTTTTTAAGTATGTCGGCAAGTGTAATAGTAGGTTGATGTGTGCTTTAGAAACAAGTGCCAACAGGTTGATGTGTTGTCATGTAAGTTGATGTGTTACTATTCATAAGTGAAATTGGTTGATGTGTTAGAGTGAATTGATTGATGTGTCACTATTCATATTGTTTCAGGTCAACAAAGTTTGTGCTCAGGTCGATGTATTAAAATGTTTTATCTATAAAACATTTTATTTTAGGTCGATGTATCTTTTTTATACAGCGACATGTTTCTATTCAAATTAAAAATTGATCGACATATCACTCTAAATTTATCCACCTGACACTGTTCATATTGATATGTTTTTGCATGGGTAGAAGTGCTCAGACTCACTTATTTCTATAGAAGTCCTATACCTCAAGTCGGCAATAGCAACTAACAGGTCGACGTGTGTGTGTGAATATCATGAATTGGTTGACACAGTGCTTCCAATTGGTGGACCTGCTACGCAGGTCGATGTGTTCCCTAGTTAGGTCGACACAAATTTTAGATTTATGAATTTTCTTGCTATTTTTTTGATTTTCTTAATCTTTCTCTCTTTCACTTTATCATCATCCAAACTATATTAGGTCAACAAACTTATTACAAAAAGAATGACTATCATATCTCTGAATGCAAAAAAAGACTCAAACAAGATTTTGCACAAAGTAATTCTTCTAAATCCTTTCATAGTTAGCCTGTTACTACTATTGTTTCTAATATTGAGGTTTCAAAAGAGAGTACATCTCCCAAAATTTTCTTTAAAAGATCTTCTAGTATTTTTTCAACAGCTTCAATAGATTTGGTACTCCTTCATTCTAGCATTCTCATCTTGGTTATATTTCTCAAGTCAAATTGGAATCCTAATCTATAGTGGCTTCTTAGATCAAATAAAGTCTAAAAATTTTGATTGTATTCCATATCAACTTTCCAAAGCTTATACATTGTCTTTTCTTAATAATGATTCTATTTCTTTAGAAACTTTAGACTTGATTCATTTGAATATCAAAAACCTGCATCTCCGGACACTATGAGTGGTTCATGGTATTATGTTATTTTTATTGATGATTTCTCTCATTACACATGGATTTATCTTATATATCATAGGTATGAATGATTCTTTTTTTACTCTTGTTTTACAAATATGATTCAAACTCAATTTTCTCACAAAATTTAAATATTTCATACTAATAATGCCACATAATATAAAGAAAAATCATTCAATCACTTTCTTAATCTAGAAGATATTCTTGTCCAAAAATCTTGTCTAGGAACGTCATTACAAAATGGTCGAGTAGAATAGAAATATAGACATTCTAAACACCATTCCATATCTTCCTCATGTCTAGAAACATTTTAGGGGGAAGCTACTCTTATAGTTGTCTATACTTCAACTGTCTCATCGGTAATATCTCTCCTTATGAGCAATTATATAATATGCCCTTGACTGCCATGCTCTTAGAGTTTTTGGCAGTTGGTGATTTGTACTCTTACAATCTTATGAGCATACTAAACTAGAATCATGAGCATAATTATGTTGCTTCCTAGGATATAGAGTAGAACACAAAAGGTATAGGTGTTGGGACCCCTTGTCTCGAAAAGTCTGTAACTCTAGACATGAGATCTTTCGGGAATACAAAATGTTCTCAACTCTTTCCAAATTTTGAGGCAACAAGTTTTCTCAGTTGTTCTTTTCTAAACCAACTATACAATTGTTTTCTTTCATTCTCTTGAAAGTTCTTCTAACAACTTGACCTCACCCCCACCTAATGCTATCGAATCTTCTGTGACTGTGGATCCATCACCTACTCCTGCTAATCACCCTTTACCTCCTTCAAATAATCATATAATCTCATCCGAGCCTCCAGCTTCCCAACCTCTCTTCATCAAACTAACTGTGTAAGTCATCCTCATGTCCACCTTCATGATTTTTATGTTTATTCTACTATTATCTCTTTATATGATTCTCACACTTCTGTGACTATGGATCCATCACCTACTCCTGCTAATCACCCTTCACCTCCTTCAAATAATCACATAATCTCATCCGAGCCTCTAACTTCCCAACCTCTCCTTCATCAAACTAATAGTGTAAGTCATCCTTATGTCTACCTTCATGATTTTTATGTTTATTCTACTATTATCTCTCTATATGATTCTTGTACCTACCTCGAGGCTAGTGTTAACCTGATATTGGTGAAAGCGATGATAGAAGAACTATGCTCTCACTAGTACCAATACTTAGGATATAGTTGATTTACATCCAGAAAAGTATGTTGTCGGTGCAAATGGGTCTATAAAATCAAGGGTGCTTTCTTCAATGATGATCTCACCAAAGAAGTATACATGTAACCCCTAGCAAGTTATGATCATCCATCAAATAAGATATGTTGTTTTTGCAAAGCCTTATATGGTCTGAAATAGGCTGCTTGAGTATGGTTTGTGAATTCTACTCCACCATTAGCTGACTCGGTTTTCATTCCAGTGCTTATGATCATGTCTTATTTATTTGAAAACAGATCATGGTACACTCTTTTTCTTCTCTATGAGATGAAACGATCATTATCAGTAATACACTATTAGTACTCCAATCTCAGATCCTTTCTCCACCAAAAATTTGATATGAAGGATCTAGGTACTTTTAGTTGCTTTTGGGTTTTAAGGTCTCATCTAATCAATCGGGTACTTTTTTTTAACAAGCAAAATATGCTACCGATCTCTTCTAACATGTCAGCATCATAGATACTAAGACGATTAGCACTCCTCTTGAACGCAATGTTCATCTTTCAGCTACTGATAGGATTCTTCTTCATGATCGTATGCTCTATTGCCAACTGATTGGTAGTTTTATTTATCTCATTGTCACATGTCCCAACATTGCACATGTTGTTCACATTGTAAGCCAATTCATGGATACACCATAAATCACTCACTTTTTAGTTGTTCTTTGTATTTTTCGTGACATCAGATTTTATGACTTTTACTTCTCTAATTTGTCTCCACCAGAACTATGAGCATATTCTAGTACTGATTGGGCCAAAAACCCAACTGATTATTGCTCCAATACTGCCCTTATTTCTTGTCATAGGAAAAAACAAACAATTGTCTCTTGCTCTAGTATCGAAGCAGAATACTGAGCACTTATCACCTCCTCCTCTACCATTCCTCTTTATTGTGACAATTATAGTATCATGCAAATTGCATACATTGATATCTTTCATAAATGCATTAAATATATTAAAATTGACTGTCACCTTGCGCCATACCAAGTCCTTCACGACACTATTTAGCTTGTTTTTATCTCCTCTTAATCTCAGATTGTGGATATCTTCACAAAATCACATTCAACTCAATGATATCAAGATGTAATCTGCAAACTCAAACTAGTTGATTACCCACTGTCTTGAGTTCAAGAGGGATGTTAACCTATATGTCCACATATATTATGTATATTGAGACATATATATTAACATATTTGACATGTGAAAATATACTAATAATGGTAATGAATGGTCATAGAATGACATCATATATGGACATATATGTTAATAATTTCAACTAATCAAATGCATGCTTTCGCAAGCATTTTATCTTCTTTTTAGTTGTAATAACATAGCTCATGCTTCTCCATAATCTACGCGGGAGAAGACTAGAAGTTCAATTGCCTTGGTTACTTTATGGGTTGGTGATAAAGAGTCACTCTTGGGAATGGGAATGGAGGAATGGAAAAAACAGGTAGAGGAAGAGCGTACCCTTTAGGGCATTTGTTCACCCAGGCTGTAACACCAAAAAAAAAAAAAAGAAGCAGCGGAGTGCTGCATTTTGAGACAAAACGCAGCACCTCCGCCCAATTTGGGATTAGAGCTTTTAGCCCCAATCCTTCTCTCTCTCCCCGACTCTTCGTCTCCCCTTCTCCCCGCCTCTTCGTCTTCTGTGGCTGCCGCCCTCCTCTACGACTGTTTCGTGCCTTCCGCCGTGACCTACCGCTACCACTACCATCACCATCTTCTTCTTCTTCTTCTCTCATTCTCTATCTTTCTCTCCACCCTTCCCTCTCAGTTTCTCTCTCACTCCGCTGTTCACTCTCTCTCGTGATCTCCCTCTCGGTTTCCTCCGCCACTTGCTTCCATCGCAAGCCACCACCGCGAGCACACCAGCGCGCAATAGCGCAGAGCACTGCATGAGCGCTAGCGTGCTACTGCGAGAGCGCCAGCGCACCCCTGTTCCCCTCTGCACACTCCTGCACGAGCGCCAGCGCGCCCCTGCACGCTCTTACAAGAGCGCCAGCGTGCTCTTGCGTGCCCCTGCACGAGCGCCAGCACGCCTCAGCACGAGCTACCTTGTGCGAGCACGCGCCCCCAGTGCGACCAAACGTGCGAGCCAAGCACGCGATCCACTGCTCGAGCATGCCCTAGCATGAGCGCGAGTGCGAGCCCTAACCTGTGAGCGCGCTAGCCCGTACGCCCCAGCCGCGAGCCCAATGTGGCTTGCTGAGCCGCGAGCCCACCAGTGGGCCAGCCCATCAGCCTGCCGACCCGCCAGCCCATTAGCCCGCCATGACCGTGGCCTATGAGGTCGCGGGCCATGAGCCTGCGATGGCCCGTGACAGTCCGTGAACCTCTACGAAGGTAAATGACTCAAAGTTCGATTTTTGTACTAAGATTTTGAATTTCTTTAGTAATTGAACTGAAATTGTTCATAATTGTTTCAAATTTGGAAACATTCAGGTTTTAGACCAAACCGACGGGCGAGCAAAAGTTAGATCTGATATCCGAGGAACCCTAGGTGAGAGAAATGAAATCTCTTCAACTTGGATAAATTTTATCAAATTAGGTAGTATTGGTTGGAAAGAAAATTGAAGATCTATTACTAGGCCCTTACTTGATATCGAATTGTGATGATTAATTAGGAAAATATCATTGGAAACTCGAGCGGTTAGATTTGAATTGGCTTTTAAAATAGGGAGTGATTACCCTCCCGTATACTGTGAGTGAAATTTATTTCAATACTTTTGTTTAATATGTAAACCCTGTTTTACAACATTTTGATGAATGAGCATGATTTGTCGTATGCTTGAAATGTTTTGACTGGTTTTAAAATTGATTTTTGTGAACCGATGGAGTGTCCAAAAATTGTGTTGAATTATAAAATTATGCATCCATGTGGTCGAAATGTATAATGTGTTATTTTATGCTCTATGTTGCATTGGTTTATGAACCTGATTTCGACACATTTTGATATGATATTGATTTTAGCCTTGAGGGCTTTGATATGTATTGTTCCGTAGCTATGAAGGACACAGTGAGAGACGCTTGTGTGGTGTCTGGATATGCCTAGGCCTAGGGTATCCCACGAGTTGTCATGATATTGATTAATGACACGGTACTAGCCAGGTTGAATACGAAAGGGGGAGGATTTGGATACTCTCTCTAAGTCTAGCACCTGGACGAGGTTCGTCGCCAACGTCAGGGTAGAGAGCACTTTAAATAAACTTGCATAGGTCGCGGTAGACCTCTGCCAGGACATTGTCGGCTGGCAGCTCTATGATTTTTAGTGACAGTGCTTTGGATGCATATTTGACTTGAAAATGCGTGCTAATAATATATTGTTGAAATGAAAAGTATGATAATTTGAAATATGATTCGTATACTTATGCTTTGACACTCCAGTTTCACACTTCATATTTGACGATTGCATTGACCCACTCACTCACTGAGTATTCTTCCCCGAGTCCTCACCCCCCACTTCCCTTCTTGTTTCAGAGATAGTATTTGGAAAGGAGCGTTGCTTTTAGGACGCTCAGTATCATTGGGAGATTTGGTCTGGACTTGTGGAGTCGTATATTTTTGTCGCAATTTCGTGAGTTAACAATTGTATTGGGGATGTATATGTATTCTGAGGTCGATAGACAACCATTGTATAATTCTGGGATGACTGTATAAATATGGACATGTCATTGCCTAACATTGCATTGAGGCATTTCTGGTTCATTGTGTAAGTACTTGGGAATGTGTCATGTCTTGGAAGTGTACTCTAGATCGTTCGGTGCCTCCTCTAAATCACAGGAGGGGTGACTGGCAACTATCCATGCCTTTTACGGGGGCAAGGCAGTAGAGGTCTGTGGCTAGGTTGTTGGAAATTTTTATAGTTTTGCATTATCTGGATATTGGCTGTGAGATTGGTTGATTTTGGAGAGGCCAGAATGGTCATTTGATTATATTACAGGATGGTTGTGATTTATACAGGATAAATTGTACTTGGGAAACCTCCGAAATATGGAGAAGTTCTACCCAATTTTCTGTAAAAATACAGCCGGCATTCAGAATAACGGGCGGCTGTTCACGATCCCAGTTCAGGGTGTGACAGTTGGATTGGTATCAAAGAGACTTGGTTGAAAGCTATGTGGGAAGAGAGTCTTCGAAACATTCCCAAGTGTGTTGGTTTTTAAAGTCCCCAATGCATGAGAGTTTCATACAGTCATGAAGTCCCAATACATGGTTATAGATATATGAGTTCATCTATTTTTAGGGGTTAGATACGGTTGTATCTAACCTAACATGCTATATTCTTCCCCTATTGAACTAAGAATTTCATTCTTTTGTGAGGGTAGCCATGTTATGATTAGTCCAAAATTCTTGAACCGTGCCTATTTTTTTTTATGATACTTAATGAGGATCCTTCTCTTGCAGAAGTATGACGACCCGACGGAGCACCCGTCTTGCCCCACCAGAGGAATTAGATGAGTCAGAGGATCGTTCCTCGACTCGTGTGCCACCACCGGCACCTATTCAGCTAGCTGCTCAGGCTGAGATTCCCGTACCCATACTCGACGCCTTTTGACAGGTGTATGAGTGGTATGCTTCGCATGGGTTCCAGATTCCGTCCCTACCACCTCCTACAGTGACGCTTGCACCTGCAGTAATGCCAGTTCCTTCGGCACCGGTTCTACTACCGATGGCCAGTCCATCTACTTTGTCTAAGCTGAGTGAGACTACATCGGCTATTCTTAGACGGGTACATGAGTTGACTCAATTGGTTAAGGAGGCCCGTCAGCTGGGGTGCACAGATTTTGCAGGGCTTAGTGATGCTACGGCAGCCAAGCATTGGATCAACCGTACCCGCAGGATTCTGACCGATCTGGGGATTAGAGAGGAGCTCTGCTTGAAAGTGGCAGAGCGATTATTAGAGGGAGAGGCCCTCTTAGGGTAGGAGGCCCTCACTGATGACGCGATAGCGCCACTGCGGTGGGATGACCTCCTTCGGGAGTTTGACCGTAGATTCTTCCTACTCTCCCAGTAGGACCGGATGAGGTCAGAGTTGAGACAGCTTATACAGGGGTCCAGATCTATCTCGGAGTACGAGGCAGATATGCGGAGACTTGCCGCATTCATACCGGATCTGGCCATACCTCAGTATTTGCGCTTCAAATTTGAGAACAGTCTTAGCCTCAGCATAAAGAATTATATGACTGTTACGCCACAGTTTACACTGGCCGAGATGATAAACTCTGCTCACCGCGCAGAGGCTAGGCAGAAAGAGAGCAGAGAGAAGAAAAGAAATAAAGAAAAGTCTCATTTTGTACAGAACTCTAAGAGGGGCAGGGGATCCAGTTCGCACGGAGCGGATTAGGATCTGGATTTCCTAAGCTGGGACGGGGACAGTACTCCCAGGGGTTCAGATAGCCCACTCCGACTCACCCTGCACAATATACTGCTTAGCGGCATCCTTATTGCCGCAGGTACAATAAGTCCCATCCGATATGAGCTTGTTCAGTGATGGTCACTTGCTTTCACTGTGGGAAGCCAGGGCATATTAGGAGTTTTTGCCCTGAGTTAGGACTTGGTGGACAAAGTTCACTAAGCCGCACTAGTACTCCTCGTATGGGACAGCAGGGGCAACCTGCTCGGCCAGCAACTTCTACTCTCAGGGTGACTACCGGGAGTAACACAGTACAGACCCAGGCACGACAGTAGCCTAGGGCTCAGACCCGGGTTTATGCCATGACGCAGGAGGACGCCCAGGCAAACCCGACATCATCATGATTGATTTTGATGCCATCTTGGGGATGGATTAGCTACATATGCATCGGGATTCAGTTGATTGCTTTAAGAAGCAGGTGGAGTTTCAAAGACCCGATCAGCCAGTATTGATTTTTTAGGGCGAGAAGCGGGTTTTACCCCGCTATGTCATTTCAGTTTTGGAGGCCAGATGCATGATTCATCACAGCTGTGTGGCTTACCTGGTTTATATCATTGATACCACTGCTCAGGGACCGAGACTAGAGGATGTCCCAATGGTATAGGACTTTCCTTATATTTTTCCTAAGTTACCCAGATTACCATCGGTTCGGGAGTTTGACTTTAAAATCGATTTAGCTCCGGGGACTACCCCTATCTCTACGCCGCCACACAGGATGGCGCCGACTGAGCTAAGGGAGCTCAAGGTCCAACTGCAGGAGTTGCTGGATAAGGGGTTTATCTATCCTAGCACGTCTCCTTGGGGCATTCCAGTGCTGTTTGTAAAGAAGAAGGACAGCTCACTGAGATTGTGTGTGGATTACAGGCAACTTAATTGGGTGACTATGAAGAACAGATATCCACTACCTCGTATAGATGATTTATTTGATCAATTGCAAGGTGTACGAGTTTCCTCGAAGATTAATCTTCAATCGGGATATCATCAATTGCGGATTAGGAGTCAAGATGTGCCAAAGATAGCTTTCCGCACTATATACGGGCACTACGAATTTCTAGTCATGCGGTTTGGGCTGACTAATGCCCCCGCTGCATTCATGGACTTGATGAACCGAATTTTTCATGATTATTTAGACCGGTTCATTATTGTTTTTATTGATGAGTCTACTCGTGGAGTGATGATGAGCATGCTCAGCACCTTAGGGTGATTCTGCAGACTCTTCGTGAGAGATAACTTTATGCCAAGTTCACTAAGTATTAATTTTGACTGCGGCAGATTGGTTTTCTTGGCCATATAGTTTCTGCAGAGAGTATCTTTGTTGATCCACAAAAAGTTGAGGCTATATTGAGATGGGAGTAACCACAAACAGTA
Source organism: Dillenia suffruticosa (assembly GCA_033439265.1). Lineage (NCBI taxonomy): Eukaryota > Viridiplantae > Streptophyta > Magnoliopsida > Dilleniales > Dilleniaceae > Dillenia > Dillenia suffruticosa. The sequence continues at coordinate 15,890,106 of JAVTVX010000015.1, read as the reverse complement.
TCAGAAATCAGGAGTTTTCTTGGTCTAGCCGAGTATTACAGCAGATTTGTTAAGGGGTTTTCTTGGATAGCTGCTCTATTATGTAGATTGACGCGAAAATGTGTCAAATTTGTATGGGATGACCGTTATGAGGTGAGCTTTCAAGAGCCCAAATAGCGGTTGACGTCCGCTCCGATTCTAGCCCTTCCCACGAGTAGTCGAGAGTATGTAGTGTACAGTGACGCCAACAGGCAGGGATTGGGCTGTGTATTGATGCAGGATGGTAGAGTTATCGCCTATGCTTCGCGACAGCTAAAAAAGCATGAGGTAAACTATCCTACGCACGATTTGAAGTTGGCGGCCATAGTCTTTGTACTAAAGATATGGCGCCATTATTTGTATGGGGTCACATGCAGGGTGTTTACAGATCATAAGAGTCTGAAGTATCTGTTCACTAAAAGGGAGCTGAATTTGAGGCAGTGGAGATGGTAAGAGCTGCTAAAGGATTATGACCTTATCATTGACTATTATCCGGGCAAGGCTAATGTAGTGGCTAATGCCTTGAGTTGGAAGTCGTCTTCCTCTTCTCAGACTACCGAGAGTACTTATCTCTCATGTTTATTGGGACTCCGAGCCCTGGGAGTCAGGTTGGCTAGTGATGATCAGGGAGTTATACTAGCCAGATTTGAGATTCGACCGAGTTTGCTCGACCGTATTAGGGAGCTTCAGCAGAGTGATAAAGAGCTCCGAGGTATTTATGAGAAAGCCAACAGAGGTGATATTGATGACTTTAGAGTTTGCAAGGATATATTGTTGATTTTTTTAGATCGGGTATGTGTACCAGCAGATAGTGATCTCCGCAGGGCTATTCTTTAAGAGGCCCATTCCTCTGCCTATATTTTATATCCTGACAGTACTAAAATGTACCGTACCATCAGAGACAGTTATTGATAGTCGGGTATGAAATGGGAAATTGCAGAATTCATTGCTCGTTACCTTGTATGTAGCAGATAAAGGCTGAGCACTAGTATCCAGCTGGCACTTTGCAGCTCCTTCCTATTCCTAAGTGGAAATGGGAGCATATCACGATGGATTTCGTAGTGGGGTTACCGCGGACTTCGGCATAGCATGATGCTATTTGGGTGATAGTTGACCGACTTACTAAGTCCGCACACTTCATCCCGATTAGGAGTGATTACTCGCTTGAGGCATTGGCATGCCTCTATATTGATATGATTGTGAGACTGCATGGGGTTCCAGTATCGATAGTATCAGATCGAGACCCCAGATTTACATCCCTTTTTGGCCCAATCTGCAGGAGGCTTTGAGTACTACACTGAATTTCAGCACAGCGTATCACTCTCAGACAGATGGTCAGTCAGAGATGACCATTCAGACTTTAGAGAACATGCTTAGGGCATGTGTTATGGATTTTCGGGGGAGTTGGGATCGGCATCTTCCGTTAGTAGAGTTCGCCTATAGTAATAGCTATCAGGCGAGCATTGGCATGCCACCTTACGAGGCATTGTATAGGAGGAAGTGTCGTACCGTTGTGCTAGGATGATGGTGAGCGACGACTCGCCAATGTTGAGCTGGTAGAGGAGACAAAGGAGAAAGTGAGGATTATCCGTATGCGGATGAAAGCCGCCAAGGATAGATAGAAATCCTATGCAGATCATAGGCGGCAACCTCTAGAGTTTACTGTGGGAGACATGGTATTCTTAAGGATATCTCCCTTGAAGGGAGTCATTCGATTTGGGCAGTGGGGGAAGTTGAGCCCCAGGTATATTGGGTCCTTCCGTATCCTTGAGAGGGTCGGAAGTGTAGCATATAAATTGGAGCTGTCAGCAGACCTATCGCGTATTCACAATATATTTCATGTCTCAGTACTTAGGAAATATTAACCAGATCCCTCACACATTTTAGAGGCTCTGCCAGTTGAGCTTCGAGAGGACTTGAACTTAATTGTTCAGCTCGTGACTATTCAGGATCGGCAAGTCAGAAAGCTACGGAGCAAAGACGTTCCTCTTGTTAGAGTTTTGTAGAGGAACGACCAGGTCGAGGAATAGACCTGGGAGCCTGAGGAAGCCATGAGGAGATAGCACCCCCAACTTTTCTCTGTATAGTTTCTTTTAGTCTCGAGGACGAGACTAGTTTTTAGGGGGTTAGAAAATATAACACACAAAAAAAATGAAGCAGCGGAGTGCTGCGTTCTGAGACAAAACGCAGCACCCCCGCTCAATTTGGGATTAGGGTTTTTAGCCCCAATCCTTCTCTCTCTCTCTCTCTTCATCTCTCTCTCCCCGACTCTTCGTCTTCCCTTCTCCCTACCTCTTCGTCTTCCGCTGCTGCCGCCCTTCTCCGCGACTGTTTCGTGCTCTCTGCTGTGACCTATCGCCACCACCACCATCACCGTCTTCTTCTTCTTTTATCCTTCTCTATCTTTCTCTCTACCCTTCCCTCTCATTTTCTCTCTCTCTCCACCGTTCACTTTCTCTCGCGATCTCCCTCTCGGTTTCCTCCGCCGTGCGCTCCCGTCGCATGCCACCACCGCGAGCGCACCAGTGCACGATAGCGTAGAGCACTGCGCGCTTTCCCGAGTGCGAGTGCGAGTGCTGGTGCGCGAGAGGTAGTACACCCCTGCGTGAGTGCCAGCGCACCCCTGTGCCCCTGCACGAGCGCCAGCACCCCTCAGCACGAGCTACGCTGTGCAAGCGTGCGCCTCCAGCGCGACCATCCATGCGAGCCATGTGCGCGATCTACTGCTCGAGTGTGCCCCAACACGAGCGCGAGCGCTCCAGCGCCCGATCCACTGCGCGAGCACGCGATCCACTGCGCGAGCGCGCGATCCAGCTCGCGAGTACTAGCCCTAGCCTGTGAGCGTGCTAGGTCGCGCGCCCCAGCTGCAAGCACATAGCCGCGAGCCCACTGCGGCCTGCTGACCCGCGAGCCCACTAGGGGCCAGCCCATCAGCCCGCCGGCTCACCAGCCCATCAGCCCCCCAAGACCGCGACCCACGAGCCCGCGATGGCCCGTGACAGTCTGTGAGCCTTAACGAAGGTAAATGTCTCAAAGTTCGATTTTCGCACTAAGGTTTCAAATTTCTTTAGTAATTGGACTGAAATTGCTCATAATTGTTTCAAATTTAGAAAGATTCAGGTTTTACACCAAACCAACGGGCGAACGAAAGCTAGATCTGAGATCCGAGTAACCCTAGGTGAGAGAAACTAAATCTCTTCAACTTTTGGATAAACTTTGTCAAATTAGGTAGTATTGGTTGGAAAGAAAATTGAAGATCCATTACTAGGCCCTTACCTGATATCGAATTGTGATGATTAAGTAGGAAAATCTCATTGGAGACTCAAGCGGTCAGATTTGAATTGGCTTTTAAAATAGGGAGTGATTACCCTCCCGTATACTGTGAGTAAGATTTATTTCAATGCTTTTGTTTAATATATAATCCCTGTTTTACAACATTTTGATGAATGAGCATGATTTGTCGTATGGTTGAAATGTTTTGACTGGTTTTAAAATTGACTTTTGTGAACCGATGGAATATCCAAAAACTATGTTGAATTATGAAATTATGCATCCATGTGGTTGAAATGTATAATGTGCCATTTTATACGCTATGTTGAATTGGTTTACGAACCTGATTTCGGCACATTTTGATATGATATTGATTTTGGCCTTGAGGGCTTTGATATGTATTGTTCTGTAGCTACGGAAGACACCATGAGAGATGCTTGGGTGGCGTCCGAATATGCCTAGGCCTGGGGTATCCCACGAGTTGTCATGATATTGATTAACGACACGGTACTAGCTAGGTTAAACCCGAAAGGGGGAGGATTTGGATACTCTCTTCAAGTCTAGTACCTAGACGAGGTTCGTCGCCAATGCTGGGTAGAGAGCACTTTAAATAAACTTGCATATAACACCCCCGGTGTGTCTGTCATAGGTCGCGATAGACCTCTGCTTGGACATTTTCGGCTGGCAGCTTTATGATTTTTAGTGACAGTGCTTTGAATGCATATTTGACTTGAAAATGCGTGCTAATGATATATTGTTGAAATGAAAAGTATGATGATTTGAAATATGATTCGTATACTTATGCTTTGACACTCTAGTTTCACACTTCATATTTGACGATTACATTGACCCACTCACTCACTGAGTATTCTTCCCCGAGTACTTGTCCCTCACTTCCCTTCTTGTTTTAAAGATAGTATTTGGCAAGGAGCGTTGCTTTTAGGACGCTCAGTATCATTGGAAGATTTGGTCTGGACTTGAGGAGTCGTATATTTCTGCCGCAATTTCGTGAGTAAGCAATTGTATTGGTGATGCATATGTATTCTGAGGTCGATAGATGACCATTGTATAATTTTAGGATAACTGTATAAATATGGACATGTCATTGCATTGAGGCATTTATGGTTCATTGTAACTTGGGACTGTGTCATGTCTTAGAAGTGTACTTTAGGATCGCTCGGTGCCTCTTCTAAATCACAGGAGGGGCGACTGGCGGCTATCCATGCCTTTGACGGGGGCATGGCAGTAGAGGTCTGTGGCTAGGTTGTTGAAAATTTTATTAGCCTTGCGTTATCTGGATATTGGCTGTGAGATTGGTTGATTTTGGAGAGGCCGGAATGGCCATTTGATTATATTATAGGATGGTTGTGATTTATACAGGATAAATTATACTTCGAAAACCTCCGAAATATGGGAAGATTCTACCCGATTTTCTGTAAAAATACAGTTGGCATTCAGGATAACAGGCGGCTGTTCACAATCCCGATTCGGGGTGTGACACAGGTCGTATATGTAGGCGTGTTTTGCTTGTCCATATCCATCAAGTCTCTATTACTACCTTTTTGGGCTCAGTGGATGCTTTGAAAGAATACATAAATCTTAAAGGGAAGCCACTTAGCCTGACATTTGAAATTGGGCATAGAGCTGTCTCCAAGCCCCAGAAAATGATTTGACAGTCTGATTGCACCCTGCTGGCCCGTGATCATTGTGGGTTTATTGCTACTTTCCTTTGGAACAAAACTTGGATTCGTTTCTTTTTTTTTTCTCTTTACTAGTTTTCATTTTGCCACGTATTTCATGAGGCACCAAAAATATTTACTTACTAGATTGTGATCAGCTACAACAATCCTAGCATAAAATCCGGGCTTTTGATTGAATAGCAATGGCTGATTATGTATTATTATTGAAAACTTTTTCGTACAATCAATACATGATTTTCATGCTTTCAAAAAAATCAAAAATCCAAGATCTAGGGTTGAATCACTAATCCTTTTAATGTGCGGTCAAAAAGCAATCACGTGTGGTTTGCTTTTGTTTTTCATGATCCAAATACCCTTGAATAAAATATATGAATGGTCACATTCAAACCCTCAGCTATGGAGTTTTTCTTTTATTTGTGTTCTTCCCTGTCTTTTAGGTTTTGCACAAAAAACGAAGAAGATGATTATGCATGGAAGTTTTCCCACATCCTAGTTTTTGGTGTTGTCATAATAAAAAATAAGTAACTTCCCTTTGCTTTTCAAAATTCAAATAACCAAGGGGGAGTTGGGAGAAAAACTACTCCCCCCTTTGTTTTTTATTTGAACTTTAATAATAGGGTTTGGGTTGGGTCAAACTCATATGGGCACCCAACCCTCTCATTTTTAAACATCTCCCACTCGCACATGATGGTTAGATCCGCACTTAGCTATGTCATTTCATATATCAATAATTTCATATAGGCAAATAGATAGTGTGACTAGCGAGCATATCAAGAGCTCAGAACTACACACCGGTTAAGGATATATAGCAGCTCACTATTTAATACAATAAGGATATCAAGTCTCGCTATACCTCATACTTCTTTCTGCCTTACATAGTCAACGTATCTCTCGTCCCTTAAACAATACATATAAGAGCATACTTAACTCAATACAAATTATGCATTCACAATTATGTTTCAAAACACTAAGTTAAAACATAGCAGGCTGGCCTATGAATACAAAACAATTTATCAGCTATAAGATAGTCTTCCTTTCATACTACTATCTATCCCCTCTATTTTAGCTGCTTTCCTAGATATGCACCTTAAAACCGAGTCAATCATGCTATCTTGGTTACATGCTAAAGTAGCAACACTAAAATAAAATTTCAAGAAATAGGCGAAAGTACTAAGGGTATTGAATGAGGTTAAGTACAAACTTCTGTATCTCACACAATTAGATAAAGGGATTCATTAACTCATTACCCATAGGGTCACCGAAAGCACACTGGTATGAACACGTGCTATGATACCTTTTCTATTTATTTAGAAGTGTATGTCTATTTTAAAATTATAATGGATCATACAGGTTTTAGTCCAAGTATACCACAACACTTGACCTGACTTTCTCTTCTTATAAATCCTCCGTAATATTAAAATTTCAAGAGAAAATCATACCTGGCTCCTAGACAAGTGTAACGGATTATGGGAAATCCATTTTGATTTTCAAGAAAATATATAAAAGATAATCTCATCTTAGTTCTCTACTAAGGCAACATATATATGTTAATTAACATTGCCTCATCTCTACAAATCACATATACATTAGAGACGATTGCTCGTGTGAGAGAACTAATCTCAAAAATTTGTCCGACATAAATCAAGACATAAGAACTTGCAAGTACAAAACAAACTCAAATGTCATTAAAATTATGAACAATACATCATAGTCATTGTATACACAAATACAATTACATCTTACGCAATCCCAGAGATTTTACATGCTTTAAAAATACATCCCTAGGTATAGGCTTCGTTAACAGATCAGCTACCATCATATGCATTGGCATATATTTCAACGTCACCTCCCGTTTCTCAATAATGTCTTGAATGAAATTGTACTTTATATCTATGTGTTTGATTCTCCCATGATATTTGGGATCTTTAGTATAAACGATAGCTGATTAACTATCACAATAAATTGTCACAACTCCCACTGACTCGCTTACAATTCACAATGTTGTAAAAACCTTCTTAACCAAACACATTCCTGAATTGTAAAAGTACAAGTCACAAACTCTTCTTCCATTGTGGAAAGTGATACGCATATTTGTTTCTTGCTTCTCCAAGAGATGTCGTCATTATTTAGTAAGAAAATATAACCTGAGGTGGATTTACGTTCATCTAAATCCCCACCCAATCAGCATGTGTGTATCCACATAATGACAAATCATTTCCTTGATAACAAAGGGAATAGTTTGCAGTTCCTTTCAGGTATCTCAAAATCCTCTTTATAGCAGTCCAGTGATTCCGACATTAATTGGATTCATACCTGCTAACCAAACCCACGGCATAGCAGATGCGAGGGCGAGTACACATCATAGCACATATCAGACTCCTACCAGTGTGGAATATGGTACTTTTGACATCTCGTGTTTTTCTTCAGCAGTCTTTGGGCACATCGCCAAACTTAAACCTTCGCCTTTAGCCACAGGAGTATCAATGGATTTACAACTATCCATCCTAAATCGTTCTATAATCTTTTTAATGAAAGATTCTTATAAGGCTAACAATCTCTTGGAATAATCTCTGTGGATCTTAACACCCAGTATGTACTCTACCTCACCCATGTTCTTCATATTAAAATTTGATGGTAACCAACTCTTGATATTCATGACATATTCCATATCATTTCCGACTAACATTATGTCATCTACATACAGACTTAAAATTACAAACTTATCATTGGATTTTTTTATATAAATACAATGGTCTTCGTCTATCATTACGAAGTCGTAAGAGATTACAGCTCTGTGAAATCTCAAATACCATTGTCTTGAATACTATTTGAGATAATAAATTGATCTATTCAATTTGCAAATTTCATTTTCTTGGCCTTTAACTATGAAACCTACTGGATGTTTCATATAGATTTCTTCTTTAAGTTTTCCGTTGAAAATCGTAGTATTCACATCCATATGATGTAATTCTAAATATAAATAGGCTACAATAGCCAATAATAGGTGAATAGAGACAAATTTCACTATTGGTGAAAATGTTTCTTCATAATCAATACCCTCTTATTGGGTATAATCTTTTGCCATCAACCGAGCTTTGTACCTCTCAATTGTTCCATCAGCTTTACGTTTAACCTTGAAAATCTACTTGTTCCTAATAAGTTTGTGCCCAGGTAGAAGATCAACCAGTTCCCAAACATGGTTGAAATCCATGACTCCATTTCTTCCTCTATTGCTTTTACCCACTCTTCCTTGGCAGGACAAGACAAAATCTCGTTCACATTCTTTGGCTCATCCTCGTCCTATAGAGAAATGATAAAAGCATGCCCTTCAATTTCGTAATGACGTTTGGGTACACATTTCCTAGCACTTTTCCGAATCAATGATTCAATTTGAATGTTAGAATTTGAATCCCTCCCACTGGGATCATCTAGGGATTCAACTTCCCATGGTTCCCTTGATCCATCCAGCACAAATCCATCATTTGAATTATTTAATTCAAACAAAGGCTTTCCTTTCGTTATATCATCTTTGTTAGGAAAATCATTTTTCAAAAATGTCACATTTCGTGATTCAATTTCAGTTACAGTACCATCTTCGCACTCACCGATGAATACATAACCTTTTGACTGGTCAGAATATCTTATAAAGATACACTTCTTTCTTCGGAGACCTAGTTTTCCAAACTTATTAGAAGAGTCATGAATATAGGCTCCCGAACCCCGAGGCTAAGTTCATTCAGACTCAGTGTTCTGTCAGTCCAAAGTTCATAAGGCGTAGTTGGTACTGATTTTGAAGGTATCCTATTCAAAATATAGGTCGCAGTTAACAATGTATCTTCCCAAAAAAAATAGACAAGTTAGCCTGCACCATCATGGATCTTGTCATATCTAGCAATCTTTTATTCCTTCTCTCAACAACACCATTCTGTTGAGATGTATGAGAAATAGTCAATTATCTAGTTATTCCTTTTTCACTACATAGATCTTTGAATTGATCTGATAGATATTCACGTACTCGATCTGTTCTCAAAGTTTTAATTATTCTGTCAATTTGATTTTTCACTTCATTCATATAACGTCTAAAGCACTCAAGTGCTTCAGATTTTTGAGAAATCAAATAAACATAACCAAATTTTGTGAAATCATCTATCAATGTAATAAAATATGACGCTCTATGTTAAGTCTTCACATTCATTGGACCATAAATATCAGAGTGAACCAATTACAATGGGAATTCAGCCCTTACGACATTTCCAAATGGTTTTCGAGTCATCTTCCCAACAAGAAAATATTTACAATTCGGTAAATCAAATTTAGTAAGCGAACCCAATAGTCCTACTTTCAAAAGTTGATTCATCATGTCCTACCTAATGTGACCAAGTCTAGCATGTCATACAATGTCATCGATATTAACATTACTAGAAGAACAAACATTTAACGAAATATAACAATTAACATAACAGTTAAACATTTATCTATCACAATTCAAAGTAAGAAATCCATTTAACAGATGTCCAGTACCATAAAACACACCATTGTTATAGATACAAACCCTATCACAAAAAAATTTCAAGTCATAACCTAGTCTAAGACGAACAACAGCAGATACTAAATTTTGTCAAATTTTCAGTGTATAGAGAATATCATATAAGATCAGGGTTTGGCCATTTCGTAACTTTAGTTTGCAAGTGTCAATCCCTTTGACTTCCACCCTCGTATTGCTCCCTACGTATATCCATCTTGCACAAGGAGGAACTCAATGAAAGTCTACCAATGTTTCTCGATCTCTCGTCACATGGTCTATTGCTCCTGAATCTATAATCCACATAGGATAAGATTCAGAAAGTAAAACAATACTAGAGACATATATAATACTTAAAGAAGCGTTAAAGGGTGCTACCTTTTTTGGCTCTAGGCATTCTCGAGTGAAATGACCAAGAGCTTTACAATTGTAGCACTTCAGTTTGCTCTTGTCCTTCTTCTTCTAAAACTGCTTGCGCTTGTTCTTACGGTTGGAATTGTTCTTCATAGACCCTTCCGCAATTTCCTTCCCTTTCTTGCCCTTGTTCTTGTTCCCCTTGCGCTTAAAGCCCAAAACTTTCTAGAAACTTGACTCAGCTACAAAGGCATTAGAAATCGATCTTGCAGCACCAAACTGCTCATCTTCGAGTTCTACATGGCGAGTAGCATCAGTGAAAGTCTTAATGCTATCATTATAAGTCAAATTGACTTTCAAGTACTCCTACTGGTTTGGAAAGGATCGGATTAAAGCCTAAACTTGCTGCTTATTAGATAAAACATGACTTGCTGACTTCAATTCCCTTATCATGTTTGACATGGTTCTCAAGTGTAGTTTGATACTGTGATCAAACTTCTTTTTATACGTGTCAAACTTGATCATCAATTATTTCAAGCGGGCTACACTAGTACCCCCATACTTCTCTCTGAGGTACACACATATGTCATGAGTAGTAGGGAATTGTTCACGTTCATGAAAAAGATCATCTACCACAGAACTAGCCAGGATGTCCCGTGTAATGGAATCTTTCTTTTTTCATGTCTAGTAAGCTTCTTGATCTCTTCTCTATTAAGCAGTATTTCCAACTCCAGGGTCTTGCATGATATGGTTGATACCCTGTAAGGCATCCTGCTCATCCAGCACATACCATATCTTATGGCACAAAATGTTATAATTGTCGCCATTGAACTATCACCCTTATTAAGGTCAGCTATTGTAACACCGACCCTTGGTGTAGGCTCATGTATCCTATTTTTCCTTTCTATATGATGATTTTCATAAATCCATTTATAAATTTCACTCATAAATTTTTCTGATAAATTTTCTCAGAAAATTTTTGCTCCAAATTTTAGGCAAAAGTGAATAATTTTGAAATGGGCCACAAATGGTCATATGATGATAAGATGTGATTTTGAGAGTGAAAAAATTTTTAAATTTGATAAATAACTGTTTTTAGGGTTAAAACGGCAAAAGTTAAGAATTTGGTCCGTAAACCATAATTTGGACCGATTTTGACAAACAACGTCAAGATGACCATATTAAATTTTGAAATCGGTCTCATTGGGCATAATATGTGATTTTGGGCCTAGCGTGTAATCTTGAGAACTTTTGAGGTCGTTTTCAAATTATCAAAAGTTGGAGGGCATATAAGCAAATACCGAAACCTAAATTGTCCGAAATTAACTACGGACGACTCGAAACCATGAAATATCAATTCTAATGCTCAGAAGTATCAAATAAGGGCAGATACAAAAATCGATCAACGATTTTCGGAGAAATCACCAACAAACCCTAATTTGGGTCGAAAACCATTCGGAAAGACAAAATGACCACGTTTTAACACGGGATGAATTAAATTATGCCCAACATGAGATTTTGTTTCCAATTAGAAATTATAAAAATTTTTTGGGTCAATTTATAATTTTTATAAGTCTGGGGACCAAATTGTAATTAATAAGAGACAAATTTGACAAGAAATTAATGCCAAAACATGGGAGGAAAGTTGTTGGACGTGGAGAGCATGTTGGGAAAGGCAATTCTAGAATTTTGAAACCAACTAGCATGGGTGTGGTATGGGATGAAAAAGCAAACATTAAATGGAGGTATGTTGGTGATGTACCAACCATTGACTTTTGGAAATGAAGTGGCTTGTAAAAATAAAAAACAAAATTCAAACCCATTCATTTGTGAACCATGAAGAATACGTAAGTGAGGGGAATGAGAGGAAAATATAGTGCATTCTTCATTTCTTCAAGAGTCAAGAATGAAAATGAGTGATCCTAATCTAGGAGGAAAGGATTTTGGTGGAAAATGTCTTCAAATCTCTAGACACATTTGAAAGGTAAGGCCTTCTTTTATATCTTAGAATACTATATTTTGTTTTGAACCCAAGGGGAGACTCTTAACTTGGTGTACATAGGGTGACCAAAGGTTGGGACTAAGTGGAAAGCTTGTTTAAGTTTTGGAAGGCAAAGAAATTGAGGTAAACAAATTTCTGTTCTGTCTTGCTTTAGACTTCATTTCTGTCCTTGAATTCATGTTTGTTTTAAGATATCTTACAGTCAAAACCACCTTAATCAGATATTTATGCCAAAAGTTATGGCATTTTTCCTGAAGCCTGACAGAAAGTTATTATGTTTCGGACTATAACATCAGTGTGCATAAACAAACCATTTCTAGCTCTATTTTGGAGAAACTCAAAACATAAAAGTTGTAGCTATTGTTCTTGTCCACCACATATAAATATTTCAGCTAAAACGCACGAGGGAATCAAAAGTTATACTTTTTTTCTAAAGATGTGTTGACAAAAAATTTTATTTCCAATAGAAAGCTATATGTTCTGATCATAATTTATTTCAACCCCTCTATTGGCATAATTGAGTGAAACTCAAAACACAAAAATTGTAGATCTGTGTTTTGAGAATGACATGTTAAAATTTCATTAAGGTTTGATAAGTAGAATAAACGTTATAGTTTCTACAAAAAAATTAGACAGAAGATGAAATTGGAATATGATTGAAAAAAAGTGAGGATTTTTGGGAATTCTGTGATGTGAATTTGAGAAAGTTATAAAATGAAAGTTGTAGGTCATGAAGTTACCTACAACATGTCAACATTTCACTCAGAATGGAGTTTTGTGCGAAAAGTTATAGCTTATTTTCCATGATTGCGCATGTTTGAAAATTTGCAGACTGATTTTTCCGCATAAGAGTTATTTGATTTGAACGAGGGGAGTACTTGATTTATGCTTCGTGGTAATATTAGGGAGTGCGTTACCCTCCCCCAAATAGTGAGTGAGATTTTGATGTCTGCTATTGATTGGAAAATTCTGTTTTTAATGCTTTTCATAGCATGATTTCAACTGGGTGATAAATAGAGCTTTCGGATTTTCATATATACTTTACACATATTTTTGTGACCATTGGAGTGTCCCAATTACTTGACTTGTTTGATATGCATCCATACACTTTCACAAATGATATTGTGCCACTTTTTCATAACATATGGTATTTATATGATTTTCATATCTATTGGCACATAGTTTCATATAACCTGGATTTGAACATATGATTTGGGTTGGATGCCCTATGATGATTCTACGCTTTGGGCTTGGTGCCCTATATTCCCCTGCTGTATAGCATTTACCACGTATGGGCTTGGTGCCCCCCATTTCCCCGCTGTATAGCAATGTTCCGTAGTTACGAAGGACATTTGACAGAGGCACCCATTGTGCCCGGATACGCTTTGGCAAGAGCTATCCCCCAAATGTCAGATCTATGTTATGATTGTACTTGTGATAATTACGGGCTTGTTGGATCAGCCTGCGGCCAACATTAGGGTAGAGAGCTATTGTTTTACATACATGCATTGTGAAAACCCCCAATGCGCCTGTCACTGGTCGAGGTAGACCCTTGCCGGGAATATTTCATTGGCAGACACTTCATGACATTGATGTAAATATTGGATGCATATCTTGCTTTCTGATGTGTGCGTATGATATATGGTTTTAAAATGACATGATCAGTTTGCACACTGTGAATATTTTTTTACCTTATACTTTGACACTCCAAGTTCACACCGATATTAATAGTACGATGTCAATCCCCTCACTTGCTTAGTACCATCCCTCTTTAGGTACTCACCCCTCGGAGACACCGGGCTTAGCTACGGTTACCCACTCTTCCGTGAAAATCATTTGATGTTATTGTTATATTTGGGGCATTTAGTTGACCATTGTACTTATATACTTGGGATGACTGTATTATATTTATGTTGACTTGTAAAAATGATAACTCTCATTGATTTGATATATTGATGCATTGAGGCATATTGTGATGATTTGGGAATTGAATTGGTATGTGATACATTCGATTGGATGTTGTTATTAGCCTTACGGTATCTCGATACGCGGGACGTTGTGCTCGTGTATCGAGGTGCCACGGCGGTTGTCGCGTGCTCAGCTCGGGAGCAAGTCGGGGCGTGACAACTCGGTTGGTATCAGAGACCTTGGTTACAGCAATATTTTATGAAATGATTTTGAAAATATTCCCAAGTATTTGGTATTAAAGTCCTCAATGCATGAGAAGAGTTACATTACAGTCATGAAATCCCAATACATGGTCATAGGTAGATGAGTTCATGCGATATTAATGGGTTAGATATGAGCCGTATCCAACGTAACACATCATTTTTATTGATTTCTAAACTAGTTGTTCATTCATTTTAGGGGGTTAGTTATGCCATAACTAACCCTAATCCTTACATTTGTCCCTAATCAGTACCTCTTTCTTTGCAGAAGTATGACGACTAGGCGAGGCACTTGATTTGGTCCTACTGAGCCCACGGGAGCACCGGAGGACGCGTCTTCTTCGCACGTTCTTCCTACAATACCTACTCCACCGGTTACTACAGCCGCAAGTTCACCACCACCATTGGACGCTTACAGACAGGTATTTGAGTAGTACACAGCACATGGCATTCATATGCCACCTCCACCGCCAGCACCGATGCCCGCACCGAGTCTTACGACAGTACCACCTCCAGTTGTACCAGATCCACCACTAGCAGTTGGTCCTTCTACTGTTTTAGGATCCACTGACACTACCTCCTCCACCTTGAGATGCATTTACAAGCTGACCCAGGTGGTGAAAGAGGCGAGGTAGTTAGACTGCACGGAGTTTTTGGGGACGGATGATCCCATAACAATGAAGTATTGGATCAACCGCACTCATAGAGTGTTGACTGATCTGGGCTTGAGTGAGGTGTTTAGATTAAGAGAGGGGGAGAGGTTGCTAGATGGCGACGCCCTCACTTGGTGGGAAGCAGTTAGTGATGATGCCACTGGGCCCCTAAGTTGGGAGGATTTCCTATGGGAGTTTGACCGCAGATATTTTCTGGAGTTTCAGTAAGACTGCAAGAGGACGGAATTCTTGTACTTACGGCAGGGCACACGATCGGTCATAGAGTACTAGACCAAGTCGAGGAGACTAGCTGCGTTTGTCCCAGACTTGGCGACGCCAAAGCAGCTAAGGTTCAAGTTTGAGGATGGGTTCAACTTGACTATCAGAAAATATATGACAATTACTCCTGGTCTGTCCTTTGCAGAGATAACTGACTCAACACACCGGGCGGAGGGGATCATCCATGCTGAGAGCCGACAGCAGGAGAGCAAGGAGCAGAGGAAGAAGAGGACCGGGTCTTATATGGGCCAGAGCTCGAAGAAGGGTAGGACCTTAAGATGTCACGGAGGTCCTTCTCAGCAGAGACAGACACAGTTTGGGCAGGGATCACGATCCCAGGGGTTTAGAGCACTAGCCCCTAGCGCCAGTACTCAGACGATAGTTCTGCAACATCCTTTTTGTTGCCGATGCAGTGGGCACCACTCATTCAGAGCGTGCAGAGTCCCAGTTACCTGTTTCCAATGTAGGAAGCAAGGGCACATACGAAGTCAATGCCCTGATCTAGGAATTGGTGGTCAAACAGCCTCGGTTCAATCGAACATTCCATGAGGAGGACAGTAGGGAGCACCTATTTATTCTAGCCACACAGCTCCGCTACAGCAGCTGGGAGCAGTATAACACCAGGATCGTCGTGGCAGCAGCCGAGGGCTTAGGCCAGAGTGTACGCGATGACTCAGGAGGATGTGCAGGCATATCCTGATGTGGTTATTAGTACCCCTCTTACTGATCCTCCTGTTTAGAGATTTCTTATGTATCTTTTCTTTTGAGACCATCAATAGTTAAAGCTTTAAAAGATCACTATGTTGGTTGTATATACATCTTGATATATCTATGAGCAGATATCTATTTTCTTCTATATTACTATTAATCTCTTTTACTTCTCTCACATCAGGAGTTATGAAAATTTTGAGAGTCGAAACTCGTGTTCTCATTGACACCGGGTCAAATTATTCATACGTGAGAATGACTTTTGCCCACCAGTTGGGTAAGTCCTTATCGCCACTTGATGAGGAGATATTGGTTATCACTCCTCTCGGTGAGCAGCTACTTTGAGACTCAGTCTACAGAGGGACCAAGGTCATAATTGGAGACGCCGTACTTGAGGCATTCTTGATTCCCTTGGATATGTCGGATTTCGATGCCATCATAGGGATGGATTGGTTGAGCACGCACCGAGCCTCTGTTGATTGCTTCACCAAGGAGGTAGAGTTTCGAAAATCAGAAAGATCACCTTTGAAGTTTTCCGGTGAGAGGCGAGTGTTACCTTGCTGTTTGATATCGGCGATGGAAACCAGCAGACTGATACGTCGGGGCTACATGGCATACTTGGCTCATATTATAGACACCACCGTGGAGGGGCCGAAGCTTGAGAATGTCCCAATAGTACAGGATTTTCCAGACGTATTCCCTAAAGAGCTACCTGGACTACCACCAGTTCGGGAGTTTGATTTTGATATCGATCTAGCTCCAATGACAACTGCTATATCTATTCCGCCATACAGAATAGCACCGGCAGAGCTTAGAGAGCTCAAGGTTCAGCTACAAGAGTTGCTGGATAAGGTTTTTATACATCTGAGCACTTCGCCTTGGGGTACCCCGGTGTTGTTTGTAAAGAAGAAGGATGGGACCCAACAGTTTTGTGTGGATTATCGACAGCTGAACAAGGTCACTATCAAGAACCAATATCTACCGCCACGGATTGATGACTTGTTTGATCAGCTTCAGGGTGTGAGTGTTTTCTCAAAGATCGATCTTCGATCCGAATATCATCAGTTGCGGATTAGGGCTGAGGATGTTCCCAAGACTGCATTCTGCACCTGATATGGGCACTATAAGTTCCTGGTCATACCGTTTGGGCTGACCAATGCACCAGCGACCTTTATGGATCTGATGAACTAGGTTTTTCACGACTACCTGGATCGGTTCGTCATCGTATTCATCGATGACAACCTGGTGTACTCGCGGGGCGATGAGGAGCATACGCAGCACCTTAGGGTGGTCCTATAGATTCTCCGCGAGTAGCAGTTGTATGCCAAGTTCACTAAGTGTGAATTTTGGTTGAGACAAATCGGATTTCTTGGACATGTGGTCTCTACGGAGAGTATTTACGTTAATCCACAGAAGGTTGAGGCCATACTAAAATGGGAACAGCCGCAAATAGTGACTGAGATTCGGAGCTTCCTTGGTCTGGCTGGGTATTATCGGCGGTTCGTGGAGGGTTTTTCACGGATCACTGCTTTACTCTCGAGACTGACGCAGAAGGGTGTCAAGTTCGTTTGGGACAATCGCTGCGAGGCGAGCTTCCAGGAGCTCAAACAGCGACTGATGACGGCACCAATCTTAGCTCTCCCTACCAGTAGCAGAGAGTATGTGGTTTACAATGATACCAGCCGACAGGGGCTAGGCTGTGTATTGATACAAAATGAATGGGTAATCACTTATGCTTCGAGGCAGTTGAAGAAGCATGAGTTAAACTACCTGACTCATGATTTAGAGTTGGCAGTCATAGTTTTCGCATTGAAGATATGGTGGCATTATCTTTATGGAGTGACCTGCAAAGTTTTCACGGACCACAAGAGCTTGAAGTACCTATTTACTCAAAAAGAGTTGAACCTCATACAGAGGCGATGGTTATAACTGCTAAAAGAATATGATTTGATTATTGACTATCACCTGGGTAAGGCAAACGTTGTGGCAGACGCCTTGAGCCGGAAGTCATCCTCTTCCTCTGTATCACAGGCAGTAGTGAGAGCGTATGTCTCTTGTTTGGTAGGACTCCATACTTTGGGAGTCAGCTCGGCTAGTGACAATCAGGGTATACTGTTAGCCAAATTTGAGGTGCGACCGACTCTATTCGACCTCATCAAGGAGCTTCAGGGTTCAGATGAGGAGATCCAGGGCATTCACGATAGGATCCGCCGAGAAGAGTGCAGAGGTTTTTGAGTCCGTGATGATGGACTTGTGGTTTTCAGAGAGCGGATTTGTATCCCAACTGATGATGATATTAAGCGTACTATCCTCGAGAAGGTGCATTCATCAGCATATGCTATACATCCCGGAGGTACGAGGATGTACCGGCCCATCAGAAATAGTTATTGGTGGTCGGGAATGAAGCGGGAGATAGCTAAGTTTGTGGCACGATGCTTGGTGTGTCAGCAGGTGAAGGCCGAGTATCAGCGACCAGCTGGTACGTTGCAGTCTCTTCCCATTCCTGAGTGGAAATGGAAACATATTACTGTGGATTTTGTGATGGGGTTGCCGAGGACTTCTGTACGGCACGATACGATTTGGGTGATTGTCGATTGACTCACCAAATCTGTACATTTTATCCCCATACGTGACGATTACCCTCTGGAGGAGTTGGCACGCCTCCATATTGATACCATAGTTAGACTGCACGGGGTGCCTGTATCGATTGTTTCAGACAGGGACCCCAGATTCACGTTTAGGTTTTGGCTCAGGTTGTAGGAGGCATTAGGTACTAGACTGAACTTCAGCGCGGCATATGATCCTCAGACGGACGGATAGTCAGAGAAGACGATACAAACGTTAGAGGACATGCTTAGGGCATGCGTGATTGACTTTCATGGTAGCTGGGATCGGCACTTGCCACTTGTGGAGTTTGCATACAATAACAGCTACCAGGCGAGTATCGGAATGCCTCCATACGAGGCATTGTATGGGAGGCGATGCCGCACACCTCTGTGTTGCGATGAGGTTGGTGAGAGGTGCCTCAGCAACATCGAACTTGTTGAAGAGATGAAGGAAAAGGTGAGGACCATCCGTGAGAGGATAAAGGCCGCCCAGGATCAGCAGAAGATGTATGAGGCGGAGACCACTGGAGTTTCAGGGTGGAGACATGGTATTCTTGAGGATCTCACCCTGGAAAGGGGTGATCCGTTTCAGGCAACGGGGCAAGCTAAGCCCCAGGTATGTTGGGCCCTTCCGTATTCTTGAGAGGATCGGAAGTGTGGCATATAGATTGGAGCTGCCAGAGGAGTTGTAGCGTATTCACGATGTATTCCATGCTCTGTACTTAAGAAGTATATGCTAGATCCCTCACATGTATTGGAGCCTTCACCAGTTGAGCTACGGGAGGATTTGAGCTTACCTGTACAGCCCGTGGCCATCCTTGACAGACAGATCAGGAGACTGCGGAGTAATGAAGTCCCGTTAGTTCGTGTTTTGTGGCGTAGCGACCAAGTCGAGGAGGCGACTTGGGAGCCTGAGCAAACGATGAGGGGACAGTATCCCTATCTATTCACTGATTAGTTTCCATTCTCCTGTATGGCTTTCTTTTAATTTCGAGGACAAAACTTGTTTTAGGGGGTTAGAAAATGTAACACCGACTCTCAGTGTATGCTCATGTATCCTATTTTTCCTTTATATATGATGATTTTCATAAATCCATTTATAAATTTCACTCATAAATTTTTTCGATAAATTTTCTCAGAAAATTTTTGGTTTAAATTTTAGGCAAAAGTAAATAATTTTGAAATGGGCCACAAATGGTCCTATGATGATAAGATGTGATTCTGAGAGTGAAAAAATTTTTAAATTTGATAAATAATTGTTTTTAGGGTTAAAACGGCAAAAATTAAGAATTTGGTCCATAAACCCTAATTTGGACCGATTTTGACAAACAGCGTCGAGACGACTATATTAAATTTTGAAATCTGTCTCATTGGGCATAATATGTGATTTGGGCCTAGCGTGTAATTTTGAGAACTTTTGAAATCGTTTTCAAATTATCAAAAGTTAGAGGGCATATAAACAAATACCGAAACCTAAATTGTTTGAAATTAACTACGGACGACTTGAAACCATGAAATATCAATTCTAATGCTTAGAAGTATCAAATAAGGGCAGATACAAAAATCAATCGACGATTTTCGGAGAAATCACCAACAAACCCTAATTTGGGTCGAAAACCATTCGGAAAGACTAAATGACCACGTTTTAACACGGGATGAATTAAATTATGCCCAACATGAGATTTTGTGTCCAATTAGAAATTATAAAAATTTTTTGGGTCAATTTATAATTTTTATAAGTCCGAGGACCAAATTGTAATTAATAAGAGACAAATTTGACAAGTAATTAATACCAAAACATGGGAGGAAGGTTGTTGGATGTGGAGAGCATGTTGGGAAAGGAAATTCTTGACTTTTGAGACCAACTAGCATGGGTGTGGTATGGGATGAAAAAGCAAACATTAAATGGAGGTATGTTGGTGATGTACCAACCATTCACTTTTGGGAATGAAGTGGCTTGTGAAAATAAAAAACAAAATTCAAACCCATTCATTTGTGAACCATGAAGAATATGTAAGTGAAGGGAATGAGAGGAAAATATAGTGCATTCTTCATTTCTTCAAGAGTCAAGAATGAAAATGAGTGATCCTAATCTAGGAGGAAAGGATTTTGGTGGAAAATGTCTTCAAATCTCTAGACACATTTGAAAGGTAAGGCCTTCTTTTACATCTTAGAATACTATATTTTGTTTTGAACCCAAGGGGATACTCTTAACTTGGTGTACATAGGGTGACCAAAGGTTGGGACTAAGTGGAAAGCTTGTTTAAGTTTTGGAAGGCAAAGAAATTGAGGTAAACAAATTTCTGTTCTGTCTTGCTTTAGCTTCATTTCTGTCCTTGAATTCATGTTTGTTTTAAGATATCTTACAGTCAGAATTTGAAAATGCTCTAGTTAAGTAAATTGTATATCCAAGTCTTATCTTTCCAACGAGATAAGAACCACCTTAATCAGATATTTGAGCCAAAAGGTATGGCATTTTTCCTGAAGCCTGACAGAAAGTTGTTCTGTTTCGGACTATAACATTAGTGTGCATAAACAAACCATTTCTAGCTCTATTTTGCAGAACCTCAAAATACAACAGTTGTAGCTATTTTTCTTGTCCACCACATATAAAAATCTCAGCTAAAACGCACGAGCGAATCAAAGGTTATACTTTTTTTTCTAAAGATGTGTTGATAGAAAATTTTATTTCCAATAGAAAACTGTCTGTTCTGATCATGATTTATTTCAACCCCTTTATCGGCATAATTGAGTGAAACTCAAAACAAAAAAATTGTAGATCTATGTCTTGGGAATGACACGTTAAAATTTCATTAACTTTTGATAAGTAGAATAAAAGTTATAGTTTCTGCACAAAAATTGGACAGAAACTGAAATTGGAATATGACTGAAACAAAGTGAGGATTTCTGGGAATTCTGTGATGTGAATTTGAGAAAGTGTACAAAATGAAAGTTGTAGTCATGAAGTTACCTACAACATGTCAAAATGTCACT
The DNA here is from genome assembly GCA_033439265.1 of Dillenia suffruticosa. Lineage (NCBI taxonomy): Eukaryota > Viridiplantae > Streptophyta > Magnoliopsida > Dilleniales > Dilleniaceae > Dillenia > Dillenia suffruticosa. Next base: position 15,868,832 of record JAVTVX010000015.1, on the reverse strand, counting down.
CAAAACGGAGTTTTGTGCGAAAAGTTATAGCTTATTTTCCATGACTGCACAGGTTCTGCTATTGATTAGAAAATTCTGTTTTTAATGTTTTTCATAGCACGATTTCAACTGGGTGATAAACAAAACTTTTGGATTTTCATATATGCTTTACACATATTTTTGTGACCATTGGAGTGTCTCAATTACTTGACTTGTTTGATATGCATCCATACACTTTCACAAATGATATTATGCTACTTTTTCATAAGATATGGTATTTATATGATTTTCATATCTATTGGCATACAGTTTCATATAACCTGGATTTGAACATGTGATTTGGGTTGGATGCCCTATGATGATTCCACGCTTTGGGCTTGGTACCCCACATTCCCCCACTGTATAGCATTTACCACGATATGGGCTTGGTGCCCCCCATTTCCCCGCTGTATAGCAATGTTCCATAGCTACGAAGACATTTGACAGAGGCACCCATTGTGCCCGAATACGCTTTGGCAAGAGCTATCCCCCAAATGTCAGATCTATGTTGATCATTGTACTTGTGATAATTGCAGGCTTGTTGGATCAGCCTACGGCCAACATTGGGCTAGAGAACTATCGTTTTACATACATGCATTGTGAAAACCCCCAATGCGCCTGTCACTAGTCGAGGTAGACTCTTGTTGGGAATATTTCATTGGCTGGCTCTTCATGACATTGATACATATATTGGATGCATATCTTACTTTCTGATGTGTGCGTATGATATATGGTTTTGAAATGACATTATCGGTTTGCACACTGTGGATATTTTTTTACCTTATGCTTTGACACTCCAAGTTCACACCGATATTAATAGTACGACGTCAATCCCCTCACTTGCTGAGTACCATCCCCCTTTAGTACTCACCCCTCGCATTCCCATTTTATAGGTTTAGCCTTGGACTAAGGGCTAGTAGGTCTTTGATTTCGTTGGGCATTTCGAAGACACCGGACTTAGCTACTGTTACCCACTCTTCCGCGAAAATCATTTGAAGTTATTGTTATATTTGGAGCATTTAGTTGACCATTGTATAAATATACCTGGGATAACTGTATTATACTTATGTTGACTTGTAAAAATGATAACTCTCATTGATTTGATATATTGATGCATTGAGACACATTGTGATGACTTGGGAATTGAATTGGTATGTGATACAATCGATTGGATGTTTTTATTAGCCTTACGGTGTCTCGGTACGCGGGACATTGTGCTCGTGTATCGAGGTACTGCGACGGTTGTCGCGTGCTCGGCCCGGGGGCAAGTTAGGGCGTGACAGCTACTATCGATTTTGATGCCTGGTCTGGATTTTCAAAAAGAGGTAAACGTGAGTTTTCATGATCATATAATACTTTCAATTTTGTGTTTAAAACTAACATTTATGATAAACAAACATAAAGTATAGATTCAAAATTTCACTAAGTTCCTAATTATTATCCATGATCCAAATGTTTGATTATCATAAATTTAATTTCAAAGTAACAAAATTCATCAAATTTTAGATGAGAATTACTTAAATGCTTCCAACCTAAATCATCCCACTAAAATATTTTACGTATTTAGAATCATACGAAATAAAAACAAATCATTTTCACATACTTGCGTGCTTACATAGATACGCCTTTCAAAATTCCAAAAGCATTCTAAATACATACATAAAAAAAAGTTGGTCTACAATGCATGTTAATAGATCAATACTATATATTATCATAGTATATAACTATATAACAAAAAAAGAAAGAGAGATACAATATTTCATTTCTTCTATTCTTTCTCTTTCTTTTCTTCCATATTTGAATCATTCCTATTGAAAGTCTATCAGTAGGAGCAAATTTTCTAACAGTTTGCGGTGTACCGCCATTTATCCTCAGAGATAGTGATTTCCTCATTTTAATCTCTATCAGCTTAGTTCGCTACATTTTAAGTAATTTAAGTTTGAAGTTCTCAAGAATCATATGTTCATTCTATTCTATTATTGCATCAGCCATTCTAGCTAGATTACCAGGGAGAGAGTTCCTGATTATATTGATCTCGGCTCTATGTCCGCCAAACCGATGACCCAAATGCAGAAGTTCAAACCGTTTTCGACTCATCACTCTTCGGTGTTATGATAAAATATGAATTGGATTCATTTTATAATTCAACATTTCAGGTAACTTTGCCAAATGTTCAGGAGTCCTCTCAACTTTGTGTCTCCCCCGAAAAACAAAAAAAATTCGTCTGATTCTCACCATACCCTATAAAAAGATAAGAAACATATTGGTCACGAAACCAATCATTATATTTTAAAATATCATTTATAATCATTATACTCAATCATTCAATAAATTTATATTGAAAAAACAAAATTTTCACATATAAATTAATACGCATAGAATCAAACGGGTATTGAAAATTTTAATATAGGTAACAAAAAATTATTAAATAATTTTATTAACACATGAAAAAATTTTCAAAAATTTTTGAAACTGAAAAAATAATTTTTCTAAAATTATTAAAGGATTTTTCAATTTAAAATCAAAAAATATATTTTTCATCTTAGAAAAATGATTAAAAATTATAGAAAAATAAAAAATATTCTAAAAATGATTCCGGCGGAAATCGCCGCCTTCCCGGCGGTTGCTCCTCTCCAAATTCTGGCTACCCCCCTTATTTTTGGATGTTCTGATTCTAGTGGTGATCTTAGTTTTCTGATCAGAGGTCTAGAACTAGGCGTTTGGGTCTCACACAAGAAAAGCTGAGAGTGGGATTTGTCTTTTGTCACTATTCATTATCTTCCTCATGCATAATTTTTCTACACTCGATCCTAATTTCCCTAAGCTATATCTCCTCCATTTCTTAACCATTTTGCATGTTTTTTATATGGTTGAAAAGGGTTTTTAATGAGAAATTTAACCATACAAATTTCAAAACATAAAACCTATCATGTAAAGAGATATAAGTATTTTCATTTTCTGCTAGAGTTTCATTTTTTGCAAAGAGATTCCTTATCATATAGGTATTTATATATTAAAATTTTAGACATTTTCGTTGAGAATCATACAAGTTACTATTGACAACATTCTCAAAAAAAATGTGTTCCAATATGTAAATTTTAATATATAACCCATATTTTTCATGAATAAAAAAAATTAGGAAACAACCATTACATGTTCTAATGCCAATGAAAACTTTTTCATACAATCAATAGATGATTTTCATGTTTTAAAAAAAAAATCAAAATTCTAAAATTTACGGTTGAATCACTAATTCTTTTGATGTGCGGTCGAAAAGCAATCACATGTGTTTTGCTTTTGTTTTTCACAATCCAAATACTCTTGAATAAAATATATGAATGGTCACCTTCAAACCCTCAACTATAGAGTTTTTCCTTTATTTGTGTTCTTTTCTCTCTTTTAGGTTTTGCATAAAAAATGGAGAAGATGATTATGCATGGAAGTTTTCCCACGTCCTGGTTTTTGGTGTTGTCACAATAAAAAAAATGGATAACTTCCCTTTGCTTTTCAAAATTCAAATAACCAAGGGGGAGTTGGGAGAAAAACTACTCCCCCTTGGTTTTTTATTTGAACTTTAATAATAGAGTTTGAGATGGGTGAAACCTACATGCACTACTAGAAAAACAATATCAGTGATAGATAAATGCCGACAGAAAAAAATCCGTCGGTAATAACGATAGATTTCTAACAGATTAATATCGGACTAAATACCGACGAAAATTAAAAACGGAAATATTTCTGTCGCTAAACCCTAAATTTTTTTTTTTTAATTATAAAATTATCAGCGATAAATTACTAACAGAATTTTTTCCGTCGCTAATCCGTCAGTGAATTGGTTAAGGAAAAAAATAAAAATATATGTATATGTATATATATACACGGTCATTAGTGACGGATTAGCGATAGATTACCGATAGATTACTGACGAAAAATTAGTAACAGATTAGCGATGGATTTTTTTATTTTTTATTTTTTTATTTTTTTATTTTTTTATTTTTTTATTTTTTTATTTTTATTTTTTATTTTTAAAAATTTTAAATTTTATTTAATAATTCTTTTTAATTTTATTTTATTTTTTCATTTTTTTTATTTTATTTTAAGCTAAAATAAATTTATTTTATTATTTTATAATAAATTATAATTTTATATTATTTTATTATTATTAAAAAATATGAGATAAAGTAAATAAGTAAAAAAAAAGTATGATTAGGTAAGTAACTTGGTTTGGTGGCTGTCTTGCTCTCAACATATTCCTTGTGTGTGGTCGTGTGTGGATTCGAAGCTCAACGAAGGCAGCTTTCACAAATTAAAGGTGGGGTTGTGTCGCTGGGCGGGAGGGCTCGGCAGTGGGCTAGGCGCTTGGGGCTGCAAGCTTATTTTTTTCAAAACTCAAAAATCAACGATGGACTGTGGTCCGTCGTTGAATTTTTTTTTTTTTTTCTGTTTCAACGACGGATTTTTTTCTATCGTTGATTTTTTTTTTCTGTTTCAACGACGGATTTTTTTCTATCGTTGATTTTTTTTTTTTCTGTTTCAATGATAGATTTTTTTCCATTGCTAATATCAGTGAAGGATTTTGTTTGTTGCTGATATTTAGTGGGGTATTTTTTTCCGATAGATTTAGTGACGGAAAAAATCTGTCGTTGATACCATTCAGCGATGGATTTTTCCGTCACTTATGGCCTATTTTCTAATAGTGATGGGCGACCCAAACCCCCCCCCCCCCATTTTCCAACAATTATCTTACTAAGTTTCAGTCATATTTCGTCTAAATTCGTTGTTTTCATGCAGTTCGTGATGGTTGCCTTTAATGCTTGTATAGGCCTAGGAGAAGACAAAGTGAAGAAAATAGAGACAGCCCCAAAAATCAGGCCTTTTGGATATTGCAACGGATCGGATTTCTTACTGGCTCAATGACGGTTTTCATATAAACCAACAAATAATTTTTTTGTTTATGGAAATCTACGGATCTAATTAGGTTAGAATCATTTTCCTCTTTCCGACGGTTGAGTATTCTAGGTCAAGAAAATGTTACGTAAATCGAATCACTTTCTATATTCCACAATCCAAATGCCTTTGGTGGTAATGATCAACAAATTCAAACCCTTTTTCAATGTTTTTCCTTTTTGTTTCTCAAATGTGAATACTCTCTCTCTTCTACATTCTCTTTCTTACAAAACTAAAAGGAAAATGGCCATCTCAAAAACCAAAGAGAGAGGGGGGTTTTCCTTCCCATTTGGCACACACGAGGGAGTTGAGGGGTGGTTTTTTTCAATAACCACTCCCTCCCTCACATTTAAACATTTAAATGTTGAGGCGGGTCTACCCTCATGGGCAGACACGCCTCCATTTTCCAACATCTTCCACTCGCATATGAGGGCTATACTTGCATATAACATGATCATTACAATCAAATATTAATTTCATATAGTCAAATGGATCGTGTGACCTGCGAGAATACCAAGAGCTCTAGAGCTATACACCGATTAAGGATATATAATAGCTTATCGTCAATGTGGTGATGAGAACATCCTTTCTTGCTATACACCAGACCTCTTTTACTCGACACAGTTAACGTATCTCTTATCCCTCAAAACAATGTAAGAGTATACTTGATTCAAATCCATTAATGTATTCACAATTACATATAAACACTAAGTAATAGACATAATTGACCAGTCTATAAATACAGAGTAATATGTCGATCAAAGACAGTTTTCCTTTCATACTACTAACTTTCAATCTTATCTTAGCTGCTTTCCTAGACATACACTGCCAAACCAAATCAACCATAATTTCTTGATGACATACTAAAATAGCAACACTAAAATAAAATTTCAAGAGACATAGAAAAGTCCTAAGGGTATAAATTAAGGTTAAATATGAACCTCCGAGTCTCACACAATGAGATGAAAAGGGATGCACCATCTCATTAGCCATATGGTCACATAAGCACACGTAGTATGAAATACGTACTACAATGTACTATCTTTCCATCTGGAAGCGTATATCTTATTTCTAAAAAAAGCATCGTCCGGGTCTTAATCCAAATGTACACAACACCTGACTTGAGTTTGCCTTCTTACATGTCCTCATGAAAATCTCACAATATCAAAAAAAAAACTCACACCTAGCTATTCAACAAGTCCAATGGATTGTGGGGAATCCATTTTGATTACCATATATGTATATTCAACCGGTAATCTCATCTTAATACTTAACTAAGGCAGCGTATATGTGTGTTAATCCATCACAAATTAACACAGCCTTATCTCTACATATCGCACAAACATTAGAGTCAATTGCTCGTGTGAGAGCCAATTTCAAAACTTGTCCGACATACTTTTAACGTAGCACTAAAATTTTGGACACAAAAACAAAATTCAAATGTCATCGAATATGAGCATTATATCATATATACTCTGTATATGATTACAATCACAATCACAGTACTGTCATAATAATCTACACAAGTCAAGAAACCCAACATGTTACATTAACATGCCTTTAGGTGTTAGTTTTATAAACGGATCAGCCACCATCTAATGCGTAAACATGTGTTTCAGTGTCATTTCCCTCTTTTCAATCATATCTTTAACAAGATTGATTTTTGTGTCTAAATGTTTGGTTATGCTATCATATTTGGAGTTTCTAGCGTAGGCAACAGCTGACTTATTGTCACTAAGTCATAACTCCCACTGAATTGCTTACTACTCCCAAATATTACAAAAAATCTATACAACCAAACATCTCCTGAACTGCGAAAGTACAAATCTCAAAGTATATTTTCACTGTAGAAAGAGATACACAATTTTGTTTCTTGCTACTCCATGAGATGCGCAATTATTGAGCAAGCAAACATAACCAGAGGTAGATTTTCTTTCATCTAAATCACATCGCCAATCACTATCATGTATCATTTCAATACTATATCGTTTCCTTAATTATAAAAGAAATAATCTACAATTCTATTCAGGTATCTCAAAATCCTATTCACATCAATCTAATTATTATTTTTTGGATTGGGCAGATACCTACTAACCAAATCCATAGTATGATAAATATCGAGATGAGTACACATTATAGCGTACTTCAAACTCCCAACTGTGCTAATATGTTATATTCTGAACATTTCATTTATTTATCAGGAGTTTTAGGGTATTGCATCGCTTGAACTATCGCCTTTAGCCACAAGAGTATTAATGGGTTTGGAGTTTGTATTGTTTCAGAGTCTTTATAATCTGAGACTCCTGAGATAATCTAAATAATCTCTTGAAAAGATCTTTATAGGTTTTAATTCTCAATCTGTCTTAACCCATATCCTTCATCTCAAAATTGTAACACAACCATTTCAAGATCTGAAAGACATACTCCTTATTATTCGCAACTAACAATATGTCCTTGACATATAGGAATAGAATTACAAAGTTGTTATCAGACACTCAATATGAGTGCAATTGTTTTCGTCCATCATGACGAAATCGTAAAATATCACAACTTTGTGAAATCTTAAATACCATTGTCTAGAAAACTGCTTAAAGTCATAAATTGATCTACTCAATTTATATACTCTATTTTCCTAGCCTTCAATGACAAAACCCTCTGGTTGTGCCATATAGACTTCTTCCTCAAGTTCTCAACTGAGAAAAATAGTCTTCATGTCCATCTAACGTAATTCTATGTCTAAATTGGCCACTATTTCTAACAATAGGTGAAATGAGGTAAATCTTATTACCAGGAAAAGGTTTCTTCATAATCAACACCCTTTTAGAGAGTGTAACCTCTTACTACCAATTCAGTCTTTTACCTCTAAATAGTTCAATATACCCTACACTTGGTTTTGAGAACCCAATTGTTCCTAATAACCTTGCGACCCAAAAAAAGTTCAACCAATTCCAATGTATGGTTAGAACTCAATAACTCCAATTCTTCTTCTTCCTTTGCTTTTATCCCCTCATCCTTGGCAGGATCAGATGGAGTCTAATATATGTTTTATGCTTTTCTTTATTTTCTGGAGTAACAATAAATACGTGCCATTTATTCTCAAAATAACAATTGGGCACTGCTTTCCTAACACTTTTCTGAGTTTGTAACTCAGTTGGATCATTAGAATTTAAATCTTTCATACTAGAATTAACATCATTCCAATGATCCACTATAGACAAAGCCATCCTTTGAATTAACTAATTCAAATAAAAACTCTATGTCTTTCATGTCATCTTTGTTAGGAAATTAATTCTCAAAAAAAAAAAAAAATACGGCATCTGTGATCCAATCTTTATTATAGTACCATTTTCTCGTTCACTAATGAACACTTAATTTTTTTTATAGACTGGTATGAGTATCTTATAAAGATACTCTTACTTCCGCAGGGATCCGATTTTCCAAACTTATTAGAAAAAACTTAAGTACAGCCGATCCCCAAGGTCCGAGTTATGCAGACTCAGTTTTCTACCAGTCCAATGTTCACATAATGTCAATGGTACTGTTTTTTAAGACATTTTGTTCAAAAATATAATCCGTAGTTAACAATGGTATCTCCCCAAAAGGAAATTGATAAGTTAACCTGCACAATCATGGATTCTATCATCTCTAACAATATCATATTGCTTTTTACTATAACACCACGATGCTGAGGTGTTTAAGGAATGCTCAAATGTTGAATTATACTCTTTCATTACACGGATCCTTAATCTGATCTGATAGATATTCACATTATCTATCCATTCGATTCTCTAATCTGCTTATATAATAACACTCAAGTGTTTTCAAACTTACGAGAAATCAAATAAACACAACCAAATAGTGTGAAGTCATCTATGAATGTAATGAAACATAAAATTTCATATCTTCCTGCCTTCAAACTCATTGATTCACAAATGTCCGAATGGACTAACAATAATGGAATTCAGCCCAAATGATTTTCTCATTATTTTGCAAACGTGACAATATTCAACTTAATAGTTAAATATTTGTCCTTTATATTGCAAAAATATAAAACCATTTACAAACTGTCCAGAAACAATACATGTCATTCAAGGATAAATTTACCTTGTCTTTCTGAAAGTTAAAAAACATAGCCAAGTTCTAAAAAAACAAGAACAGATAAGATTCCGTCGTACTTCAGGCATACAGAGAACATCACACAAAATAATAGTTCGGCTACTTTGTGACTTTAATTTACAAGTGCCTATTTCTCTAACCTCTATTTTTTGTATTGTTCTCCACATCGATCTATCTCCGACTAGGAGGCATTTGACGAAAATTTGCAAGTGTCTCTTAGTCTGTTGTTATCTCCAGATTTATTCTTTTGTGATCTTTCTCAATTCTCCTTTCCTTTTTTACTTTCGTTCTAGTCCCTTGCACACTTAAAGTTCGAAACTTTATTCAGAACTAGACTCTGCAACAAAAGTATCAGTTGGGGATCTTGCAGTACCAAACCACTCATCCTCAAGCTCAACGTGATGAGCAACATTCAAAAGAGTCTTCACTATCATTGTGAGCCAACCTGACTTTTTGGTGCTCCCACTTGGTAGGAAATGATCAGATCAAGATTTGAACTTTCTATTTATTCGAGATGACATGACTAGCTGACTACCATTCTCTAATTATGTTAAACATAATCCTTAAATACTGTTTGATACTATGACAATATTATTTTTCATAGATATCAAATATTATGGTCATTTGTCTAACATGAGTCACGGTGCCTCCATATTTTACCATGAGGTATACCCAAATATCATGAGCAGTGACATATTGCTCACACTTGGGTATCATGCCATCAATCATAGAGCTAACTAGGGTTGCACGAACAGTAGAATCTATCATTTTCCATGCTTGGTAAACCTCTTATTCTCTCTTCTACAAAACAGTATTGCCCATACCAAGGTCCTCCATGACATGCTTGATACCTTCCAAGATATCATATTCTTTTATTACATTTCGCATTTTACGATATCATATCTCATGATTGTCGTCATTCAATTTGTTATCTTAATTCAAGTCCCTAATAATGGACTTCGATACTATATTTTGGTTTTCTAAAAGGGTGGACACTAATACTCATATTATATACATAATTTTGTATTTCAAAAATTAACATTCATAACAGGTCAACATTAGGTATAGAATCGAAAGTTCACGACATTCCCGATCATCGTCTATGATCCTAATGCATTACCATCATAAATTCAATTTGAAACTACAAAATTCAATAGATTTTATATGAGAATTACTCAAATTCTATCAACCAAAAAAACCTCCTACTTAAATACACAAAGTATTTAAATAACATTACAATTTTGGATGAAAATTACTCAAATTCTATCAATCCAAAATTTTCATTTAAATACATAAAGTATTTAAATAACATTTTAATTTCGGATGAGAATTACTCAACTTTTACCAATTCAAAATTTTCTGTTAATGAATCCTAGTTTTCTTTTGCTTACATGATCATACACTTTAATAAATAAAGCCAACAATTGCTAAAAAGAAACTTTTCATAAAAAAAAAAAAAAATTCCTCTATTACATGATCATGCTCATAGCCAACAATCATAACATGCAAAAAAAAAAAAAACATATGAATAAATTATCTCGTTTGAGACAAATCCATTCAGGATATCATATTTACAATTCTCTTAGATAGTCTATCTCTGGGAGCAAATCTCTTGATGGCTCAAGGAGAACTATTTATATTTTGGGATAATCTTTTCTTTATTTGGCTCTCTATATTTTTTACTTCCCACTTTTCTATTAATAACGGCCTCACATCATCCAAATCATGTGCTCATTCTCAATAAGCAACTCATCAATTATGCTAGGCCAATATGGAGGCAGAGAGTTTCTCAGTATGTACACGCCATCCCCTCAAAAGGCATGACCTAATTAAATAAGCTCCAAGCATTTTACTTCCATAATATCCAGATGATCCAGCAAAGTATGAGATGGATCCATTTTGTAAGTCAACATTTGACCCATCTTCATCAAACGCTTTGTACTTCTCAGATCTCTTTCCCTCCCCTAGAGGCCCGAAAGACTTTTAAAAAGATATCCGATTATCACCATTTTCCTTGAAAATGGGAACAATATTAGGATTGACACGAAGCCAACCACAATATTCCAACAAATCTCAGAAATTTTAATTTCAAAAATATTTGCTCAAATTTCAAATAATTTTATATTAGAAAAACTAATTTTCGAACATAAATAATTGAGGCAAAAATTCAAACAAATAGTGAGTGAAAAACAAATCTTCACCCAGATTCCCAAAATTAAGAAAATAATTTTCTTAACACATATAAAAATTTTTAGAATTTTTTGCGCACAGAAATAATTTTTCTGTAAGTTTAAATAATTTATGAGTTTAAAATTAATAAAAATTATTTTTCCATTTTGAAAAATAAATTAAAATTATAGAAAAGTCCGAAGGTAGTAAATAATTATTCTGGAGAAAATTTCAGCCTAAACGGGGCCTTCATCGGCCCCCACGCGCCGCCAGAGTGGACTGTCCAAAATGGATACACGTCCACTCTCCTTGGGAGGTGCGTGACATACATGCGCCCCCTTGCAGGCGTCGGATGGCTTCGAAATTTTAACTACACCCCCATTTTCAATGTCTCTGAGTTCAATGGTGCTTTCAGATTTTTAATCGGAGATCTCTACCCTAGAGGGTGGATCTCACTTGTCGCTGCCGAGAGTGGGATTGGCCTAGCACTGTTCATCTTCTTCTCCAAATTTCTGGTTTTCGATCCAAATTTCGAATAGTCAAATATCTCTCAATTTTAAACCATTTTTCGCGTTCTTTATATGGTTGGAAAGCATTTTTCAAGAGAAATCTAACCGTATAAATTTCATATCACGAAATACAGTATTTTTATAGATCCGAGAATATTAAGTTTCGGTTAGGGTTTGCTATATCTCATAATGTACTCATCAGATGCATACAAAATTTTGTAGATTTTCTCCTCATAAAACAAGCATCCTACTATATAAAATTGAGAGCATTACATTAAACCATTTTCAAGTTGCTATTAATGAATGTTGAAAATTATTTTAGACATTTTATTTTTAATACCTAACTAAAGAGGCAGGAAACACTCTAAATGGCTCGATACCAATGAAGGTTTTCATATAAACCAACAAACAATTTTTTTTCATACGAAAATTCATGGATCTAATTGGATTAGAATCACTTATCTCTTTCCGATGGTTGAGTATTCTAGGTTGAGAAAATGTCACGTAAATTGGGTCACTTTCTATGTTCCACAATTCTAATGCCTTTAGTGGTAATGATCAACAAATTCAAATCCTTCTTCAAGGTTTCTCCTTTTTTGTTTCTCAAATGTGAATACTCTGTCTCTTCTACATTCTCTTTCTTCCAAAACCAAAAGGAAAATGGCCTCTGTCTTCCTTTTTTTGTGTGTTCATATCACCCAAAAAGAAAGTGAGAAAATGTGCATCTCAAAAAACCAGAGAGAGTGGGAGGTTTTCCTTCCCATCTGGTACACGTGAGGGAGTTGAGGGATGGTTTTTTTCAATAACCACTCCCTCCCTCACATTTAAACATTTAAATGTTGGAGCAGGTCTACCCTCATGGGCAGACCCGCCTCCATTTTCCAACACTCAATGTCATGGAAGAAGTAGGCGATATGAAGCTAGTTATGCTGACAAGATCCCATCTCTTGATGAGTGGACTCACATTTTTTATCAAGTTCCACTCGTTGAAGAAAGCCTCCCCCCTGGAGACAAATTAGTGGAATATTTCACGGCTAGCAGCACCTTCTTGCGCTCTCTAGCTGCACACAGTCCTTGAGTTTGATAATAAGACTGTTTCTTTTGTGCTTCTCTTTTCCATTTCTCTAGAAACTAGTTTCCAGGTTACAAATTGGTTTGTTTGATTTGGTAGGGTGGAAGTACACAATAAACAACTTGGTTTTTTAAGAATGATTTTTCCTTCATTTTTTTTTAAATAAATAGAACACAATAGAAAATATAAATTAAGTAGCCACCTCCAAGAGCGAAGACCTTGTCCCAAATAATAATTCAAATAACATGAAATTCTGCTTTACACAATGGGTTGGGCTTTGAATCAAATTATTCTTTCAATTACCAAGGCACAAAAAGAAAAGGACGAAAATAAAAGCAATTCGACCAGATCCACATTAAATATTTTATCTTATAAATGCTGTTGGTGGTCAGGGACAGGAGCTTTCCTAATATAATTTTATTAGCTTAGGTGATTTTCCTCGAGGAGGGTAATGTTGGGCTTTGTAGTCTAGTGCGTAGTTTAATGAGTTCATTGGCATCCGATACCCAAAGTTGGTAGAGGATTCTTACAAAGCCAGCCTGACATACATTTAATCTTTCTTTCTATACATGAAGCTATCATGAAAAAGACAAATGCTCAGATGCAGGGTTTTTATTTTAACATATATATAGTCATTATCCAGCTGAGTATTAGTTTTTGTCTTTACCCTACCTGCAGCTCATAAAAGCTTCACTCTCTCTCTCTATCTCTCTCTTTATCAATGACATTGATTAAAAGAATCAAGAGAACCCAGATGCATAATCATGGAATACAATTGAAAAATGTCGCTAAGGAGTGAGACAAAATTTAATTAAATGACTTTTAACACAAGAAAGAAAAAATAATCATTCGACACCAGTTGGCCATATATATAAGTTTAATTTGTTATTGGGCTCAATTTTTCTGCGTGTCGTAAATAAAAATAGACAATAATTTGGGTAAGACATACATATACAATCATAGAATACCTAAATTTTTTAGTCATGAATTGTAAATTTATGTGACTACGACCCCTAGTTTTCTAGGTATTTCTTACCAAACCTTTTATGTGGTTTGTCTCTTGAGTCTTGTCATCACTCGATTTCTTGATCCGACTTCAAAAATTAACAAATTGTTTTTCGGCTGCGGGTATTTTTCCAAATTCTTTAATAATTAGAAACAAAATGAATCAAAATTACATGTGCTAGTGCTACGCTTGATGATTTCATTCCTAAAATCAGCATTTTTATTCATATTGAAGTTATACCATACATTTTACGTGCTCTCTTTGAACAATTTATAACTAGCAACTTTTCAAAATCGTTGTCAATCAATATTGCTTTGACTGAATTAGGATGGCAATATATTTGGCTTAGTTGTGCCCGTGTCAGTGGTTGCATCTTTCTGCACCGAACATGAATTCAAATTTATGTAATTCCAATTATCCTTTGGAGTGAACCAAAGTCCTATTTGCTAACAAGGAGAGTTTACGTATATTACAAAATTAAAGTCTATACTGATAATAACTTTTATTGTTGGTTATTTTTAGTGATGGTTTTTTATATCCTATAGAGACATTTTTTAAGAAACCGTCAAGAAATGCATATATTTTCTAATAGTATAAATTATCTGTCAAGAAACGTTTATCAACCGTCACCGTCAATAAAAATAATTGAGAGCATTAAGACATGCAACATAAGACATGCAATATAAGCTGTTGCATATGACTAATGATATGAAATTGAATTCCTCTTTTATCTGTAATATATGGGAAAATATGATAAAAAAAACCCGCTAAGAATCTTGTCTCCACAACCGCCACCCAAATCAGAGCACCTCCTTCTAGCTCCTTTGAACAAACCTCTCCTGCCTACCCATTTGTTGTCAGATACAATACTGTGCATTCGTCCAACTTTCACTCTACAATCGGGACATCCACAGTATTGTATTATAATCCGTCTCAAAATTTGATACTTAGGCAAATCGTCAAGGGGAGTTTTGGAGTTTTGTTCCTATATAATAGGTTAATAGATTAATGAACTCAATTTTGGGTCTTTATTTTGCCCCTTTGGGTTTGAATCCGGTATCCCTCTTTGAATCTGGCATTATATTTATTGATAGGTTTTGTTATAAAAAGTGAGAAATTATTGAGATTGCTGAAAAATTAGGTTTTGATGATTAAAATTTTAGTGAAAGATTTAAATATATCTAGAAATTAAGTTAAGGTGCAAAGAGAAAGCTGAATGGACTATTAGCTCGCACAGCATGCTGCCTGCATGCATTGACGATAGGAATGTTAGCCTGTACGGCATGCTGCCTGCATGTGTGGGCAACCATGGAAACAAGGCGTGGCATGCTGCCTGCATGTGCTGGCAGCCTCGCAAGCAAGGTGTAGCATGCCACCTGCATACACCGGCAGCTACGCATTGCTTGTACGGGAGCCCTCAAGAGCACGTGGTAGCCTTTGCCTTGCACACGCGAGTGCCCGCAATAGCCCGTGCCTTGCACGTGCGAGTGCCTGTAGCTTGCGCGTGCGGGTGCCCATAGGTACATGCGGTAGCCCATGCCTTGCATGCGTAGGTGCCCACGCGGGTGCATAGTTATTTTTCTCTCTCTCTCTCTACATAAATTTTTCAAATTGCGGTGACAGTAAATTCCCACCTCGGCAATGGATAGTAAAGTATGGTAATATTATTATATATCGGAGTTGTGATAGCTAATGATAAAATTACGATAACAAGTAGTAACTCTGTGATAAAAGGGGATAAAATTACCAAAACTGGTGGTAAGTTTGTGCTTGGTAAGGTTGGGAAACATCCATGGTAATGGTAACACTATAACATGTAGTAATCCATGCTAATGTTAACACTCGGTGCGCAATGGTAAGATTATTAATATAGGTTATTAGTTTTACCATGGTAATGCTGTGCAATTAGATTATTATTGTTATTGATAAGTTAAAAAAAATTGTTTCAAATGAGATTGTTATTATAGAACCTGTATACAGTCAATTGGTTTTACTTCTTAAAGGATAAGATGAAGTTTTTTTTTTCACAATTTTCCATCCACTCGTTCTGATTCTGGTTTTGTTACTTTTCTATGCATCTCCTGCTTCATCGTGGACATGATCTCAGGACGGACTGCATTATATTCTGATATTAGAAGTTTGAGAAAATATTCTTTCCTAAAAAATTAACATCTAGAAATAATAACATTTGAACCCATTATAATTAAAATACAAAGAATGTGAGGATAATGAGAATTATAGTTACAATGGTTTCTAACAACATATTTCTTGAATTGATGGATTTATGAACATTCTTGGTTCCTATATATCTTGAAACCTCATAATGAATATTCCACAATCATTCTTGATATGTTCAGATTATTTTATGTACTTCTGAAGATGTATTAGAGGTGGTGGTATATTCATGGCTATGAAATAACTTATGTGTTAGCCTGCTGTAGAAGTTCAACAGAGACAATTTCAAAGATACATAACAAATTTTCTTAAGTTCTCTCAATGCAGTCCTTTTGAAAGAAAAATTTAACAAAAATATCAATGGTTATAATTGGATAAAATTTGATATTTAAGTATATCAAGCAATTACCATCAAAGTTTGCAAATAGTCATCTTCATTGTTACTAAAGTGAGAACTTGAGTCGAGGAGGTACATGATTTGCTCATCTAGATGAAGAGCGTAACAAAACTAGTGTTCTTTGAAAATGACAGGAATGAAAACCTATTGTGGAAATAAATATATATTAATGCTAAAATATTTAATACTAAAGTGAGGGTTACTATAAACCACTAGATTGCACAATTGAAACTGAAAAGTACAAAACTCACTCAATTGCACAATTAAAACTGGAATCCAAGTGCTTTTTCAGGAAAACAATTCTCAACCATCAAAATATCTGAGTCGCTTTACTCACTTGTTTGTTGGCATCCAAACCAAATGCAAAAACTATAGACATCTGCATTATACCATTATAGTAAAACAAGGTAAGACGATTAATATTATCATACATTGCAAGAAGACATGTGAAAGAAACATGGTTATATTTGTGTAGAGACTTGGTGAGATTATTAGATTATTTTAGGATTATTTTTAGATTTAGAGTTTACTTAAATTGTCATTGTCTGAATCTAATTTTGTGAACAATATATGGTAATATTTGTTGACTTTATAGTGAAACAAAGTTTACTTTATAGTGAAAGATGAAGAATATTTATTGAAAAACAAATTGGAAGAACACATCTGGAGAAGGGAGATAGAGGCTTTGGGCAGTAGGTGTTGAGGAACAGGATGTAGCAATCTATCATCTGCTAAGATTTAGTTTTATGTAAGTGTAATGTTAAAAATTAAAAAAAATATCAATACTTATTCATATATTTTTACTAATGTGTTGATCTAGTGACGGGGCATCAACTCGTAAGCATCACTCCAAGTCATATAATTTCCATTAATATAATACAAAATTGTTTTGTCGATTGTAAAAAAAAAAAGTGGATTTAGTAGATTTAGTAACAACATGTAGCACTAATAGCACTAATAATAAATGTAGCACTCATAAAGAAGTCAAACACTGTTTTCTTGGTGGTAAGTGTGTGATAACAGCTAGTAAATTTCTTATACATACCTATTTTCTTCTGCACCGGCTCTGAAATCCTTCTGCCTAGGCTATAATAGATTTTAGTTTCTTGATTTCTTTGCTTTTGTTAACACTTGAAGATTCCTTCATAACTTTATTTAACAACAAACCCTATAATACAATATATGATTAATATAACTCAACTCATTAGAATTTATACTTATAACTATAAAGTAATTTATATTTACACACTCGAATACAAATCTCCGATTGACTCAATCGGTCATCCAATACCAAATGGATAGTTTCTTTTTGTGACCACCTAGATCACCAACCCTAACCTTCTCAAAGTAAAAGATCTACGCACAAGTGACCAACATTATTAATGGGTAAATGGCAATGAATATGTTTAATATAAAATAAAATATTGAAAACATACTATGAATAAAAATAAATAACCACCAATTCCTCTCTTCTTCCTCTCTTCCTCCTCTCTTCATAAGACCATTAACTTGGCACATCTTATCAGCTAACCATTGTAATACAATTTTGGCCCAATTATATTGGGCAGCATTGTCGACATCAACGGTGGCCGGGAGGTATCTGGAAGTAGGGAACACATTCGTCGTCAGACATAGAATGCATCTAAGGAGGAACAACAAGAAGCATCGTTTAAACATATGGGAGGAGGCATTTGTAGTCTACATCTCTTTTTTTAGCTGGGTATGCTTTAATTTGGAGAAGTACTTCCTTATTTGTGAGGATTCGATCACAAAAGATGAACTGCCTAGAATATCACGTCCGGTGTAGGGGATTTCTAAGATTTTCCCTACTTCTTTAGGTGTAAGCCAAAAGTTCTAATTTGGATTGATGCAAAGATATTTTTCCAATGGTTCAAATTTTATTACCAGTTCTTCACATAACTTTCTGCTGAGTGTGTCACAGCTAAGTTTCAAAAGTTTGCTGAATCTCATATCTTTAACTACACATTTCATCTCATCACTGAGGGAAGAAACCAGTGCCTTTACTTGGTTAGGAGAGCAATTTATCTGAATTAATGTCACTAGCTTCCTTACCCTAAGTAATTCTTTCGTTTGCTTAGCTACTTTGTTGTACTTCTCCCTATCATCTTCATTTTGTTCCCTCCATTTTTGAACACATTCAATTTATTCCACATAAATGTACATAATGTTATTAACACTACATAATGATACATAACATGAAAACTGATCATGTAATAGGAATATACTACCATCACATACAGAAATTGAGACCCACCGGTCGATTTGACTTTGTTCTTCGAAAAGAATTCTTTTCTACAATATGATCAATAAGATTTAACTCATTACAATATTCTAAAATTGGGAACAAATATTCAGAAATCGGGACCAAAACAATACTCAAAATTTGAAACCAAAATAGAGAATAGAGTAACAATTTATTTATATTAGAAAGCGCTACCAGAACTTTAAACTAAAGATCTAAACATTGTTGCACAAAAAATGTTAAAAATTGTTTATATTAAAAAACACTAAACTAAATTTATACCCAGAACACTAAACGAAAAAACAATAGACTGAAAAATACTAAACCTGTGTTGCATAAACATCGTTAATTACTATATCTAAACTCATTAAACTCATTATTTCACAATCATTGTTAACCGCTACATTTAAACCTATTCGTTAAACAGATGTTGAAAGTTATATAGAAATTGAACTGAACAACTTGTACCCAGAAAGATATTTCACTAATACAATATGATCTTTCTCCCAATCATGAAGAAAGGATGTAGAAGCCTTATATTTCTCATTGTTGGAAGACCTACTGGTTCGATCTTTCTTTCCCATTTCTGGCTCTGTCTTCGAAATCTTCTTACAAAACGATTCACCACTGAAAGTTTTAAAAAAAAAATGATTCACTGTCAAAAGCTTCTCAAAAATGGGATTCGCCGTCTGTCTTTTTAGAAATGTGTTTTGCTAAAGTTTTAGATATTTCTTCTATTTGAAAAACTAACTTCCCTCCTTCAACTCTTGTTCACGCCAACCGGTGGATGGACCTTTCATAATGCCAAATGTTGGATTAGTGTGATATACTTGCATCCAACCAATGCTCCCATCCAACCAATTACCCAGCCATTGGATCAAATGCAGTGCGATATCATTTAAGAGTTTGCCCCAACCATTGGATGAAATGTTATTTACCAGATTTAGGATTGACAATGTGGCAGAAAAGAACCAATTTGGGATTGCTTTCGTGGCATATAAATGCCCCATTGATTTTCCAATGTCAATGTTACATTACTATTTATAATGTTATAATGCTAAACTACATTACTATTTGTAATGCTAGCCGTTGGACCAATTTAGGATACGCTCAAGCACCATTGTAATCCACCCTCGGATCAAGTGGCATCGTAGTTCTTTCATGCTTTGGATGAATGAAGGAAGTTATTTAAATGTAATGACACTATGTTACATGTTACTTATAACAATTCATTGACCAATTGGACACCAATTAATACATACTATAGTGCTAGAATTTGACAGACAATTCATTTACCAATTGGATATTTTGACCAATTGTTACATAATATAATATTACAGTATAAAATTATGACAATTTATACATTAGAAAAATAATAGTACATAATGAGATTATGTTTAATTAATTATCAATATTAATTACATGATATCAATATTAATAATTATATAAAATTAGTAATGAAGAATAATTACATATTATCAATAATTTCAATTATATAAAATTAGTAATGAAGAATAATTATATAAAATTATAATAATAATTTAATGAATCTTACATTATTATCAATAATTACATAAAATTACTTTTAGTAATGTTATCTAATGTAATTATTAATATTCTCACAAATTATTTTGTGGTAAGTGTTATCATGTATGGTAGGTATTATCATGGTAAGTGTTATCATACAATAGATAAATTTTATCATGCATGGTGAGTGTTATCATAATAAGTGTTATCATACAACTATTACATTTTATCATTTTTTATTTCCATTACAGTTCTAATTTTTTTCTAATTTTTTGTTTTAGTCATAAATTTAATGTAACATTTTCAAAATCCATCAATTTTTTCTTTTGCGCTTTTTTTCATGCCTTCTTAGTTTTGCATTTTTTTTATACTAGCCCTTTTTCTCCCACCTCAATTTTTTTATATTTTTAATCAATACCGCTACACTCTATTCCGTTGAAAAAATCACTTACTACATTTCATTTCATTTCATATAACTTTTACTATTTATTACCTTACTATTACTACATTTACTATATAGCTATATAGCGCATGTCTGTATGGTCCTTACCATAAACTCTATGTTATATTGATTATGTTCATTTGATTAATCACATGACAATTCAATATAAAGTTATTAGTATTATTAATTTAAATAGTATAAAATTATTAATATTATCAATTTATATGAAATTAGCATTTTATATAATATGGTGTTATAGTTTTGAAAATTCATCGACCAATTATCAGATAATATAGTATTATAATTTGACATTAGTAATTATTTGATATTAGTAATAGAATATGATTATTGAAATTAGTAAATAGTATTATTAGTAATATTAATATTGATAATTAATTAAGTTGTATAGGATAATAATATTAAATTATAGTAATATAATGTTAATCAAATAAAATTGATAATCATTATTATAATAAATTTATAAATTTATATTATGAAACAATATAACTTATTGCCATTTGTTAGTTGATATACATTTATTACTATGTTACCATGGTTACCATTTTTTTACTATTTTTGGTTAAAAAACACTTGATACAAATTTTACATAATTATTGCTTTACCAATTGTTATGTCTATTTATTCTTTGTTAGTATAATAAAAGTACAAGTTGAGTTTATATTTGTTATTGGTTATAGATCACTTATTATCATATTTTACCATTGTTACCATATTACAATATAAATAGAGAATAAATGTAATTCTTACCATTTGCTACCATTTGTAAGAAGAGGAAGTAGTTGTTATTACTATTTCTTACTACTTGTTACCATACCACATCACAATACATGATACGAAGAAGAAAAATGAAAATAGAGTGATTAAAAGTATAAAAATATATCCATCTCTTATCCATTGCAAAAATAAAACAGAGAAATAAATGAAATATGAGAAGAGACAAGTAAATGAAATAAAGAGAGAATGACAGAAGGTGAAAGATTAATTAATAGAGAATATTTTCTTGATGGTAGCAAAATCTAAATATTCAACAAAACCAATATTTAATAGTATTAGCGCCAAACTTTTAGCGCCTCTTTATTTGGCGCCAAATACGAAAGAGAAGGAGAAGGAAGTGGGAGGAAGCACTAAAAAAAATGCACAATTTACCCGTGACCCCTTTATCAGCGGCTAGGACAACTGCTTGTCTCATACAAATCGACAGAGGACGACTCATCTCCATACAAATCAACGAAGATTTTTCTCTCTTCGGCCCATCTCACTGGTTCATCTTCTCTCCCTCTCTCTTCTCTTCTCCACCTTTCTTTTGATCTTTTCTCCGAAGCATTGATCTGATAGTTTCTTCGTCGATTTAGATCTTACTATATTTTCTTCTCTTCGATTTGTTCTTTGATTATGTTCTATCGTATATTTTTTCTCTCTCATGTCCGTAACTGTGATTTATCTCAATAAAACAATTTTTTCTTTATTTTCGATTGTCCGTTCTATTTTTTTCGTTGGTCTCTACAGACACACTCTTTCTCCCCGCTTGCGAGTCAACGTTTAGGGCCTTTCAAAGGTCAAATCTGCTTCACCCTTCTCTTTTTTTTACATTCACATATGTTATAAATAAAGCACCATTTTCGTCTATATTTTAGCTATATCATTCATTTTTTTTATGATTAACTAATCATTGATAATTTCTTTTATGGCTAACTATATTTTCTTGGTTTTTGTTTACGGGGAAGGATTAAGACGAAAATATGAAATTTTATATGTAGAGTTAAGTCTCCCATATTTTAAAGAGAAAATATGATTTCTATTTCAGTCTCTATGTAATAATTGATACATGATTTAAAGTGAAAATTTTCATAGTGATGTTCACCGAAAAGATCTTGGGTAGTCTCATTTATGGTTGTTAATCAACAAAACTTCCATCCTATAATGAGCCGTCAGCTGTAATATATGTTTTCATTTTTCAATATTTTGTTTGGTACTTTTTATGGAGGAATTATAGAACGATGTTTCATTTAACATGAGAAGTATCGCAATATAACTCTTTTTGCACTCTTTCTTATACCAAATCTTGAGTTAGTTGCCAATTTCAAGCATTGTAACAACTCTTGTTATGCTATAAACTGTTCCAGGCTTTTATATTACTAGTGTGGTGGTAAAGGTGGCCAGCCAAGTGAAGGAATCAACAGTTGGCAATGAATTCTACGATGATATCAGTGAGAAAGAATTGAAGCATCCCAAGCAATTTGACTCCTTAGCTGAGTACGCTGTTGAGTACAGCTGTCCAGGCATGCATATGCATGCATTATCACATGCACGGCACAGCCATGCTAGATTCCACGGTATAGCAGTCCAGGCGTACCCATGTATGTATTATTGTATGAGTGGCACAGCCGCGCTTGCCTCCGCAGTACAGCCGTCCAGGCGTATCTACGTATGCATTATTGCATAAGCGGCATAGTCGCGCTTGCCTCCACGATACAACCGTCTAGACCTGAAAACGCATGATAGTAATATTTAATATGTAAGCACAATAAAATATAGTAACATTTCCTATAAAACAGTAACATTTACTATTATAATAAAGGAAGTGAAATATAGTAAATTTATTTGTCTTAAAAAGATAGTAACATTTACTATTAAATTAACTACAATAGTACGATTAACAAATAATAACATATAGTAATATTTACTATATAACCATAATAAAATATATAGTAACATTTATTATAAAAACTGCAATAAACCGTCGGCATGAACCATGAACCGCTGGTTTTAACATTAATTTATTTTAATTTACATTTAATTTAATAATATACCATTTTAGCATTTCAATTTTAGCATTTCAACAAGAACTCCATAGTAATATTTACTATTAAACTAATTACGATAGCCAAATTAACAAATAATAATATATAATAACATTTACTATATAATTACAACAAAATATAATAACATTTACTATATTTTAGTAACATTTACTATTATAATAACCGATATGAAAGATAGTAAATTTATTTCTTTCATGATAAAAGGATAGTAACATTTACTATTAAACTAACTACAATAGTTCAATTAACAGATAATAACATATTGTAACATTTAATATATAACTATAATAAAATATAATAAGATTTACTATAAAAACTACCATGAACCGCCGGCATGAGGCATAAACCGCTGGTTTTAAAATTAATTTATTTTAATTCACATTTAATTTAACAATATACCATTATAACATTTCAATTTTAGCATTTCAACGAGACTCCATAATAACATTTACTATTAACTTAATCACAATAGCATAATTAACAAATAATAACATATAATAACATTTACTATATAACTATAATACAATATAGTAACATTTACTATAAAATTATTATAATAATGGATGTGAAAGATAGTAAATTTATTTCTCTCATGATAAAAATATAGTAACATTTATTATTAAACTAATCACAATAGTACAAATAACTGATAATAACATATAGTAATATTTATTATATAACCACAATAAAATATAGTAACATTTACTACAAAAACTATAATAAACTGTCGGCATGAGGTATGAACCGCCGGTTTTAACATGAATTTATTTTAATTCACATTTAATTTAATAATATACCATTTTAACATTTTAACGAGAACTGCATAGTAATATTTATTATTAAATTAACTACAATAGACAAATTTATAGATAATAGTATATATTAATATTTATTATGTAATCACAAAAAAATATAGTAATATTTACTCTAAAATTATTATAATAATGGATGGATGTGAAAAATAGTAAATTTATTTCGCTCATGATAAAAGTATAGTAATATTTACTATTAAATTAATCACAATAGTTTAATTAACAAATAATAATATATAGTAACATTTACTATGTAATCCCAATAAAATATAGTAATATTTACTATATAATCATAATAAAATATAGTAATATTTACTATAAAAACTATAATGAACTGCCAGTATGAGGCATGAATCGCCGATTTTAACATTAATTTATTTTAATTCACATTTAATTTAACAATATACCATTATAACATTTCAATTTTAGCATTTCAACGAGAACTTCATAGTAACATTTACTATCAAGCTAACCACAATAGCCAAATTAACAGATAATAACTTATAATAATATTTACTATATAAAAACAACAAAATATAGTAACATTTACTATTATAATAACGGATATAAAATATAGTAAATTTATTTCTCTCATGATAACAGGATAATAGCATTTACTATTAAGTTAATCACAATGGTCCAATTAAGATAATAGCATATAATAACATTTATTATGTAATCACAATAAAATATAGTAACATTTACTATAAAAACTACAATGAATGGCCGACATGAGGCATGAACCGTCGGTTTTAACATTAATTTATTTTAATTTACAATTAATTTAACAATATACTATTTTATCATTTAAATTTTAGTATTTCAACGAGAACTCCAAAATAACAGTTACTATTAAGCTAATCACAATAACCAAATTAATAGATAATAACGTATAATCACATTGACTATATAATTATAATAAAATATAGTAATATTTATCATATTTTAGTAACATTTACTATTATAATAACGGATATGAAATATAATAAATTTGTTTTTCTCATGATAAAAGAATTGTAATATTCACTATTAAATTAACCACAATAGTTCAATTAACAGATAATAACATATAGTAACATTTAAAATGTAATCACAATAAAATATAATAACATTTACTATAAAAACTATAATAAACCGCCAGCATGAGGCATAAACCGCCGGTTTTAATATTAATTTATTTTAATTCATATTTAATTTAAAAATATACCATTTTAATATTTCAATTTTAACATTTCAACGAGAACTCCATAGTAGCATTTACTATTAAACTAATCTCAATAGTCAAATTAACAGATAATAACATGTAGTAATATTTACTATATAATCACAATAAAATATAGTAACATTTACTATAAAATAGTAACATTTACTATTATAATAACGGATGTGAAAGGTATCAAATATATATTTCTCTCATGATAAAAGGATTGTAATATTGACTATTAAGTTAACCCAATAGTCCAATTAACAGATAATAACATATAGTAACATTTACTATATAATTATAATAAAATATAATTGCATTTATTATAAAATAGTAACATTTACTATTATTATAACGGATGTAAAAAATATCAAATTTATTTATCTCTCATGATAAAATGATTGTAACATTTACTATTAAACTAACCACAATAGTTGAATTAATAGATAATAAGATATAGTAACAAATACTATGTAACCATAATAAAATATAGTAACATTTAGTATTATAATAACGGATGTGAAAAATAATAAATTGATTTGTCTCTCATGATTAAAGGATAGTAACATTTACTATTAATCTAAGCACAATAATCAAATTCACAGATAATAAGATATAGTAACAATTACTATATAACCACGATAAAATATAGTAACATTTACTATTATAATAACAAATGTAAAATATAGTAAATTTATTTATCTTTCATGATAAAAGGATAGAATATTAACTATTAAGTTAATCACAATTGTCGAATTAACATAAACCACAATAAATTATAGTAACATTCACTTACATACATACCCAATAAACCTCCAACACTCTTCTAAATGTTAATTTACATATTTTACACTAATCATACCTTAAATATCCTATACTTTCATATTTACCGCAACTTACCATATTCTACATATTCTACAGTTACCTACCTTACATCTCTACACTTTTCATACCTTACATTTTTTACACTTACCGCTATTTATCATATCCTTTTATACTTACCATTCCTTACTATATTCACCAATTATCACAACCGCTGTACATATAGCATTTTTATACAGACACCTTTCAAAATCGTGACTACAAAACCTATATTTTGCCATCACAACTTATAGCCGTAAGGATTGGGGTATGTAAATTCAAACGTCCTTATATCCGTAAGTATAGAGTCTTGTTTATACAAACGGTTTGCTATCTTTATCCATGGTTCAAATTGTTTTATTGACGACCTATACTATTTCTGACAGTTTCAACCATAACCGTGTGTATAGTTTCAAAAAACCGTCAATAATACTTATCGACAGTAAATGTTACCATCGGCATAATGCTTTTATTTTGTAGTGTCACTTTAGTACTTGATTTTTATTAGCAATTTTTTAATTGAAGTATTTTTTTGACTTCTTGTTTGTTTAATCATTTGGACTTGTGCAATGTGTGTGTTGTGTATGCTTTGAGTTTTATTACTCCATTCGATTTGGGCATTGGCCCCTCAAAAGAAAAAAAAAAGAAGAAGAAGGGAGAAAAGAAAGGAGAGAGGAGAGAGAGATAGAGAGAGAGAAAGAGGGACAGATTTGGGCACTGGGCATGGGCATAGGCCACTTGTCATGAAATGAAGTACCTTATGATCGCTTGCAACCCCATTATAAACCACATCCCACGATTCTCATTTTTATCGTTGTTAATGAGATTAGTGAATCGTGGATGTTCGATTTTCTAAGCATTGCTATTTAGGGGGAAAAAAAGCACTTTCCCAATGGGGAATATCTTGAAAAATTACTTGCAAAAATAAAAAGCCCATTGCCTTTATGAATGGAGGTGCATGGAGTTGGCGTTTGTAAGTCATGGTTGATTATTCTGCAAACCACAAAGAACACCAATTGTGGCTGTCCTTTTTTAGTGAAAGTTTTTAAACAAACCAAGAAACAAATTTTCACATGCAAAACCTTTCGAATCTAAATTAGATTAGAATCACTTATTTTTTTTCAACGGTTTGATATTTTAAGTTGAGAAGATGTCACGAAATTGGATTACCTTCTCTTGTTCACAATCCAAATGCCTTGGATCATTATCATGGATTTTGTCATATCCCATAATATCTTATGTCTTCTTAGTACAACACCACTTTACAAAGATGTATAAGAAATGATCAAATGTCGGATTATATCTCTTTTATTATATCGATTCTTAATTCGATCTGATAGATATTCATGCTATTTATTCATTCGATTATCTAGCTCGCTCATATAAGTCTAAAAAATTCGAGTATTTCAGACTTTGCAAAAAATCAAATAGACACGATTAAATCGCGTTAAATCATCTATGAACGTAATGAAATACAAAATTTCATGTCTTCTTGTCTTCATACTCATTGAACTACAAATGTCTAAATGGACTAACAGCAGTAGAATTCAATCCAAATGACTTTTCCAAATGATTTTCTCATCATTTTACAGACATGACAATGTTCAACTTAATAGTTAAATATTCGTCTATCATATTACAAAATTATAAAACTATTTACAAATTGTATAGAACCAACACATCATTCAAATGCAAATTCACTTTATCATTCTAAAAGCTTAAAATATAATCATATTTCAAAAAAGTATAAGAACATATATTAAATTTTGTTGAATTTCTAGCACATGGAGAACATCATGCACAATGAAAGTTTGGCAGGTTTGTAATTTCAATTTAAAAATACCAACTTCTCTAATCTCCATTCTTGCATTGTTCCCCACATAACTCAATCTCCTATCAAATGGCACTCGACGAAAAATTATCAAATGTCTGATAGTCTATTCTTATATCTAAAGTTATTCTTTTATGATCCATTTTCATTCTTGTTTCCTTTTTTGTTTTTGCTCTAGTACCTTTTATACTTTGAGTCTAAAACCCTTTTTGGAACTGACTCTGCAACAAAAGTATTAGTTGTGGATTTTGCAGCACCAAATAGTTTATCCTCAAACTCATGTGGCAAGCAACATCTGAAAAAGTCTTCATACTATTATTGTGAGTCAAACTGACTTTAGGTACTCCCACTTGGCTAGAAGGGATCAGATCCAGGTTTGAATTTTCTATTTATTAGAGAGGACATGACCAGTTGACTACCGTAGCTACCTTGCTTTTATTTAGTATCAAAATTTATGATCATGCGTCTAAGATGAGTCACTGATACGTCTATGTTTCTCCTTGAGATACACCCAATTGTCATGAACAGTCAAATATTGTCACACTTGGGTAATTAGGATTGCTCGAACAATGAAACCCTTTTCCACACCTGGTAAGCATCTTGTTCTCACCTTTGCAGAGCAGCATTGTCCACACCAAAATCTTACATGACATGTTTGATACCATCCAAGATATCTTATTCTTTCAACACATATCAAATTTTATGGCATCATATCTCATGAATATCGCCATTCAATTTGTCACCACTATTCAGTCCTCAATAGGGAACTTTGATACTATGGTTTGGATTTCTAAGAAGGTGAAAACTTATAGTAATACTCATATCATATACATAATTTTGTAATTCAAAATTAACAATCATTACAGGTCAACATCAGGTATAAAATTGAAAGTTCATTAAATTTCCAATCAACATCTTTGATTCTAATGCATTACCATCATAAATTTAATTTAAAATTATAAAATTCAATAGTTTTAGGTGAAAATTACTCAAATACTTCCAACCAAAAACCTCTCACTTAAATACACAAAATATTTAAATAATATTACAATTTTGGATGAAAATTACTCAAATTCTTTCAATTCAAAATTTTCATTTAAATATACAAAATATGTAAATACATTAGTTTTCTTTTGCATGCATGATCATATGGAAAATAACAAATATTTTCAATCATATTCTCAATAGAAACTTTATAAAAAATATCAAAAATTTCTAATATATAATCATATTTTGAACAACTAACTATAATATGTAAAAGAAAACATGTAAATTTATTATTTTAATTTACAATATGTCCATTTGATTAATCACATTCACCATCCCCTTTAATTGTGTATCCCTAAGAGGAAATTCTCTTTATAGTACGTGGGCTAGTGCTATTTATACTATGGGATACTTTTTCCTTCATTTCCGTTTCTAAATTCTTGACTCTTCACATTTTTATTAATATGGATTTTACATTGTCAAGAATAAGACATTTTCTCTCAGCGTTCATCTTATCCACCACGCCAACTCAATAAAAAGTTAGAGAATTTCTTAAAATATATACATCATCCTCCTAAAAAGGGTAACCTAATTTAAGAAGTTTCAGATAATTAAATATGAGATGAATCTATCATATAAATTAATATTGGATCCAATAGTATCATACGCTTTTGAACTTCTTAATACTCTAACTCTCACTCAGAAAGCTCCAATATTTTGTTCGAATACCATCATTACTCTTGAAAATGGGAACAATATTAGATTAGATATACTACCATCCATAATATTATAATAAATCTTAAAATATTTATTTTAAAGATATTTTCTCAAATTTCAAACAATTATATGTTAAAAAAACTAATTTTTGAATATAAATAAATGAGAAAATTTTCAAAACAAATGATGAGTGAAAAAAGAATCTTCACCCGGTTAGCCAAAATTAAGAAAATAATTTTCTCAACATATATAAAAATTTTCAGAATTTTTTTATATCGAAAATAATTTTTCTATAATTTTAAACAATTTCTAAATTTAAAAATTAATAAAAATTATTTTTCGACTTTGAAAAATAAATTAAAAATGACAGAAAAATCCGAAAGGACGAAAAATTGTTTCGGTGAAAATTCCGGCTGAAATGGGGTCTTCGCACTGTCAGAGTGGGCTGTCCATGATGGACACGCGCCCACTCTCCTTGGGTGGCACATGCATTTAACGTGCCGCCTTCCTAGTGGCGGATGATTCCGAAATTTTGGCTATCCCCATTTTTTATATCTTTGAATTCCACAAAATCTGGTTTTCGACCCAAACTTCGAGTGGGTATATCTCTCTCAATTCTTAAATGTTGGCTATGATGTACTCCTCAGATGCATACCAAATTTTACAGATTAAATTCTCATGCAACAAATATCTTACTATGTAAAATTGAGAGTATTTCATGAGACCTATGTGAAGTTGCCATTAATATACCATAAAAAATTATCACATTTTGCATTTTTTAATACCCAATAATGAGATAGGAAACACTCTAAATATCTCTGAAACAAATGAAAGTTTTTAAACAAACCAACAAACAATTTTTCAGACGTGAAAATTTTTGGATTTAAATTGAGTTAGAATCATTTGGCTCTTTTCGATGGTTGGATATTTGTGGAATGAGACTGACCAATTCCTCAAGCCCTCTCTCTTTGGCCATGAGAATGAAAAAAAAAAAAAAAAACTTTCTCTTTTCACTCTCTCTCAAAAAATGGCTTTTCACTTTGTCATATTCAAGCGAAAAATGTTGTCCATTACCCCTCTCATTTTTCTTCAATTCACGTACAAAATAATTTGGGGTGGTTTTGCTTTCCAAATGAGAGGTAGTTTTTAGGGGGATTGAGAGAGGAGTTTCTATTGGGTTGAGCTTTTGCTCTAATACCAATTTGTAGGAATGCAACTAGGTTAGAGAATAATCTATGTTTTTTGGAGATGAAGACCATATATGTAATACTCAAGTATATACTAGAAAGAGAGAGATTTCATTGGATACATATGATAGTGACTTCAACTCTCTTCAAAGACTACATAGAATGACTACCGATTTATAGTAACACTAAACCATACTAAGAGATACCTAGTATTCATATCATAACTCTTTGAGAACCTACATTTATGTGACATAAGAAAACTCATGACTCTTCATATGATCATAATAACTCTAGACTTTTGACATTCCTTTAGACTCTTTAAATTCTAAATTAATTATTCCAACATCACACCCCATTAATTTAGAATTTATTGCTGATAGATTCTTCAACTTCATCCATGAATATATCAAAGTTTTTTCTTCAAATTTTCATAGGCTTTTTGTAATCCGTCCAAGTCGTTTTTAACTTCACATAATTCTCTTTCATTCACATTTCGAATGACAACATTGTAAATACATTTCAAGTATCTTATTGCCCATAAAACTACTTCATTTTCAGTATCTTTCTTTGTATATGCCTTGAAGCCATATTGTTTATGTATTCCATATTTGTCTTCAAATATCACATTCGTAAGAAAATGTAGAAAATGATCTAGACCAAACTTTGCACATACGTACCTCGCTGTAGGCAAATTCAATTTCTTTTAGTAACTCCTCGAGTATTGGTTTGAATTGCACATTCATAAGATAATAGGCTTTTCATCCTCCAATCTTCAAAAGTTTCTTTTGTGTAGTTCTTCTCACAACTTACACCTTCTCAACAAGTTCTCTTTTCTACAAATTTGAATATTTCTTAATAACATCTTCTCAATAAATGATTTCTCAACGGATTCTGTTTTCTTCAAATCCGAAGATATCAACAATCTTTTCCTTTTGATCCTAGGGACACCAACCTAGGCACAGTCTCAACCAAGTTTGATACAACTTTCTCAAAAATCTCCCTAGCCTCTTTTAGTCTCTTTGGATTTTCTTCCCTTTCATAGGCCTCTCTTGGATCTTCAGGCTCTGATACCAATTTGTTGGGTTGAGCTCTTGCTCTGATACCAATTTATTGGGTTGAGCTCTTGCTCTGATACCAATTTGTAGGAATTCAACTAGGTTAGAGAATAGCCTATGTTTTTTGGAGATGAAAATCATATATGTAATACCCAAGTATATACTAGAAAGAGAGAGATTTCATTGGATATACATGATAGTGACTTCAACTCTCTTCAAAGACTAAATAGAATGACTACCGATTTATAGTAGTACTAAAACATAGAGAGAGATGGAAGCATCAAAGTGGTGAGACTTTAGCTGTTTTTTTGGAGTTACACGTTTTCTTGTTGTGACAATAGTTTCTGCCGATATAGAGAGAAGACTTCGGCAGTCTGCCAAAGGGAAGAAAGATTGTTTTACTCCCAATTTCAGGGGAGAGAGAAAGAGAGAGAGAGAGAGACGGAAGCATCAGGGTCATATCCTATGAAGGGGGGAGCTGGCCCAGGTAGCTATGTCAACAATTCTGATAGCCAGGTACACAACTTTCTTCCCTCATTAATTCATACAGAGCACCCCCCTTATATTTACTTGTGCATTACTAGAAGAACAATTTTGTGACTCAAAATCTTTGTTTATTTTCCCTTTTTTATGTGCAGAGAGAGGATGCTGATTATGCATTTAAAGCAGTAATCACTGCAGCAATTGTAGAAAACCTTGACACAGCACACCTCCCTCCTTTTTCAAACTCATACGCTATTGCTGATTTAGGTTGTTCTACAGGGCCTAATACTTTCATTGTTATGAAGAAAATCGTACAGGCTATATTGCACAGACATCAAATGGAAGGTCATGATGACAATATAGAATTTCAATGCTTTTTCAGTGACCATGTTTCCAATGATTTCAACACTCTCTTTCTTAGCGTTCCAACAGATCGAAGATACTTTGTGGCAGGAGTTCCTGGTTCTTTTTATTTCAGGTTGTTTCGTAGAGCCTCAATAAATTTCTTCAGTTCTACATATGCACTCCATTGGCTGTCTTGTGCGCCCAAAGAACTGAGTGACTTGAACTCTCTAGCGTGCAATAAGGGAAGGATTACTTACGCAAATGCACGCAATGAAGTAGTAGAGGCTTTTGAGGCTCAATTTGCCAAGGACATGCAGACATTTCTTCATGCTCGAGCAGAGGAGACTGTTCCAGGAGGGTTGGTATCGATACTTATGTCTGGGAGGACAGATGGGATGCATCCATCAAAATCACTTTATGGTCCACTTTTCCAACCTTTGGAGTCATGCCTTGAAGATATGGCTAACGAGGTGAGTGAAACTATGTAACTTCAGCGGTGAAAGCTGAAACTATGATTCTCAATTTCGAATTTTATTATAATGCTAAAATAAAATTGCAAAGAAGAATAGGATATTATATGTCAAGC
Organism: Dillenia suffruticosa; assembly: GCA_033439265.1. Classification (NCBI taxonomy): domain Eukaryota; kingdom Viridiplantae; phylum Streptophyta; class Magnoliopsida; order Dilleniales; family Dilleniaceae; genus Dillenia; species Dillenia suffruticosa. The sequence continues at coordinate 15,835,280 of JAVTVX010000015.1, read as the reverse complement.
TTGCTATTTGATAAAACTTGAAATTTAGCAAGTGTTGTCTGAATCCACTTCAGAAATTTTGGTTTATTGAAAATTCAATAAATATGATCTGAAATCATCAATTCCTGTATTTAAACAACAACTTGGCCTCAAGTTCATTTCTAATCAATAGATCTCTGTTTAGAACCTTGACCTTTATAATTTGGACATGACTCCCAAATTATATTTGAAAGATAGAATGCTCCACCACTCGAAAAGTTTTGGATTCTTTCTTATTTTACAATCTTCTCCCTGCTTTCTTTTTCTTCAAGTTCAATCAACCAGCTATGATCATCAATCGATATAGTTAACTTGTTGTTTTACAGGGACTGGTGAACAAGGATGAACTAGACAAGTTCAACATACCTCTCTATTCCCCATCTGCAACAAAGATAAGTTTACTTGTTCAAAGAAATGGAAAGTTCAGCATTGCTAAAATAGAATCACTGCATTGGGAGTACCTCAGAGTACGAGGATGAGCTTAGACGACTAGAGGCCTTTGTCCTCAACATGGCTATACCAGCTCAGATAAGGTTCAAGTTTGAACATGGCCTCCAATTGAGTATCAAAAAATATATGACGGTGACTCCCTCTTTAACATTATCAGAGGTGATTGATTCAGTATATCGGACAGAGGAGATCGTCCGAGCAAAGGCTAGGCAGAGAGAGAGTTACTAGAAGAGGAAGACTGGTTCACCGGGTAAATAGTTTTTGAAGAGGGGTAGAGGTTTTGGACAAGACCAGCAAGACTGGGATAGAGACCTCGACCATAGGATTTTGGGGTACCAGCTTCTAATGTCTCTACATAATCTACTACACAGAGACAGTCTTTCTGTCGTAAATGCGACAGCCACCATGCCTTTAGGGCATATAGAGTACTAGTTATTTACTTCCAATATGGGAAGCAAGGTCACATTAAGAGTACTTGCCCTGGTTAGGTCGAGGAGGACAGACTTCTCAGGGCCGTATTGGTAATTTTGGCACAGGCCAGCAGGGGGCACCTGCGCACTCAGCTCTTACAGCTCCTCGGATTGTAGTCGGGGGTAATACAGTACCAGGACCATCGTGACAGCAGCCTAGGGCCCAGGCTCATATGTTTGCGATGACATAGGAGGACGTACAGGCAAACCCTGATGTTATTATGGATATCATATGAATATTCGGTATCGACGCCCGTATTCTCATATATACTAGGTTAAATTTTTCATATGTAAGCGACACGTTCACTAGCCATTCTGATAGGCGTCTCTCGCCACTTGATGAAGAGATTATGGTAGTCACTCCTCTTGACAAGCATATAATTTGAGATACAGTCTATAGAGGCTGTGAGGTTGGTATTGGGGAGGCGGTATTGGAGGCAAATCTGATTTCGCTCCCTATCACGGATTTTGATGCCATCTTAGGGATGGATAGGCTGAGTTTACACCGGGCTTCCGTGAATTGTTACACGAAGGAAGTTGAGTTTTGGAGGTTCGGACAGCCACCGTTAGTATTCCGGGGTGAGAGACGAGTATTGCCCCGCAGTATTATTTCTGTTACGAAGGCCAGACGCTTGGTATTTCGTGGTTGTATGGCTTATCTGGCTTATGTTGTCGACACCACCATTGAGGGACCGAAACTTGAAGATGTCCCTGTGGTGTAGAAGTTTCCAGATGTGTTCCTCGAGGAGCTTCCCGAATTACCACTAGTTCGGGAGTTTGATTTCGAGATTGATCTAGTATCGGGGACCAATCCTATTTCTATTCTGCCATACAGAATGACTCCTGCTGAACTAAGAGAGTTTAAGATTCAGTTGCAGGAACTTTTAGACAAGGGGTTTATACGCCCGAGCACATCACCCTAGGGTGCTCTGGTGTTATTCATAAAGAAGAAAGATAGTACACTTCGGCTTTGTGTGGATTACAAACAGTTGGACAAAGCCACTATAAAAAACAGAGATCTCCTGCCACGTATAGATGATTTGTTTGATCAGCTGTAGGGAGTTATGGTTTTCTCGAAAATTGATCTCTGTTCGGGTTAGTATCAGTTGAGGGTTCGAGCTGGAGATATGCCCAAGACAGCCTTTCACACCCGATACGGCCACTATGAGTTTTTAATCATGCCGTTTGGATTAACTAATGCCCCAGCTACTTTTATGGATTTGATGAATCGAGTCTTCCATGATTTATTGGATCTGTTTGTCATCGTATTTATCGATGACATCTTGGTGTATTCATGGAGTAATGAAGATCATGTTCAGCACCTTCAGGTGGCATTACAGATACCCGTGAGAAGCAGTTATATGCCAAATTCTCGAAATGTGAGTTTTGACTGAGACAGATAAGATTTTTGGGGCACATTGTCTCCACAGAAGGTATTTATTTTGATTCGCGAAATATTGAGGCTATATTGAAGTGGGACCAGCCACAGACAATTACCGAGATCCGTAGTTTTCTTGGTTTAGCCGGGTATTATCACTGATTTGTAGAGAGATTTTTCCGAATAGCTGCTCCGTTATCTAAATTAACTCGGAAGGGGTTCAAGTTTGTTTGGGATGATCGTTGTGAGGCGAGATTTCAGGAGCTCAAACAATGGTTGACATCTACTCCTATTTTAGCCCTTTCCACTAGTAGTTGGGAATATACAGTGTATAGTGATGCTAGCCGACAGGGATTGGGTGATGTTCTATGCAGGATAATTGGGTCATTGTATATGCTTCTCGGCAGTTGAAGAAGTATGAGTCGAACTACCTGACGCACGATCTTGAGTTGGCTGCCATAATCTTTGCCTTGAAAATATGGCGACATTACTTATATGGGGTGAATTGTAGGGTATTCACGGATCACAAAAGTCTAAAGTACTTGTTTACCCAGCAGGAGTTGAACATCAGACAGAGGAGATGGTTGGAGTTATTGAAAAACTACGACCTTATCATTGCAGCCCCTTTCCATTCCTGAGCGAAGTGGGAACATATCACGATGGATTTTATGATGGGACTGCCTTGGACTTCAGCACAGCATGACGTCGTATGGGTGATTGTAGATAAACTTACGAAGTCTGCGCACTTCATTGCTATTCGTGCCGATTTCTCTTTGGAAGTGTTGGCACGTCTCTATATCGATACTATTGTTAGACTTCATGGAGTACCTGTATCGATAGTATCAGATAGAGATCCTAGATTCACATCTAGATTTTGGCCCAAGTTATAGAAGGCAATGGGCACAAGGCTGAATTTTAGTACGACCTATCATCCACAGACAGATGGTCAGTCAGAGAGGACCAATCAAACCCTTGAGGACATGTTGAGAGCATGCGTGATGGATTTTCGAGGTAATTTGGATCGGCACCTTCCACTGTTCGAATTTGTATATAATAATAGCATCAGTCCAGTATATGGATGCCCCCGTATGAGGCATTGTATGGCAGGAAGTGCCGTACCCCGATATGCTGGGATAAGGTCGGAGAGCGACGTCTCAATAGTGTCGAGTTAATTGAGGAAATGAAGGATAAAGTTAAGGTCATCCATGAGCGGATGAAAGCCGCCCAGGACAGACAAAAGGTATATGTCGATCGTAGGTGGTGACCTCTTGAGCTTGCCACTGGATATATGGTTTTCTTGGGGATATCTCCTTGGAAGGGAGTTATACAGTTCAAGTAGCGGGGCAAGTTGAGCGACAGATATATTGGGTCCTTCTGTGTCTTTGAGAGGGTCGGGAGTGTAGCATACAGATTGGAACTGCTAGATGAACTATCCCGTATTCACGACGTCTTCCATGTCTCAGTATCAAGAAGTACTTGACCGATCCTTCTCATGTACTTGAGCCACCACCTGCTGAGTTACGAGAGGATTTTAGTCTTCCAGTTCTGCCCGTGACTATTCTAGATCGGTAGGTTAGAAAGCTGTGGAGCAAGGAAATTTTATTGGTTAGAGTTTTGTGGAGGAGTGACCAGGTTGAGGAGGAGACCTGGGAGCCCGAGGAGATTATTAGGAGAAGTACCCCCATTTGTTTACTGTTTAGCCTTCTTTTAATTTCGAGGACAAAACTTGTTTTTAGGGGATTAAAAAATGTAACACTGACACTGCGGTATCCGTAATATTGTACTCCTATTCAGAAATTAAATAAAAATATTTCTCAGTTATATATTTAGAGAAATTTTTATTTATTTTGATTTTTGATTTTGGGGTTTTAAATTGAAAATTTTGATATATATATATATAAAGTATCTGTATTACCGATTTGAGGTATACCCTATTTTGTTACCCAAACCGCTGTGTTTTCCCTCCCAAATTGGATTAAGGCTTTAAGCCGTAATCTCTCTCTCTCCCTTTGTTCCTCTCGCTGTCGCTTTCTCTCTCTCTTCGGCTCCGCCACCCTCCGCCGCTCTCTCTCCGCAACTCCTCCCTCCTGCCGGCAAACCTTTCCGCGAGCGTGCCGTAGTGCGATCTTCCCCGCGTAAGCGTGACACGGCCTGCTACCTTCCGCGAGCGCGCGATTGCAATCCAGCACGTGAGCGCTCGCCTCAGCCAATGAGCGCGGCAACCCACGAGCCCACCAGCCCACGAGCCCGCGAGGGCCCACGAGCCCGCGATGGTCCACAAGCCCACGACAGCCCGCGATCCCGTGATATGTTCTCTCCTTCGAGAGCTCTCCTGCGCGTGGGCCCCCTTGTTGCAACCCCAACTAAAGCCCAAACTGCAGTTATCAACTGACTCCCGAACCCTAGGTCACGGCTTCTTCACTGCAGGTAACGGCTGCGTTGGTTGTAGTTCTAGGGTTTGGTGCTTAAAATTTGAGTTAGTTGCCAACATAGTTTCAAATATTGAAGTATTACAGGTTTTAGACCAATTCGAAGGGCGAATGAAAGATAGGTCTGAGATCTGAGGAACCTTAGGTGAGAGAAATGCTATCACTTCAACATTTGAATTGATTTTGTTGAATTTATGTTGAATTTAGAATTGGAAGCTATATTCATATATATTCTGAAATATGTTTAATTCGAGAAAAATTAGGAAAAATAAGAAATATTAGAAATTTGATCATTTGTGAGTCAAATGATTCGAAATTGATGAAACGAGATTCTAGAACGGAGATTGTGTAAATTTAGGGTTGTATTAAATTGGAAAGAAAAATTGAAAATTCCTTATTACGCTTTTGTTTGATATTAAATTGTGATAATTTGATTAGAGAAATATTTTTGAAGACTCGAGAAGTCAGATTGGATTTATTTTGAAAATAGGAAATGACCACTCTCCCTAGAAAGTGAGAGAGACTATAGTCTCTTGAATGAAATAGTAAAACTTGTTTCTGCTGTGTTTTCCATAAAACATATTTTCGATATGCATGGACTCGACATATGATATTAAATTTCAAAATTTGTTTTGTGACATTTGGAGTGTCGTAAATTTATATTTCTGATAACTATGCATCCATAGCTTGAAATGAAATGATATTATGCCATTATTTGAGAACCAGATATGTTTTCTATTCTACCATCGCATTGGCATGGATTTGAAATGATTTGATGATTGTATTGACACACGAATTTAAAATATTTTGATGATCTGTATGGGCTGGGACCCATTTGTGATGAGATCATCTGTATGGGCCGGGTGCCCACTTGTGATGAGATGATATTTTTTTATAAATTCTGTAGATACGAAAGGCGTTTATAGAGGCACCAGACTGCCCAGATACGTTTTTGCAGGAGGTATCCGTAAACGTCATATGTTTAATGGCTATAGGCGCGGCCGGTTGAACCCACGTAAGGGGGAGGATGTGTGTGATGTCACTGTCTAGCACCGGGCGAGATCCTATACATGATGATAAGCTAGACCCAGCAAACTCATGGCCAACGTCAGGGTAGAGAACGACTTTTGAACTTTATGCATAATAAAACCCCCGATGCGTTTGTCCTTGATCATGGTTGACCTCTACCAGAATCATTTTTGGTTTGCTCTAATAATACTTGATTTTGAATGGATGCATATATGCTTGATATCGTGTAATTGGTTAAATGATTTCAAATTGTTAAAGATATCATGTTTTACTGTGAAATATAAATTATTGTTATGAATAATATTGTTTGACACTCCAATGATTCACCCACACTATTTATGCTTGAAATTAATCCGCTCACTCACTGGGTATCTTTCCTGATACTCATCCCTCTCCTTACCTTCCTCAGACAGCATTACTGTGATAGAGCGACGTTACAGACTCTAGAGATTTTCGTAGCATATTGGTGGATTCGCTATTTACGACGGTGAGATTTAATTCAAATAAAAATTTAAAGTTCTTATTTTATTTCGACCCTGCGAGGTCATGATATTGAGATCCGTAGTTGGCCGTGTACATTTATATGGGATGACTATATAAATTATGGACATTGTTTGGAAAACTCCCACATTTTACTTGCATTGAGACACTTGTAAGCATTTAAAAAAAATTTTACTTGGGAAATTGTTGTACATTGTATAAACTTTAGGCTCGCTCGGTATGGCGGCTGCTCATGCTCTAGTTAGGCATGACAGTAGAGGTGTGTGACTAGATCTACTAGTAATTAAAAAGCCTTGCATTGTCTTGGTTGTCTATTGTGGTTTGGTTCATTGTCTTGAGGTCGGGATGGCCCTTTTATTTGATTGACAAGATGGTTGTGAATTATACAGGTCAAATTGTACTTGGGAGACCTCTGAAATATGGGGAGGTTCTGTCCGATTTTCTGTAAAAATACAGCCGGTATCTAGGGTAGCGGGCGGCGGCTCACAACCCTGGTTTGGGGCATGACAGCAGAGATTTTTTTCTGGGATCTGGAGTCTCTTTTTCATTTATGGAAGATTTTGTTTGTATTTTAGGGTAGAGTGAATATTTGCCTCATAGGGCCGAATGATGAACACCGGACACGGAGAAAAAGTTGCGACCAAACAACAATCTATTGGTTAGGGCTTGGTCGGTGAATACCAAGTAGAAACGGGCTGTGTCCACCTGACTTGAAAATAAATCCTGTATTGATGACAGGTTTTAGCCAATATGTCCCATGGGTCAAGGGCCTAGAGGATTTTAGGCGTTGTACCAATGATAAGCCTTTCAGATCAAATGGTTGATTAATCGAGCAATTGCTGACTCAACGAGCAATAAGGAGGGAAGTAATTCTAGGCTAATTATGAGCCCAATGCGATTTGGGATCTTTTGGCTATATATCATCACTTGCCTCTACTCCTGTGGGTACTTTGGAGAAGGGGCCTTAGGAGTGCAATGCAGAGGGAACCTTTTGAATCTTACGAATTAAGGATTTTAATGTGCCACGTGCCACTTCGGTTACTACAAACCGTCTCCAACACGCTTTTTATTCTGTACGTCTGTTGATTGGCCTCCCACTACTACTTTTACCTTTTTGTCAATTAGATTTCTTAGTGATTCAGCCTTCCGTGAGGATCATCTGAGAGAAATGGCCAAAAGTTCATCATCCGGTTCTTCTCCTACTAATGAAATGTTCTACTGTCTTCACTTTGTCATATACTATATGTTAATATCATCATCTCTTGACATAGCTTTACTAGTAGGGCCATTTCCATGGTCAGTGATGTGTTCATCCGATAGTAAGGTTTTTGACAAGCTGTTCGATAGGGCAAATCATAGATATTCCTTAAGGAAACGGGTCCTTGCTGATGGTAAACAATGTTTGGTAGGTTTCGTCCACTTGATAGATCAATTGATGCCGACTCATGTAGGAGGGTGGATTCTTTCGAAGGTTATAACAAAACTCGCTCGTTCGGGAGGATTGACTACGGCCCGTTCGGAAGATAGATCCCTAATGATAAGTTCCATTCAAGAGGACTGGGTGACTATGGCCAATTTACTAAAATAAATCCTAAACGATAGATTATGTTCGGGAGTGTTGGGTGACTATGGCCCATTCATGGATGATAGGCTCTGTTGAGGAAGACTGAGTGATTACGGCCCATTCGGGAAGATAGACCCTTAACGATAAGCTCTGTTCGGGAGGACTGGGCGACACTGGTCCATTCTCGATACGATCGACTTGCTAAGAGTAATAAGACATATAGTTATAGTGAACAATGACTAACAGGATGTGTGCCGGGCACCACAAGCCACCCGTCAAAGGGGTGTTAGGAATGCAATTGTAAAAAGAGAGAGGTGTAGAGCCCCTTAATGGGTCTAGCATGATCCTACAAGTGCACAAAGGAGAAACCTATCTGCTGAAAGGCATTCCAATAAAGGAGGTTGTTGCCAGCCCCTTGATTGACAAAGATTCATCTGACTCTATATTGTCTGATCTTAGCTGTAATGATGAAGGAGTTGTGTCGGTCTAGATCAACCCTTACTAAGTCATCATCATTGAACCCGATCATAGGCCTTTTTTCTTGGATGGTTCTTCGGCACGGGTGGCGAGAACCTTATTAGATGCGAAGCCGAATGGTTCTATCTTCTAAAAGATTGGAGCTACTAGCTACCCCTCATCATTTACTTGTGCTTGTACACGATCGCATCAATATAGTGCTCGTAAGATATGGGCCAGGAGGTAAGGCTATGAAGGGTCGTGCCCTCCTTGCACTTGGAGGATCACCCCATCCGGTCAGTTGTCTGTTTCTCCTAGGACCGGTTGGTTGACTCATTCATTCTCTTGGTTTGAGCCCTATAAGAGTCCTTCCCTCTTTACACTGATGAATCTTTGTTTTAACCACCTTGGATGAGGAGTTCGAGTTCAACTTTCAGCCTTTTGCATTCGTCAGTGAGGTAGGCATAGTCCTGATGGAAGTGGCAGTATCAGGTTTTGTCTTTTTTAGGATCATTCTGTATAGGGTGAGTGAGTCACCTAACATAGGGTTTGTTCTAGATCGGTAGGAGCACCGAACTATGAGAGTCATTCAGAGGGGTGTAACTAGTGAACCTTTATTGTTGTCAAGGCCCATGGCAACGGGTGTGGACCAATCAGGTGATCAATTGTGCTCTTTGTGAGCCGGTCAGTTGCATTGCTTGTGAAAGGTTTTAGCATCTTCCACAACAATGTATTTCTCTACTAGGCCATAAAATTCTTGGATAGTGGATGAATGATTTTTAGTGATGGACATCTTCATTCCAGACGGCTGTAATCATGTGAGTAGTGCTGGCAGGGCAATAGAATGGTCTAGTCAGGAGACCTTTATCATCTTTGCCTTGAACTTTTCAAGGAAGTCTCTCAATGGCTTATCCCCCCTCTATCGTAGCAAGAGGAGGGACATGGACTTTCTCTCGACCCCTCTACTGATGACAAAGTACTCCTTAAACTGCTGCCGAAGCTAAGAAAAGCTCTTAACACTAAATAGAGGGAGTAAGTTGAGCCGTGCCAACACATTCTCTTTTAGAGTTGTTGAAGAATGTTTGCACATGGTGGTGTCTAACATGTCCCTTGAGATCATTATAGTGATGAAGTGGGCGATCCCGAGGATTAGTGGTGCCGTTGTACCTTTCCAAAGGAGGAAGAAGCACATCGCGAGGCATTGGCTTCGAAGAGATCTTGGGATCTAATGGCGGGAGGCTAGTGGAGTGCTGAGCGGGCTCATCTCTTGTGTAGTTTGCTAGCTTAAGCTCATTCACTATGAGCTTCTCGACTTGCTTTCTTAGATCATCTGGATCGTGTTGGGATGTCACAGATGGTTTTCAGTGCTCTCTGGGCTCAAGTCTCCACGTGTGTACATGATCTGATCTATAAGAAAAGGATTGGGCTCCTGGTCGAAGAATGCTACTAAGTTCTTGCTTGCTCATATCTTAGATTTTGAATTCCAACCTCTCTATTTGAGGTTGAGTGACCTTTGCGGGGGAAATAGGGGTGACAAGGGGTGTCAACTGGTTTATGTGGCCAGCCAAAGGTTGGGCCTCAGGTAGATTAGTGGTGATTGGAGGTCTTGTAGGATTGTTTGCTAAAATTGTTCGGTATTCATCGGGGAGGCGGTGGGCCCCTCCATCAAGGACGCAACTCTGGAGGCTACCCTGTTCATTCTTCGAGGAAGCATTTTTTTGACAAAGTTGTATATCTTTCTAGTCTATTCCCACAGGTGGCACCAATCTATTGGTGGTGGGTTTGTCTCCATAGATAATGTCTCTACTAATTCAAATAGGATTGTTCAACCGTCTGGGTGCTATAATGGATATGACTTGCAATAAACCGTTGGAGGGTGCTCCGGTAGGGAAGCCTCCAATTCTCAAATTCGAGAGCAAGTTTCGAATAATAGGAAAAAGACTAAAAGAAAGTTTGTTATGTTAAAAATGTATGATTGTAAGAAGGAAAGTCTGCGTACCTCCTTCTGATTGGCTTCTCAAGGTATATATAATTACCTGTGGGAAAGATGGGTGTATGCAGGGCATTAAAACCTTAATTATATTATGGAAAGTTCTCAAACTTATTGGGATTACGACGAAAGGAATCAAAAAGATTTCAAATGCTTTTGATTAGGAAAGTTTGGTGGATTGTAGAGATTTCTTTCTGTGATCTAGAGTCTCTTTTCCATTTACGGAAGATTCTGTTTGTATTTTACTGGAAGAGTGAATTTGCCTCATAGGGCCGAATGACATTCATCAGACACCGAGGAGCTATTGCAACCAGGCAACTATCTATAGGTTAGGGCTTGGTTGGTAAATACTGAATAAGTATAAGTCGTGTCGACTCGAATAGAAAATAAATCTCATATTGATGATACATTTCAGCCAATATGCCCTATGGGTCAAGGGCCTGGAGGATTTTAGGCTTTGTAGCAATGACATGCCTTTCAGATCAAATGGTTGATCGATCGAACGACTGCCGACTGAATGGGCAACAAGAAGAAGGGGAGTAGCTCTGGGCTAATTATGAACTCAATGCGATTTGGGTCGTTCTAGCTATATATCATCAGAAGTGTTGATTGGTAAGATTGATTTCTAAAGATGAATTCTTTTTCATTTCACACAAAACCTGTCGAGGTCTAAACCTTACTTTCCATGCTGTACTTAGTTGTCTCTGTATTGTGGTAATAAGCAAAGAGATTAATAGACTACGCCGAGGCAAGCAAATCGTTTTTTATAATCTCAAATCAATGGATATATCTCTCTTCTTAATAAAAAATTAAGAGGAGTTTCAAGTACTGAAGTGAAACACTTTGTCTATTACTATTGTAGAAAGGAAGGTGGATTGAAGCAAAATGTAGCTCCGGTAGGCAGCAATTCTCTTCACATGGAACCATTCATGAGACTTCATCATTAACACCTTCATCCCAAACATCTGCCATTGGTCCTTGCCATTAAACCATATTTGTTCATGCGTTTTCATCTTGGACTCTTAACTCTCTGGTTGGTCGCTCACACGGCCTAGCATTGCTAGACTCAACAATATAGCAATTTGAAAAAAAAAAAAAGGAAAAAAAAAACCCTACTTGTGGCGTTTGTTGACAAAGTAGTGAGAAATAGAATGAAGTCGAATAGAAGAGCACACCATTACTTTAGCCAATATTGTTGTTTATTATATTTTTGTTTGTGTCAATAAAAGCAATGCTACGCACACATATTTAAAAGAAATGAGCCAGAGCCAATATTTTTTAAAATGTTATGCTCTGACAAGATAAAATATTTGTAGAATAATCCGAATAAACAAAGAAAAAGGTACCAATAGAGAAGGGCACTCCTTCTACCGTAGACGCAATTAATTCTCTTTTTCCAATTAAAAAAAATTAAGACTATTGAAATTTGAAGCAGTATTTCACATAATCAAGTGATAACAATTTATAATTTTTTTGTAAATATGTTTTTTTGTTGATAGCACCAACTTGAAGACATTAAAATTTTAATACTGCAATTGTTTGCAATTCATTTGATTTAAGATCTTAGGCATCCATGTCTGCCATGAACGAGAGATCATGGATTCAAACAAATGATCAAATCAAATGACCAAAAAGAAAAAAAAGAACCCTCAAATTTCCACCAATTACACTATTACTCATTCGCTTGCAAGTTCATTTCAAACACAGCTTTGAAAAGATTGAATCACAAAAATCAAAGACAAAAACCACAAAATAGGAAAAACCACAAACAAAATTTGATAATCAAAAGGGAGAGCCGAGGAATTGCACTCTGAAGCGTCCTTTCTCAAGACGTGTTATCGGCTTTGAGAAGAGCACAACCCAAGCAAATAGCATCATCTGTCAATTTTTTTAGATAATTTTAATTGTTATAAACAAATTATTTTTTTTTTTAAAAAGATTGATGGTACATGATCCAACGATTCATTCTACAAGATCGGAACAACCCAAGTCTATCAGGCCACACAACCCATAAATGACCGAACATGCTTTCGATCTCTTGATTGAGCATTTTCTCGCTTGGGCACTCTAACTTACACCTCTCGACCCTCTTGATCTTACCCTCTCGAGATGCCAGCTACTCCCCGACCTCCTAGTCATGCCACACCTTGGTGGATATGTTCCATTAATAAAAAGTAATTCATTACATTATGTGATAACACAACATGGGATTACCCATTAAAGAAATAAATCTCTTACGATTTTAAACCTTCATTAATTAGATGCGAACCTCTCCTGATCCCTAGAAAGTCTCTCAATAAGGAAACAAATCTAGGTAGTTACTCCTAATAAGACAAGAAATTCCCTTAACAACTTGGGCTTTTCTTAATCTACAGGATACTAACTCTCTCAAAGGTGTCTGTTGAGGTGATTTTACTTAGGTCTATCATGAGAGCTATGTACTACCTATATGAGTTATAAAAAGATATCTAAATTTCTAGACTTGTGATAGACTGGTTAGACTGTTAGTGAGTATGAAACCACTTAGCCCAATTATTAGTGCATGCCCAAGAATTAGTTAAAATAGATGAAAATAAAGTAAAGAGGTTTGGGAAGGATTACTATTGACCTAGTAGAGTTTTGATAATGAAATGTTAGAAAGAAAATAGTTCAAGAAAATAAGAAAACAGTTATAAAATTCAGAAATCTACAATACAGGTCGACCTGCTTAGAAAACATATCGACCTGTGACATTCATACACATACACATCGACCCGTTCGATGTTCTTGTCGACTTGAGCCAAATGTTTTCCATATATAAACAAGTATCTGAACACTTAGACCTGCACAAATACACATCAACCTAAACAATGAATGTTATATAGATTAGACATTCTAACACATTGAGCTAAGCACAAATCTTGTCGACATGAAACTATAGAAATAGTGACACATCGACCAATTCACCTCCACATATCAACCAATTGTTTTTGTGAACAGTGACACATCAACCTGTTCTCTATACATATCATCCTGATTTCTAAAAACACATCAACCTGAATAATGTCTTGTCCACCAATTTCATACTTCATGTCAACTAATTCAAAGTCCAAATAGTTACACATCAACATGTTGGTTAGACACATCAACCTGAAGACACTTGAGTCAGAAACACATACTTCAACATGTTACTATGCTTGTCGACTTAGCCAAAACACATCAACCAATTTACTCAGACACGTCGACCAATTCAATAAATGAATAGTGACACATCAACTCTTGATGAACACATGTCGACCCGTCTATTATGTTTCTGAAACAAACATACATCGATATAGTAAAAGTCTTGTCGACCTATAGAAACACATCAACAAATTAAATTACTCAGGTTTACCAATCAAAATTTATAGAGTAACATGTCGATGTATATTATCAGATATGTTGACCTAGTGAGTGTCTACCTATTAAGTCACACGTCGACCCGTTATCATTTTATTGACACAACATATGCACATCGACCAATTGACTTCCACACATTGACCAATTTATTATATGAATAGAAAATGTTGATGCACTTAAATGACCTATCAACCTACTTTTCACAAATTCTAAAATATTACGCATCGACACGGCTGAAAATTTGTCGACACATGTGAACACATCGATCAATTAAAAATCACATGTCTACCAATTTTGTTTAGCACAGTTCCTTGTCGACCTGAAATAGTATCTTGTCGACCTGTTCGGTTAGAAATACACTAGAAATTATTCAAATTCAGGTCGATGTTCTTATTATGCTTGTCGACCTGCGTGTCTCAGAAAACAGATCTAGGAAACAATTTTAAACCTAACGGACCCATTATTTCTTCGATCTCTGAAATATTTCCTTTTCTATCAAAACTAACTTTCAATTGTAGCACAAAAAAAGTCTAATTGGCTTATTTAAAAGAGGTGTCAGTAAAAGGAACGAACATTTAGCGCGAACAAAGGAATAGTTGCAGAAACTTTAATGGTGATAATTAAATGCGTAACGTTCGGATGCAACAACCACCACCAATCCTCAACGAATCTATTCAATACCTCAATAAATACTGAAAAGTAGAAAATATAGAGGGTTACGAGACACAAAAATATGAAACGAGATGAGAATTAAATGCTCTGAAAATTTTTCACTGTGCACTTGAAAAATTTCCAATCGTCTTAATTGTCTCTGCTTATTCTCACACTATCAAATCCGAGAAAATCAAGCTTCAATTCTTGACATTTATTTCATAGATTAATTCGAGTGTTAAAGACTAAGGAGTGAGTATGTCACTGCCTTAAGTTCAGAGAAGTCAAATTCAGTCTGAGTAAGATTGAATTGTGCTGTTCAGACGTAACACTATAAAAGGTTGAACTTGAACCTGTAATCAAGTTTGTAAACTAAGCATTTAGTGAAAAATTCAGGGGGAACCTAAGAGTGGACGTATACTGGATTTGATGGAATCATTATAAAAATTCTTTGTGTCCTCTTTATTTATTTTTCATTACTGTCATATTATTTTAAATCTTCAAAAAAGAACAAAAAGTCCATATTCAACTATTCACCTCTCCCCTTTAGTTGAATAAAAATTACCATGCTTTTTCCATTAGTAGCTCAACTCTTTACCTTTTCTAAGATCTAGAAAAATAATGCAAAAGCTTTGGAATTTGTCACTAAGGACAAGAAAGATATGTCATAAGGGAAAAGACCAATAGAAATCCAAACTTCAAGTAAAAGAAGAAATAGGGAAAATAGAAATAGTATGAGCAGTGTGAGAGCTTTGATAAGAAAATATTATGTTCTGGTTATTGGAATATCTATATAGAATTATGCGATGGAGGAATAAGACTTTTTTCACATGTTTTCATATGGGCCATTGTACCTTGTGTTACTTCCTAGGCCCCCATAGCCATAATTTGTCTCTTTACTGAGTGTTGCACCATTTAGACCTATACATTCTTATAAGCCAACACCTCTTCAAGTTCCACCCAAGGCCGATGCCACCTAAACCAACTATATTACCATGGCTTTGATAGAGACAAACCTGAGGTATACCACCAAACCTAAGAGGTGAGGCTAGAGTTTATGTAGTTACTGATTAAGAGGTTAATACTTTACCGAATGAGATTACAAGTAGGATGTGGTTATTTTCTTATGATATGTATGTTTTAATCATCTAAGTACCATGAAATTAATAGTATCTATAGTATTTAACATGCATTTACAGCATGATTCCAAATCGTTAGAGTAATAGTTGTGGTCATCAAGATTTATAAAGATTGTATTGTGAGCATCTAAGGGTATGATTACAATATTGATTTGTTGCCATTGGAGTTGATGGATCTGGATGTATTTCTAAGTATGAAATGGCTATCGGCTAACTATACTTTGGTTAAGTAACATTGAAGGATTGTTAACTTTTTACCACGAGGACAACCATGTATTTTGTTTGTCAATGATAGATTTATTAGAACTTTAGTTATATCTTTTATTCGAGTGACTAGAATGCTATCAAGAAGTTATTATAGATATTTAGGTTTTCTCAATAAGATCAGGGTTCAGCAAACTTGTTGTTCGACATACCAATGGTTTAAGATTTCCCTATTGATGACTTACCAAAGAGAGATTACATTATTGATTTGATGCCAAATACTGCACCTTCTCTATAACTTTATAAAGAATGACACCGGTTGAAGTGAAAGAGTAGAAGACTTCGTTACATGAACTTGTAGAATGGGGATTTGTTTACCTTAGTGCTTTTTCTTGGGCTGTACCTGTATTACTTATGAATCATTGAGATTACTTGTGGAATAATTCCTTGAGAGTATGTATAGACTATCGAACACTAAATCAAGTTACCATCAATAATGAATACCTTTGTGATGAATTAATGGTTGTTTGAATAATTGAAAAATGCCACAGTTTTCTTAATGTTTGATTATAGGTCAAATTACCGGCATATTATGGTTTGGGAGAAGGACATACCAAAGATAGTTTCTGCATTTGTTATAATTAGTTTGAGTTTTTAATGATACCATTCGGATTGATGAATGAACCTGGATGTTTTAAATACTATTCGAATGACTTTATGGCTGTATTTATAGATGATGTTCTAGTTTACTCTAAAGATACATTCTAGCATAAGCACAATCTTTGGATTATTTTACAAACTTTGAGAACCAAGGAATTGTGTTGCTAGATTGAGTAAATGTGAGCTCGGCCACAACGGACCAGCTTTTTAGGTCTCGTTGTTTTGATAGAGGACTTTTTGTGAATCCAAATAAAGTTGAAACTATTGTTAATTGATATACACTTACTATAGTCATAAAGGTATCTAGTATTTTGGGTTTAGTAGGGTACTTTTGTGAAATTATCTAGGATTTTAACTTGATACCAACTTCACTTACTAGATTGACACGCAATAAGGTAACTTATAGATAGATAAGCAATATAAGGCTAGTTTTCAGACCTTGAAGGATAAGTTTGTATCAGCCTTAATTTTAACATTTTTGGTCAGTGGATAAGACATGCCAACTTGACTGGTGCTATGCAAGGTTTTTCTGATTATTTTTATACTTGACTTGCAACCTCCACGTAGTCAAATTTTTGCAGGAATCCTTCTTTTCTCTTGGTTGGACAGATTCTTGGCGCCAACAGAATGGGATGAGAAGTTGTCTGGTTATATGTAATGAGTGCTTGGCATGTCAATGACTAAAGGTTGAGCATCAGAACCCACGAGGATTACTTGAGCCACTCCTTATTTTTGAGTAGGAATGGGAGCATAGTTTCATGGATTTTGTCCCAAGAGATTTTAGGATTATTAGGAGATTTGATGCCACATGTATAATAGTGGATCGCCTTACCAAGACCATTTTCTCTTGATTGTAATGACTTAGTATATGGAAAAGCTAGCCAAGATATACATTGATTAGATTGTGACGTTACGTGAAGTGCCAGACTTTATTGTTTTAATAGAGATCTGTGGTTTACTTCTCAGTTTTAGCCAAAATTACTGGAGTCTTTCGGAACTAAGTCGAAGTTCAGTTCAATGTTCTATCCTCAAATTGATGACTAGCCTATAGGAACTTTAGAGGATAAGTTCTGAGCTAGTGCACTTGACTTCTCTAGTAGTTGGATAGGCATCTCCCTTTAGTGGAATTTGTTTACAATAATAGTTATCAGTCTATAATAGGTATACCACTATATGGAGTACCATATGGGAAAAAATATAAAATCTATTGTGTTGGGATGAGGTCAGTAAGAGAAAAATGAAAAATGTGGAATTGATTGAGGCAATCATAGAGAAAGTAAAGGTGATTTGAGCAAGAATAAATGTGGCTCCAGGTACAGAAAAGAGCTATATCGACAAAAGGAGAAAACCTTTGGAATTTGAGATCGCAGACATGGTCTCTTTGAAAATGTCACCTTGGAAGGGTGTGACCCAATTCTGGAAGCAAGGGGAAATTAAATTCTCATTATATTGGCCCTTTCAAAATCATTGAGACAATAGGAAAGATGGCTTACTAATTAGATTTGCCCACGGATTTGGTGAAAATACATGATGTGTTCCACATATCATTGTAAAGAAATTTTTTTTTCGGATCTTTAGCATGTTTTAGAGACTCCACTGATCAAATTAAAGGTAGATTTGATCTTCAAAGTCCAACCTAAAAGCTAATTGATTGTACTATTTTAGTACTGAATAATGGATTGGAAACTCTAAGTGAAGCATGAGAGTGGATATACACCAAGAAAATGGAATCATTATAAATCTCAGTGTTCATTTTTTTGTCTTTGTTTCTCAAATTCTGTCAAACTTCCTAAAAAATCCAAAAAAGTGTCAAATAACCGATTCACTCCTCCCCTTTAGATTCTTAGATTCAAGTTCTTCAATAGCTATTAGATATTGGCCCCATCCCTTTTCCTCTAACTCTACCCGAATATTCCTTGCCAACAACTTCCATGAACACTTTGTCCTTGATTTGATTGATGGACTCTTGCATTGAGGTGGCTTTTTACTTGCCATCATTTTTTCAACTTATTCCTATGTGTAGAAAATGCATATAAAAATATCAATACAAACTCTCATAAAAATATTAGCACAAACGCTTAAAACTAAATGATATCTAAAATTCATGTGATTTGCTATCAAACCGGCTAATTCTACATTCACATATGAACCGTCCTTCCTCTTGCGAGTAACTTTGTATAGTTCAATTTTTCTAGAAGATGTTATGTCTCTAATTACTGAAATAAAATTTTTAGTAACTAAAAAAATATTACTAAATACAACATTAGTATTTAAATTAATTTCCAATTCCTTTGCGCTCCTTACAAATGACTTTGAGTGATAGGTATGTGTATACATTTGCTGCAATCATCTATGCTTTAGTGTTTTAGACTTTTCCTACAAAATATTTTTACTTGTTACGGTAAATATATAAAAATAAACAAAATGTTATTAAATAAAATAGATTATTATCTTTCCACATCTTGATTACCAGTGTACAACAATGTCCTCCCATGCACAAGAATTGTGAGCCTCCGAAACATTTGTTGAAACCTCTTCGGTAGTCTTCTCCTCATAATACTTTTTCTAAGAGTATATCTATACTCTTTAAATTTTGTAAAAATTGATTTAAGGACGAATGCATCAACACCACCCTCATTTGTTGTTTTGAATAAAAATCTTGTTGTGAAAGAAAACAGTTGAGTTATAATATGTTCAACAACAATAAAATGAAGCAAATCTAACAAGTACTTTTATAAAAGATTTCATTTATTCTTTCAATACCGCAAGGATATTGCACCAGTCCCAAAGAGTAAGAGGGCAAAATTACAAACTTCTAGCCACAAGACCAAAGAAATTGGCTAGTACCTACAACTCACATTCAACGGGTCACAGGCTGTAACTTAGCATTGAAGGACAGGACACCACAATTCACTAAGATCTTAGGTCCCATATATCCTTGAGAGTGGTTTTCCCCCTTTCTTCAAGTACTTCAAAGATATTCAACTGTAAAATATGAGATAATAAATTAATAAATAATCAAACTCAATATATTTATAATTAATACATAGTTTTGATACATTACTAAATGTAGCATCCTGTATGGTAGTGGTTCCTTTTTCAATCAGGCACTAATCAATATGTGCCCATGATGCCTCCTCTAATGATTTCATAATTCTAATTCCCTTAAGTTTGCCTCTTTCTTGAGACATGTTTCTAGCACAAGAATTAAATATTTACAACATGTGATAGTTTGATATATGCAAACATGTAAAATCAATAATAAATGAAATAAAATTAGAGTAATTAGAGAATAACTAACTAACTAATAATGAATATAAACTAATATTCCTTTCCTATACATATATATGTTAATCAAAAAAAAAAAAACCAATATATATAATGAGTGAGTATTATATATGTGCAAAGAATATATTAAACTAATATACATATGACGCATTTAGAGTAATTGAAGATTAACTAACTAAACATTTATTTTCTACATATATATATATTAATTAAAAGAGAAAAACTAATATATAATGAATGAGTATTATATTTGTCAAGATAACGTTAAACCAATATACAAATATATAATGAATAACTAACTAACCACTTTTCTAACTTATTATCAAATTTCTACCAATGTCCATTATTGATATATATATCAAAAACATGCAAACCAATTGGTATCTATGTATGTATATCCATCATTGAAACCAATATGCATATCTATTTTTGTAAAACATGTAAACTTTTAATAATTGTTGGTAAACTAATAGCAAACTTCTAAATCATAAACAAATTATACATGCATACATATATACCTATATATATGTGTGTGTATTTATTCACGAAACATTTGGCCCAATTTAGTTGTCAGATCATTGATATATGCATACATAAAAGTAAACTAATTCGTGATATTATATACGTAAAAGTAAACTAATATAATTTTTGTCTTTTAAATCTCACACAAATAAATAAATAAATAAGTAAACAATTAATTTTTTTATAAAATCAATTGTTAATATTTCACATTTTCATTTAATATGTGTTTAATAAAGTAGTTTCTTATATTTGTTTAATATATACATAAAATTATGGATATGTTATTATGGAACAAACTACACAACAAACGGAAAGAGGATTAGAGTTTTGTACCTTTGAAGACCATGTCCACTTCTCCAAGATTTGTATCGAATCCCCCAAATGTATAACTTCTAGATTGTCCATTTGAATACTCCTCTCATCTGAAGATCCAAAAAGAGCATGATGAAACGATGCCAACTGCACTAGATTGATCACAATCAACCAAGAATTTGAAAACCTAGTTTAGGATTTTGTTACTTGCTCTCACTTTCCTTATGTGACAACCCTATATCTAACTCTTTAATGATGAATGACTTGCATTATCTATCTCTACAAAAAGTATGGTCTTTCCTAACTTTTTTTTTCTTTTTTTTTCACTATTCTCGACATTTTATAACTGTCACTAAAGAGTTTAGCAATGAAAGAAAAAATTTTAGGAAAAATGTCAAGGAAACCAAGGTCGGGCATTTTCCCGATGTTTATAGACAAATGTCAGTAAAGCCTTTGATCTTTGCTGTCTTTTTGTCATAAAAACTTCGACAAAGTTTCAGGAGTTTTTGATGTGTTTCACCAGTAAAATATCAGAATAGGTGAGCATGTCCCAATGTTTACTCATAAAACGTGATTTACTGACATTTTGGAGTAGAAACATCAACAAATCCATTTGCAATTGCCGACATTTAGTTCTAGATACGTCAGTAAGTGATATATTTTTTTAAAGAATAATTAGTTTAGCTTCCAAACCCAAATTTGTTTACCACATTGCCATCAATCATCAAACAAATAAAATATACACTTCATACTCCAAACTTCATTTATACTTCATATTTCAAACAAACAACCATTAACCATCAACTATTAAAAACTGCATACTCCAACCTTAACATAATGTACCCATCACCCTTGAACCACAAATAACTCATCACTCCAAATATAATGTACATTTTAAACAAACAAACAACCATCCACATACAAGTTTGAACTACAAAAATAAATAATTCATTAAAATCATTTCATAAGTCAAATAAGATTATAAAAAATAATTAATCAACAAACATAAAATGTCTCGTTATGTCATGCCCCGAACTTGGGACGTGAGTAGCCGCCCATTACTCTGGATGTCGGCTATATTTTTATAAAAAATCATACAGAATCTCCCCATATTTCGGAGGTCTCCCAAGTACAATTTGACCTGTATAATTCACAACCATCCTATCAATCAAATAAAAATGTCATCCAGGCCTCAAGACAATGAACCAAACCACAGTAGACAATCAGGACAACGCAAGACTTTTTAATTACTAACAGTCCTAGCCACAGACCTCTACTGTTATGCCCAACTAGAGCATGAGCAGTCACCACACCGAGCAGGCCTAAAGTTTTAAAAATTTTTAAATGCTTACAGATGGCTCAATGCAAGTAAAATGTAGGAATTTCCCAAACAATATCCATAATTTATACAGTCATCTCATATAAATGTACACGGCCAACTAAGGACTTCAAATTTTTATTTGAATTAAATCTCACCGTTGTGAATACCGAATCCACCAATATGCTACGAAAACCTCTAGAGCCTGTAACGTCGCTCTATCACAGTAATCCTATCTGAGGAAGGTAAGGAGAGGGGTGAGTATCAAGAAAGATACCCAGTAGTGAGAGGATTAATATCAAGCATAAATAGTGTGGGTGAACCATTGGAGTATCAAACAACATTATTCGTAACAATAATTTACATTTCATAGTAAAACATAATATGTTTAGCAATTTGAAATCATTTAACCAATCACACAATATCAAGCATATATGCATCCATTCAAAATCAAGTATTTTTAGAGCAATCCAAAAATGATCATGGCAGGAGTCAA
This sequence comes from Dillenia suffruticosa, assembly GCA_033439265.1. Taxonomy (NCBI): domain Eukaryota; kingdom Viridiplantae; phylum Streptophyta; class Magnoliopsida; order Dilleniales; family Dilleniaceae; genus Dillenia; species Dillenia suffruticosa. Next base: position 15,813,027 of record JAVTVX010000015.1, on the reverse strand, counting down.
CCATGACTAAGGACAGACATATCGGGGGTTTTATTATGCATAAAGTTCAAAAGTCGCTCTCTACCCCGACGTTGGCCATGAGTTTGTTGGGGCTAGTTCATCATCGTGTATAAGACCCCATCCGTGCAAGACGGTAGCGTTACACATGTCCTCCCCTTTACGTAGGTTCAACCGGCCGTGCCTATAGGCATTAGACATATGATGTTTGCGGATATCTCGTGCAGAAGCCTATCCGGGCAACCCGGTGCCTCTACAAACGCACTTCATAGCTACGGAACTTATCAAAGAACATCATCTCATCACAAGTGGGCACCCGGCATATACAGATCATCTCATCACAAATGGGCACCTGGCCCATACAAATCATCAAAATATTTTAAATACGTGTGCCAATACAATCATCAATCATTTCAAATCCATGCTAATGCAACGGTAGAATAGAAAACATATATGGTTATCAAATAATGGCATAATATCATTTCATTTCAAACCATGGATGCATAGTCATTGGAAATATAAATTTATGACATTCCAAATGTCACAAAACAAGTTTTAAAATTTAATATCACACGTCAAATCCATGCATATCGAAAACATGTTTTATGGAAAACACAACAGAGACAAGTTTTACTATTTTATGCAAGAGATTAGAGTCTCACTCACGTTTCTAAGGAGGGTGGTCACTCTCTATTTTCAAAATAAATCTAATCTGACTCCTCAAATCTCCAAAAAGATTTCGCTAATCAAATCATCACAATTTAATATCAAACAAAAGTCTAATAAGGGATTTTCAATATTTTCTTTCCAATTTAATATAACCCTAAATTTACACAATCTCCTTTTTAGATTCTCGTTTCATCAATTTCGAATCATTTGGCTCACAAATGATCAAATTTATAATATTTCTCATTTTTTATATTTTTTCTCGAACTAAACATATTTCAGAATATATATGAATATAGCTTCCGATTCTAAATTCAACCTAAATTCGACAAAATCAATTCGAATGTTGAAGTGATTGCATTTCTCTCACCTAGGGTTCCTCAGATCTCAGACCTATCTTTCGTTTGCTAGTCGAATTGGTCTAAAACTTGTAATATTTCCACATTTGAAACTATGTTAGCAACTAACTCCAATTCTAAGCACCAAACCCTAGAATTACAACCAAGGCAGCCGTTACCTGCAGTGAAGAAGCCGCGACCTAGGGTTCAAGGGTCGGTTGATGACTGCGGTTTGGGCTTCAGCTAGGGTTGCAGCAACGGGGCCCACGGGCAGGAAAGCTCTCGAAGGAGAGAACAGATCGCGGGCTTGCGGGCTGTCACGGGCTCGTGGGCAGTCGCGGGCTCGTGGGCTGTCACGGGCTCCCAGGTCGTCGTGGGCTGGTCAGCTCGCGGGCTGGCATGCTTGTGGGCTCGTGGGCTGAGGTGCTCATGGGCTGAGGTGGGCGTTCGCGAGTTGGACTGCAGTCGCTCGCGTGGGAAGATCACGCTGCGGCGCGCTCGCGGGAAGGCTGTGCTCGCGAGAGGAAGGAGCAGCGGAGAGATTGTGGCGGAGGGTGGCGAAGCTGAAGAGAGAGAGAGAGCGACAGCGAGAGGGAGAAAGGGAGAGTGAGAGAAGTAGAGAGGGAGAGACGAGAGGTGGCGAGCTACGACGATGGTGCGATCGCGGGAGGAAGGAGTAATGGCGGATTCAGTGGAGAGAGAGAATTGGGAGAGAGAGAAAGAGAGAGAGAGAGAGAGATTAGAGCTTAAAGCCCTAATCCAATTTGGGGGGAAAACGCAGCGGTTTGGGCAAAACGCTATGTTTTCCTCCTTTTTTTTTTTAAGTTTCCAATTTTTAACAAAATAGGATATACCTCAAATCGGTAATACAGATACCTTATATATATATATATCAAAATTTTCGATTTAAAGCCCACAAAATCAAAAATCAAAATAAAAAAAAAATTTCTCTATATATATAACTGAGAAATATTTTTATTTAATTCCTGAACAGAAGTACAATAGTACGGATACCGCAGTGTCGCTATTACGTTTTCTAACCTTCTAAAAATAAGTTTTGTCCTCGAAAATAAAAAAGGCTAAACAATAAACAAATGGGGGTACTGTCTCCTAATAGCCTACTCGGGCTCCCAGGTCTCCTCCTCGACCTGGTCACTCCTCTACAAAACTCTAACCAATGAAACTCCTTACTCTACAACTTTCTGACTTACCGATCTAGAATAGCCACAGGCTGAACTGGAAGACTAAGGTCCTCTTGTAACTCAACAGGTGGAGGCTTAAGTACATGAGAAGGATCAGCCAAGTACTTCCTGAGTACTGAGACATGGAAGACGTCGTGAATACGTGATAGTTCATCTGGCAGCTCCAATCTGTATGCTATACTCCTGACCCTCTGAAAGATATGGAAGGGCCTAATATATCTGGGGCTCAACTTACTCCGCTACCTGAACCGTATAACTCCCTTCCAATAAGATATTCTCAAGAAAACTATATCTCCAGTGGCAAACTCAAGAGGTCGCTGCCTACGATCGGCATATGCCTTCTGTCTATTCTGGGCAGCTTTCATTCGCGTACGGATGATCTTAACTTTATCCTTCGTTTCCTCAATTAACTCGACACTGCTAAGATGTCGCTCTCCGACCTCATCCCAGCATATCAGGGTGCGACACTTCCTGGCATACAGTACCTCAACGGGGGCATCTCTATATTGGTCTGATAGCTATTATTATATACAAATTCGATCAGTGGAAGGTGCCGATCCCAACTATCCCGAAAATCCATCACACATGCTCTCAGCATGTCCTCAAGGGTCTGAATGGTCCTCTCTGACTGGCCATCTGTTTGCGGATGATAGGCCGTACTAAAATTCAGCCTTATGCCCATTGCCTCCTGTAACTTAGGTTAAAACCTAGATGTGAATCTAGGATCTCTATCTAACACAATCGACACAGGTACTTCATGAAGTCTAATAATAGTGTCGATCTAGAGACGTGCCAACATTTCCAAAGAGAAACCGGCACGAATAGCAATGAAGTTCGTAGACTTCGTAACTCTATCTACATCATACATATGGCATCATGCCATGCTGAAGTCCGAGGCAGTCCCATCACAAAATCCATCGTGATATGTTCCCACTTCCACTCAGGAATAGGAAGGGGCTGTAATGTACTAGCTGACCGCTGATGTTCGGCCTTCGCCTGCTGGCAAACTAGATATCTAGCCACAAAATCTGCAATCTCCCTTTTTATCTTGGGCCATCAATAACTATCTCGGATAGTCCGATATATTTTTATGCCGCCTAGATGTAAGGCATAAGCGGAGGAATGAGCCTCCTCAAGAATAGCCCTATGAAGATCGCTATCGGCGGGAATGCAAACCCGCTCTCTATATACAACTAGTCTGTCATCGCGGACTCGGAGGTCTCCACTCTCGCCTCTACTGATCTTCTCAAGAATACTCTGGAGCTCCTCATCTGACCCCTGAATCTCTTTAATGCGATCAAGCAAAGTCGGCCTCACCTCAAATCGAGCTAGTAGTGCTCCTTGATCATCACTAGTCAAACTGACTCTGAGTGTACGGAGTCCTATCGAACAAGAGAGGTAAGCACTCTCTGTCATAGTAGAGGGAGAAGAGGAGGATGATGACTTTCGGCTCAATGCATCTGCCACCACATTTGCCTTTTCTGGATGGTAATCAATGATAAGGTCGTAGTCTTTCAATAACTCCAACCATCTCCTCTATCTGAGGTTCAACTCCCACTGGGTAAACAAGTCACAAGTTCTTTAGACTTTTGTGATCCGTAAATACCCTATAAGTCACCCCATATTAGTAATGTCGCAATATCTTTAAGCCAAAGACTATGGCGGCCAACTCAATATCGTGCGTTGGGTAGTTCAACTAATACTTCTTTAACTGCCGAGAAGCATATGCAAAGACCCGACCATCCTGTATTAGAATACAACCCAATCCCTATCGGCTAGCTTCACTATACACTATATATTCTAGACTGCTAGTGGGAAGGGTTAAAATAGGAGCAGATGTCAACCGTTGTTTGAGTTCCTAAAAACTCGCCTCACAACAGTCATCCCAAACAAACTTGAACCCCTTCCGGGTCAATTTAGATAACGGATCAGCTATCCGAGAAAATTCCTCTATAAATCGGCGATAATACCCGGCTAAACCAAGAAAACTACGGATCTTGGTAACTGTCTATGGCTGCTTCCACTTCAATATAGTCTCAATCTTTCTCGAATCAACATAAATACCCTCTGTGGAGACAATGTGTCCCAAAAATTCTATCTGTCTCATCCAAAACTCACATTTCGAGAATTTGGCATAAAACTGCTTCTCACGGAGTATCTATAATACCACCCAAAGATACTGAACATAATTTTCATCACTCCGTGAATACACCAAAATGTCATCGATAAATACGATGACAAACTGATCCAAGAAATCATGGAAGACTCGGTTCATCAAATCCATAAAAGCAGCTGGGGCATTAGTCAACCGAAACGGCATGACTAAAAACTCATAGTGGCCGTATCGGGTACGAAAGGCTATCTTGGGTACATCTCCAGCCCGAACCCTCAACTGATGATAACTCGAACGGAGATAAATTTTTGAGAAAATCATAGCTCCCTGCAGTTGATCAAACAAATCATCTATACGTGGCAGGGGATATCTGTTTTTTATGGTGGCTTTGTTCAACTGTCTGTAATCCACACAAAGCCGAAGTGTACCATCTTTCTTCTTTACGAATAACACCGGAGCACCCCAGGGTGACGTACTCGGGTGTATAAACCCCCTGTCTAGAAGTTCCTGCAACTGAATCTTAAACTCTCTCAGTTTAGCAGGCATCATTCTATATGGCGGAGTAGAAATAGGATTGCTCCCCGATACCAGATTAATCTTGAAATTGAACTCCCGAACTGGTGGTAATCTGGGAAGCTCTTCGGGGAACACATCTGGAAGCTCCTACACTAAAGGGACATCTTCACGTCTCGGTTCCTCAATGGTGGTGTCGACAATATAAGTCAGATAAGCCATACAACCACGGTGTACCAAACGTCTGGCCTTCCTAACAGATATAATACTACAGGGCAATACTCATCTCTCGCCCCGGAGTACTAACGGTGGCTGCCCGGACCTCCGAAACTCAACTTCCTTCATGTAACAATCCACAGAAGCCCGGTGTAAACTCAGCCAATCTATCACTAAGATGGCATCAAAATCTATGATGGGGAGCGGAATCATATCTACCTCCAATACCGCCTCCCCAATACTGACCTCACAGCCCTTATAGACTGTATTTCGATTGATATACTTGTCAAGAGGAGTGACTACCATAATCTCCTCATCAAGTGGCGAGAAAGGCCTATCAGAATGGCGAGTGAACGTGTCGCTCAGATATGAAAAATTTGACCTGGTATCTATGAGAATATGGGCGTCGATACCGAATATTCGCTTGGTACCTAAAGGTAAGAAAAATATTAAAGGTATTTGAAATGCGAAGAAAAATAGGCATCTTTATATATATATCTAACTAGTTAAGTTTTTAAAATTTTAACTAGTCAAAATTGTATATTTACATCATGTTATACACAATCTCAAAAAGAAAGTACAACTAACGGAAGGATTACCCATAATAACATCAGGGTTTGCTTGTGCATCCTCCTTTGTCATCGCAAGCATACAAGCTTGGGCCCTAGGCTTGTATCACGATGATCCAGGCACTGTATTACTCCCGGTTGCAGTCCGAAGAGTTGTAAGAGCTGAGTGCACAGTTGCCCCCTGCAGGACTATGCCAGAAGTACCAGTACGACACTAAGAAGTCTGTCCTCCTTGACCTAACTCTAGGCAAGTACTCTTAATGTGACCTTGCTTCCCACACTGGAAGCAAGGAACTAGTACTCTACATGCCCCAAAGGCATGGTGGCTACTGTATCTATGGGCTGGTACCCCAAAACCTTGTGGTTGAGGTCTCTGTCCCGATCCTGTTGGTCCGAAGCTGAAAGAACCCCCGGGATGTCCAAAACCTCTACCTCTCTTTGAAAACTGTCTACCCAGTGACCCAATCTTTCTCTTCTGGTGACTCTCTCTCTACCTAGCCTCAGTTCGGACGATCTCCTCTGACCGATATGCTAAATCAATCACCTCTGATAGAGTAAAAGAGGGAGTCACCGTTATATACTTTCTGATACTCAATTGGAGGCCATCTTTAAACTTGAACTTTATCTGAGCTGGTATAGCCATGTCGGGGACAAAGGCCCCTAGTTGTCTAAGCTCAGCCTCGTACTCTAAGACTGACCTAGTCCCCTGGTGTAAGTATAGAAACTCCGTCCTCATGCGATCCTGTTGGAATGGGGTGAAGTACCTGCGGTCGAATTCGTGTAGAAAGTCCACCCACCGTAGGGTTTATATAGCACTATCATGGATAACCTCCCACCACGAGAGGGCATCTCCATCAAGGAGTCTCTCAGCAACTCTCAACCTGAGCTTCTCTGTCAACCCCATGTCAGTAAGGATCCTGCGAGTCCTGTTGATCTAGTACTTTGTCGCTACGGCATCACTAGATCCTAAAAAGTCTGTGCATCTGTGCTTCCGAGACTCTTTCACCAACTGAGTAAGCTCGTGGATGCACCTCAAGGTAACCAATGTCTTATCTGTCAGAGTAGAAACAGAAGAACCAGCCACCAAAGGAGAAATCGATGTCATAGGTACAGGTACGGCCGCAGGTGCGGTCGCTGGAGTTTGTAGTGGAGGTGGTGGCATCTGCGTCCCATATCTACTGTATCACTCCTGCTACTGCCTCAAGGCATCGAGTGATGGTGGAGGAATCTCGGCTGTAACAGCCGGTGGAGGTGTTAGGGGTGGCACTAGTGAGCGTGCACGAGTAGAGGAAGCATCCTCTGGTACTCGTGGAACCTCGGGTGCCCTAAGTACATCGGGCACTGGGGGACTCTCAGGTGGTATGACTCTAGCACCGCGCCTACCATGTCTAGGTGGCATAATTCTGCGAAAAGAGTATCTTTTTATTAAGTAGAAAATCAAGAATTAGGATTAGTTACTAGAATCCAACCCCCCAAAAAGAATTTGAATTATGAATCAAACTATTTGAATGTGAAATAATGGGTTAGATGTATCATGTATCTAACCCCCTAAAATGGATAAACTTATATACCTATGGCAAAGTATAAGACTTTAAATGACTGTATGAAACTCTCTAATACATTAAGAACTTTTAATATACTTGGAAAGACTTTTACTACTATCCTTCCTCTAACCTAGACGCTTTGATACCAATAGAACTATCACGCCTCGAACCGGGGACGTGAGCAGCCACCCGTTACCCTGAATGCCGGCTGTATTTTTACAGAAAATCGGATAAAATCTCTCTATATTTTGGAGGTCTCCCAAGTACAATTTGACCTGCATAATTCATAACCATTCTGTTAATCAAATAAAAGGGTCATCCCGGCCTCAAGACAATGAACCAAACCACAGCAGACAACCAGGACAACGCAAAACTTTTTAATTACTAGCAATCCTAGCCACAGACCTCTACTGTCATGTCTAACTAGAGCATGAGCAGCCGCCACATTGAGCGGGTCTAAAGTTTATACAATATACAACAATTTCCCAAGTAAAAATTTTTAAATACTTACAAGTGCCTTAATGCAAGTAAAATGTAGGAGTTTCCCAAATAATGTCTATAATTTATATAGTCATCCGATATAAATGTACACGGCCAACTACGGATCTCAATATCATGACCTCACAAGGTCGAAAAAAAATAAAGACTTCAAATTTTTATTTGAATTAAATCTCACCATCGTGAATACCGAATCCACCAATATACTATGAAAACCTCTAGAGCCTGTAACGTCGTTCTATCATAGTAATCCTGTCTGTGGAAGGTAAGGCGAGGGGTGAGTATCAGGGAAGATTCCCAGTGAGTAAGGGAATTAATATCAAGCATAAATAGTGTGGGTGAACCATTGGAGTGTCAAATAATATTATTCATAACAATAATTTACATTTCACAGTAAAACATGATATGTTTAGCAATTTGAAATCATTTAACCAATTACAGAATATGAAGCATATATACATCGATTCAAAATCAAGTATTTTTAGGGTAAGCCAAAAATGATCCTGGCAGGGGTCAACCATGATCAAAAATAGGCGCATCGGATGTTTTATGATGCATAAAGTTCAAAAATTGCTCTCTACCCTGACGTTGGCCATGAGTTCGTTGGGGTTAGCTCATCAGTCGTGTATAGGACCCCGCCCCGTGCTAGACGGTGGCGTCACACACGTCCTCCCCCTTACGTAGGTTCAACCGACTGCGCCTATAGCCATTAGACATATGACGTTTGTGGATACCTCCTGTAGAAGCATATTCGGGCAACCCGGTGCCTCTACAAACGCCATTCGTAGTTACGAAATTTATCAAAAAACATCATCTATCACAAGTAAGCACCTAGCCCATACAGATCATCTCATCACAAATGGCACCCGGCCCATACAAATCATCAAAACATTTTAAATACGTGTGCCAATACAATCATCAAATCATTTCAAATCCATACCATTGTAACGGTAGAATAGAAAACATATCCTGTTCTCAAATAATACAACAATATCATTTCATTTCAAACCATGGATGCATAGTCTTCGGAAATATAAATTTACAACACTGCAAATGTCACAAAACAAGTTTTGAAATTTAATGTCACACGTCGAGTCCATGCATATCGAAAACATGTTTTATGGAAAACACAGTAGAACTAAACTTTACTATTTCATGTAAGCGATTAGAGTTTCACTCACGTTTTTTGGGAGGGTGGTCACTCCCTATTTTCAAAATAAATCCAATCTGACTCATCGAATCTCCAAAAAGATTTTCCTAATCAAATCATCACAATTTAATATCAAACAAAAGCCTAATAAGGGATTTTCAATTTTTTTTCCAATTTAATACAATCCTAAATTTACATAATCTAATTTCTAGATTCTCGTTTCATCAATTTCGAATCATTTGGCTCACAAAAGATCAAATTTCTAATATTTCTCATTTTTCCTAATTTTTCTCGAATTAAACATATTTCAGAATATATATGAATATAACTTTTGATTCTAAATTCAACATAAATTTGACAAAATCAGTTCAAATGTTGAAGTGATTGCATTTCTCTCACCTAGGGTTCCTTAGATCTCAGACCTAACTTTTGTTCGCCTGTTGAATTGGTATAAAACTTGTAATTTTTCTACATTTGAAACTATGTTAGCAACTAACTCCAATTCTAAGTACCAAACCCTAGAGCTACAACCAACGTAGCCATTACCTACAGTGAAGAAGCCGTGACCTAGGGTTCGGGGGTTGGTTGATGACTACGGTTTGGGCTTCAGCGGGGGTTGCAACAAGGGGGCCTGTGCGCAGGAAAGCTCTCGAAGGAGAGAACAGATCGCAGGCTCGCGAGCTGTTGAGGGCTCGTGGGCTGTCTCGGGCTCGCGGGCCGTCTCGGGCTCGCGGGCCGTCATAGGCTCGTGGGCTGGTGGGCTCGCGGGCTGGCACTCTTGCAGGCTGAGGCGTGCCCTCGCGAGCTGGACTATAGTCACACGTTCGCGGAAGGTCGCATGCTCTGGAACGTTCATGCGAAGAAGGTCGCGCAGGGAAGATCGCGTTGTGGTGCTCTCGTTGGAAGCCTGTGCTCGCGGGAGGGCGGAGCAACAGAGAGAGAGCGATGGAGGGTGCCGGAGCTGAAGAGAGAGAGAGCGACAGCGAGAGGGAGAAAGGGAGAGTGAGAGAAGTAGAGAGGGAGAGACGAGAGGTGGTGAGCGACAGCGATGGCACGCTCGCGGGAGGAAGGAGTAGTGGCGGATTTGGTGGAGAGAGAGAATCAGGAGAGAGAGAAAGAGAGGGAGAGAGATTAAGGCTTAAAGCCTTAATCTAATTTGGGGGGAAAGCACAGTGGTTTGGGCAAAATGTTGTGTTTTCCTAATTTTTTTTTAAGGTTTGAATTTTTAACAAAATAGGGTATATCTCAAATCGGTAATACGGATACCTTATATATATATGTATTAAAAATTTCGATTTAAAGCCCCCAAAATCAAAAATCAAAATAAATAAAAATTTCTCTCTATATGTAACTGAGAAATATTTTTATTTAATTCTTGAAACAGAAGTACAATAGTACAGACACCGTAGTATCGGTGTTACACATTATATACAATAGTCTCAAGACATTGGACTACCCCTTGTACGAATTGAGAGTCATCACCTTCACTAGACAATCTATCACCATTCTGTAAAAGTAATATATTTATAATTAAAGCAATCATAAATTATCATGTAATATAATTCCAATCATGTAAAGAATAACAGTTAGTATATTACCTCTTCCAACATTTGAGGAGGTGCTTCCATATCTAGAAATTTTGGAGTAAACAATTGAAACAACATTTGAAACCTTTTTTTTTCCTTCAACTGCCGATGCATCTTGGTTAACTCTTTATTAGAGCTAACCTTTGTATGAGAGGATAATGATGTTTGATAGTAGCTGCTTGGTGTTGGTTTCATCCATTTACCTCTAACTCTATACAGACGTTCCTTACCAGTAACCTTCTAGAACACTCTATCCTCAATATGATTAATGGACTCTTGTGTTGAGGCAAATTGTTGAGTTGCTATCAATTCATCAACTTGTTCTTATTTATAAAAAAATGCATATACAAATATTAGCACAAACTCTCATAGAAATATCAGCATAAACTTTAATTATGAAGTAATATTTAAAGTTCATGTAACTTACCATCATACTGACAAACTTTGAGGTCACATAGGAGCCATCCTTCTTCTTGTAGGTAGCTTTATATAGTTTAATTCTACCGAGAGTGTCCGATCTCTAATTCCTAAAACTAAACTGTTAGCAACTAAAAAAATACTACTAAATACATAATCAATATATAAAATAATATAAATTCCCTTGCCTGAAGTTGGCTTAGGGGTAGGTGGTTAACACTGGTTAAATTGGCTTGGGGGTAGGTGGGTTGGAGAGCCTCTACCAGCTGCCGGACACCCCACGGAGCTCCGGGCTAAAGCCAAGGAAAAAAGGGGATTTTATAAAAGTTGTGGAAAACCCCTTGGCGGATCTTACCAATGGCCATTGGTAGGATAATATTTTTGGCACACCCCAAAAATTGTGAAAAAATGAATATAAACTGTTTGATTAGATTATATGAGTCATGGTATTAGATATGAATGATTTTATGTGAATGAATTTCTTTATTGCATTAATTATATTTGATACATGTATTTGCCATCACTACCTTCACCCCTCATTTATATGCTTCATACCATTGCACTCTACTCATTGGGTATTTTAAATACTCACTCCTCCCTTTCACATTTTCAAGGAAGTATAGAGTGACGATGTCTACTAGAGCTTATCAGAGGTCTATTTTTGGTTGATTTTGAGTAGATATGGAGTATGTAATCATTTTGAGAGTTGTAGATCATCGGACCATGGAAAGGAAGTTCTGTACATCTCATAACATATAGATTTTACTGATATTGGTTGAATTTTTTGAGCAAGTATCGGAAAAATCCGAACGACCATGATTAGAGACTTCATTCTTTTGTATGAAATTATTTTGAGAAAATATTTTGTCTTGTATTTGGACATTTAGATTATAATGATGTATTTTGATATATTATTCCGGTTTTATGAGTTTTATGAACTGTCTGAGAATTCTGCATTGGCTGAGATGGCCACACTGCATGTATGCAGGTACAAGGATTCCTCGATTATGTGCCAATGCATGCATGTGTGTACAGGGATACGCCGGATGGGCCCCCTGCATGTGTGTTGTGTATATGATTTCTTATTTAATGGATTTTATGGTTTGGAAACTTTATTGTACAATTGAAATGCCTTGCGCTATCCCGATATATAGGGAGGTCATTCTAGTATGCCAAGATAATGTGGTGGCTACAGAGCTGGGGCGTGACGGTTCTGTCGGTATCAGAGCCTAGGTTTACGATTTTAAATGTTTAAAGGTTTGAAATATTTTCAAATGTCCTTGGAGTTTTTCCAATAATTCAAAATAATTTTTCTTTTTGAAAAATTAAGAGTTTGAGAGATTTTTTCAATGGGTGTACAAAAACTTTCAATAGACTGTTAAGAACTTGGACCAATTTATTTTTAGGGAGTTAAATAACTAGCTTAATGTTGAATTTGGTGAGTCAACAATAGTGTCTCTTCTTATAGGAATCATGCCTTGTAGACCAAGGATGAGGAATGTTAGCAAGATTCGTCCTTTAGAGCATGAGGATGAATCATCCTCACATGCTCCAACTTCTCCTCCGGTTGCAACTAGTACTTACCTGGCACCTTCAATAGGGATTCCTCCACTGCCACTCGATACTCTTTGACAATAGTCTGAATGGTGGAATACATATTACGCTCGTCTTCAAGTTCCTCCTCAAGTGCCAATTCCTTCTCCTCTAAGGCCAACCATCCCACCTACTCCTCCATCAGAACGAATTGCTCCCCCCACTTCAGTGGCTACTCCAATCCCTTATCCAATCTTTGAACTGTCGAAGTTGATCAAGAAAGCCCAATAACTTGGATGTGTCAAGTTTATGGGGACAAGTGATGCAACGGTAGCCAAGAATTGGATTAATCGGGTTAGGGAGGCAGTGGATGACATGAGATTGGAAGATGAATTGAAATTAAGGATGACACACACGTCTCATTTTGGGTACCCTACTCCTACTACATGATATTAAGTGATTGGGAGTTACTTTGATGATTAATGATAGTTTGTTGGAATTGAAGACTTAAATTTTGAATTGAGTTTGATTTAAATCAAAAATTAATTGTATCCCTTGTATATATAGGTATGATGAACATTTTTGGAGTTGATGCCCGTGTTTTAATTGATACAGGATAAAATAATTCTTTTGTAAGTACAGAATTCGCTAAACACTCAAATAGGCCTTTGACCTTACTTGAAGAGGAGTTATTCGTTATTACTCCGTTAGGCGAACAATTAAAAAGGGATTCCATGTTCAAGGCATGCGAAGTGGTAGTAGAAGGTGAGATTCTCGAGGCGGACTTGATTCCATTGGAAATGAGAGATTTTTACGCCATACTAGGTATGGACCGGTTACACCTCCACCGAACTTCAGTGAATTGCTTCACCAAGGAGGTGGAATTCTGTAGACTCGGAGTCCTCCACTTTGTTAACTGGCAAATGGCAAGTCTTACCGAGTTGTGTAATCTCGGCATTAGAGGCACAAAAACTAGTGCATAAAGGTCGTGAGGCTTACTTAGCCCACATCGTCGACACCACTATATAGAGTTCAGAATTGATGAATGTTCCAGTGGTGAACGATTTTTTGAATGTCTTCCCAGATGAAGTGTCCGGTTTACCTCTGGCTTGGGAGTTTAACTTCGCAATCGACTTGGCTCCTGGAACTGCACCTATCTCGATCCCTCCGTATAGAATGGCATATGCGAAATTGAAAGAATTGAAGGTCCAACTTCAGGAATTGTTGGACAAGGGGTTCATCGGGCCGAGTACCTCATCCTAGGGTGCTCCGGTTCTATTCGTGAAGAAAAGAGATGGTACTCTCAGATTGTGTATAGACTACCGGTAATTGAATAAGGTGACCATCAAGAATAAATACCCATTGCTGAGGATTGATGACTTGTTCGATAAAGTCCAAGGTGCTAGTGTCTTTTCAAAGATCAATTTGAGATCGTGCTATCACCAATTGAGGATAAAAGATGATGATATCCACAAGACTGCGTTTAAGACGCAGTATGGTCATTACGAGTTTTTGGTGATGCCTCTTTGTTTAACAAATGCTCCAGCAACTTTCATGGATCCATGATCTGAGTTCTCCATGCTTACCTCAACAAATTCATCATTGTTTTCAGCGACGGCATCCTAGTATACTCCAAAAATGATGAAGAGCATTCAGATCATCTTCAGATTATGCTATAAACTCTCAGAGAGAAGCAACTGTATGCCAAGCTCTCCAAATGCGAGTTTTGGTTTAGGGAGATTGGCTTTTGGGGGCACATTGTATCCAGAGATGGGGTATTTGTTGACCCAAAGAAAATAGAGGCAATTCTGAGATGGGAACATCACAAGAATGTCACCGAGATGAGAAGTTTTCTCGAATTGACAGGATATTATCGAAAATTTGTAGAAGGAGTTTCTAGAATTGCAACTCCATTGTCTAGTTTAACTCGGAAAAGAGTTAAATTTGAATGGAATGATAAATGTGAGCAGAGTTTTTAGGAACTCAAGAGGAGACTTACTTCTGCTCTTCCCACTGGCAGTGGCGACTATATGGTCTATAGTAACGCCAGTAAACATGGGTTGAGATATGTTTTGATGCAAGGTGATAAAGTGATCGCCTACGCTTCTCGACAATTGAAGAAGCACAAATTGAATTATCCTATCCATGATCTAGAATTTGCTACTATTGTCTTTGCCATAAAGATTTGGCGATATTACTTGTATGGAGCTACCTGCAGAATCTTCACTAACCACAAGACTCTCAAGTACTTGCTTAGCCAAAAAGAGCTCAACTTGAGGCAAAGAAGATGACTAGAGCTAGTTAAAGACTATTATCTGGTAATTGATTATCACCCGGGTAAGGCGAACGTAGTTGCGGATACTCTAAGTCGCAAGTCCTCATCTTCTTCTCCAATTCAGGGGAATTCTTACATTTCATGTCTAGTGAGACTTTGTGCTATTGGAGCCAAATTTGCTTATGATGACAATGGTGCATTATTGGCGAAGTTTGAAGTTCAACCAACCCTGATAGACTGTATTAAAAAGCTCTAAACCACTAATGAGGAGCTAAAGGAGATAGCGGAAAAGGTTAATAAGGGTGAAACTAGTGATTTTCATATTCGGGAGGATGGGATGGTAATGTACGAAAAAAGGATATACGTTCCCAACAATGATGAGTTTTGAAAGGTTATACTTGAAGAGGTATACTCTTCGGCTTATGCTATGCATCCCAGAAGTACTAAAATGTACAGAACCATCAAGAAAACTTATTGGTGGTCGGGACTGAAGCGGGAGATAGCCGAATTTGTAGCAAAATGCCTTGTGTGTCAACAAATCAAGGCCGAACATCAAAAGTCAGCCGGGACACTTCAATCATTGCATATACTTGAATGGACATGGGAGCATATCACCATGAATTTTGTGATAGGATTGCTACACACTTCTAGCCGTCACGATGTTTTTGGGTGATAGTTGACAAGCGCACCAAATCAGCACACTTCCTTCGATTCATAATACTTATTCTTTGGAGAAATTAACCAAACCATACATTGATTAAATTGTTCGACTCTACGGGGTTCCGGTGTCAATTGTATCAAATCGTGATCCCAGATTCACGTCCAGATTGTGACCTAAGTTACAAGAGGTCTTGGGTTCTAAGTTAAAATTCAGCATTGTATTTCATCCGCAGACCAATGGACAATCCGAGCGTACAATCCAGACATTGGAAGACATGTTAAGGGCATGCGTAATGGACTTCCAAGGGAGTTGGGATAGGCACCTACTGTTGATCGAATTTGCATACAACAATAGCTATCAAACTAGTATTGGGATGCCTCCCTCTAAAGCTCTCTATGGAAGGAAATGTCAAACTCCGCTTTGTTGGGATGAAGTTGGAGAGCGGAAGATTGAAGGTGTGAAACTAATTGAATCAACCGTAGAAAAAGTGAAGATGATTCGGACAAGGATGAAGGCAGCTCAAGATAGACAGAAGAGCTATGCCGACAAAAGAAGAAGACCTCTGGAATTTGAGTTCGGAGACATGGTTTTCTTGAAGGTTTCACCTAGGAAAGGTGTAATCCTATTTCGAAAATGAGGTAAATTGAATCCAAGGTACATTTGGCCATTTAAGATCTTTGAGAGGGTTGGAAATGTGGCCTATCGATTGGAGTTACCTCTGGATTTAGAGAAAATTCATGATGTGTTCCATGTCTCAATGCTAAAGAAGTATTTGCCGGATCCCTCTCACAAAATTGAAACTCCTCCAGTAGAGTTGAATAAAAATTTGAGTTTCAAGGTACAACCGGTGAAAATCATTGATCGGCAGATCAAGCAGTTGAGAAGTAAACAAATCTCCATGGTCAAGATATTATGGAAAAGCAATAAAGTGGAAGAGGAAACTTGGAAGACCGAAAAGTCGATGCGAAAACAGCACCCCCAACGTTTTAATGTGTAACTTTTTTTAAAAATTTCGAGAACGAAATTTCTCTTAAGAGGTTAAGTGTTATAATACCGAGAAGTTAAAAAAAAAAGTCAAATTTTGTTATATTATTCTCTCTCCCTTACCCGAAACCCAATACCCTACCCCATTTTCTTTTTTTTTTTCCTATCTCCTTTGTCTCCCTCTTTCGTCTCTCTCTCATCTCTCTCCCTCTGCATTTTTTATTTTTATCTTAAAAAAATCAATTTTCCCTTCACTAAAATCACTCCCTAAAGTGTTCAAAGCACCAATCTAACTCAAGCAAGGAAAGATTTAAAGGAAAATCAAGGATTGTTCAACAAAGGATAAAAATTAGGGTTTTTAAACCTAATCCGATCCCAAAATTGAGGTATTTTCTTACTCTTAATCTTGGGTTTAGTTTCTTTAATACAAAATTGGATGTTATTGTTGAGATTAGTAGAATTTCATAGGAAGATCCAAAAACCTAAATTTGTGAATAGTGAAAATTTGGGGAAAATGAAAATGAAAATTTTATCTACATATAAAAGAGTTGAAATTGCAAGCAAGAATACAGGATGAATGACACACGGATAAATGTGAGATCGGAAATGTTCCATGAAAGAGGATTGTGCATTGTTAGGTAGAGAGTGCAACAATGTGATTAATTTAGGTGCACAGAACCATGTGCTTTTGGTGGAGTTCTATGATGTGCTAGAAAATGGTACATGAAATGTGTGAGGAAATCTAGGTGGTACGGTGAATGATTCTCAAGAGAGTAAGATTTAAGAGTATAAACTTCCTTAGTGCTCTAAGCTTGACATAGATATAAGTGCACTACTTTTATTAGGCTTGACCTTCCACAAAGCCATAAAACCATCATCTTTAATCATGGTTTTAGGATGGCTGTTATGAATTGCAGTTTCACCAATGAGAAAAAAAAATAATAAATACATGTCTAGCATTTTTTTCATATATAAATTACAAGATTGAATCAATGTCCTTTTATGACCTGTTGTTATGATGATGAGTTGAGCCATACCCCTTGAATTGGCAATTATCTTGATCCCACGAAAACCAAGATTATTTGCTGTGCATGGCCTGGAAACAGAAATTGGCAGACTAGCTGAGATGTAATGCAAGTGAAAAATCCATGTAGCATAGCTTTGGTATGATGGTGAGATATAGAAAATTTGTAAACCTTTAAATTTAAGGAGAAATGACCCGAAAATTATTAATGTTGGTTTAGGATAATCTATTGGAGCTTGAAAGGAGATATCTTTGGAGCTGATAATGCTATAGAGAGTGAATGCCCTCTTCAGATAAGTGGATAGCTATATTTCATATGAATGAGAAATTGCTTTCAACCATAGTTTCTCAATTGAACTTTTAAATGAGTTTGTGGAATGGAATTATAAATGTTTTGTGATTGTGGTGGGCCTTGAAATGAATTTTGTAACAAAACTATGACTCTTGAATTTAAATGATGATTTATTTACACTATGTTATGATTGAATATTCATATGAATTATGAAATGTTGCTCTATATTATTCATTGAGTATGAATTGATTATGAAATTGAATATGGTAACATGATGCTGGAAATGAAACGAGTCTTGCCATGGACTGTGCCATCGGGGTGGCGTGATTAAGGCTGGTTAAATTGGCTTAGGGGTAGGTGGGTTGGAGAGCCTCCACCAGCCATCGGATAACATGGTAGCACCCCACAGAGGTTTAGGCTAACACCAAGGAAAAAAGGGGATTTTATAAAAACTGTGGAAAACCCCTTGGCGGATCCTGCCAACGGCCATTGGTAGGATAATGTTTTCGGCACACCCTAAAAATTGTGGAAAAATGAATATAGACTATTTGATTCGATTATATGAGTCATGGTGTTTGATATGAATGATTTTATGTAAATAAATTTCTTTATTGCATTAATTATATTTGATACATGTATTTTGTATCACCACCTTCACCTCTTATTTTTATGTTTCATACCATTGCACTCCACTCACTGAATATTTTAAATACTCACTCCTCCCTTTCATATTTTCCAGAGGAAGTATAGAGTGACGATATCTACTAGTGTTGATCGGAGGTCTATTATTGGTTGATTTTGAGTAGATATGGAGTATGTAATCATTTTGCGAGTTGTGGATCATCGGACCATGGAAAGGAAGTTCTGTACAGCTTATAACATGCGGATTTTACTGATATTGGTTGAATTCTTCGAGCAAGTATCAGAAAAATCCGAACGACTATAATTTGGGATTTCATTCTTTTGTATGAAATTATTTTTGAGAAAATGTTTTATCTTGTATTTGGGCATTTGGATTATAATGATATAATTCGATATATTATTCCAATTTTATGAGTTTTATAAACTGTCTGAGAATTTCACATTGCTGGGATGGCCACACTACATGTATGCATGTACAGGGATTCCCCGATTGTGTGCCAATGCATGCATGTGTATGCAGGGATGAGCCGGATGGATCCCTTGTATGTGTGTTGTGTATATGATTTCTTATTCGATGGATTTTATGTTTTGGAAGATTTATTATACAATTGGAAAGTCTTGCGCTATCCCAATATATGGGGACGTCATGCCTGTATGCCGAGATAATACGACGGTTGTTACGTGCTCGACAGGAGAGTCAAGGCGTGACATCGTAGGTCTCACGACCCATTTCCTTGTATGAAAACGATGATTTTGTAAGAGCTGGATCTCAAGAAAGCTTGAATGGGTTCATCCCCTCATGTACGAGTGAAAGATGTTGGAAGTCTTTGCAATGAGCCGGGTTAAATTTACGCTCATGATGGGTTAATCCAATGCCAACCTACTTACTTCTCTATTGCCTCAATCGGAAGCTTTTTATAAAAGCCTCACAAAGCTTCTGAGGGAAGCTTGTCTCATGAAACTTCTAAGAAAAGATTTGAGAAGCTTATAAAAGAAGCTTTAGAAGTGGCTTCTAAGAGAAGATTCGGAAAGCTTCTAACAGAAGAAAAGTTTAAATTGATAATTTTCATTTAGTAAGAAAAGTTCAATTTGAACTCTTCCACTTAGGAAGAAAAGTTCAAATTGATAACTTTCACTTAGGTAGAAAAGTTCAATTTGAACTCTTATTTCTCCACCTCCTATAAATGTAAGTTTGAGATGAAGCTTGAAGAGAAGAGAACTTGAGATAGAGCTTGCGAGAAAAAGGAGAGGAAAGAGAGAAAGAGAGCCCTCTTGCTTGAAAAAGAGCTTACGAGTCTCTGCTCTTTCAGCACGAAAGTGATTCTCTGTCAGAGCTCTTTGTAAGGAAATCATCAAAACGATTTGGGTTGTGGATCGTGTGTGGTTTCCGCTATGTGATTCCACCCGACCAAAGGAGCACGTAATTCAATCAAGCATTCGATCCGCATTCCGCTGCGTAGTTAGACATCAGACAAGAGATAACCCATTTTATGTTTTGAATTCCTTGTCTGATGTCAAGGATCTCATGTGCCTTCCTTCAGTAACACTCTTTAGAATTCTGCTAGATAGTGGTGATTCATTAAAAATAGAATCCTGCTGTAAATGCCCACATTAGTTTTTTACAGGAGAAAAAATAATGTATTTGATGCATCAATGAATATACTAAAACTCCAACGATGAGAAATCCTCAAAAGTGAGAAGAAGAACAAAATATCAACTAATCAAGGACTGCTCTCCAATCTGTGTTCAACTCTGCTAAAGTATAATCTCTATAAATCCTAAGTATGAGCCAATGGAGAAAAATGAGAGACAATCTTATCTAACAGAAGAGAAGAAACAATAGTCTGACTTTGGAAAAAAGGCCGACATCGATTAACAAACAATTGCAAATAAAAAAGATACCTATCCTTCTCCGGTTATTAGAAAATTGTGCACAACGGCTGCTCCCAAGTGAGTAGACCTAAAATGCATATCAATGAGCAATTTAATCCAACATGAAGAACAAATCACATAAATCTAAGCAAAACTAGAAAATAGCAACATAGAGAGCAGTAAACAGCACTTAGCTCCACATTATCAAATAATGCTTAGACAAGTTAAATATATGAACAACCTGTGATGAATCAGGGACATGGATTAATAATGATAGTTAAGTTCCAAATTTATGTACACTAATAATGAATCAAAGTTCAGACTTTAGGGAGCTCAATTGTGCCACTTCCTAGAAAAATCATTAATACATGCGATTCAACAGATAAGAAATGCAAAGCCGACATCAATTTTCAGAATGTTCGCCATGATACATTCTCTGTGCAGATACTGCTCTCACTTGTTGCAGGAACAATTTATGAATGGAAAATGGAATATCAAAATTTTGGGACAAGAAATAACTCAAAAGTCATTGGTGTTTATTCCACAATTGAGAAAGATTGAATAGTTGCATGTACAAGAGATAAAAGCAGCATCTAATAACGGAAGGGCTATGTCCGAAAAATTTTTCTCTGCATGCTGTTCTTTAATCTTTTCCATAACATGCTACAAAAAAGAAGAAGATTGATTAGTTAGATTTCCAGAGCAGCAACCAACCTTAACAACAAAACAAGACACCTGCAGACTAAAAATGATTAATTTAACAGCAAGAGTTCATAAACCATCCACTCACAAGTCGCTTATCAATGCCGAATAAGTCATAATCCCTTTTCCATATTGGATTTGTCAGCAACTCATAAGCAAATTGAATCTACAAGAGATAACAATTTTATAAAATAACAAGCCAACAGAGTAGGTGAAAAAATATAACAATTGTGAAGAAAATAGGATGTCACAAGAGTATACAGAGGTAAAGACAGCTGAACTGTTGTACAAAGCAAAGAATAGGAATTCAGAATAAGATGATGAGCAATGCATCTTCCAACAAAAACGAGAGAAAAGA
The DNA here is from genome assembly GCA_033439265.1 of Dillenia suffruticosa. Taxonomy (NCBI): domain Eukaryota; kingdom Viridiplantae; phylum Streptophyta; class Magnoliopsida; order Dilleniales; family Dilleniaceae; genus Dillenia; species Dillenia suffruticosa. The sequence goes on along the minus strand of JAVTVX010000015.1, from coordinate 15,791,875 downwards.
TAAATGATAGCATAAGTAGGACAAATGATAGCATGAAAAGCATCAGTTCCCAAATAAGTCCAGTTAACAGAAAAAGGAAATTCACATTGTAGACAATTGCAAAAGTTACTAACCTTAAGAAAATCAAGGGTGCTAGGAACATCCACTCATGAACTCCTGGAAAAAAAATATCTATTACATGATATCAATACATACACATAATATAGATGCAACTTCATCGGTAAATGCAGCTAAGCTATCTTCCCCTTTATCCATTCTGGTACAAATTGAATCTCTCTTTACGTAAGCAATAAAAAGATGCAAAGAAAGTAGGCAGCAGCACAGAAAAAATTATCCAATATCCAAAGAAAAGCATATCAATTTTGCACCCAAAAAAACCAATAAATAAATAAATCTGCTGTTGGGAGTGTTATTAGTTCATAGTCCCTAGAAAACATAGTCCTAGCATTTGTTACATCTAAAACTCAGGATTGTTATTCTTTGAGGGATAAAGTGTCCCATTGGGACAATTGAATCCCATAGCTAAGGTTGGCTTTATTTTACTCCAAGAATTACAAGGTTAGTATTTCCTTAAATATCAAATGCCCTTTACCCAAATTGTATTAAGTGTAAATATGCAATGAAAATTTGAAGTTTGTTCAAGAAAATAGCCAGACCCCTATCAAACACGAGGATAATTAATCTAAGGACAAAAGTCAATGTTTACGGCAGTAAAAGCAGTAATGGAACCATGCTTTGTGGCACTAAAAGCATAACAGACACCAATCCGAGAACAATAACTTCACGCCAGCAAGAACAAAATAATCAGCTATAAGTCGGTATTTGTATGATGGATTATGTCCACCCCTGCCCAAAAAATAATAATTATCATCATCATCAGCAGCGGCGGCGGCGGCGGCAGCAGCAGCAGCATTACAACAACTTTAAATTAGTAACCACAACAACAGAAGTAGTAATAGAATATATAAAAATAATTTATTCCATGCATCACAAGAGATGATTGTTGTGGGGCTCCAGTGTTAAATGGGAAAGAAAAGAAATTATACAGAGCTTTAGAAACTACTGTTAAATGAGAAACAGAAGGACAGCTACCACAAGCTCAGAACTTCTAAAAACAAAGGCTCAATTACTCGCAGGTTCCTGGGGAATTATGAAGTGTGTGATATCCTCTGATGGTGAGTTAAATCAAATGGTCAGGGCAAAAAAATAAGACTAAAATTTTACGATGTGCCCTTTATGCCTCTGATGAAACAAATGAAACCAGTGGATGCTGGAAGACAATGGAGAATTCAATCTAAATGAACTAGAGTTGAGAAGTGGTAAGATGTATAGGAAGGCCACGGCAGATCCCAAGGCATAAATTATTTAAGGTTGATTAGAAGGGTACCCGTGGCGGTATGAAAGGAGCAAAAAAAGGGATTCGTACATTAAATTCACTTCCAACACAGGCCTTCCACTTTAAATTTTTAGCTTCAACATTTTGATCGAAACCTTTTGCAATTTTGACAAATTTGAAGGGCTACCGGGGACGATCTGACCAAACCATATATAGCCATTAACAAAATCACGCTTAGCAAATCAATCAACAAAAATCACAAACCCTAACTCCAAAATTTTGGTGCTATAAAAACAAGAACAACAATTTTGAAAAAAAAAAATAGCAAAAAATAACGCAATAATGATAGAAAACAAGGAGCTTTGTACCGAATTAAACCTAAAAAAGAAAATTAAATGACATCGGGACCAAAAAAATTGGAATTTAACCTTATTTGTCACGGGTTGAACACGCAACAGATTATGTCGCGGGTTGAACCCATGACGTGGTAGCACATGGGCGGCCGAAAGCCACGTTGGCACACATGTCGCGTTTTCAAGACGTGACATTCCCACTCCCCCTCTATCCGCAGCCCCTGCCTCCCCCGCCCACGGCTCTCTCTCTCTCCGTCCACTGCCCGCGGTGCTCCTTTCTCCCTCCCTCCCCCACCGCGGCTCTGCTTGTAACACCAAGCCTAAAAAAAAAAAAAAAAAAAAAAAAAAAAAAAAAAAGAGGGAGAGCCAAAACGTAGCGTTTTGGCCCTCCCCCCAATTGAATTAGGGCTAAAGCCCTAATTCGTTTCTCTCTCTCTCTCTCTCTCTCCTTCTCTCCGCCGACCCTTCGCCTCCCTCCCCCACCGCGGCGTTGGTCTTCACCGCAAGCTCCGCCGGCATCTTCTTCTTCTTCTCCTTCTCCTTCTTCTTCTTCTTCTTCTTCTGCTTTTTCTTCTTTCTCCCGCAGCTCATTTCCCCGCGATCTCCCTCTCGCGATCTCCCACGATCGCTCTCTCTCCGCCTCGCCGCACATCGCCGCGAGCCACGATCGAGCAACACCGCACGCCACAGCGTGCGATTGCTGCCTCCTCGCGCGATCGAGCCACCGAGTGCGCAGCAGCACAGTGCACAAGCGTGCATCAGTGCACGGGCGTGCACCAGCGCACCTCAGTGCACTAGCGCGCGGGCACGAGCCCAGGCCGCGAGCGCGAGCCCAGGCCGCGAGCGCGAGCCCAGGCCGCGAGCGCGAGCCCAGGCCGCGAGAGCGAGCCCAGGCCGAGAGCGTGAGCCAGCGCACGAGCGTGCGCGGCCCAGCTCACGGGCGCGCGGCCCAGCTCACGGGCGCGCGGCCCAGCGCACGAGCGCGAGCAGAGCGCGCAGGGGCGCGCAGCAGCGCGCGAGCGCGCACGAGCCAGCGCAGCACACGGGCGAGCACCAGCCCGCGAGCCACTGTCGGCCCGCAGGCCCGCCAGCCTGCAGGCCCATTAGCCGCAGGCCCATCAGCAGCAAGCCCACGGGCCCACCAAGCCCGACAGCCCGTCCAAGCCCGTAGGTCCAGTACGGCCCGCGGCCCAGTTCAGCCCATCGGCCTGCCAGCCCGCCGGCCCGCTACCCCGTAGCACGCAGACCAGCGAGCCGCTAGCTGTAGCCCACGAGCCCAGTTCGGCCCGTGGCCCACGAGCCCGCGACGGCCCGCGACGGCCCACGAGCCCGTGACAGCCCACGAATCTCCACGCAGGTAAATGACTTAGGGTTTTGCTTCGGATCTGTGTTTCGATCTAACAAATAAACTTTGTTTTGATAGGAAACCCTACAGACTTTGGAGTGACCGAAGCGACTTTCGGACGAGACTCGGCGCTTCGAGAAAACCCTAGGTGAGGAGATTTCGACTCTAATTGATAAATTGGACGAATCTAGGATTGAATTTAAGATGAAAGGTTTTGTATATGTTTAGAGTGTAAGTGGAATGCATATAGAATACAAATTATGAAATGATTATCTATGAATTGAAGGTTAACTATAGAATGTTACAGAAATTTGATGATCTGATTTAGGTTGATCTTTTGGAGACTCGAGCGGTCAGATCCGATTTGGCTTGTCAGTAGGGAGTGACTTCCCTCCCGTAGAACTGTGAGTGGGACTTTGACATTCGCTATTGATTGAAAACCATGTTTCAAAAATATCTTTTAAATGACATGTTTCTGCAAAATGTATGATTGTTATGACTTTCTAATATTTGATAAAATGTTTTGTGACCTTTGGAGTGTCTTAACTGCTGACCTTATTGATATGCATCCATGAGTTTTGATAAACGTATATTGTGCCACATTTTCGACATATTGATATGTTTTAAATGCTTTCATTGCATTGGCACATGGTTTTAAATGAATTTACTTACACATTTGGGCTGTATGCCCGGCCGACTTTATGATATTATGTTTTGGGCTGTATGCCCGGCCGACTTATGATATTATGTTTTGGGCTGTATGCCCGGCCGACTTTATGATATTATGCATTGGGTTGTATGCCCGGCCGACTTTATGATATTATGTTTTGGGCTGTATGCCCGGCCGACTTATGATATTATGTTTTGGGCTGTATGCCCGGCCGACTTTATGATATTATGCATTGGGCTGTATGCCCGGCCGACGTTATGATATTATGCATGGGGCTATATGCCCGGCCGACTGGTGATGGGATGCATGGGGCTACGTGCCCGGCCGATATGATATTGTGATCCGTAGCTACGAAGGATATCTGGTAGAGGCACCCCTTGTGCCCGGATACGCTTCGGCCGGAGGTATCCGCCAGATCGTCGTGTGTATGGGTGCCCCAGGTTGACCCTCATCGGAGAGGACGTTGAGTACGGCTCCGTCTAGCACCAGGCGGGGGCACCATACACGGCCGACTAGTTATATGTACACTATATACTTTTTACAGGCTAGTTGGGGTAGCCTGTGGCCAACATTGGGGTAGAGAACCATTCTTTAATACTTGCATTTGGAAAAACCCCCAATGCGCCGTCCTTGGTCGAGGTAGACCATTGCCGGGAATATTTCATTGGCCAGTTCTTCATGACATTGATGTAAAATTTTGGGATGCATATCTTGCGTTCTGATGTGTGCGTATTATATATGATTTTGAAATAACATGATCGGTTTGCACACTGTGGATATTTTCTTATCTTATGCTTTGACACTCCAAATTCACCTCGATATTGATAGTATGATGTCAATCCCCTCACTTACTGAGTATCCTCCCATAGATACTCATCCCTCACTTTCTTTCCCACAGGATTAGTGTTGGACCGAGGAGATATCACTGGGCTTGGGTATGGATATTTTCCATCTCTTCCGCTACGATGATTGGTGATATTATTATATATTGGAGGTTTTAGATTGACCAATGTATTTATATAAATTTTCTGGGATAACTGTATAAATTATGGACTTTATTTCACGAAACTCTCGTGTTGATTATTTCATTGCATTGAGGCATTTGTAAATATTTAAAAATAACTTGGGAATATATTTTATATATGCGTAGAATTTAAGTCCGCTCCGTGTGGCGGCTGCTCATGCTCTAGTTGGGCGTGACAGTAGAGGTCTATTGCTAGGACTGCTATGAACTTTATAGCCTTGCGTTGTTCTGGATGTTGGCTGGGATATCTGTTGATTTTGGAGAGGCCGGGATGGCCAATTATTTGTTTTTACAGGATGAATGTCATATACAGGTGAAATTGTACATGGGAAACCTCCGATTTATGGGAAGGTTCTGCCCGATTTTCTGTAAAAATACAGCCGGCATCCAGGGACAACGGGCGGCTGTTCACGATCCCGGTTCGGGGCGTGACAGTTCGGTTGGTATCAGAGCTCTTGGTTAGAGCTATATTTTATAAAATGATTTGAAAACATTCCCAAGTAACTTGATTTTAAAAGTCCTCAATGCATAAGAGTTTCATACAGTCATTTATATCCCTGCATATGATCTTCGACATATGAGTTTATCTATTTTAGGGGGTTAGATACTAATTCTTATCTAACCTAGCATTTCTTCATTTTCAAAGAAGGAACCAATGGAGATGGTTCTTAAATTGATGATTTCATTCATTTTAGGGGGTTAGTTGTACTAACCCAAATCCTTGAACAATGCCTAATGAGAATTATTATCTTGTGGAACCATGACGAGTACATGGAGCGCTAGATATGTACTCCCTGATTTACTTAAGGAGAGCGAGGATACTTCCTCATTACTGGAGCCCCTTTTGGTGCCGAAGAATACATCCTCTGTGTGTGTTTCCTCCAGCACCTTCTCAGCCGGCTATTATACCAACGTCTCTACCATTTACTCTTGATATTTTGAGATAAGAGTACGAGTGATACACGACACATGGGGTCCAGATGTCACCCCATCACCTTTGATAGCAAGGCCGATATCTACGGCTGTGCTTATTTCTTCTACAGTAGTTCTTACTCAAGCGGCACCAAATCGTCCATCGGTGGCCGTTCTTCTTACAGTTTCGAATCTGAGTTATAATAATTGCGCCATACTTAGGTGCATCCCCGAGTTGACCCAGCTAGTCACGGTAGCTCGACAGTTGGGATGTACAGATTTTTGGATTTGGTGATGCTACGGTAGCACAGCACTGAGTCAACTGAACCCGACGGATCTTGATAGATCTAGGCTTACGCGAGGAGTATAGTCTACAAGTTATTGAGAGACTATTCGATAAGGAAGCCCTCACTTGATGGGAGGCTATTTACGATGAGGCTATAAGCCATTGCGGCAAAGCGATTTCCTAATGGAATTCGACCGTAGATATTTCACGGAGTTTTAGCGGGACCATATCTCCGGTGGTTATATCACCAGTCCTAGTGCCATGAGCTAGGCTACTGTTCAGCGACCTTTTCTTTGCCGCATATGTGGCAAGCACCACGCTCGAATAAATATGTAAAGCACTTATTACATGCTTCCACTATGAGAAGCCGAGGCATATCAGGAGTTTATGCCCTGATCTGTGACTTGGAGGTTAGTTGGCTTCGAGTCATCAGAATACACCACATGTAGGACAGCAGGGAACACCTGCGCATCCTAGTGACACTGCTCCACGGACTGCAGCCGGGAGCAATATAGTATTAGGCTTTCACGAGAGTAGTTGAGGGTGCAGGCCCTTGTGTATGCGATGACTCAGGAGGACGCTCTGGCGAATCCAGATATGATCATGGGTAATCCTCCTGCGGATCCTTCCGTTTAGAGGTCCTTATGCACTGTTTCTTTTGAAATCGTGTATTTTGTGATGATATGTACGGACATGATTGTTACAGTACTAGAGGCTTAACTATTTTGATATACAGGTGTATATCCCTATTATTTCCGTACTCTTAGTAAATTCTTTTTATTTTAATTTATTATATTTTATTTTATTTGAATCTTGGTGCTATGGAAATACATGAAGTAGACGTTTGTGTTCTTGTTGGCACAAGGTCGAACTATTTCTATGTGAGAGTTTCTTTCGCTCAACAGTCGGATTGGCTGTTATCGTTTCTTGATGAGGAGCTATTAGTTGTCGCTCCTCTTGGTGAGCAGTTGGTTAGAGATTCGTATATAGAGAGTATGATGTCATGGCAGGTGGGACAGTGCTGAGAGCAAATCTGATCCCACTGGATATGACATGTTTCGATGCCATTTTAGAGATAGATTAATTGTATATTTATAGAGTTTCCTTAGACTGTTTTATCAAGAAAGACGATTTTTGGAGGCCTGAAGGGCCACCACTGACGTTTGCGAGTGAGAGATGGGTGTTATCCCGTGGTATTGTATTAGTGAGGAAAGCCAGACGTATAATACGTCGAGGAGGTATGACAGATCTGACACATATGATCGATACCACCATACAGAACCCGAGACTTGATGAGATTCTGGTGGTATAGGAGTTTCCTAAATATATTTCCGAGGAGCTACCCGGACTACCCCCAGTTCGAGAGTGTGATTTCGAGATTAACCTAGCTCCAGGGATCACTCTTATATTTATTCTGCCATACAGAATGACACCAGTGGAGTTTAGAGAGCTCTAGATCTAGTTGCGGGAATTACTGGACAACGGTTTTATCCGTTTGAGCACTTCGCCTTAGGGTGCTCCGGTGATTATTCGTGAAGTAGAAAGACGGGATTCTAAGATTGTGTGTGAACTATAGAGAGCTAAACAAGGTTTTCATCAAGAATCGGAACACTTTGCCGCATATTGATGATTTATTTGAGCAGTTCCAAGGTGCGCGTGTTTTTCTGAAAGATCGATTTTCGATTTGAATATCATTATGGACATTACGAGTTCGTGGTCATGCCATTTGGGCTGACCAACACACAAACAGCCATAGATAGTGACCGAGATGCGAAGTTTCCTTGGTCTTGCGAGGTGTTATCGACGATTCATAAGAGGATTCTCTCGGATCGTCGCTATACTTACCAGATTGATACGAAGGGCGTCAAGTTCTTGTGGGACGATCGTTGTGAGACGAGCTTTCAAGAGCTCGAACAACGGCTGATGAGAGACGGCCAGACAGAGAGGATTTTAGTGTTTTAGCTCAGCACGTAGCTATTCTAGATTGACAGGTCAGAAAGCTACGGAGCAAAGAACTTTCATTGGTCAGAGTTTTGGGGAGGAGTGACCAGGTCGAGGAAGAGACCTGAGAGCTCGAAGAGATTATTAAGAGACTTAAGAGACAGTACCCCCACTTGTTCAACGTATTACTTTCTTTTAGTTTCTTGGACGAAACTTGTTTTTAGGGGGTTAGAAAATGTAACACCAAGCCTAAAAAAAAAAAAAAAAAAAAAAAAAAAAAAAAAAAGAGGGAGAGCCAAAACGCAGCGTTTTGGCCCTCCCCCCAATTGAATTAAGGCTAAAGCCCTAATTCGTTTCTCTCTCTCTCTCTCCCTCTCTCCGCCGACCCTTCGCCTCCCTCCCCCACCGCGGCGTTGTTATTCACCGCAAGCTCCGCCGGCATCTTCTTCTTCTTCTCCTTCTCCTTCTTCTTCTTCTTCTTCTTCTGCTTTTTCTTCTTTCTCCCGCAGCTCATTTCCCCGCGATCTCCCTCTCGCGATCTCCCATGATCGCTCTCTCTCCGCCTCGCCGCACACCGCCGCGAGCCACGATCGAGCAACACCGCACGCCACAGCGTGCGACTGCTGCCTCCTCGCGCGATCGAGCCACCGAGTGCGCAGCAGCACAGTGCACAGGCGTGCATCAGTGCACGGGCGTGCACCAGCGCACCTCAGTGCACTAGCGCGCGGGCACGAGCCCAGGTCGCGAGCGCGAGCCCAGGCCGCGAGCGCGAGCCCAGGCCGCGAGCGCGAGCCCAGGCCGAGAGCGTGAGCCAGCGCACGAGCGTGCGCGGCCCAGCTCACGGGCGCGCGGCCCAGCGCACGAGCGCGAGCAGAGCGCGCAGGGGCGCGCAGCAGCGCGCGAGCGCGCACGAGCCAGCGCAGCACACGGGCGAGCACCAGCCCGCGAGCCACTGTCGGCCCGCAGGCCCGCCAGCCTGCAGGCCCATTAGCCGCAGGCCCATCAGCAGCAAGCCCACGGGCCCACCAAGCCCGACAGCCCGTCCAAGCCCGTAGGTCCAGTACGGCCCGCGGCCCAGTTCAGCCCATCGGCCTGCCAGCCCGCCGGCCCGCTACCCCGTAGCACGCAGACCAGCGAGCCGCTAGCTGTAGCCCACGAGCCCAGTTCGGCCCGTGGCCCACGAGCCCGCGACGGCCCACGAGCCCGTGACAGCCCACGAATCTCCACGCAGGTAAATGACTTAGGGTTTTGCTTCGGATCTGTGTTTCGATCTAACAAATAAACCTTGTTTTGATAGGAAACCCTACAGACTTTGGAGTGACCGAAGCGACTTTCGGACGAGACTCGGCGATTCGAGAAAACCCTAGGTGAGGAGATTTCGACTCTAATTGATAAATTGGACGAATCTAGGATTGAATTTAAGATGAAAGGTTTTGTATATGTTTAGAGTGTAAGTGGAATGCATATAGAATACAAATTATGAAATGATTATCTATGAATTGAAGGTTAAGTATAGAATGTTACAGAAATTTGATGATCTGATTTAGGTTGATCTTTTGGAGACTCGAGCGGTCAGATCCGATTTGGCTTGTCAGTAGGGAGTGACTTCCCTCCCGTAGAACTGTGAGTGGGACTTTGACATTCGCTATTGATTGAAAACCATGTTTCAAAAATATCTTTTAAATGACATGTTTCTGCAAAATGTATGATTGTTATGACTTTCTAATATTTGATGAAATGTTTTGTGACCTTTGAAGTGTCTTAACTGCTGACCTTATTGATATGCATCCATGAGTTTTGATAAACGTATATTGTGCCACATTTTCGACATATTGATATGTTTTAAATGCTTTCATTGCATTGGCACATGGTTTTAAATGAATTTACTTACACATTTGGGCTGTATGCCCGGCCGACTTTATGATATTATGTTTTGGGCTGTATGCCCGGCCGACTTATGATATTATGTTTTGGGCTGTATGCCCGGCCAACTTTATGATATTATGCATTGGGCTGTATGCCCGGCCGACTTTATGATATTATGTTTTGGGCTGTATGCCCGGCCGACTTATGATATTATGTTTTGGGCTATATGCCCGGCCGACTTTATGATATTATGCATTGGGCTGTATGCCCGGCCGACGTTATGATATTATGCATGGGGCTATATGCCCGGCCGACTGGTGATGGGATGCATGGGGCTACGTGCCCGGCCGATATGATATTGTGATCCGTAGCTACGAAGGACATCTGGTAGAGGCACCCCTTGTGCCCGGATACGCTTCGGCCGGAGGTATCCGCCAGATCGTCGTGTGTATGGGTGCCCCAGGTTGACCCTCATCGGAGAGGACGTTGAGTACGGCTCCGTCTAGCACCAGGCGGGGGCACCATACACGGCCGACTAGTTATATGTACACTATATACTTTTTACAGGCTAGTTGGGGTAGCCTGTGGCCAACATTGGGGCAGAAAACCATTCTTTAATACTTGCATTTAGAAAAACCCCCAATGCGCCGTCCTTGGTCGAGGTAGACCATTGCCGGGAATATTTCATTGGCCAGTTCTTCATGACATTGATGTAAAATTTTGGGATGCATATCTTGCTTTCTGATGTGTGCGTATTATATATGATTTTGAAATAACATGATCGGTTTGCACACTGTGGATTTTTTCTTATCTTATGTTTTGACACTCCAAATTCACCTCGATATTGATAGTATGATGTCAATCCCCTCACTTACTGAGTATCCTCCCATAGATACTCATCCCTCACTTTCTTTCCCACAGGATTAGTGTTGGACCGAGGAGATATCACTGGGCTTGGGTATGGATATTTTCCATCTCTTCCGCTACGATGATTGGTGATATTATTATATATTGGAGGTTTTAGATTGACCAATGTATTTATATAAATTTTCTGGGATGACTGTATAAATTATGGACTTTATTTCGCGAAACTCTCGTGTTGATTATTTCATTGCATTGAGGCATTTGTAAATATTTAAAAATAACTTGGGAATATATTTTATATATGCGTAGAATTTAAGTCCGCTCCGTGTGGCGGCTGCTCATGCTCTAGTTGGGCATGACAGTAGAGGTCTGTTGCTAGGACTGCTATGAACTTTATAGCCTTGCGTTGTTCTGGATGTTGGCTGGGATATCTGTTGATTTTGGAGAGGCCGGGATGGCCAATTATTTGTTTTTACAGGATGAATGTCATATACAGGTGAAATTGTACATGGGAAACCTCCGATTTATGGGGAGGTTCTGCCCGATTTTCTGTAAAAATACAGCCGGCATCTAGGGACAACGGGCGGCTGTTCACGATCCCGGTTCGGGGCGTGACACTGCTCCTCTCTCCCTCCCTCCCCCCGCGGCTCTCCCTCCCTCCCTCCCCCCTCGTGGCTCTTTCTCCCCCCTACGACTGTCTCTTTCTCTCTCCCCACCGAGAGAGGAGTGCCGCGAGGGGCAGAGAAAGAGAGATAGCCGCAGGCGGGGAGGAAGAGAGAGAGCCGCGGGGGGAGGGAAGGAGAGAGAGAGCCGCGAGGGGAGGGAGAGAGGAGCAGAGCCGCGGGTGGGGGAGGGAGGTAGAGAGGACCGCGGGGGGAGGGAGAGAGGAGTAGAGCCGCGAGTGAGGGAGGGGGAGAGAGGGGTCGCGGGAGCACCTCGGGCTGTGTGGGAGGGGGAATGTCATGTTTTCAAGACGTGATAAGTTGTGTCGCTACTTGAATACGTGACATAGCTTGTCGCGGGTTCAACTCATGATAAATGGAGATTAGATTTTGAATTTTTTTTATCCTGAAATCATTTTTAAATTTTTTTTTAAGGTTTAATTCGGTACAAAACTCATAAAACAAGTGAATCAAAGTTTTAAGGTGTAGGATTTGTAGAAAAGAAGTTAAATGAAATTTGGTTAGGACTTGATTACATCGTCAATTTACAAAGTAGACAATGTAAGAGGAAAGGGGATCAAGAACTCCAGAGAAAGTAGGAGACGGTGAGGAAAAGGTTAAAGCACATTGGGGCTTTTGAGTTTATTCGTCGCCATCATAAAGAGAGAGAGACAGAAAGTGAGAGAGGATGAATCATTAGGGCTTTTGGGTTTATGTGTTTGTAATCAGAGAGACTGAAGAATAAGGGAATATGAGTGACCGGAAGAGAGAGGGCTTGTCTCCTTCTTCGCGACAACCATGATGGCATTATGCCGGTAAGTAGAGACGGGGAGAGAGTGATGCGAAGCCTTACCTCAAGATAGCTGCAACCCTAAAATAAGCGGGTAAGAGACAGAAAGAGAGAGTAAGAGACTTTAAAAAATTAAACTAGAAAGAAAATTAGCAACAAACTCTGAGTTCATCGATAAAATTAATGACGAATATAAGCGTTCGTTGCTCATTAGCGACGAATATCAAAATTCATTGTTAAATTAGCGACAAACATGAGAGTTTATCTATAAATCAACGATGAACCTTGATGTTCATCGCTTAATCAGCAACCAATTCATATGTTCGTCAATAATCAGCGATGAACATGAGGGTTCATCGTTAAATCAACAATAAACTTTGGTGTTCGTCACTAAGTTAGCAGGGAAGCTTGATGTTCGTCTCTTATTCAATGACAAACTTCAATGTCTGTTACTAAATCAATGATGAACAATATGTTCATCGCAAAAAATTACAAACAAACACTATGTTCATTGCTAAAATTAGCAATAAACGATGTTCGTCTCTTATTCAATGACGAACTTCAATGTCCATAACTAAATCAATGACGAACAATATGTTCATCACAAAAATTACCAACGAACACTATATTCATCGCTAAAATTAGCAACAAACGAATATTTTCGTTGCAATGCTCATGCTCATCGCTGATTAGCAACAAATTTAACAGCGAATATGTAATTTATCACGAATTTAGCGATAAAAATTTAATTTCATCCACTAAACTACAATTCGTCACTAAGCTAAAATTAGCAATAAATTCTTTTTATTGCTAAAATTTGTCACTAAGTCCCGTATGTCTTTGAGAGTGGTTCTCCCTCTTCCTTGAGTATTTCAATTATCAGTTGTAAAATATGAGATGATAAATTAATAAATAACCAAACTCAGTATACTTATACTTAATATTGAGTTTTGATACATTACCAAATGAAGCGTCCTGCAAGATAATTGTTCCTTCTTGAATCCAACACTCATCAGCATGTGCCTGTGGTGCTTTGTCAAATAATTCCATAATTTTGGTTCCTTTAAATTTTCCTCTTTCTTGAGACATATTTCTAGCGCAATAATTAAATGTTTGTAACATGTGTTAATTTGACATAAGCAAACATGTAAAACCAATAATGAATATAGACATTCCTTTTCTGTACATATATATATGTTAATCAAAAGAAAAAAAAACCAATATATATAATGAATGAACATTATATATATGCAAAGAGAACATTAAACCAATATACATATGAAGCATTTAGAGTAAATATTCAAGCATAACTAACTAACCAATAAACCGATATGCATATGAAGCATTTAAAATAATTCAAGCATAACTAACTAACCAATAATGAAATTTAAACTCAACATTTCTTTTCTATACGTATATATGCTAATCGAAAAAAAAAAGCCAAGATATATATAATCAATAAGCATTATATATATGCAAAGAGAACAATAAACCAATATACATATGAAACATTTAGAGTATCTGAGAAATAAATATCTAACCACTTTTGTAACTTACTAGCGATTGTTAGATATTAACAAATATTAAGAATAGAAGGTAAGAAGAAAAGCAAAGAATAGAAAGCATGAAGCAAAGAAAAGTAAATACTAAACCAGTACACATATGAAGCAAAGAAAAACTATCAATCCTATATCACTTATAAACTATATCCTACCAAACTTCTATCAATGTCCATCACTAAACTAATAGCATCAAACACATGAAAAAAATATCACTATAGAAAAACATAATTTTAACAACGGAAGTTAGCGACGAAAAGGATTTGTCACTGCACTACAAAAAAACACGATTTTAGTCACGGATTTTCGTGACGGAAAAAATTCGTCGCCATTTTACAACGAATTTAGTGATAAAAACTTTTTCATCGCTAATTTACCACAAAATTTGAGACGAAAATGAAGTCGTGGCTAAATTAACGATGGACACATGATTCGTAATTAAATTAGTCACTAATTAGTGACCAAAAAATTTTCGTGGCTAAATTCGTCGCTAATTGGCGACAAAAAATTTTTCGTTGCAAATTTCGTCGCTAATTAGCGACGAATAATATTTCGTGACTAAATTTTGTGACGGATTTTAAATCCGTGGATTTTAAATTTTGTGACGAATAATTAGCGACGAATAATATGTTATATTTAAGTTAAAAATTAATTTAGCGACGGATTTGTTTTCCGTCGCTAAATTTAGCGACGAAAATCCCAATCCGTCGCTAAATTTTTTATATATAATAAAATAAAATAAAATATTAATATAATATTTAAATAAAAAAATTAATTTAATAACGATGAAATTTATCCGATGATAATTTAGTGACGGAATAAAATCCGTCGCTGAATTTAATCTTTTTCTAATTAGAATTTTATTTTATTAATTTATATTAACAAATCATGTTATTATTATGTTATAATATTTTAATTTAGATTTTATTTTATTATATTATATTTCATTTTTTTAAAGAATAATATTATTTAATTCTTAAAAAAAACCATATATTTTATTTTATTTAAATTATATATTTTTTAATTAATTTATTAATTTTTTCTTTTTTTGTTTTATTTAATATTTTTTATTATTGTATTGATAACTTTTATTTTATTTATATTATTTTATTCAATAATACAAAATTTTTAATTAAATATTAATCCGGATATGCAGGGGCGCGTGCCTACCTAGGCGCCAGCGCATGCCCTTCATTGTTTTAATGCTAAAAAAAATGTTAAATGCTTTTGAAGAGATTCAAATCTTGGACCTCGCATTTGAAAGGAAGGCATGTGACCACTGTACCACCACTTAGTGTTGTGTGATAATATTGTTTTTTTTGCTTTCTTGCTCCTCATTTGTTTTCTATTCTCAATTTTTTTTCCTTCCTCTTACTCTCATCTCTATTTTTGTTTTTTTTTTCTTTCTATTCTCATTATTAATATATAGATTTTTTAAATTATTAATATATTATAATTTATTGATAATTATAATTTTATATTATTGAAATCCCATAATCCATTTTTAACTATGGAGTAAAAAAATAAAATAAAAATAAAAAAAATAATAAAATAATAAAATAAAAGAAAAACAGAAGAAAACAAAATATAATATTAATATATTTTTTAATTAATTAATTATTTTATTTTAAATTAGTATTTTATTATTTTTTATTTTATTAAAAATTATCATATTTATTATTTTTAATTAATATTATTTTAGGTTGGTGGTTTAAATAAAAAAAGTTATTATATTTATTATTTTAAATTGTTATTATATATTATTTTATTATTATTAGAAAAATGTGAAGTAAAGATAATAAGTAAAAAGAAAAAAATTTATATCACATAATTTATTTGGCTTGATGGTTTACAGATTTATGCGTGTGCGTGTAGATGCAGGTGTGCAGGAATTCGAACCACGAAGGAGATAGGAGGCCAAGCGGTATTTTCCAGCAATTAAATGAGGAGAGCTGGAGCGAGGGTATTGGCTCGGGCGAGCAGGCAGGTTGCAAGTTGGTGCTGGCTCAAGTGGGTGGCGTGGGTGGGGCCTGTCTAGGCACGTGGCTCCAGGCTCGTAGGCAGGGCATTTGGAATCAGTGACGGATTTTTTTATTCGTCGTAAAATTAAGGACAGATAATTTTTCGACGGATTTTTTTTCCTAAATTAGCGACGGATTTTAGCGACAAAAATTATCTGTCGCTAAATTTAGCGACGAATTTTAGATTTTGATCGCTAAATTTAGTAACGGATTTTTTTATGTCGCTAATTTAGCGACGGATTTTAGATTTTCGTCGCTAAATTTAGTGACGGATTTCTAATTTCGTCGCTAATGTTTTTAGCAACGAATTTTATTTTAATTTTTGTTGCTAAATTTGTGGCTAAAAGTCTGTTTTTTTGTAGTGCTATTTTGCAATAAATCTAGCAATGAATATGGTTTTCATCACTATTTTGCAACGAAATTAGTGACGAAAAAGTATTTATGGCAAAATTAGCAACGAATTGAGTATTCATGACTCAATTCGTGTCTATTTAGTTATGAAAATATTTTCGTTGCCAAATTCGTGGCTAATTAGCGACGAAAATGTGTTCGACACTAAGTTCATTGCTAACTAGTCACGAATTCAATATTCATGACTAAATTCGTCACTAATTAGCTATACAAAATTATTTGTGGTTAATTTCGTCGCTAATTTCTAACCATACTTGGGAATTCGTTGCTAATTTTGAGCCTAAATTTCGTCTACACTATGTTATAAAACATTTTCAACCATGTTTTTCTTTTTGATTAAGCAAAGGAATTGTACTTATTTTAAGTGTTACCAATCGTAACATTCAGAAAAATTACAAATTTGTACTTATTATCGTTGTTAGTTTCATCCTAAATAGTTAATTCGATCATAAATTCATTACAAAAGTGGATACAAGTTGGTTTCTTTGCAAATTTCATTGCTAATTTAGCAATGGAAATATGAATCCGTCACAAATTTAGTAATGAAAATTGAAATCCGTCACTAAATTTAACAACAAATTTTGTTTCCATCGATAATTTAACGATGGACTTTGCTTTCATCACTAAATTTTAGTAACGAAAATGGAAATTCGTGACTAAATTTAGCGAGTAATTATTTTTCACTGTCAAATTTTAACGATGAAAATCAAGTTCGTCAATAATTTAGAGACAAAAAGAAGAATCCATTGCTAAATTATTTACGATTTTTTTTTTCCGTCACTAATATTAGCGATAAAATCCTTTTCCATCGTAAATTTAGCGACAAATTTTGTTTCAAGGCTAATTTAGCGACGGATTTTGTTTTCGTCGCTAAAAATGGAAATCCGTGGCTAAATTTAGTTAGGGATTGTTTTTTGTCACCAAATTTTAATGATGAAAATGAAATGCATCGCTAATTTAGTGATGAAAAGGAGAATCCGTTGCTAAATTGGTGACGGATTTTTTTTATCACTAATTTTAGCGACAAAATCCTTTTTCATTGCAAATTTAGTGATAATTTTGCGTCCATTGCTAAATTAGAGACTAATTTTGTTTTCGCCGTCAAATTTTAATGACGGAAATGGAAATCTATGGCCAAATTTAGCAAGGGATTGTTTCTTGTCACCAAATTTTGGCGTCAAAAATGAAATTCATTGCTAATTTAGTGATGAAAAGGGGAATCTATCGTTAAATTGGCGATAAATTTTCATTTTCGTCGCTAATTTTAGCGATAAAATCCTTTTCCATCATAAATTTAGCAATAAATTTTGTTTCCATCACTAATTTAGCCATGAATTTTATTTTCATGACTAAATTTAGTTACGGATTTCTATTTTCGTTACTAAATCCATCGGTAATTAACAGGTTTGTTGGTCTCCATTTGGTTTTTAGATTTGGTTGTCCTAGGCATGCAGGAGTAACTATAAATTAACACGTGCATCATTGTAAGGCCAATTGTGATTTGCTTTCCGTAGTTGTCGCTCAGTATATTTGTATTTGGTCACAATTTTGTGATTTTACAGATTTGATGTGAAGATAGCAGCAGCAGTAGCCGAGGAAGCAAGCTTACCATTTGTCACTGCAGAGAATAAATTTAAAGCTCTGGTACATTGCTGAATATGGCTATGTTTTTCATTTTTAGAATTTTTGTTTATTTGTGATATTCCAATCAAGTTTTACGTAGTGTCTGATGCCAGAAAAATTGATATTGGAGTGTCTTGTGCTTGTTAGGCTACTCATGATGCTTTTGTTGAAACTAGTGTAGCTGTTAACACAAAGCTTACCATTCCTAGGCTGCTCATGACACTCTTCATTCCTAATTTCTGTTTATTTTTAGAATTTCTGTTTATTTTTGCTCGGTTTTTTTTCTTTTAATTATTATTATTTACTAATTAAGCAATTCATTCCCCTTACTTGGATTTTCTTTTTCTAGGAAGAGATGGGACAATATGTAGACAATGATCCTGCTACTTTTGAAGCAATGAGTTAAGAAATGCCTACTATGCTCTTTGCAAAGCTTTAATGTGGTAATTCTAATTGGCTCTGGTCAATGATTGAAAGCATTCTCTGATACAATTACAGCGAAATAAATATTTAATGTTCCAACATTTAGGGTCGAATCACTAACCTTTTTGATATGCTGGTCCGAAAAATGTCACCAATTGATCAATTTCCTTTTTGTTCACAATCCAAGAGTCTTTAATTCAAAAATGTATATGGTGTAGATCTCTCTTTTTCTTTGTGAATTCTCTCTCAACATTCAATATGCATGAAGGATGGTTAAAGAGAGTTGGAGTTGATTTTTCTCTTAAAAAACCACTCCCTCCCTTCTCTCCTTTGAATTTCAAAATGGATTAAGGGAATGGGTTTGGGTCAAACCCACATGGGCGACTCGACCCAGCACCCATAACTTACATCTCCCACTCGTACATGAGAGTTAGACCTACATTTTGCTCAATCACTTCCATATATCATCGATTTCATACAGACAAATGGATCGTGTGACCAGCGAATACATCGAGAGCTCATAGCTATACACCGGTTAAGGATATGTAGCAGCTCAAGATCTAATACTATGAGTATATCAAGTCTCGCTATACCCCAGACCTCTTTTACTATATACAGAGTTACCGTACCTCTTATCTCTCTATTAATGAATAAGAGTATACTTGATTTATCTCAACTATGCATTCACAATTATGTTTCAGAATATCAAATTAAAAACATAACTGGCCAGTTTGTGAATACAAAAATTACGTACAAACTTTAAGATAGTCTTCCTTTCGCACTACTATCTTTCTACTTCATTTTAGCTACTTTCCTAGTCATGCACCGCAAAATCGAATCAATCATGATCTATTGGTTATATGCTAAAGTAGCAATACTAAAATAAAGTTTCAAGAAACAAGCAAAAGTCTTAAGAATATTAAATGATTACAACCTCTGAATCTCACACAATGAGATAGAGGGATTCATTAACTCATTACCCATAGGGTCACTGAAAGCACACGTGGTATAAACCGTGTTACGGTATCTTTTCTATTTATTTAGAAACGTATGTCTATTTCAAAATTATAATGTATCATACAGGTTTTAGTCCAAGTATATTACGATACTGACTTGATTCTCTCTTCTTATAAATCCTTAAAAAAAAATCACTTTTTCAAAAGAGAACCACACCTGGTTTCTAGACAAGTGTAATGGATTGTGAGAAATCTATTTCGATTATCAAATAAATAAATATCAAGGATAATCTCATCTTAGTTCTGTATTAAGCTGGCTAATTTATGTTAATTATCCAAAATTAACATTATCTCATCTTTACCTATCACACAGATATTAGAGGCGATTGCTCGTGTGAGAGAGCCAATCTTCCAAACTTGTCCGACATACTTTTTAATCAAGATATAAGAACTCACAAATGCAAACAAATTCAAATGTCATATAATAATGAGTATTATATCACGTTCATTGCATATACATACAATTACACTCTATGTAATTTTAGAGATTTTACATGTTTCAGAAATACATCCCTAGGTATCGGTTTTGTGAATGGATCAGCCATCATTAATGCGTAGATAAATACTTCAATGTCACATCTCTCTTTTCAACAATATCTCAAATAAAGTTGAATTTCGTATCAATTTGTTTTGTTTTCTCATGATATTTGGGATCTTTCGTATAAGCGATAGCTGATTGACTATCACTATAAATTGACACAGCTACCACTTTGTCGCTTACGATCTCCAGATGTTGTAAAAACCGTTTTAACTAAATATACTCCTGAACTGCTGAAGTACAAGCTACAAATTCTATTTTCATCGTGGACAGTGATACACATGTTTGTTTCTTACTTCTCCAAGAGATGGCGCCTTTATTTAGCAAAAAAACATAATCTCAGGTGGACTTACGTTCATCTAAGTCACCACCCAATCAGCATCTGTGTATCTGCTCAATAATAAGTCATTTCCTTGATAACAAAGGGAATAATTCGTAGTACCTTTCAGATATCTTAGAATCCTCTTCGCAGCTGTCTAGTGATTTTTACCTGGATTGGATTGATACCTGCTAACCAAACCCACGACATAGCAGATGTCAGGGCAAGTACACATTATAGCGTACATCAGACTCCCAACAGTACTAGAATACGGTACTTTTGACATCTCATGTTTTTCTTCAGCGGTCTTTGGGCACATTGCTAAACGTAATCCTTCGCCATTAGCTACAAGAGTATCAATAGGTTTATAGCTATTCATCCTAAATCGTTCCAAAATCTTTTTAATATAAGATTCTTAGGATAAGGCTAACAATCTCTTGGAACAATCTCTGTGGATATTAACACCCAGTATGTACTCTGCTTCACCCATGTCTTTCATTTCAAAATTTGATGATAATCAACTCTTGATATTCAGGACATACTCCATATCATTTCCGGCTAACAATATGTCATCGACATACAGATTTAGAATTACAAATTTATTATTGGACTTTTTCACGTAAACACAATGGTTTTCGTCTATCATTACGAAGTCATAAGAAATTACGGCTCTGTGAAATCTTAAATACCATTGTCTTGAAAACTGTTTGAGATCATAAATTGATCTATTCAATTTGTAAATCTTGTTTTCTTGATCTTTAACTATGAAACGACTGGTTGTTTCATGTACATTTCTTCTTTAAGCTCTTCATTGAGAAACGCAGTCTTCACATCCATCTGATATAATTCTAAATCTAAATTGGTTACAATAGCCAGTAATAGGAGAATAGAGGCAAATCTTATTACTGGTGAAAAAGTTTCTTCGTAATCAATACCCTCTTGTTAGATATAACATTTTACCACCAACCGAGCTTTGCACATCTCAATTGTTCCATCAGCCTTACGTTTAACCTTGAGAACCCATTTGCTCCCAATAGGTTTGCGCCCAGATGAAAGATCAACTAGTTCCCAAATATGGTTAAAATCCATTGACTCTGTTTCTTCTTCCATTGCTTTTACCCACTCATCCTTGGCAGGAGAAGACAAAATCTCATTCATATTTTTCAGCTCATCCTTGTCCTGTGGAGAAATGATAAAAGTGTGCCCTTCAATTTCATAATGACGTTTGGGCACACCTTTCATAGTATTTTTCCGAATCGATGATTCGGTTGGATCGTCAGAATTTGAATCTCTCCCACTGGGATCATCTAGAGATTCAACTTCTCGTAGTTCCCTTGATCCATCTTGCACGGAACCATCATTTGAATTATTTAATTCAAACAAAGGTTCTTCTTTTGTTATATCACCTTTACTAAGAAAATCATTTTTCAAAAATGTCACATTTCGTGATTCAATTTCGGTTACAGTACTATCTTCTCTTTCATTGATGAACACATAACCTTTTGACTTATCAGAATATCTAATAAAGAAACAATTCTTCCCCCGGGGACTAACCTTTCCAAATTTATTAGAAGGGTCATGAACATATACTACCGATCCCCAAGGTCTAAGACCAGTCAGACTTGGTTTCCTACCCGTCCAAAGTTCGTACGGTGTTGTGGGTATAGTTTTTGAAGGTACTCTATTCAAGATATAGGTCGCAGTTAACAATGCATCTTCCCAAAAGTAAATTGGCAAATTAGGCTGCGCCATCATAGATTTCGTCATTTCCAACAATGTCGTATTCCTCCTCTCAGCAACACCATTCTATTGAGGCATGTGGGGAATAGCCAATTATTTAATTATTCCCTTTTCATTACACAGATCATTGAACTGATCTGATAGATATTCACGCCCTTGATCTGTCCTTAAAGCCTTAATCGTTCTATCTATTTAATTCTCTACTTCATTCATATAACGTCGAAAGCACTCAAATGGTTCAGACTTGTGAGTAATCAAATAGACATGACCAAAACGCATGAAATTATCAATAAAAGTAATGAAATATGATGCTCCATGCCTAGCCTTCACATTCATTAGACCACAAATGTCAGAGTAAACCAATTGTAATGGAAGTTCAGCCCTCACGGCTTTTCCAAATGGTTTTCAAGTCATCTTCCCAACAAGACAATATTCACAATTCGGTAAATCAACTTTAGTAAGCGAACCCAATAATCCTGCTTTCAGAAGTCGATTCATCTTGTCCTGCCCTATGTGACCAAGTCTAGCATGCCATATTTTGTCATCTATATTAGCATTACTAGAAGAACAAACATTTAATGAAATATAACGATCAGCATAACAGTTAAACATTTGTCTGTCACAATCCAAAATAAGAAATCCATTTAACAGATATCCAGTACCATAAAACACACCACCATTATAAATACAAACCCTATCATGAGTAAAGTTCAAGTTATAGCCTAGTCTAAGAAGAACAATAACAAAGACTAAATTTTATCGAATTTTGGGTGCAAAGAGAACATCATGTAAGATTAGGGTTTGGTTACTTCGTAACTCCAGTTTGCAAGTGCCAATCCCTTTGACTTCTACCCTAATATTGTTTCCTACGTATATCCATCTTGCACCAGGAGGAACTCGACGAAAGTCCACGAACGCTTCTCGATCTCTCGTTACATGGTCTGTTGCTCTTGAATCTATAATCCACACAGAATAAGATTCAGAAAATAAAATAGTGCTAGAGACACATAACACTTAGAGAAGCGTTACGGAGTATTACCTTTTTCGACTCGAGACATTCTCGAGCGAAATGACCAATAGTTTTACAATTGTAGCACTTCAATTTGCTCTTATCCTTCTTTTTTCAAAACTGCTTGTGCTTGTTCTTGCGGTTGAATTGTTCTTCTTAAACCCTTCCACAATTTCCTTCCCTTTCTTGCCCTTGTTCTTGTTCCCCTTCCGTAAGCCTGAAACTTTTTGGGAACTGGACTCAGCTACAAAGGCATTAGAAATCAATTTTGCAACACCAAGCTGCTCATCTTCGAGTTCTACGTGGCGAGCAGCATCAGCGAAAGTCTTAATGCTATCATTGTGAGTCAGATTGACTTTCAAGTGCTCTCACTGGTCTGGAAGGGATCAGATTAAAGCTTGAACCTGTTGCTCATCAGATAAAACATGACCTGCTGACTTCAATTCGCTTATCATGTGTGACATAGTTCTCAGGTATAGTTTGATATTATGATCAGACTTCTTTTTGTACGTGTCAAACTTAATAGTCAACTACCTCAGACAGGTCATACTGGTACCTCCTTACTTCTCTCTGAGGTATACCCATATGTCATGAGTAGTAGGGAATTACTCATATTCATGTATGAGATCATCAACTACAGAACTAACCAGGATACCACGTGCAACATAATTTTTTTTCTTCCACGCCTGGTAAGCTTCTTGATCTCTTCTCTGTTGAGCAGTGTTTCCAATTCTAGGGTCTTTTATGATATGGTTGATACCCTCTAAGGCATCTTGCTCTTCCAGCACATACCATATCTTATGGCGCCAAATGTCATAATTGTCACCATTAAACTTATCACCTTTATTCAAATCTACAATTATTGATTTCGATGCCATGGTCTGAGTTTTCAAAGAGAGATAATTGTAAGTATTTTTACTCATTCATTTATATAATTTTGTACATGAAATCTAATAAATTTATCATAAACGAATATAAGGTGTAAATTCGAAAGATCACTGAGTTTCCAATCATCATCCATCATCCAAATATTTGATTATCATAAATTTGATTTCAAAGTAGCAACATTCTTTAAGTCTTAGGAGATAATTACTTAAATTCTACCAACCTAAAAACTCCCATTAAAATCATGTGAATTTATAATATATCTCTTCACATGCTCGCATAAATATACAAAATATACACATTCTTGATATATATTTAAAGAGAGAAACATTACATCATATGTTCATGATATTCTTCTCATCACAGTATATAACTATGCACAAAGAAAAGAAAAAAAAATATATATATAATCAAACTTCTCTTTTCTTTTCTTTCTTATCTTCCATATACATGCGAGTAACCATATTGACCATCCCAACTGAAATTCTATCTCTCGAAGTGAATCTCCTAACAGCTTGGGGTGTAGAGCCATTGATCTTTAGAGACAACGCCCTTTTCATTTTAGTCTCTATCTCCCTATCTCTTCATATTTTATGTAGTTTTAGTCTGAAATTCTTGAGGTAGAGCTACTTATTATTCTCTATTATTTTGTCAGCCATTCCAACCAAATGATCAGGGAGAGAATTTCTTATAATCTTAATCTCAGCTTTGTTGCCTCCGAACTAGTGACCCAAATGCTGAAATTCATAACGTTTTCAACTCATAACCCACAAATGTTGCGGCAAAGTATGCGTTACTTTCATCTCATAATGCAATATTATATACAATTTTGCCAAACGTTCTGGAGTCCTCTCGTCTGTGCATCTCCCCCAGAGAGGTGTAAGGGTACGTCTGATTCTCACTATATCCCTAAAATGGGGGTAAACATTAGATTGAACATGAAACCAACTAAAAAATTTTAAAACACCATTTACAATTATTTATACTTAAATCAACGAGTACAAATCAAATATATGTTATAAAACTTAATTCAGGTAGGCATAAGTTAGAAAATATTTTTTTAAACATGCGAGAAATTTTAAGAAATTTGTCTCACTTGTTAATTGATTTTTCTGCAATTTTCAAATAATTTTACAAACTTAAAATCAATAGAAAATAATTTTCAGTCCAAACAAATAATTTAAAATTACAGAAAAAATCAAAAAATAAAAAATAAAAAACAATTTAAAAAAACACGGCCTAAGAGGGCGCGTCACGCGCTCTCACGCGCCACCTGGTGGTGGCGGCGCATGGGTGACCCACCCACGTGCCCAGGCAACACGTAAAGCCCATGCACCGCCTTCCCGGCTGAATCCGGCCACCGAATTTTCCCTACCCCCTATTTTTGGGGTCTCTGAATCTAATGATGCCATCAGTTTTCTGATCTGAGGTCTGGATCATGACGTTTGGGCTTCACAGCCCACGGCCCGAGAGTGAGATTATGTTTTTTTGCACTGTTCATCATCTTCCCTAAGTCCAGATTTCTGCACCTCAAACAGTTTTTCAAATTTTGATTTCTCTCTCATTTCTAAACCATTTTGCATGTTCTTTATATGGTTGGAAATGATTTTTAATGGGGAATCTGGCCATAAAAGTTTTAAATCATAAAGTCTATCATGTAAATAGATATAAGCATTTTCATTTTTGGCTAGGGTTTCTTTCTCCAAAAATACATGACGGCCACGCATGAAACTTTGCAGATCAATTCCTAACATCATGGGTACTCTACCTTTCAAATTTCAAAGCATTTCGTGGTCTATAATCACAGTTACCATTTTCAATTTTTTGAAAAAAAATAGAACTCGAATATACATAAAAAAAATAGGAAACACCCTTAATCATGCTCTGATACCAATGAAAGCATTCTCTGATGCAATTACAAGAAATAAATATTTAATGTCCCAAGATTTAGAGTCGGATCACTAACATTTTTGATGTACGGGTCCGAAAAATGTCACCAATGGATCAATCTCCTTCTTGTTCACAATCCAAGAGTCTTTAATTCAAAAATGTATATGGTGTAGATCTCTCTTCTTCTTTGTAAATTCTCTCTCAACCTGCAATGTGCATGAAGGATGGTTAAAGGTAGTTGGAGTTGGTTTTTCTCTTAAAAAATCACTCCCTCCCTTCCCTCCTTTGAATTTCAAAACGGATTAAGGGCATTTGGGTCAAACCTACATGGGTGACCCGACCCAACACCCATAACTTACAATGATGACGATGGGCTTCAATGATTTTTAGGAGTACTTAGTTTCTTTTTTCATCATGTTTGACAATGAAATGTTACTAATTAACAAGCAATTCATCCACCCTTTTTATGCATTTAGTGTTGTAAATTTTGGATCATCGTTAATTCATCATAATCTATCAACTTCTACATATTGTTTGATCATATAGAGGTGTCAAAATTCAATTTATTTTACACATTTTTCATGTTTGTTGATGGAAGATTTAATGGAAAGGCAGATGGGCAAATACATTGATTAGGGTACAGATGGCTACAAATTTTATGATTACAGTTAGGATGTGGATATATTAGATAATAAGGTTAAAGATGAGGAGTTCATTGATGAAGTTTGCAGAAAAATGCAAAGTTATCAAGCGATATTTGTACTTTATAAGTATAAAGATGAGAAGATGAAGCTTACTTTGTCTTCAAATGAACATATAATATTTGCAGAAAAATGATAATGTTGATATGTTAATGTTGTGTCATGTCTGCAAACCATATTCATGTATTTTCTTCATGAGTTCAATATTTTGGTCTCATGGTCTTTGTGCTGTTACCTGGTACAAGCTTTGAAGCCTTCCTCATCTTTGACCATCCATTGGACTTATTAATTAGCATATACCTCTGGTCTAGCATTGTTCTTTTTCCACCATCACTCTTGCATTTGGGGTGAAAAAATAAATGTTATCCAGAATGATATATATGTTATTCAAAAGCATTACCAATTTTCTGAACTTCTGTTATTCAAAAAAGCACTCTTCCATCAGCACTCTTGTTCCCTTTCTCTACTTGCCTATATTAATGAGGACTTATAATTGCAGTTTATAAATGTTTGAATTGCTCTTGTCATGCTTACTTGTGCCTACCATGTGCTAACCATTCTGAATAGATTAGTTCCACACTGATGAGATACCTGAGCTTCTGCAACAGGATGGATCTAGTTTTGTAGACATCAGTGATTCTTGTGCATATTGTTGGGATATGGTATGTACATCAATATGGTGTTTTTTTATATATAAAATATAGTGGATTCATTGTTTTTTTTATATATATAATATGGTAGACTTGAAAGTATTTAATGTTTTTTTATCTATTCATATTTTTAAAATTCTAGAATGTATTGTTCTTGAAATATATGATAAATTTGGCATATTGGCTATTATGCTTACGGTGAGAAGTTGAATCCTGAGAAAGTACGGATTGAGAGATAAGAGCTTGACTGACGGCAAAGAGAAGGTTGATTTAGCCCCCCCTTTTGTGTATCAATTCAAACATCATCTATGTGTCAAAATGCAATTTTCCTTATGTCAAAATCATTTTGGTAAAAGGGATGGTCTGTAGCTTATTCATGAGAAATGTTATATACCAGATTGATGTTTATTTGATTTTGCTTTTATTGACATTTTGTTGAATACTCAAATATTTATGGACAATATCGAGTTTATTGGTTTCAAAAATATGTTTGGAATCTGATTATTATGTTTATTGGATTGGGGAAACTTTTAAATTTGTTGGATGGATATTAGTGGTTAAATTTGATATTTATGTTGGTTGGACAAGATAATTCTTTTTGAATAGGAAAAATTTGAAAAATAATAAATTTTTTTGGGCTAAATTCCAAGTTCGTTGCTAAATTCTTTCCAAAAGCAAAAATTAAGGTATGGATTTAAATATTGTGCTGAATTTAGCGATAGCTGTTGGTTTATGAAGTGCCCACATGGGGCATATAACCATTAAGTAAAAATTTGAATTTTTAATTGGGGGGATAATGGGTGGTTAAACCCCATTATCCCAATCACCCTAAACTCTCCTAACTTCTCTCAAGGTTTTTTACTCCAACACAACCTACGTGATGGTTATTATTATTCTTGATTGAGAGCAAGAATAAGGATTTTTTCTTAGACAGAAAAAAGAGAGAAAAATATACCATTATTGAGGGTTTTACAAAATTCCAAGAAGGGAATTTTCAGATCATCGGACTAAGGATTGAAACGTTGTGATTCTGTGGTGATAGTTCGTTATATGTGGCTATCATCTCGACTACGAGTGGTTCGTGTTCCGAGTTTGCGGATCCTGAGATTTTATGTATCACCGATTTAGGTATAACGTGAACTTAAACTTTTACGCTTTCGAAAAATTATTTATTATTGTTTCCGCTGCATGATTAAGTCACAAATTCTAACATTGGTATTAGAGACAGGTTAGATATATTTTTAAATGATTTTTTGAAATTAAATTTGGGGTTCGGATCACGGATGAATTTCGTGAATCCATTTATACCACTGTATTACCAACTCACGTAGAACACAAAAATAATTTTTTCGTAATTTTCTGAGCACGATTAGGTCAAGAAAATTTAGGTTGAAGCATTCGGCCGTGAATAGTGACCGAATCCTTCAACCCCAGATTTGGCGAGTTTTAGGTCAAATTAGAGAGTGAAAATGGTAGATCTGTATTTGTCTCTACTAGATCTATATTTTGATATATATATTGCATGTTATTTATATTAGAATGTGAGGATTTCAAAAACAGGTCGAAAAACCCAATTGCAGACAGATTCGGGTGAAAATGAAGCCCAATAGTAGGGTGCGTGCACAACACGCACGTGGAGGCGCGTTTGTGCCCTGGGACGTGGCGCGTGAGCCTCACGCGCGAGTAGGCGCGTGAGGTCCCTGGGTCCAGACCGGGTCTGGACCGAAGCGATTAGACCCGACCTGCGACCGGGATTCGGGTTCCGACCCGTGCCCACGTCTGGATCCGACCTAGTGAAGCGGGCTGCTCGTGTACAGGCGCATCACTCTTGCGCCCGCACGTGAGGCGCGTGGGCTAACGGGCACAGGGCGCATGCAGGCGCGTGCCTCACACACTGTGCGTCTTGTACGAACCCAGGCGCCTTCCCGGCGCGTGAGGGCGCATGGAGAATCGCCGCCTATAATGGTGGCACGTGGACCCTCCCGGCGGTGTGTAAGTTTGCCTAAAATTGGATTTTTCCAATTTTTGTGACTGAATGTGGGTTTTTATGTACCGAATCTTAATCCGAATGGTGAGATACAATCCTAAATTATGGTGTATGGTGTATGTTGACTCATTTGCTCGTCTTGGGATTTGTACTCGAGTCATTTTGGTTTTAATTGATTCATAGGGTACATAAAATTGTGAATTTAAGTATCAATTATCACTAATGTCTCTTTTTCTGTGTGATAGAGGCATGGTTGCAACGAAAACTGTCGTTTTAGATCTCGTTAAGAGAGATAAACTGAACGGTGACAACTATGATATTTGGCACCAGAAGGTTCAGTTTGTTTTCGAGGAACAAGAGCTTGGGGAAATTCTTAAGAACGAGATGGTGGATCTTGGGGAGGGTACCACGGCACAAACACGACGGGATCAGAAGGTGTATCGTGCTTGGAAAAAGAAGGATGGCCAAGCGAGGGTGATCATTCTTTGCAGCATACACGATGTGCTAATTCTGATTTACGAACAGTATCCTACTGTACAGCCGATCTGGCATGCTCTGAGAGAGCAATATGACACCCTGTCAGCTCCTAAGTTGAGAATGCTGACCTATAAATTCATCACTTACAAGAAGAGGCACGATCATATCATGAAACAACATTTAATACACATGTCGAGTATGATTGCCTCTCTGAAAAATATGGGGGAGCCGATGTCTAATGAGCTTCAGGTACTAGGTGTGATCCAGTCCTTGTCTGACTCTTGGGATGTGGTTAAAACCTATCTCATGCACACTGAGAGTTTTCGTACTTTCACGGACGTGAGTAGACACTGTGAGCTCGAGAAGGAGCGTCAAGAGGTGGCTAGATCTTCTTTTGCTCATGCTAATATTGCGGAGTCGAGTAAGGACTCTTGGGGTTTAAAGGGCAAGTGGCGCAAGCATGAGAAGAAGGCCAAGGGCCAAGAAAAGAAAAAGCATCCTACCAAGACTGATGACAAAGGACAGAAGCACAAGAAAAAAAAGCTCGATAAGAGCAAAATCTAATGCTATGTTTGTGGCAAGATTGGGCATTTCGCACGTGAGTGTGACGAGCGAAAGGTATATCCTTTTTCTTTACATGATTTGAGTTACGTATCATCTAGTGTGATACTCACTAACTTTTCTCCTTTGTGGATTGTAGATTCAGGAGCTACGGACCAAGTAGCTCGAGACATGAGCGCATACGTGGAGTTCCACCGTTTAAGTCCCCGGTGAGGGGCTGTACATGGGGAATGGAGCATTTGTAGAAGTGAAAGGGATTGGCGCTTGCAAGCTATTGTTGCGAAGTGACCAAGTCTTATATCTTCATGATATTTTGTATGCTCTTGAGATTAGGCGGAATCTAGTATCTGTCTGATATTTAGATTTGCTAGGATATTCTGTGCTTTGGGAAACTCTAGAGTTTCCATTACTTATGACAGTTCTTTGATTTATTCCGGTTTGGTCCATGAGGGACTTTATATACTGGATATGATTTTATTTTATGAAATGTATTCTTTTTCTACCATTGCTTTTGCATCTGATAGTATAGTAGATGATGCAAATGTATGGCATAGTAGGCTTAGCCACATAGAGCAAGAGAGGATGACCCGGTTAGCTACGAATGGCTTATTGGGCCCACTAACCAAGGTCCAGTTATCCGTATATGAGTTTTGTCTTGCGGGCAAAGCCACTAAAAAACCATTTGAAAAAACAATGAGAGCTGGAACTCCATTGCAATTAGTTCATTCTGATATTTGTGGACCCATGAATGTGAGAGCCCGAAATGGAGTCACGTATTTTATTACGTTTATAGACGACTACATGCGTTTCTGTTACATCTATCTGATCTCGCACAAGTCTAAGGCGCTAGAGTGCTTCCTGAGGTTTATCCGTGAGGTTGAAAATCAGCTAGACCTGAGGGTGAAAACTCTCAGAACAGATCGGGGGCGCAAGTATCTGTCTGAGCAATTCAAAGAGCTCTGTTCCGATAGAGGCATTACGAGATAGTTGACTATTCCTGCTACTCCTCAGTAGAATGGAGTAGTCGAGAGAAGGAATAGGACTCTGTTGGAAATGGTGAGGTCGATGATGGCACAGGCCAACCTACCTATCTCCCATTAGGGGGATGCGTTGTTGACAGAAATCTATGTCCTTAACCGTGTTCCGACAAAGTTTGTAGTCAGCACCCCATACGAGCTTCGGACAGGGAGACAGCCTGACCTTATCCACTTAAGGCCATGGGTTGCGCTGCGTATGTTCGTGATTCCTCGTATCAGTACGGCAAGTTAGGCCCGCGAGAAAAGAAGTGTATCTTTATTTGATACTCTGAACACTCCAAAGGATATGTGTTCCTAGGAGAACATATGGACGGCACTGTCACTGAGATAGAGTCTCGTGATGTCATTTTTCTCGAGAGTGATTTCCCTGAGAGGAGAAATCGATCGAGACCTTACCTTTTATGAGATGGATGAGCCTAATAGCTCAGCCAAACCCAGTAACGGGACTCAAGAACCAATTATGGATCTTGGTCTTAGTAGAAGCGATCCATCTGAAGGTGTGGAACTTCTCTCTCCTCGAAGAAGTAGTCGAGGACAAGTGCCACGTCGCCATTTCCCGATTGAAGATGAGATCCTCATTATGACTCCTGAGGATGATGAAGAGCCGAGGACTGCAAAGGAGGCTCTCGAGGGTTCAACAAAGGACCAATGGTTACAGGCCATGCATGAGGAAATGGAATCAATGAGAGTCAACGAATCTGTGAGCTAGTTGACTTACCTGAGGAAAGAAAGGTCATTGGGAACAAGTGGGTTCTCAAAATTAAAAGAAAGGCTGACGGATCGATTAAAAGGTACAAGGCCCATCTGGTAGCCAAGAGTTACACGCAGAATAAGGGCATTGACTACGAGGAGACTTTCTTCCCAGTAGTCAAGTTTACTTCGATCTGTTTACTTTTGGCGATTGTCGCTAGTATAGATTTTGAGTTACACCAGATGGATGTTAAGACCACTTTTCTAAACGGGAGCCTGGATGAGGAGATCTACATGGAACAGCCCCCTGGGTTCATTCTGGTAGGTCAAGAGGATAAGGTCTGTCTACTTCGGAAGTCGATATACAGTCTAAAGAAATCATCCAGGCGGTGGTATCTAAGATTTCACGAGGAGGTGATATCTTACGGTTTTACGATGGTCGAGGAGGATCATTATATCTATCTAATTCGGTTCGATAACTCTTTTGTGATCCTGTCATTGTATGTGGATGACATAATATTGGCCAGGAACGACATTCAGTATTTAATGACCCTCAAAGCGTAGTTGTCATCCAGCTTCGGCATGAAAGACATGGGTGAAGTTGAATTCATCCTCGGAGTTAAGATCCGGAGGGATCACTCGAGAAAGATGTTAGCTCTTTCACAAGAGATATACATCAGGAAAATTCTCGAGCATTTTGGGATGAGTGATTGTAATCTCATAGAAACTCTGATCGCCAAAGGTGAAGGCCTGAGCCTGGAAATGTGTCTGAAAACTCAGGAAGAAATAAGGGAAATGAGTAAAATATCTTACTCCAGTGCAGTGGAAAGTTTAATGTACGCAATGTTGTGTACTAGACCAGATATTTGTTATACAGTTGGTTTGGTGAGCAGATATTAGGCAAATCTTGGAAGGGGTCACTGGAGAGCAGTGAAAAGAATTTTTCGATATCTAAAAGAAACTGTAAACTTCTTCTTATGTTACAGAGGAGGAGATTTGCGCCTTGTGGGCTATTCGGACGCCGACTAGGGAGGCGATTTGGATAAACGCAAATCGATATCAGGTTTTGCTTTCTTACTCAATGGCAAGGCCATCTCATGGAGTAGCAAGAAGCAAACTTGTGTTGCTCTATCTATGATTGAGGCTAAGTTCATGGCATATTCAGTTGCAGTTCAGGAAAGTGTTTGGTTCTGGAGACCACTGGATGACTTAGGGATTGTAGCGGATAGTGGGAGGCTAGTAATGATTTATTGTGATAATCAGACCATTATCGCTTACACTCGAGACCCTAAGTTTTATAGTAGGACCAAACATATCGACACCAGATACCATTACATTAGAGACATCATCGAGAGGGTGAAGTGACCATCAGTACATTTCGACACACAGCATGGTGGCAGACCCCTTCACCAAACCCATCACTAGAGACTCCTTTTTAGGGTATAAAAAGTCATTAGGTTTGAGTATTTTCTGACATTTCTCAGTTTGTACTTAATGATGACATTAATGTTTATTGATTTTCTATATATATGAGTATAGTGCATTATTCAGTCACTTTTGTGTTATATTTTCATTTAATGCACTTACTTTTATTATCATATATATGTTCTATGATATGATAATAGATATGTCAGACAGACGAGTGGCCCTGCTAGAATATAAGTCGTCCTGATACGTGTTCAGAATGAGATCATATGCGATATAACCGACATGGAAGTACCTACATCCATGTTGCCTGTGAATAGCCAGGTTTGAGATCTTGGATATCACCTACGATTTGTGATATTGTCTCTGAAGTACTCTCTCTGAGATCTCTAGGTAAAGTCTTATGTGTAGACTAAGTCCCCACACCTGCACAGTGTTAGAGAAATCTAACATATGCCCTTTTGAGAGATTGGGGAGTAACACTATGGCACGTGTTTCATACAACGTGTGAAAAGACAACTTGGGATAGTAGAAGCTATATTACTTGAGACAATAACTTAAAATTTATCCCCAAACCCCACTATGTGAGATCCGAGATCCATTGGGTGGGATCTCTTGTGCCCTTATTACTTTCGGCTGTCTCTTGAGGTCATGATTCAGTGTTTGCTAATTTAGTCTATTTACAGATGGTCCAGAAGATAAATTGAAGTCTGAGCGATAGGTCTAGGAAAGCAACTGAATTGAGATCGATAGATTCGAGTTTGGGAAAAGGAAGACCAATTGATATTGATTTATTGTGTTGTATTCACCGACCGGTCTTTTATGTTCGTCCATGTAGAGATTTGAACATAATAGTGGATACATAGTCGAGCGATATCTGGGGATTACTTTCGATGAGGAAAGTGGCTCGATGGATGTAATTAGTTTTAGATCTGTGGTACAGTAAGTTTTTTTTTTTCTTTTGATACTAACAGTGACTACTCGATTTTCTTAACAGGTGTGTTGAGAAGTCTTTGTTTGCAGATGTAGTCGCTAGTCGCACAACGTCCAATCTTATATGAAATTCCAGTAGGGTGATATACTAGATCGCATGAATTTTGATCTCGTGACAAATGTAAAATACCCTCATGTGCAAGTGGGAGATGTTGGTTTATGAAATGCCCACGTGGGGCATATAACCATTAAGTAAAAATTTGAATTTTTACTTGGGGGATAATGGGTGGTTAAGCCCCATTATCCCAATCATCCTAAACTCTCCTAACTTCTCTCAAGGTTTTTTACTCCAACACAACCTACGTGATGGTTATTATTATTCTTAATTGAGAGCAAAAATAAGGATTTTTTCTTAGAGAGAAAAAAAAAAGAAAAATACACCATTATTGAGGGTTTTGCAAAATTCCAAGAAGGGAATTTTCAGATCATCGGACTAAGGATTGAGACGTTGTGATTCTGCGGTGATAGTTCGTTATACGTGGCTATCATCCCAACTACGAGTGGTTCGTGTTCAGAGTTTACGGATCTCGAGATTTTCTGTATCACCGATTGAGATATACCGTGAACTTAAATTTTTACGATTCTAAAAAATTATTTAATATTGGTTCCGCTGTGTGATTGAGTCACAAATTCTAACAGGCACTAATGTGAATATATTTATTTAATAAATTATATTAGTTTACTTTGCTTTATTACTAATTTTTATTTAATATTTCCTAAAACATAAACTTTAAACCTAAGCGTTAAACCGTAATTTTACCCTAATTTTTCCTAATTTTGTCCTCATTTCATTCTCATTTTACTCTAGTTACAGTATGACAGTACAAACATACACTAATTTAACCTTTAATTAACCTACTTTCGCTTTAATTTTGTCATAATGTTTTCTTACCATAAACCCTAATCATATATGGGTATCAAAAAATAATAAATAATACATCAATGGTTGTAGAAAATGGAGGAGCTTATCTCAGTTGAAAATGGAGTTCATAGTAAAGAGAGAGAGAAGAAGAGTGAATGCAGATGCAGAATGGAGAAAGCAGAACTTACCTCCGGCATCCTCCTTTTCTGACGGGACAAAACGGCATCATCTGTTTCAGTGGGAATCTTTAGCTCCAGTGGCGGTGGCGAATGGAGAAAGCAGTGAAGGGAAAGGAGAGGAGAGAAAAGAGGAAAGAAGTTAGGTCGGGGGTTTTAAATGGCCCTCCCAACATTTATCTGGAAAACGTAGGGAAAGCCTTCACATATGCGACCATTTTTAAGTAAAATTGCTGACATATACAGTCTCTCTATCTCTCTCTCTCTCTCAAAAGGATTTCCCAATGTTAAAAAAAATATCGGGTAATCTCCCTCCCCCATTCTCTACCCTTTCCTGAAGTTTAAGCTAGACGTCAGTAGATTTGCTTTGCTGATGAAACAAACATCAGAAAAATGAAAGCTTCCACCGATGTTTTTATTGAAATGTCAACAAAAGTTCCCGCCACTATAATTTTTTCACGGGAAGTACTTTTCCTGATGTTTTGGTCTAAAACGTCGCTAAATATTGATTTGGCCACATTTTCATCTATAAACATTGCGGAAACAATAATAGTGGCGAGGTACGCTTTAACCGTTGGGAAAAATCTTTTTTTTTTTTTTTTGTGGTGTCTACAACATACATTTTCTTCAAATATTTAATAAAGGTTCAAGATATCAATCATCAATGTTCGACATATACATATTCAGAGGAAATTCTTGGATCCTAGGTTTACTTAAACAAAACTCAGGGCCCAACTAGGCTAATCTTATCATCAACAAACTTGAGTCTCAACTAAGTCAATCTTATCAAGCACGAAATTGGAACCAAGTAAGTTTATCTTACCATGAAAACCTAGACAATTTCATTCATTAGATTCATTGGAGTTCAGAGAATAACTGTTCCTTTAACCCTAATTTGATTAACCAAACTTTGGTACAACAAAATCCCACTCAAGTCATGTTGCACAGCACGCTACATGCCCACATTGGGTCTGCATGCACACGTGCACAAGGTGACCTAGGGTACATGCCGTGTGCCTATGTGCAGGCCATGGTGTTGCATGCTTACCCTGTGCCTGCACGTGGGTATGCGCATGGCGGCCACAAATGGTTCAGTTATCCAGCCAATTACCCAACTAATCTTCTCCTAGTTATCCAGCTAACCACTTTTCCTAATTTGTAAAATTTTTTGTGTTTCATAAGGAGTAAGAAACTTAGGCATGGCTCTGCTAATGAAAAGTAATATTTTGCAAAATAACTTCAGTATATCTAATTTAGAGCAGAATATTCTCTTTTGCAAAGTTTAAAAAACTAAAGTGGACGTGTAATAACCCTAATCTATAAGAACTTTATTTTGCATGACCGTTGTCACTCTTGAATCTTTGAGTCATTATTGTATCAAGTATGAAACCCTATAGTTGAACCTTATGAGTATTAATTAGGATATAACCTAAGTTTGCCTTTGATTCCTTCTTTTAAAATTAACTCATATATATTATATACACACACACAATTACAAAAGCAAAAATTGTCATTCTTATGGAGCCATGGAAAATCAATTTGGAATACAGAAATTCCCTTGGGAAAAAGTCTACAATAATTTCTGAAGAATACAAAATTAGGCACAATTGTACAATAACGACAACAATGATGATGACGAGGATAACAACAGCAGGAAGATTAATTTGTTATAGCTAGTTGCCAAAATTTGTATATTTCAACAAGCTATTCAGCTCTTTAGTTTAAGGGTTCTATAAATTTTAGAATATATCTTACAACTATTTAAAAAATAATGCATATATTATATAATATATATATATCTTGAATTTTTAGGTATTGACAAAATATAAAGTAATTCTTTGTGAAAAATCAATATTATTGAGAAATAATTGTTGAAATATATATATTACTATATATAAAGCACAAGAATAGTGGAATTTTGAGTAATTTGGAAAATTTTAATCTATACTAACAAAAGAAGAAAAAATGAAATGAAATTTAAATAACTCAAATTATTGAAATCCTTTTTTCTAGAATTATTTAACCATTTTATACTCCGAAAAAGTGAATTTACATCAAATACACATATAACTTTTACGGTAAGTGCCACTATAATTTCTTTGTGAAGAAAAAGTTAGTAAAAATAAAGAAAAATATTTATATATGCATATTAGCTAAACTAAATTTATTCATAAAGAAATTTTTTAAAAAAATAATAAGAAATATTTATAGATATATAGGTTTGGAAGAAAAAGATAAAAGAAATAGAAACAAAGAAATAGATCAATAAACAGTTCGTTTAGTGAGAAGGACATTGGGACCTCTTAACAAAGGAATCGGATTTGAGACTTAAGAATGGAGAAAAGTACATCGAGAGAGCCCCCAACCTTTGAGTACCCGATTGCGTATCAGTTTAGATTAGTTAGAACGAAACTCTAAATATTGGGTGGTGGACTCGGTCCAAGGTACAAAAAAAAAAGAGACAAAGAAACTAATAATAATATATCTATAATAAAGCAGCTGGCTCATGTTGTAATCTTAACCCCTCCTCATGTGCAAGTCCAGTGCAAGCCTCCCTTCAATTGTTAGTTGAGTCCAATGAAGCCTCCATTGAATAAACAATATACACTGCTATATCTGTCTCCTTGGTAA
The DNA here is from genome assembly GCA_033439265.1 of Dillenia suffruticosa. Classification (NCBI taxonomy): domain Eukaryota; kingdom Viridiplantae; phylum Streptophyta; class Magnoliopsida; order Dilleniales; family Dilleniaceae; genus Dillenia; species Dillenia suffruticosa. Next base: position 15,754,202 of record JAVTVX010000015.1, on the reverse strand, counting down.
GCATCGACTCTAATCAATATTTCCCATTAAACATGGCGCTTCATAGATACCCTTTTTCCAATAAGCCCTAACCACATACTTTAAATCCCAAAAAATAAAAATACAGGTCTCTTACCAAAAATAAAGTGCATTTTGGAAGGAATAGTTGTGTATCCCACTCGAAATCCCATTTTTTGCTAGAGAGGCTGTCATGCATTAATAGATCAGATAGGAGAGAAAGAGAGATACCCGCATTCAAATTAGCAATGGTTATGGAGAAAGGAAGGCAAAAAGAAGAATGAGGAGAAGGATAGAGAAAGGGTTTAGTAACCGGGATTAAGAATGACGAGCGTCATGGGTTGACTCTTCTTACATACTAGCCCATGTAGCACTAGCACTCTCAATGACTAACAAAGAGTGTTGCTAGTTCAGACTAACCTAGAATAATTATCCAAGTGTTGGAAATGTGAGAAAGCATTCTCTAAGACTAACAAAGGGTGTTGCTAGTTCAGACTAACCTAGACTAACCTAGAATAATTATCCAAGTGTTGGAAATGTGACAAAGCGTTCTCTAAGACTAACAAAGGCTGTTGCTAGTTCAGACTAACCTAGAATAATTATCCAAGTGTTGGAAACGTGAGAAACAAAGGAAAATGAGGAAACTTGCAGAGAACTTCGTTGACTTATTTTCACAATTTTACTTGATATATACAAATGAGAGGGTTTGGCCTATTTATACGCAAGATAAAGAGCTCTTGAGAAATCTAGAGAATTTTACAAAGTTACCCACAATACTATCTCTAGAGCATCTCTAGTTTATTTCACAAGTCTCTACACTATTCTAATCTCTTATTTAAAACTCTAGGTAAACCATGTTGGTATAGCTTTACCAACACTGAGTCCCCCTCCTTGAACTCGTGTAATGTCCTCTTATTATTGGCCCACTTCTTCATCGGTTGTGCGCCCATTTCCGAGTAATGCTTTGCTATGTCTGCTCATTCTTGCCAATCTTTGGCAAACCAATATGTTAGAGGACTAGAATCCATGTAACCAACAACAATATCTTTAGGGGTCGTAGGCTGAAATCCCTAAACTATTTTATGGACTCTTAGAAGTACTCTCATTCTTTTGCAAGTTGAAAGACAATTAGGCTACATCAAGCAACCTTTCCCAATTTGTTTGATTTACAGCCACATAGCGCTAAAGATATACTTTAAGGACGTTATTGACCAGTTTACTTTGTCCATCCATTTGTAGGTGCATGGTTGTTGACGTATTATGTTCTGTCCCAAGCAAATGTAAGAGTTCTATCTAGAAGCAACCTATGAAGCATGAATCTTGATCACTCATGATTGACATTGGTAATCCCCAATACTTCACCATGTACCTCATGAAGAGCTTAGCGATCACCTCTATTGTGCACACCACAGGGGCAGGAATGAACTCGAAATACTTAGACAAGCGGTCTACCACTACCACTAAGCTTGTTCATCCTTCCAATTTTGACAGCCTCACAATGAAGTCAATTGAAACACTCACCCATATAGGCTTGGGGATTTGCAATGGCTACAACAATCCAATGGACGGTTAGTTCTCTACCTTATCTTATTGGCACACAAGATAAGTATGCACATAGACCTTTACATCATCCCTTAGCCTTAGACAATAGAAACGTTCTTACACCATGGACAATGTGCGATGTATTCCTGGATGGCCAACATAAGGACTATCATGGCATTCCTTGTGGATGTCTTGTCTCAAGTTGTTGTATGCTGGCATATACATTTGATGGCCTTTTATTTAGAGGATCCCATCCTTGAGCTTAAACCTTGAGGTCTTGTCTTGTTCCACCAACTCTCTAGATACTTGGGCTTGTTGATCATGTGACAACCCTTCCTTAATACATTCAATGAGCTGTCCCTCTAGTGAACTTGTCACTGGTGCAATAATGTTCTTACGACTTAAAGCATTGGCCATAATGTTGGTCTTTCCCAAAACTATACTCGACCTCATACTTGAATTCTACCAAGTTATCCCGCCAACGTGCTTGTTTACTTGAGAGCTTCTTTTGAGTTTAATAGTAACCTATTACCCTATTGTCCATCTTAATTTTGAATGGCATGGTGGCTTTGAGATAATATTCCCAAACTCTCAAGCAATAATGACAACAAACATCTGCTTTTCATATGTTGACTAGTGTCACTCTACCTCTCTTAGCTTGCAACTTTTATATGCAATTTGGCGGTCTTCTTGCATAAAGACCCCTTCTATGGTGAAGTTAGATGCATCGGTGTGTACTTCAAATGGTTTAGTGAATTCTGGAATGGCCTATATAAGACGTCTTATGACTATATCCTTTAATTATTTGAATGCAAGTTGGTACTTTGAAGTCCAACTTCATGTTTGCCCCTTTAATAGGTTGATTAGAGGTACAATTATGGCTGACTGCCCCTCTATGAACTGATAATAGTAGTTCGAAGCCCAAAGGCATGATTGTGGCTCCATTGCCAACATTGGTGCCTTATGATGACCTTGATCTTTTGTGGATCTATATGAATCGTGCTACCTCCCACAATGTGCTCCAAAAATGAGACTTCGGTTAACTGGATTGAGCACTTCTCCTTCATTACATGCAAATGGTTGTCCCAAAGTACTCGTAAAACAAGTCAAACGTGTCCCATGTGCTCTGCTATGTTATTGTTGTATATAACAAAGTCTTCAAGGTATACCATGATGAACTTGTCTATGAACTCTACTAATACCCATGGCATAAGGGTTTAGAAATTGATTGGTGCATTACTTAAACCAAAAGACATAACTAGAAATTCATAAAACCCATACCTCGTAACTATTGTTGTCTTAGGCTTGTCTCCTTTCTCTATCCGCACTTGGTAGTGTCCCTTGCATAAGGCTAGCTTGGATAACACCTTGCCTCCATGTAAATAGTCGAATAAATTGGAAATAAAGGGGATATAATACTTGTTCTTCACCATTTGTTTGATGAGGGCCCCATAGTCATTGCACATATGCAAGTTGTTGTCCTTCTTTTCTTGGAAGAGAACAGGCGCTCTATATGGGCTCTTGGATACTTGTATGATTTGGTCTCCAAGAGTTCCTTAAGTTATCTCCTAAATTCCTTAACCTCATTAGTAGACATGCGATAAGACAGTTAGGAGATTGACTTTGTAGCATATACTAGCTTGATAGCATGGCCCACCTCTCATCTCAATAGTAGTTCCTTTGGTAAGTCCTCGGGCATAATATCCTTGAACTCTTCTCGGACCTTTACTATCCCAAGTAGGATTGATGCCTCTACAGTTAGCTTGGGTGTTAGAGGATCCTCCTTATGAACGATTGCCACAAATGTTATATCATACTGTTGAATTACCTCATTGAGTTGATGTAAGCTCAACTCCTTCATGGAAAAAAATTATTACACAAGGCTTCTTACTTCCCATAACGAGTACTGTATCCTTACTAGAAACTATGATGGGTTCTAAGTGGTCTATGAAATCCATGTCGAAGAATATCGTCTAATAGGGCAATAGAATGGTGGTCATACCTATCCATTGACCAATTTGAATGGGCACGTTCATGGCTTCCCCCCTTGAGGGATGTCTACTCGCCATTTATACCCATGAACTACCCCTTTGCCAGCATCTACATTAGCCCCAATGTGCATGTGGAGTCCTAGCTCGTGTAGTTGACCTCGATGCCTGTCTACCAAGCCATTAATTATGCCTGATGATGAAGACATCCATGTATACACGACCCCTCCACTAGTAACATACCTTGGCTTGGTCCACATTAAGGAGTCGCATACATGCTACCTTTCGCTGCTCCTTTGCTTGGCATAACCACTGTGCTAGTGCAGTAATCTTGCCTAGGCTTAGATAGTCCTTAGTGAAGTGTGTCTCTTGGCACAAAAAACAACTTTTTAGCTAGCGGGGCTTGTTGTTTTTCTTTTCACTAGCTTGCTTCCATTAGCTTTGTTTGGTTTTGGAAAGGGATTGGCCTTACCTCCCTAACTTTTTCTTTGGTGGGGCATTTTTTCCCTGTTCTTGCCGCGTTCATTTTGTTGGAACTCAAACAAAGACTTGACAATGGCCATGGCTTGAGTGATGTCTTCCATGCCCCCACATTGCAACTCAAGCTTGGCCCAGTGGCTTAGGCCATCCATCAATGTAAGCAAGGTCTTTTAGAGACTAGATTCAGGATCTTAAGCATTAACTCGAAGAAATGTTACACACACTTGTGAATATGATCGCCCTTTTGTTGGAGTCAACTGAGTTTCACCCTTCATCTTTTGCATCCGTGGTTTGGAATTATCTCCTTACTTCAACTTTGAATCCAACCCATATAGGTGATAGCTTCAGCTCCCTTGCATACATCATCGACCTATGTCTTTGCCATTCCAAAGTAGTATCCTTAAGGTATAATGGAGCCATACATAACATGTCAACATCATCCAAGACACCAAGCACGTCAAAGTACCTATCATGTCTATTGATAAAGTTCTTTTATGTCCCATGCCTTCCTTGCCCTTGCATAAGCATCAGTTCATGGCACCTTAATCCTTGGTACCGCCACAACAGCACCAATTGGCCCTAGTGGCCTATAGGGACTAAGCTTGGCCTTAAGCTTGTCAAATTCCTTTTGAAATAATGATGCTCCCTGCTAGGCACATTGGCACCGCTTCCCAATTGTGCCTTGCACGTCTCCAACTCACTTTTGAGCTTGACAACCTCGTTTTGAAGAGACTTGACTATGATCTTAATAGCCTCCTCCCCCTTGAGAAGCCTATCAAAGGCCTAATTAAGAGCACCATGCATGCCCTCCTACAACTCTTCGCCATCCACTTGTGGCATGCACTAGTCTAACTCCTCCCATCAGTCATTGTGATCAGTAATGGTTAGCTCTACACTTGCTAGCTTCTTCTCAAAAAAGGCTATCATCTCATGGATTACCAACTTGTCTTTCTAGCCTTTGCTACTGAAAAACAACCTAGAGGGGGTAAATAGGTTGAATGACAATTTTTATGATTTTTAAAAGTTTTTTATATTATGAAAGGCAAGGACTAAGCATTGGGGTTTGATTGTGAAAATAAAATAAAGAAGGCACACAGATTTTTATAATGGTTCCACCAAACTTAGTTTACGTCTACTCTTAAGCACTCTCTTGGGTTTTTACTTTTTTTTCAAATAGTACAACACACTTGCTTTCAAGTGAAAGTGAACCACAACAAGTGTTTTCTGTGTGAAACACTTACAACCTCCCTGATTGTTTCTCTTTCTCTCTCTCTATAAACCCTAGACCTAGAAATCCTTCTTAAGTCTTTCGAACTTTAATGCAGGAGAGAAGTGAATGTTATAGGGAATGAGGCCATGATTCTCAAATGTAACAAAGATTAAGTTTACAAAAGATTTTCAAAAAGAATCAAAGAGGAGTTATCAATTGAGAATGTTTTTTATTGAAGTTCAAAGCATTCAAGTCATTGCTTGTGCATTATTTGATCATTACTCTCCCTGTTTCTTCTTCTTTTCAGCATTTATATGGAATTTGTTGAGAGCCATCATGGTGGTAGGTTGAATTTGAACATTTTCCATTAATGCTTTTGTCTGTCTCACTAAATGTTCTTGCCCGTTACCTTGTTCATCTAGCTTTTATTTTTGTTTTTCTACTTTCAGTTCTGTTTGCCAATAGAAACACTTTCTTTTGCTGCATAAGGATGGTTGAATGTCACAAACATTTGATTAGTCATAATAGGGAGGTTAAGTCAAATTAGACTAGTGAATTAGTCCCCAATAACTAAGTATCGAGTATTTAGAAACTTAAGTATTTTGAAATTAGAGAGTTAACTTAGGGTTGACATGGTTTTGTTTCTGGGTCGACTCATATTTTAAAATTTAGTTTGTTGTAGATTAAAAATATAAGTATAGGTCAACTCATCAAACTATTAGGTCAACTCATTAAAGGTATAGGTGGACTTATTTACCTCCAAGGTCGACCTATATGATATATATAGAGAGTTCAGGTCGACCTAGATTAATCCTTAGGTTGATCTACGTGCTAAATTACATGAGTTCTTTGTGTTCTTGGGTTGACATGGTTGTTTTCTGGTCAGCTTACGTGTTTTGGTCAACCAATTTACCTTCCTAAGTTGACCAATTGATTAGATCCATTCTACTGCCATGAAATAGGTCAACATTTTATGCAATTTTGTAAGTATACACTACAAAATTAAAGTATTGTACTGACGGTAACTTTTAGTGTCGATGAATTTTAGTGACAGTTTTTATAGGTTATAGAAACGATATATGACGAAACCGTCGAAAAATATAGGTCTTTCCCAACCTACTAAAATGTCCGTAAAGAAAAGTTTACCAATTGTAAGTAAAATTAGGACAACCGTCCCTAAAATAATATTCAATTCTAATGGTTAAAAATTATGGTCAGTAAATATAATAGTATTTTTGGTAAGGAATAAAAACAGTCTCACTACCTAACAATACCGTCTCCATCGGTTTTAGATGTATGGTGATACACAAATTCCAACGTCTTTTAATACTATATTCAATTCTCACTGTTAGAACAAACCGTCTGTATAAATCTAACATATGTATTTTGTAACATCTATAAACCAAAGATTTTAAGATTGTTATCATTTTTGTGTCATAATTTGAAAATAGCCTAAGCTATGGTAAATTTATGATAGTGATAGTTTAGTAAAAATGTGATAATAATAATTTACAGTAGCTAGGTAAGTAGGTAACAAACAAATAAGTATGTTTATATAGTAGTAAGTTAGTGATAAGTTTGTGACATGGTAAGTAGATTGTAAGTGGTAAATAGATGGTAAGTGGTAAGTAGATGGTAAATAAATAGTAATTTCATTGTAACTTCATGACGGTAAGTAAGTGTAAGTTAGTGGTAAGTAGGTAGTAATTTCGCTAAATCTAACTTTATTTTTATTTATACTTCAACTATTACATTTTATCTTTTTTGTTTCCATTAATTCCATTTCATTTAATTTAATTGTGTTTGTTTTTGCTTTTTTTTTCTAATTTTTTTGTTTTTTTTATGGAATTTATATCAATCAAAGAGCTTCATAAATAAGTAAATTGAAATAAATAAAAATTCTATATATTTAATACAAAATCATATGAAAAATATATATTACATATATAAGTTGAACGGGAAAAAAGAAAAGGAAAAAAAAAAGTGAGAGGTAGCTTTTGAGGGAAAAAAAAAGAAAAAAAAAAAACGGTTTTCTCAAAGAGAGTAAACACCACACATGCAACATGCAATCGGGCCACACGGGCAGTCGGCCATGCCACCGTGCATGTGTGCATGCAAGCGCCCGAGCGGGGCGTGCATGCATGCAAGCGGCTAGGCGAGTGCCCGCGCATGCCACCGCGAGTTGCATGTAGTGATAACTAGTGATATAGTGATATATGGTAAGTTTGTGATAACTAGTGATAACACGAATACTGCGCACTAACTTCTCTTTTGACCCAAAAATTCTTCATAAAACGTTGTCAAAGTTCATGATACCATACAATATGAAGTTTCATACTCAAATTGCTTATTGCTTATTCCTCATCCTAAAACGATAGATTTGTACATACATTGGTTTAAACTAAATTTAAGTTAAATCTAGATTTAAAAATAATCTAATAAACTGATAAAAAGCAAGCACAAACAAACTACAAGTGTTCTAAAATTGCATGAAATGTAATAATTGTAAGATAACAATTTGTAACAAATTTTAAAAACTATATTAGTAAGCATATGAGAAATAACATATATATGGGAAAGAAAGAGAAGTATTTATTAAAATTATCAATGATTAAAGTGTGTAACAAAAAAATATAAAGGGCAGAAAAGACCGGAAAAAGTGGTTTAAATTATGCAATAAAAAAAGACCTGGAAAAGAGATTTTGAAAATTTGTTTGAAGTCCATTTAATTTGAAAAATATTATTGCTTTGTTGGTGATATGTCCAAGTAGGTAAATGAAAGTGAAAAAAATTTCAAAAATTTAAAATTATTTTGAGATACAATTGCACTATTTTCCAATAATATAATAATATCAATCGTATATTACTATACAATACATACATATTACTATATATATATATATATTATTATAAATTACATTATTGGAACAATTTAGACACAAGTGGAGGATACTATGGTGGTGTTATAATATAAAATTATGATTATTAATATTAATTTAAATTATAATATATTAATAATTTAAAAAATCTATATATTTAATTACAAATATTTACTGTTTAAAATATAAAATATTAATAACTCATAATTTAGAAAGAAAAAAAAAAGAGGTGAGATAAAGAGCAAGGAAGAGAAGAAAAGAAAAAAAAGAAAAAAATTACACAAGAAATTGTGGAATGGTGGTTACACGATAGAAATAAGTTCTCTTCCGGTTCTGAGATTTGAGGTTGCTTACATTTTTTTCATAATTTTCCATAAAAAAGAAGGTTGCATGGGCGCCCGCATGCAAGCATGCTGCCTACATGGGCGCCCAGCCGCGCATGCGAGGCATGCCTGCGTGGGCTACTGGGCATGCCATGCGGGTGCCTTTGCATGCCACCGCAAGGGGCAAACGTGCATTCAAATGCTCGTGTGGGGTGCGTAGCCATTGCAGCGCCGGCATATCTCTAATTACTAAATTTTAATATTATTAAATTAGTAATTTATATATTATTATTTTAAATTATTAATATTATTATTTAAAAATAATAATGATATTAAATTACTAATTTATATAATATATATAATAACAAAAAATTAATTATCAAAATAATATTATAAATAATTTATATGAATTCTAAAAAACGACCACGGTTAAGCCAAAACATTTTATTATTTTATTTCATTATAAATCAACAATTCTCACAAAAAAACTGGCGGCAAATTTTTCAAAACTTCAAAAACATTTTATCATATTATTTCATTTTAGAAACCGCCAAAAACTTTTTATTTGAACCGCGAATTTAGTTTTGAGTGCTAGTTACTTAGCTTCCCTATTTCTCTCTCTCTTTTTTTTACTCTCTTTGTGAAAACAATTTAAAAAAAATCACTAAATTCAATTGAACCTACTTGTTATCTAAATCTAATCATCTTACCATAAAATTCATATAAAATTTATTGTCTTATTACGATAAGATGATTAGAAAATAATGTGCTAGTTTTAACAAAATTAATCAAATCACCTTAGCATTGAAAAATAAAATTCAAGGATATGATGCCTTTCATGGGCGAAAAGTTGAATTACTTTATTATCAAACTTTGTTAAGCTACTTTGCGAGATGAACACCTTTTCTAAGACTGGTTACCTAAAGAACTAGATTAAATCTGCCTTACAATATATCTATCCAAGAATAACGTGAATAATGTTGTTAGTGCAATATAAATTTTATCTTGACCCTTACCAACATTAATTTTGTCTTTACGCCTAATTATCAGCATAATTGAGCACAATTGAGTAACCTCTTCTATTATTTATATCATATATGAGTGTGCACATTAGTGGGTCAAATGTTCATGTTATTCTCTTAAATATTATTGCCTAATTGTTAACATAATTGAGCATAGTGGCCTCTTCTACTATTTATATCATATAACATCACCTACCACTTTTATCGTTTTATTTCAAAATCAAGCAACTCTTACGGCAAATTTTGTCAAAACTCCAAAAATATTTTATCATTTTATTTCAGAATCAATGTACCGTTAAAAACTTTTTATTTGTTTTTTGTTTTAAGCGGGAATTTAGTTTTGGCACATATCATAATCATCAACATATTACTTAACTTGTTACTTACCTATTTCTCTTTTTTTCTTTTTTACTCTCTTTGCTTGCTTCTATTTAAATAAAAACAACCTAAAATCGCTAAATTAAATTCAATATTCTTGTGTCTATATTGACGAAATCAAACCACCTTACCATTAAAAATGTGCTGCCTTTGACAAAATTTGAGCGAAAAGCTTAAGCTACTTTATATTAGTGAGATGATCCAAGATTATTTTAACCTACTTTACATTAGCGGGATTAACGGGATGAACCAAGAGGTAATAAACCTAAACATGTGACATGACAACAAGTGCATTTTTTTAAGATTGGTTACTTTAATAATTATTCAACTAGATTAATATATCTATCCAATATATCTATTCAAGAATAATGTTGCTAGTGTAATATAAATTTTATCTTGGCCCCTAACAGCATTATGGCGCCTAAGTGTCAGCAATGGTAATTGAGCAATAAGAAATGACCTCTCTTGTACTATTGCACACGAGAGAAGAGAAAGATGTTATTAGTGGGTAGTATAACTAACTAGTGTTGCATAATTTGATATTATTCTCTTAAATATTATTGTTAATTGAAGTTGTTAGTGGAGTTTATTGTCTAACCTCACAACCATAATATTATTCTCTTACAACCCTTTTGGCTTGTCTCAAGTGGAAACTTTAAAAAAAAATTTACAGATTAAAATTCTAAATTTTTTATTTTAGTATAGAAAATGTAATTTTGTTTACAAATTATCTAACCATTCTATTTTTACAATTTTTTTACAGATTAATTGATGTTGTTTACAAATCTATATAATGCATGGAACAAATAGATATTATTATAACAGGTGGTACAATTAGTATAATTTGTAACAAGTACAGCTAATAGGTTTTGATATAAAAACTAGATTTAATCCTTAATTAGGTTAACCTACCAATGACTAAGACAAACCGTGAATACTCCAATTGTTTGGTAAGAAGTTGTAATAATATTTCTAAAAATTACATTGTATGAAAAACCATAACAAGCATAAGGAAAAAAAGAGAGACTAAAAAGAGGGGTCAAAAAATTCAAAAAATTGTAAAAATTGTTAGCACGTAAAATTTTCAAAATATTGGTGTGAAAAAGAAAAAAGGTTTTGAAAATTTATAGGTAGTAATAATGTAGTAATAATGTATGGTATGTGTATTGATATAAGTAGTAATAAAGTAATAATAATGTTTAATAATGATGAACATATGTAATATATAATAAAATAAATATGCAATAATAAAAAAAATTGGTAAAAAATAAAATCTAAAATATGCCCCATGGGCAAGTGCCTTGCATGTTCCCTTGCCCCGTGCAGGCATGCGCAGGCACCCGCACTGGCATGATCGGGCGCCCACACAGGCGCTGCATGCGTGATAGCACCGTGCTTGCTTGTGTGGTGGCATGTGCGGGCGCCCGCCCGTGCCCGCACTCGCATGGCCGGGCACCCGCATAGGCACTTGCATGCACACACATGCCATGCCACCCACGCGCCACTGCTTTATTTATTGTATAAAAAATTTCAAATATGAATTAATTAGAATAATGATATAATTAATATTATTAATTTAAAAAATGAAATGATATAAAATTTATGGTTATTAGTTATTGTAATGTAGTGCAATAACAATGTAGTAACAATATTGTAATACAGTAACAATATTGTAACAAAAACAAAAATACAAAAAAAATCAAATACAAAAAATACAAAATAAAATTGATGATATAATAATAAAAAAGCGGTTAAATAAGATAAAATTAAACTTACAAAAGTAAAAAAGGATAAAAAAACGAAAAAAATGACGGGTTTCTAAAAATTTTTTTAAGCGGTTAAACCAAATATATTATAAATTATTTCCCGCAAACCCTCTTTCCCTTCAAAATCTCTTCTTCTTTAATAAGCTTTCCTTCTTCAAAACTCCAACCTTGTGACTTAACCAAAATCTCATTCCAAATTTTCTTAACTCAATATAGAAAGAACTAAACAAAAGATGATTATTGTTGCTAATCATGAAGAATCACAATCATCCCAAAAACAACTTCGCTCCGAAGAAAGCCAATCATTCCAATATGCTACCCTAGGTTAGGTTTGATTATTGTAGCTAATCATGAAGAATCACAGTCATCCCAAGAACAACTTCACTCTAAAGAAGCTCAGTCATTCTAAGATACTACCCCAAGTTAGGTTCGGTTTAAAAATAAATGATTTTATTGTGAGATAAATAGTTCTTACCATTTCTAATATTTTTTTTAGTAGTTGTCAAGAAATATAGAGACCCAACACACTGGATTTAGAAAAAAGAAAATGCATGGTTAATGAAGCAAGGTTTATTGCTAATATCAAGGTATGAATGTTATTTCTCCGTTTCGCCACAATTTTTGTAATTTCACTTTTACTTTTCAATAATAATCTAAATTATTTGTATTGTTAACTTTCTCGAATACCAGATGCTGAGAGTATACATAGAAATCAACAATCATCATCATCACTGCCTGACCCAAAATGTAATATTTTTATTTATAACTATTTTTAATATGTATCATTATATTATATTCATTTCACTACTTATTTTTATTTTATTTTTATTTTATCAATAAATTGACATATTCCATCAAAAGTAATATTTTTATTTATAACCATTTTTAACATATACTATTATATTATATTCATCTCACTAGCTTCTTTTTATAAATTAATAGATTGACATGAAGGTTGGGCTGTGTTGGAAATCTTTTTTATAGTTGAAGTGAAACATATGTATGAATATCTTAGGAGATATGGATTGTGCAATATATAATCTTTTTTTTGTTATCCTATTGTATCAATCATTCTCCGAGGAGAAGGATTACGTTTATAATATTTTACCAAATTTTCTAATATTTCCTAACATTTTCTAATATTTTAATACACAGTACATTTCCATCGCATTTTTTTTTTGTCATTTGAAGATATAAGATAGTAACTAGTTATCATAATATGTAGTAATCGATAGTAATTGACGATAAGAGATAAGAGATGGTAATATTTCCTAAGACTTGTACTAATCATCCATAAAACTTATAGCATTTCCTCACATATGGATATATGTGGTAATGTGATAACCAACTATTACTAACATTTCTTAACAGTGTTGCATCGTAATGCTTCTTAGTAGTAAGTAACTAGTAAGTGACGATAAAAGTAATAACATTTCTTAACACTTGAGTGTGAGACCGATGATAAAAACTTATAATATTTCCTAAAATATTGATATTTGGTAACCAACCATAAATCACAGTAATATTTCTTAACAGTTATAACCGAAGATAAAAGTAGTAACATTTCCAAACATGTCATATGTCGTAACATGGTAGTAACATAACCGACATGGTAGTAACAATATAATAACCGATAATAAAAATAGTAAGATTTTTCAACAGTTGTAACCGACGATAAAAATAGCAATTTTTATTAATACTTTCCAAACATGTCATATATCATAACATGGTAGTAACAACATGGTAACCGACGATAAAAATAGAAAGATTACCCAACAGTTATTACCGATGATAAAAATAGTAATTTTTACTGATATTTTTTAAATTAATGATAAAAAGCCAAATTTTACTAACATTTTTTAACCGTCACTATAAATATATGACGTACTCCAATGGTGACTGAGAGTGTCGGAATACACCTATCTCGAGTAGTGTATAGCCAACCAAAACCCTATCCATTGGAAAATGTTCTGCCAATGGTTTTACTAGATATAGGAGACGGTTTTAGTCCGTCATAATAAGTCACTTGTTTTGTAGTGATAGGCCTGCTTCTTCGAAGATGGGTCAACTCATTAGTTAGTTCTAACTAAGAGTGGGTTGATAGGTCTATGTGTAGGTTGATCCACATCACTTCAGACTTATATAGGTTCTAAGTATGTTCGGATAGACCAGGACTTTCAATTGGTCGACCTACTCCTTCAGTTAGTAGTTAGTAGACATGTACACTATTAGGTCAACCTTCCTATTGTAGTAGGTAGACAAGGATAGTTACAAATATGTTCAAAAGTTACAGACATGTTCAAAAGCTAAGTATTGTGTGAGCAATGGGTAGATTTGTACCTTCAGTCGACCTAGATTTTCTAGTGGGTCGACCAAACTTCTTTCTTTGAGGCTTAGTTCTTTCTCAGGTTGACATGATTATCCAATTGGTCAACCTGCTCCTTTGAGTAAGTTGACATGTATAAGGTTAGGTCAACATGCTTTCCCTCTAGTTCCAGAGTTATTTTTTCTCAAGTTGACCGATCCATCTAATAAGTGGACCTATGGAGCTCAATAGGTAAACATGAGAGTTTTAATGGGTTGACATGTATGTATATTTCCAGGTTATTTATACTTTCAAACTAACTTGTCTGCTTATCATCAAAGCACCATTTTTACAACAACCATCCCTGGCACTCTTGTCGGTCTCCCTACCGGTATGCTTTCCGTTGAGCTCCATGGGGTTAGAAACATCAGAAATGGAAGTTGAGCTTGTCTGATGATCTACCTTAATGTCACTCCGATACCAACTGTCATGGGTTAGCTCTTCTTACATACTAATCCGTGTGGCACTAGCACTCTCTAGGACTAATTAGGAGTGTTGCTAATTCAATCAAATCTTGAATGATTATCTAAGTGATGGAAACGTGAGAAACGAAGGCATGTGAGGAAACTTGTGAAAAACGTTTGTTGACTTGTATTCACAATTTTATTTGATATCTACAAATAAGAAGGTTTGACTCATTTATACGCAAGTCAAAAAACACTTGAGAGTTCTAGAAAAATTTACAAAATTGCCCACAATACTCAACATCTAGAGCATCTTAAGAATATTCTACAAGTCGCTACACTATTCTAACATATTATATACAAATATAGGTCATTCTACCATATTCCAGAATGATCTAGAATGTTCAAAAATCTCTATGGTTTATGGGTCATAATTGGACCTCTTGGGCCAAGATTTGGGTGGGTAATGTGCAGCCTTGTCATGAGGGAGAGAGGGAGAGATATAGAGAGAGATTTATGTGCGAATAAAACTTAAGAAAGAGAGAGGAATGTGGCAAATTTACATGAAGTTAGAAGACAAAAAAAGAGAGTGTAACACCGAAAAAAATTAAAAAAATATAAAAAAATATAAAAAATATAAAAAATATAAAAATATAAAAAATAAAAATTTTCCCAAAATTGGATTAGGGCTAAAAAGCCCTAATCTCTTTCTCTCTCTCTCTCTCTTTCTCTTCTCCGCCGCTGTTCTTCTCCTCCGTCGTAGGCTCTCCCTTCCGCCACCCACTGCCGCTACTCCTCCCTCCTCACGCGAGCTCGCTAGCTTGTAGCGCCTCCTTCCTCGCGCGAGCGTGCGAGTAGCGCTGAACCTTCTGCCCGAGCGCTCCATAGCGCGAGCCTACACCTGCTCGGGACCACGCCTGCGAACGACCGCGCGCTTGTGCACGAGCTGTGCGATCCCTGCACGAGCTCCAGCACGACCCACTGTGCGAGCTTTGCACAGCGTGATCTCTTACGAGTTACGCAAGCCCAGTTGAGCGCGACCTACTGCCTGAGCGCTCCATAGCGTGAGCGCGAGGAGCGTACGAACCCTGCGCGAGCCAGCACGCGACCCCTATGCGAGAGCACGCGACCCCAGCATGAGCACCAGTGCTCTCCAGCGCGACCCTCTGCGCGAGCACAACGCACTCCAGCGCGAACCACTACTGACCCGCGAGCCCACTGCGGCCCACAAAGTCCGCTACGGCCAGCAAGCCGGGCTGAGAGCTCGCGAGCCCAGCAGCGGGCCAACCCGCTAGCCTGTCAGCCCACCGGTCCAATAGCCAATGATGGCCCGTGAGCCCGTAATCGGCTTTCCCCTTCGAGAGCTCACCTGCATCTTCATTGCAGGTAATGACTATGATTTGGTTGAAGTTCTAGGGTTTGATATTAGAAATTTAGTTGTTGCTAATATATTTCAAATTTAAAAATATTACAGGTTTTAGACCAATCTGATGGGTGATAGACTGCTAGATCTGAAACCCGAGGAACCCAAGGTAAGAGAAACGCACTCACTTCAAATTTTGAATAAATTTTGTTGATTTTAAATTGAATTTAAAATCAGAAGTTATATATCTATTCGAAAATGTGTTAAATTCGAGGAAAATTAGAGAAAATGAGAAATATTGGGAATTTGATTATTGGTGAGCCAAATGATTCGAAATTTGATAAAACGAGAATTTAGAAATGATGATGTAAATTAAGGTTATATTAAATTGGAAAGAAAAAAATCGAAAATCTCTTATTAAGATTTTATTTGATATAAAATTTGATGATTTGATTAGGTTTGTCTTTTGGAGACTGGAGGAGTCAATTGGATTTATTTGAAAAAATTAGGGAGTGACCACCCTCCCTAGATAGGTGAGTGGGACCCTAATCTCTTGCATAAAATAGTAAAACGTGTTTTCTGCCGTGTTTTCGATAAAATATGCTTTTGATATGTATTGATTAGACGTATGATATTAAATTTCAAATCTATTTTGTAATTATTAGAGTGTCTTAAATTACGTTTACGATGACTATGCATCCATGGTTTGAAATGAAACAAAAATTATGTCATTACTTGAAAATTGATAATTTCCTTTTCTACCGTTGCATTGATATGCTATTTTGAAATGATTTGGTGAAAAGTATTGACACGTAGACTTGAAATGCTTTGATGAACTATGTGGGTCAGATGCCCACTAGTTATGCGATGATATGATTTTACTTGTGGGACGTTGTACCCTGGGACGTTGTGCCCTTATGATACTATGATGATGACATTAATGATTTCGTAACTACGAAGGGCGTTTGTAGAGATAAAGGTTGCCCGGATACGTTTCTGTAGGAGGTATCCGCAAACGTCATTTATTCTAAGGGCTATAGGCGTTGCCGGTTGAACCCACGTAGGGGGAGGACATGTGTGACGTCACTGTCTAGCACCAGGCGGGGTCCTATACACGATAATGAGTTAGCCCCAGCGAACTCATGGCCAACGTCGGGGTAGAGAGTATTTTAAAGTCTATGTATAATAAAATCTTCGATATGCCTGTCCTTGGTCATGATTGACCTTTCCTAAGACCATTTTTGGCTCACTCTGATATTACTTAATTTTAAATGGATGCATACATGCTTGTTATCGTGTGATTGATTTAAATGATTTCAAATTGCTAAACATATCATGTTGTGCTGCGAAATGTAAATTTTTGTTTCGAATGATATTATTTGACACTCCAATGGTTCACCTATACTGTTTATACTTGATATTACCCCCTCACTTATTGGGTATCTTCCCATGATACTCACCCCTTTCTTTTCCCTCCTCAGACAGGTTTATTGTGATAGAGCGATGTTACAGGCTCTAGGGCGGATTTGGTATTCATGACGGTGAGATTTACTTCAAATAGAAATATGAAATCTTTATTTTATTTCGACCCTGCGAGGTCTTGACATTTAGGTCTGTAGTTGGCCGTGTATATTATGGGATAACTGTATAACTTATGAGCAGTTGTGTGCATAACTCTCGCTTTGGTTTATTTTACTCGCATTAAGACATTTGTAAGCGTTTTAAACTTTCTATTTGGGAAATGTGTTATACATTGTAATAACTTAGATCCGCTCAGTGTAGCGGCTGCTCATGCTCTAGTTGGGCATGATAGTAGAGGTTTGTGGCTGGAATTGTTGGAAATTTTAAAGCCTTGCGTTGTCCTGGATGTTTGGAGTGAAATTTGTTGATTTTGAAGAGGTCGGGATGATCATTTGTTTAAATACAGGTTGATTTTGAATATACAGGTTTAATTGTATACGGGAAACCTCCGATTTATGGAGAGATTCTGTCCGATTTTCTGTAAAAATATAGCAGGCATCCAGGGGCAACGGGCTGCTATTCACGATCCCAGTTTGGGGCATGATAGTTCTATTGGTATCAGAACGTCTAGATTAGAGAAAAGATAATAGTAAAAGTCTTTCCAAGTACATGAAAAGTTCTCAATGCGTTAGAGAGTTTCATACAGTTATTTAAAGTCCCATACTTGGCCATAGGCATATAAATTCATCTAGGTTATGGAGTTGGATAGATAACGCATCTAATCATTTATTTCGCATTCAAATGCTTTGAATTATAGTTCATTTTTTTTAGGGGGTTAGTTACGGAGCAACTAACTCTAGTTCTTGATTTCTATCTAACAACAATGTATTCTTTTCGTAGAATTATACCACCTAGACGTGGTAAGAGAGGTGCTAGATTCGCCTCACTTGAGGGTCTTTTAGTGCCTGATGCACCCAGGGCACTTGAGGCGCCACGAGTGCCAGAGGATGCTTTCTCTACTCGAGCATGCTCACCAGCGCCACCCCCAGCACCTCCACCAGCTATTGCAATCGAGATTCCTCCACCACCACTCGATGCCTTGAGGCAGTGGTAGGAGTGGTACAGTAGATATGGGGCGTAGATGCCACCACCTCCACTACAGACTCCAGCGACTGCACTTGCAGCCGTACCTGCTCCTACGGCACCGGTTCGTCCTTCAGTGGCCGGTCCTTTTGTATCTACTCTGACCGATGAGACGCCGGCTACTTTGAGGTGCATCTACGTCCTTCAGGATCTAGTGATGTAGTAGCGGTGAAACACTAGATCAACAGGATTCGTAGGATCCTTACGGATTTGGGGTTGTCAGAGGAGTTCAGATTGAGAGTTGCTGAGAGACTCCTCGATGGAGATGTCTTCTCGTGGTGGGAGGTTATCCGTGACAGTGCTACACAGAGCCTGCGGTGGGAGGACTTTCTACGAGAGTTCGATCGCAGGTACTTCACCCCGTTCCAACAGGACCGGATGAGGACGGAGTTCCTGCACTTACACCAGGGGACGATGTCAGTTTCAGAGTACGAGGCTGAGGTTAGATAACTAGTGGCCTTTGTCCCCGACATGGCAACACCGGCTCAGATGAGGTTCAAGTTTGAAGATGGTCTCCAATTGAGCATCAGGAAGTATATAACGGTGACTCCCTCTTTTACACTATTAGAGGTGATTGATTCAGCTTATCGGATGGAAGAGATCGTCCGAGCAGAGACTAGACAGAGGGAGAGTCACCAAAAGAGGAAGACTAGGTCACAGGGTAGACAGTCGTCGAAGAAGGGTAGAGGTTCTAGATATTCTGGAGGTTCTTCTAGCTTCAGACCAGTTGCATCGGGACAGGGACCTAGACCATAGGGTTTTGGGGCACCATCCCCTAGTGTCTTTACGCAGTCTACTACATAGAGACCACCCTTCTGCCATAGATGTAGCAGCTACCTTGCCTTTGGGGCATGTAGAGTACTAGTTACTTGCTTCCAGTGTGGGAAGCAAGATCACGTTAGGAGTTTCTGCCCCAATTTAGGTCGAGGAGGATTGACTTTACAAAATCGTACTGGTACGTCTGGCATAGGCCAGCAGGGGGCACCTGCGCACTCAGCTTTTACCGCTCCCCGGACTGCAATCGGGAGTAATACAGTGTCAGGATCGCCGCCACAGCAGCCTAGGGCCTAGACTCGTGTGTTTACGATGACACAGGAGGATGTACAGGCAAACCCTGATATTATTATGAGTAATCGTCCCGCAGTCCTCTCAGTGTAGTACTTTTGTTGTACTTTCTGTATGACTTTTTTGTATATCATGATATCGATGTACGGTTTTGACTGGTTAAAGTTTTCGAAACTTAACTAGTTTGATATATATATATTTGTTCAATTTTTCTTCGCATTTTAAATTCTGTTCATTTTTTTCTTACTTTTAGGTACCATGCGAATATTTGATATCGACACCCGTATTCTTATAGATACTAGGTCAAATTTTTTCTATGTGAGCGACACGTTCACTCGCCATTCTGATAGACCTCTCTCACCATTTGATGAGGACATTATGGTAGTCACTCCTCTTGACAAGTATATCATTCGAGATACAGTTTATAGGGGCTGTGAGGTCGGTATTAGGGAGATAGTATTAGAGACAGATCTGATTCCGCTCCCTATCATGAATTTTGATCCGTAGATTGTTTTACGAAAGAGGTTGAGTTTTGGGGGTCCAGGCAGCGGCTATTAGTATTCCGAGACGAGAGACGAGTATTGCCCCGCAGTATAATTCTGTTATGAAGGCCAGATGCTTGGTATGCTATGGTTGTGCGACTTATTTTGCTTATGTTGTCGACACCACCGTTGAGGGACCAAGGCTTGAAGATGTCCCTGTGGTGCAGGAATTTCTAGATGTGTTCCCCGAGGAGCTTCCCAGATTACCACCAGTTCAGGAGTTCGATTTCGACATTGATCTAGTACTGAGGACCAATCCTATTTATATTCCGCCATACAGAATAGCGTCTACTGAACTGAGAGAGCTTAAGACTCAGTTACAGGAACTTCTGGACAAGGGGTTTATTTGACCGAGCACCTCACCTTGGGGCGCTCCGGTGTTGTTTTTAAAGAAAAAGGATGGTACATTTCGGCTTTGTGTGGACTACAGGCAATTGAACAAAACCATCATAAAAAACAGATATCCCCTTCCATGTATAGATAATTTGTTTGATCAGCTGCAGGGAGCCAGGGTTTTCTCTAAGATTGACCTCCGTTCTGGTTATCATCAGTTGAGAATTCGGGCCGAGAATGTGCCCAAGACAACTTTTCGCACTTGATACGGCCATTACAAGTTTCTAGTCATGCCATTTGGGCTGACTAATGCCCCAGCTGCTTTCATGGATTTGATGAACCGAGTTTTTCACGACTACTTGGATCGGTTCGTTATCGTATTCATCCATGACATCTTGATATATTCACGAAGTGATGAAGATCATGTTGAGCATATTCGGGTGGTATTGCAGATACTTCGTGAGAAGCAGCTATATGCCAAATTCTCGAAATGTGAGTTTTGGCTTAGACAAATTGGATTCTTGGGGCACATTGTTTCCGTGGAAGGTTGAGGCTATAGTAAAGTGGGAGCAGCCACAAACAATTACCGAGATTCGTAATTTTCTCGGTTTGACCGGGTATTATCGTAGATTTGTAGTGGGATTCTCCCAGATAGCTGCTCCATTGTTTAGATTGACCCAAAAGGGGGTCAAGTTTGTTTGGGATGATCGTTATTTGGCGAGCTTCCAGGAGCTCAAACAACGGTTGACATCCGCTCCTATTTTAGCCATTCCCACTAGTAGTCGGGAGTATAGAGTGTACAGTGATGCTAGCCGACAGGGATTGGGTTGTGTTCTGATGCAGGATAGTCGGGTTATTGCATATGCCTCGTGACAGTTGAAGAAACATGAAGTTAACTACCCGACACATGATTTAGAGTTGGCAGCCATAGTTTTCGCATTGAAGATCTGGCGGCATTATCTTTATAGGGTGACCTGCAGGGTATTTACAGATCACAGGAGTTTGAAATATTTATTTACCCAAAAGGAGCTGAATTTGAGACAGAAGAGGTGGTTAGAACTCCTCAAAGATTATGACCTCATTATTGACTATCATCCGGGCAAGGCAAATGTTGTAGCAGATGCCTTGAGTCGGAAGTCAGTATCATCCTCACAGTTGACAAAGAAAGCCTACCTTTCTTGTTTAGTGGGACTCCTAGTCTTAGGAGTCAGTTTGACTAACGATAATCAGGGAGGCTTACTAGTCAGATTTGAGGTCAGGCTGACTTTGTTTGACCGTATCAGAGAGCTCCAGAGTACAGATAAGGAGATTTAGGGTTTTGTGGATAGAGTCCGCAGAGCTGAGGGCAGAGACTTCAGAGTCCGTGATGATGGACTCGTGGTATTCAGAGATAGAGTGTGTATCCCAGCCGATAGTGACCTTCGGCATGCTATCCTTAAGGAAGCACATTTTTCTGCATATGCTATGCATTCCGGGGATACGAAGATGTACTGGACCATCAGAGGTAGCTATTGGTGGTCAGGCATGAAGACGGATATAGTAGAGTTTGTGGCACGATGCTTGGTGTACCAGCAGGTGAAGGCCGAGCATCAGCATCCAGCGGGCACACTGCAGCCTCTTCCCATTCTTGAGTGGAAATGGGAGCATATTACTATGGACTTCGTGATGGGATTGCCACGGACTTCTACACGGCATGATGCGATTTGGGTGATTGTCAATCGACTCACAAAATCTACACATTTTATCCCTATCCGCGGTGACTATTCCTTAGAGGCATTGGCACGTCTCTACATTGATACCATAGTTAAGCTTCACGGGGTACCCGTATCAATTGTTTCAGATAGGGATCTCAGGTTCACATCTAGGTTTTGGCCCAAGTTGCAGGAGGCATTGGGTACTAGATTGAAATTCAGTACGACATATCATCCTCAGACGGACGGCCAGTCTGAGAGGATGATTCAGGCGCTCGAGGATATGTTTCGGGCATGTGTCATTGATTTTCAAGGTAGTTGGGATTGGCACCTTCCACTGGTCGAATTCGCATATAATAACAACTATCAGACGAGTATAGGGATGCCCCCATATGAGGTACTGTATGGCAGGAAGTGCCGTACCCCGATATGCTAGGATGAGATCGGAGAGCGACGTTTTAGCAGCGTTGAGTTGATTGAGCAAACAAAGGATAAAGTAAAGGTCATCCGTGAGCGGATAAAAGCTGCCCAAGACAGACAGAAGACGTATGCTGATCGTAGGCGGCGACCTCTTGAGTTTGCTACGGGAGATATGGTTTTCTTGAGGATATCTCCTTTGAAGGGAGTTATACGGTTTAGGCAGCGAGACAAGTTGAACCCCAGATATATTAGGCCCTTCCATATTCTTGAGAGGGTTGGGAGTGTGGTATATAGATTGGAGCTGCCAGATGAACTATCCCATATTCACGACGTATTCCATGTCTCAGTACTGAGGAAATACTTGGCCGATCCTTCTCATATACTTGAGCCTCCACCTCTTGAGTTATGAGAGGACCTTAGTCTTCCGGTTCAGCCCGTGGCTATTCTAGATTGACAGGTTAGAAAGCTGCGGAGTAAGGAAACTTCATTGGTCAAAGTTTTGTGGAGGAGTGATCAGATCAAGGAGGAGATCTGGAGCCCGAGAAGGCTATGAGGAGACAGTACTCCCAATTATTTGCAGTTTAGTCCTCCACCTCTTTTAGTTTTATGGAGGAGTGATCAGGTCAAGGAGGAGATCTGGAGCCCAAGAAGGCTATGAGGAGACAGTACTCCCATTTATTTGCAGTTTAGTCCTCTCGGCTCTCTCTCTCTCTCTCTCTCTCTCTCTCTCTCTCTCTCTCTTTCTCTTCTCCTCCGCTGCTGCTCTTCTCCTCCACCGCGGCCTCTCCCTTCCGCCACCCACCGCTACAACTCCTCCCTCCTCACGCGAGCGCACTACCCTGCAGCGCCTCCTTCCTCACGCGAGCAGCGTTCAACCTTCTGCCCGAGCGCTCCACGCCGCGAGCGTGCGCCTGCTCGGGACCATACCTGCGCATGACCGCACGCCTGCACATGAGCTGCGTGATCCCTGCACGAGCTCCAGCGCGACCCACTGCGTGAGCTCTGCGCAGCGTGATCTCCCGAGAGTTACGCGAGCCCAGCCGAGCACGACCTGCTGCCCGAACGCTCCACAGCGCAAGCGCGAGGAGCACGCGACCCCTGCACAAGTGCCGACACGCTCCAGCGAGACCCTCTGTACGAGCACAACACGCTTCAGCGCGACCCACTGCTGACCCGCGAGCCCACTACAGCCCGCAAAGCCCGCTACGGCCAGCAAGCCGGGCTGAGAGCCCGCAAGCCCACCAATGGGCCAACCCACTAGCCCGTCACCCACAGGCCCGTGAGCCCGCGACGCACCGCAAGCCCGCAACCGGCTCTCCCCTTCAAGAGCTCACCTACATCTTCACTGCAGGTAATGACTATGATTTCGTTGAAGTTTTAGGGTTTGGTGTTAGAAATTTAGTTGTTGATACACCAAGGTGAGAGAAACGCACTCACTTCAAAGTTTGAATAAATTTTGTTGATTTTAGATTGAATTTAAAATCATAAATTATATATCTATTCGGAAATGTGTTAAATTCGAGAAAAATTAGAGAAAATAAGAAATATTAGAAATTTGATCATTGGTGAGCCAAATGATTCGAAATTTGATGAAACGAGAATTTATAAATGATGGTGTAAATTAAGCTTATATTAAATTGGAAAGAAAAAAATCGAAAATCTCTTATTAGGATTTTATTTGATATAAAATTTGATAATTTGATTAGCTTTGTCTTTTGAAGACACGAGGAGTCAATTTGATTGATTTGAAAAAATTAGGGAGTGACCACCCTCTCTACATAGGTGAGTGGGACCCTAATCTCTTGCATAAAATAGTTAAACGTGTTTTTTGCCGTGTTTTCGATAAAATATGCTTTTGATATATATTGATTTGACGTATGATATTAAATTTCAAATCTGTTTTGTGATTATTGGAGTGTTTTGAGTTACGTTTACGATGAATATGCATCAATGGTTTGAAATGAAACAAAAATTGTGCCATTACTTGAAAATTGATAATTTCCTTTTCTACCGTTGCATTGATATGCTATTTTGAAATGATTTGATGAAATGTATTGGAACGCAGACTTGAAATGCTTTGATGAACTATGTGGGTCGGATGCCCACTAGTTATGCGATAATATGATTTTACTTGTTGGTCGTTGTGCGCCAGAACATTGAGCCCTTGTGATACTATGATGATGATATTGATGATTACGTAGCTACGAAGGGCGTTTGTAGAAGCACAGGTTGCCCGGATACGCTTCTGCAGGAGGTATCCGCAAATGTCATTTATTTTATGGGCTATAGGGGCGGTCGGTTGAACCCACGTAGGGGGAGGACAAGTGTGACGGCATCGTCTAGCACCGGGCGAGGTCCTATATACGATGATGAGTTAGCCCCAGCGAACTTATGGCCAACGTTGGGGTAGAGAGCGTTTTAAAGTCTATGCAATATAAAACCCCCGATACGCCTATCCTTGGTTACGGTTGACCTTTGCCAGGACCATTTTTGGCTCGCTCTGATATTACTTGATTTTAAATGGATGCATACATGCTTATTATCGTGTGATTGATTTAAATGATTTCAAATTGCTAAACATATCATATTGTGCTGTGAAATGTAAACTTTTGTTTCGAATGATATTATTTGACAATCCAATGGTTCGCCTATACTGTTTATGCTTGATATTACCCTCCTCACTCACTGGGTATCTTTCCATGATACTCACCCCTCTCTTTTCCTTTCTCAGACAGGTTTATTGTGATAGAGCGATGTTACAGGCTCTAATACGGATTTGGTATTCACAACGGTGAAATTTTGTTCAAATAAAAATATGAAATGTTTATTTTATTTCAACCCTGCGAAATCTTGACATTTAAGTCCGTAGTTGGCCGTGTATATTATGAGATGACTGTATAACTTATGAGCAATTGTGTGCATAACTCTCATTTTGGTTCATTTTACTCGCATTGAGGTATCTATAAGCGTTTTAAACTTTTTATTTGGGAAATATGTTATACATTGTAATAATTTAGATCCGCTCGGTTTAGCGGCTTCTCATACTCTAGTTGGGTGTGACAATAGAGGTCTGTGATTAGAATTGTTGAAAATTTTATAATTTTACATTGTCCTGGATGTTTGGGGTGAAATTTGTTGATTTTGAAGAGGTCGTGATGGCCATTTGTTTAAATTATAGGTTGATTTTGAATATACAAGTTTAATTGTATACGGAAAACCTCCGATTTATGGAGAGATTTTACTCGATTTTTTATAAAAATACAATCGGTATCTAGAGACAACGGACGGCTATTCACGATCCCAATCTGGGCGTGATAGAGAGGCATAGGAAACGTCTCTTGTTTGGTTAGGTGGAATAGTGTTGGGCTTCGAGAGTATAACTGAGCCCAATATTTATCCATAGACGTCGGTTGGCGTTGTATCGTGCTTGTGCTTGTGTTAGGGAGATAAGAAAAAAAAAATAAAAACCGAGAGAATAGAAGATGGTGAGGATGCTGATGCGCCCACCAAAGACCGTATCCCACCACACCATCATTAATATTCAAAGTATTTCAACGTGCCAGTGTGTGGTGATAAGAGGCATGTTTCCGGAGAAAATAGAGGATGGAAATGATGGGTTATGAATAGGTGTGTCGCTTAACCCGTCCTTGGGTATACAATAGGATGGAAATGATGGTAGCTAACTTCAAAACCAAAAATAGGGCCTATACATAAAAGAAGGTCAAATAAGGATCCCAAGGGAAATTGACTTGTAAACCTTACCATTTTTATTCAATTAGTAGAATAATAATAAAACTATTAGACTACTTAATTTGCTGAGTGAAAATGTATTTGGTAATACTTTCGTACCAAAAAAAGTTCAATGGAAAGCTATTTAGAAGATTTGTTTGTTAATGAGTTGCTGACTTGGGTGGACACTTTGAAAGTGACCGTCAAAATAACAATAAAAAAACACATAATAATGTTATCGGTCAAAAAAAAAAAAATCATGCCATTTTGGAAAGAAAAAAAAAATCATGAAAAGAAGGAAAAAAAATAATGGGGAAAAAAAACAAGTTTAATATTAAAAACTGCATGTAAGTAAGCGTGAACACAAATTTCTGTGAGGATGGTGTAGTTTATTTTATTTTTTTGGAATCGAATTAAGAAAGAAAGGTGGTAGCGAGAAGTCTCCATTGTTTAAATTATCCTAAGGGACGATGGTGCAGTTTAATGTTGATGGTAATGGCGAGCAATCTTCTCACGATGACTTCAGGGATGGGGGTGGTTCATGGTGGCCCCATTTCTTTGAAAACACAAAAGATTGCTGCAGCCCCAAGCCGGCTAGATTATTTCATTTATCAAGAAAATAGCATCCGGTCCCTCTAGTGAGGATTTAATTGTTTTTTGACTTTTGAGTGAGTCCATGGACAGATTCTTGATCGAGACCAATGCATAATTGTTGATGCATGACTTAAGGTGCAGTTTCTTATTTTTAAATCTTGGACATCAACTCCTAGCTTAATTTTTTTATCATGATAAATTAATACTCTATTAGAACCTTATTAATGTCCCTCTTTATAGTTAAAAAAAGAAAGTTATTGTCTAGCTTGCTTGTGTTTAACTTTCTTACATATCTGTTGGTCCAAAACGGAAACTCTTGACTCAGAATCCAAGTCAAAATAATACAATTTGTAATTTTATCCAATTTGTTTGTAAACTCGGTTATAAACTAAAACTCTAAATATTTATCAACCCGAAAAATGAAACAAACTCAATTGAATATTTATAAACACTATTTGATTAGTTCAAAATAGTTTACGTACAATAATTAAAATGTGTCTGTACTAATAGTCCATGAAGTTTACACACAACATGCTCTCCAAGCGTTGGGCCTCTTGTCGACATCATTGATACCCATCACCATCACTAAACGTATCATCATTCGACTTAATAATCTTTACCTTGACTTCTACATTTAAAATCTCTTATATCATTCTAATCAATTTATTTAATATATAGATTTTTTATTCAATAGATAATTTTTATTTAAAAAAAGACATAAAATCAATCATAAAATCGATCATAAAAGTAAAACTTATTTTGTTCATAGAAGTAAGATTTTTTAAATTATTTATCAGAAAATAGTTTTCAAAGGGTATTTGGTCTTCGATATCTTCACTACTAGCTTTGAACTTGTGAATTTAATTATTCTATATTATAATACTATAGTTGAACAGTATATATGATAATTCGTTGTACAATTATTTCGAAATTTTGGTAGATAAATAAATGAATAAAGTCAGCTATTTGTTCTAAAAAATTTAGAACTTGGACTAAACTTCTAAAATAGTTTTCGAATTTTATGAAAAAAAAATTATTTGGATATAATCAAAGTACCTCTTGAATATGATAGAGGGATATTTAAATTTCAAAAGAAAATTATTTGCTATTGGTAAATATCAAAACTCATGAGAATTGAAACCTATTTTTGGGATAGTTGTTGAATCTGTTACAGTAATTTTGGAGATTTTTTACTGCAATGTGTTGAGATTCATTTGTATCAAATGAAGCAGTAATTCAACAGATTTTAATAGAGAACAATAGTGGCTGAATAACAATCTCTTAGACTTCATAGCACCAAGAAATCAAGAGCCTACTGAATCTTTTGATTGAACTTTTGTGTGAGTTCTCTTTCATTGTTGGACGAAACAATTTTTATGATATGAAATCAGAAGTTGACAAGTAGATATATATTATTTTTTGGATCATAGTGGAAATTAGCAGATTGTTAGATCTCAGTTTCTTTGGCTGGAAGAGTTGATGTAAGTATAAGGCCGAACCACTATAAACCAAATTTGTCTCATTACTTTCTCTTTTAATTTTTGTCATATATTCTATAGATTAACCATAGATTCAATTAAATCTAAGTGGAGTTAGATAAAAATTTAAAAATTCAAATTTTAGACAATCAATTCAATCTACCTTCTTGGTTGTCTTTGGAACCAACAATTGGTATTAAAGCAGATTTTCTACTCCATTAAAGAGATTTCTTTAGAATATTTAATGTATGGCTTTTCCCTAAAACTATGGTCAAGCCGTGAACAAAACACTATATTTCGATGGTGCCAACTTTTTTCATTAGAAATATAGAATGGAGACATTCATTCAAGCTATGATTATGAGGTTTGGGAAGTGATTATTTCTGAAAATGTAGAAATTAAATTGCCTATTATCATAGAGGATTAGAAAAGAAAAATGTCTATTAATTCTTATGTCAAACACTTGCTTTTATGTGTAATCTCACCAATTGAGATTAACTTAGTTTTTTCATATGCAATAGCAAAAGAAATCGGGGATAGATTGTGTATTACACATGAAAGAACCAGTACTGTGAAAGAAACTCGAATCAATTTATTGATACAGGAATATAAACTCTTTTGTTTTCATTAAGGAGAAAGTGTAAATGATATATTTAATAGATTTTCTATAATAACTAATAAACTCGAATTTTTTGGAAAAAAGATTTCAGATTCTCATCAAGTGAGAAAAGTTTTTCGAGTATTGCCCGATTTTCGATAACTGTGTATCGTGTACCACTTTTCATAGTTCTATATATATTAATATCCTTTTGGAACATCTAAAATGAAATTTTAATTATTTATTTATTTATTTTGAGTTTTCGCCTCAAAATCGCTATAACTAAAAACTTTATCGGTAAACTGAAAAACTTCTCGGCAAGCGTCGATAAGGCCTAAAAAAGTCAAAAATTGCTAAAAAAATATCTACACACTTAAATAAAAATATTTAAATGAAATTTCATATTTTTAAAGAATTTTGAACAAAATTTCATACGAACCAAAAATACAAATTGTTAAAACTTAGGGATATAAATACAATTAAGGAAAATTGAGAGACTAAGTTACAAACCACTCAAGAGTTGACAATTGGAGCCAAATGATTGGTCAAGAGGGTAGCAAGGTTGGTTAGTGGCCACATAAAATTGTTCCACATTCAAAAAATCTCATTTGATGGAAATTTATGCATGAAATTTAATAAGAATAGCTTGTGTTAGCTTGTAACACCTCTCCCCTTGACATGGACATCCAACAAGACACCTAATGGAGTGCATAGAGATTGTTTGAATCAACAATTGCATGGTTTAAGTGTTAGGACAAATGAAAGGTTGAGATAATGCATGAAATAATCCAATGGTCAAAAATATTTTGTTAGATTTATAAAGAACTTGCTTAGAAAAAAATTGACTTATTTTCTTCGTTCAAACCCCCTTGCACGAAATATGTAAACTTCATATCCATTTTGAGTTCAACCATGGAGTCAAAGAGATAAGAATATTTTTGAGAATTCTTAAATTTGAATTGAAAATATAGAAGTGTTGTATGGAAATTCATATTGATGGTGATTTGATTTTGCCAAGGAGATAAAAAAAATTCAAAAATTCAAAGGGAGTGCTGGTATTTATTGTTAACAAGAGATCTTACAAACGAGAAAACATGTCTTAAATTGTATAAATATTTGATTACTGGATGAGTAGTTACAATGGTATCCATATTAGCATGCTAAATATTGATTTCTAGATTGAATTTTGTAAGTATTCTTATGATATCTCATTTTGTAGAAATAAAAAATATAAGCCATTTATTTTTCTATAAATTAAACTTCCTAAACTTTAAAATGGCATATTATGTGAAGTATTTCATGAAAGAATTGATTTTTGGTCATTTTTGGAAGTTTAGCATTTTTTACCAATTTTGTTTCATATTCTGTGTACGACTAGTGCATTGTGTAAATTTTTTAGGTATCTTCTGTATGAAATTTGGAAAAACTTTAAACAAGAAAATTTTAGATCTATGTCTTATCTTTAATTTGAAATACAAATCAATTGAATTGGAGTTGTATGAAAAACGTTATGGTGTTTTACTAAAATTGTGTAGAAATAGTTTTAAAATTGAAATTGAGATGAAAATGGAATTTTATAAAATTATATATTTACAATTTGAGAATCGTATAAACTAGAAAGTTTTAAATCTATGTCTTATCTTCAATTTGATATAAGAATTACTTAAGTTGGAGAAATACACAGGGTGATATGGAAATTCTCTCAAAACTATACAGATTTGATTTTAGGAACTTAGACTGAAAATGTTATAAAATTTTCTTAATTCGTGTGTTTAGAATTTGAAATTGGTCTGAACGCAAAAGTTGGAGACATATGTCTTAGCTTTAAGAATCAAATTGAATCATTTGAATCCAATCAAAATTTTAGAAAATATCATGATTTTACTAAACCTGCGCATGATAGGTTTATAAGAATTTTTATCTAAATATGGAATTTGAGATTTAACCTTATGAAAGAGAACATTTCTATATGCATCCTGTAATCCGACGATATGATATTGACAAAATAATTGAATTGATGAATGATACATATTGTTTAACTTTGTAACATTACACTTTTATATGAGGGGTGATTCGTTTGAGAAAAGAGGATAATTAGGGGGAATGGTGTACCCTTCCTAATCGAGGTGAGTGGAATGAACTATTTCTAATTTTAAATGAAAAATAGTTTGATCATGATTTTTATAAATAAATTTTAAAATGTGATTTAAAAATATTTTAGTATTTGTGACATGTCTTGAAATGATGATATTCTATAAAAATTTGCATCCTGATATTATAATAATTGATAGTGTCATGTTTTTCTTTCACAAGTAAAGATTTATGAATGATAACATGTGGCATATGTGTATGAATATGGGATAGTGCATAGTGGCTATAGCGTACTCCCTACCATGATATTAATCGTTACGAGGTGACGTGGTGGGGTAACACGAGAGCAAGGATTTGAGCCCCTTGACTCTGGCTAACAAATCCAATAAATGAACACCCGTGAGAACCGTGTCAACACCAAGGGAAGGGGGTTAAAAGAAAAGTATATGTGTTCATTTTTATGATATTGTAGTGATCTCTTTGTGGATTTTACCTTAATTAGGCCAAACTATGGGTAGAATATGTTTTATTACCGATTGATACCCCATGATGTATGATTATATAAGGATGTATATGATTTTGAATTATATAATATGTTGCAAATAAATATAAATTTGAAAATAAAAATTTGACTTGTCACTCTCACAAATTTATTTATTGTCATTATATAATCATTACACCTCACTCACAGAGTTTGTGGATTATATTTACTCCCTTATATTTAAAAATTTTCAGCGTATACTATACCTGATTTACTTTGATGTACTGTTCCACTAGTTTTACTTAGAGACGCTACCGGATAAGTATTCATACCCATCTTTATTTACGATTGGATCGCGCATATAAATATTATATATAAATTGGAGGCAAATGTTTTAAAAAAATTTCTTAAACTATTTTTCTTCAAATCTTCCGCTATATGATTTGATTTAGGATGTCAAGTAAGGTGATGATATTAGTTATAATATTAGTTTTGCGACACCTCGGTGTGCAAGTAGGGCAAACCCGTGCCTCGAGGAGTCGTGGTGATCTGTTCGCATTCTCGACCTATAGGTCGGTGCGTGACATGGGATGCCAAGAAAACTGCTATTGAGGAAGCCCAAGACTTGAATAAACCATCTCTCAATGAATTAAGAAGGAAGTTAATGTTCTATGAATCTGAGATATTTCAAACTGCTGAATCTGAAAACAAAAAGAAGTCTATTGCGTTTGCTACTGAAGAGAATAAAGATTCTGTAGAAGATGATAGTAGTGATCAAGATATCAATCTACTGGCCAAAAAGCTTTCTCGTGTCTTCAAAAAAAAAGGGTAAAAAGGGTTTTAAATTTAAAAACTTTCAGAACTTACAAAAGCTTAAATTTAGTGCATGAAAAGACAGCAAAAAAATAGAATAAAAAGATAAAAAAATCTGTGATGAGTGCAAAAAGAATGGACACATAAAATATAAGTGTCTAGTGCTGCTGAAAAAGATTGAAACATTCAAGAAGAAAAGCAAAGTAAAGCAATGATAGTCACATGAAGTGATTCAAAACATGAAGATTCAAAAAATGAAAATTCAGATATATCAGATGAAGTTAACCTTTGTCATATGACAAAAGATGAGCTGATCTCTAAAAATTCATTTGACATTGTTGAATCTGACAACTTTTTAAATATAATTTCAGAACTGAAAAATAAAGTTAGCATATTAGAAAATGAGAAGAATTTATTTAGGCAAACCAACTATTTGTTGAAATCTGAAAATGAAACCATTAGAACTGAAAATGAGACACTAAAAACTGAAAATTGTGGATTGAAAAATGAAATACATATTCTGAAAAATAAAATAGTTGAATTATCGAAATCAATAGAAAATATGAGAGTGATAAGAAATTAACTAAGCTACTTTCCATACAAAGAATGAAATTTTTCAAAAGAAGTTTAGACTATGTTAATGATCATGAGATGTTTTCAAGCTCTAATAATAGTGGTTTTGTTAAAGCTGCAGAGAAAAAAAATATAATCACACTTCAACTTTTAGAAAATATTCACAGAAACATACAAAAATCTATATAGAAAAATCAAAATGTTGTTTTAAAAATTGCCCAACAAACTGTACAAAATTTACATAAAACTCCTTCATAGTCTGCACAAATATGCATAGAAATTTTTCACAAACTATAGAAAAATATTACAAAATATCAAACAGAAATTCATATAGAAGTACTTATAGAACTACCTATAGAGGTTCTAGGAAGAAATCAAATTTTTACAGAAAATTTTATTCTGAATTTGGATACAATAAATTTGGCAATATGCAGAATTATTTTACTTATAGACCTAATTATGCAAAAAATAAAAATGATATTGTTTCATACTACATATGTCATAAAATTGGTCATTTTACTAGAACTTGTTTTTTGAATAAGCTTAGTACACATCAAAACAAACTCAATTCATATATAAACTTGTCTTCAAAAGGACCCAAATATGTTTGGATTTCTAAGAACAGATGATGGTTTTTCTTTATATATAGGAATAAGAGGCAAAAATCAAAGGAAAATGATATTTTAATAGCAGATGGTCGAGACATATGACGGGTGATACCTCATTATTCAAGAAGCTTGAAAAAAGAAACCATGAAATGGTGACTTTTAAAGACAATTAAAAGGGAAAAATAATTGAAAAATGCAGTATAGATATAAATTTTACCTCTATAAAAAAATGTGTTTTTTGTTGATAAATTGATACATAATTTATTGAGTGTGAGCTAATTATGTGATTTAGGTTATGATATATTATTTAAAATTGATAAATGCATAGAGTATAATAATAAATCGCATGAACAAATTTTTGAAGGTATAAGATTAGGTAATGTCTATATAGTAGACTCTACAATTTTAAATAATTAAAAAATTGTTTAATGTCCTTTAATGATGATATTTTTACATGGTATAAAAAACTAGATCGCACAAAATTCAAACAATTAGAAAAATTGTCCAAAGAAAATCTAATTAGAGAAATTTCCGAACTTCTATTGAAAAAACCTATAACCTGTAATGCATACTCTCTGAATAAATAAGTAAAAATATTTTTTAAAAGTAAAGATCACATTTTTACATCTAAACCACTAGAAATGTTATATATGGATTTATTTAAACCGATTAGAAATCTAAGTTTTGGAGAAAACAAATATGAACTAATTATTGTAAATGATTTTTCTAGATTCACTTGAATTTTATTTTTAATCCACAAAAGTTAAATCTTTGAAACCTTTAAAATTTTTGCAAAGAAAATTCAAAATGAAAAAAATTTAAAAATAGTTAGTTTAAGAACCGACTATGGAAAAAAAAATTGATAATTTAGAATTTAAAAAGTATTTTGATAAAAGGGGGATAAATCAAAATTTTTCAGCTCCTTATACACCACAACAAAATAGGGTAATTGAACGTAAAAATACAACTATTCAAAAAATAACTAAAATTATATTAAATGATAGTGGTATAGGAAAATATTTGGGATAAAACCGCATCAACAGCATGTTATATAATAAATAGAGTTTACACAAAATCTATGATAAACAAAACCCCTTATGAAATTTTTAGAGGAAGAAAACCAAATATTTCATATTTTCATAAATTTGGATACACATGTTTTATTCTGAAAAATAATATGAATATTCGAGATAAATTTGAAGAAAAAACCATTAAAAAAATATTTCTAGATTATTCTCTAAATAACAAGTTTTATAAAGTTTTTAATAAAATATTTAAAATTGTAGAAAAAATAATAAATATTAAGTTTCATGAAAATAAATTTCAAAAAGTAGAAATGGAAGATGATCATGTTATACAATTTGAAATCTCTCTTGAAAAACAAAATACAAAACAAGATGATCTAAATGAAATAAATTAAAATGAACAAAGAAAGGAAATAGTTAGAAATTAGAAATTTTTACATAGTTATTCACCAATGATGTAATGGGAGATATAAATGAATGAATAAAAACTAAATCAAATTATAAAAATATTGAAAATCAATTCTTGTTAATGTCTTCTATAGAACTGAAAACCATAGAAGAAGCTGTAGAAGATGAAAGTTGGATATAAGTTATGCAAAAGGAAATAAATCAATTTAAAAAAAATAATATTTGGACTTTAGAACCGAAACCTAAAGATAAATCAATAATTGGAACTAAAGACTTTTTTCGAAATAAATTGAATGAAAATGGAAATGTTGTAAAAAATAAAGTTAGTTAGTTGCAAACGATATTCACAAGAGGAAGAAATTGACTATAATGAAACTTTTGCACCCGTTGCTAGATTAGATGTTATTAGACTACTTTTGACTTTTGCATGCTTTAAAAATTTTAAACTATATCAAATAGATATTAAAAGTGTATTTTTAAATGGTTACATAAAAAATGAATTACATGTTAGTCAGCCACCCGGTTTTGAAGAATATTATAAGGAAAATTATGTCTATAAATTCCAAAAAACATTTTATGGTCTAAAACAAGACCAAGGGTATTGTATGATGGACTAAGTGAATATTTTGTGAAAAATAATTTCAAAAAGGAAAATGTAGATATTACTTTATTTATCAAGCATATTGATAATGATATTGTTGTTATTTAAATATATGTTGATGATATTGTATTTGAATCTACAAATAAATATTTGTATGATAATTTTAGCAATATCATGAAGAGTGAATTTGAAATGTCAATGATGGGTGAATTAAATTTCTTTCTTAGATTGCAAATTAAACAATCTCCTCATACTATATTTATAAGTCAAGAAAAATATACAAAAGAATTAATTAAAAAATTTGGTATGAAAAATTCAAAATATGTTAATACCCCTATGTCTACCTCTATTAAATTAGATCTACATGAAAAAGGGAAATATGTGAATGAAAAACTCTATAGACATATGATAAAATCATTGTTATATTTAATCGTTTCTAAACTCGATATTTTATTTAATGTATATTTGTGTACAAGATTTCAAAAATAAACCTAAGGAATTTTATTTTAGAACAACCAAAAAAATTTTAAAGTATATAGTCGGTACAAAAAATTTAGAAATATGGTATCCAAAAAATTCAAATTTTAAATTAATTGGATATTCGGATGCCGACTATACCGATTGTAAAATTGACCAAAAAAATATATTAGAAACTTGTCAATTTTTAGGTAATAGAATTATAAGTTGGTATATAAGAAATAAAATTCAATTGTATTGTTAATAGCTGAATCGGAATATGTCTTATTAGGAAATTGTTGTACACAAATTTTGTAGTTAAAACAACAATTTAGAAACTATAGGTTAAATTATAAAAATATTGTCATAAAATATGACAATACAAGTACTATTTGTCTTACCAAAAATCCTATAAATCATTCAAGATCAAAATATGTAGAGATTAGACACCATTTTATTAGAGATCATATTTTAAGTGGTGATATAATTTTGAAATATGTCGAGACAAAAAATCAATTTACTGATATTTTTACAAAACTTTTAGATAGAGAAAGATTTGAAAATATTAGAAATAAAATAGAAATGTGTTTCCCACTTTAAGGATTTACTATATTAAAAAAAAATCGGAACATAGAGCCTTAAGTTAATAGAATACCTAGAGTCTCTATATTGAAACTGTTTCTCTTTTTTCGAAAGCCCTAACAGAGAACTCTATATTCAAATTAATCATAGTTTCACGCAAATCTTCAAGAATCATGAAGAAAATATAAAAAAAAAATCCATTTTCTTCTCACATTAATATCTCTGATTTGGACTCTTTAAGTTCCAATTTTTCAAGTTTTCATTTCGGTCATGATGCACATGCTCGTAACTCAAGATCAAATTCGGTGTCCATTCTTGATTTTAATTCTCAATCTACTTAAAGTCAAACTCATTTCTCGAATTAAGAAGCCCATCAAAACTTCTCAGAAAACCAGATTTTTCAACCCCTTTGAATCCAAATTCGCTACACTCGATCATGACCAATTCTGTTTGAAATTGGTTCTTGTAGGTTCGTTGACTTTAATTATTTTGAGCAAATGAGTTTGGAGATGCGAACTGTTATTGAAAGGATTGGAGGTGTCAGATTATGTGACACAAATAAAAATTGCATTAGGAACATAATTTTTTTATTTATACAAGAACTTGGATGTTGAACAATTTGATGTTTTGAAATAAAAAATATTGGGGTTTAGAATTGATATTAGTAAGAATGATATTGTTCAGTGTTTAGGATTTAAACAAACAGAAGATAAGTCATTGGAAAACATGAAAAAAAAGGATATCTATAGCCTGCTTCATGCAAATTCTGATTCTGAAATAAGATATTTATATGAAAAAGATTTTTTTCTTCTTGTTAAAATTCTGCACAAAGTAGTCTTGATGTGTCTCATCCCAAGGTATGGAAGTTCTACTACTGTAACTGTAGAGAATGGTAGAATCTTGATTGCTTTGCTGCTAGAAAGACAAATTGATATGGTCAATATATTTATCAATCACATCCATAGGAACAAGAGCAGCAAACTATATGGCAATATTCTCATGAGACTGTTTGAGTTCAAGGAATTTGATTTTTCAGCTCTAAAAGATCCTATTCTAGAGCCATCTATGTTAAGTGAATCAATGGTCTCTCACATAGGAATAACCATTTCTGATCATAATGTTTGGAGAGACAAAGACCATTTCTTCTGGAAGGGAAAATTTCAAGACAATGGTAGGATAGAATGTGTCACGCCCTGAACCGGGATCGTGAGCAGCCTCCCGTTATCTTGAATGCCAGCTATATTTTTATAGAAAATCAGGCAGAACCTCCCTGTATATCAGAGGTTTCCCATATAGCAATCAACCTGCTATCTATACAATAGAGCCAACCCGGCCTCACAATACAGAAATTCAATCTCAACATCAGACCAACACATCCATACTGCACAATCCTAACCACAGACCTCTACTGCCATGCTCCCGTTAAAGGTATGAACAGCCGCTAGTCGCCCCTCCTGTGATTTAGAGGTGGCATCGAGCGGTTCTAAAATACATTTCTAGGACATGACATATTCCTAAGTAACATACACAATGAATAGAAATTGCCTCAATGCAAGTGTTATGCAATGACATGAGAGTTCCATAATTTAAATATCCATATTTGTACAGTCATCCTAAAATTATACAATAGTCATCTATAGATCTCAAAATACATGTATATCATCAATACAATTTTTAACTCACGAAAATGTAGCGAAAATATACAATGACTCCTTAAGTCCAGACCAGATCTCCAAATGATACTAAGTGTCCAAAAAAGCAACGCTCCTTGTCAAATACTATCTCTGAAACAAGAAGGGAAATGAAGGGTGAGTACTCATGGAAAGAATACTCAGTGAGTGAGTGGGTCAATGCGATCATCTAATAAGAATTATGAAATTGGAGTGTCAAAACATAAGTATATAAATCATACTTCAAATTATCATGTTTTTCATTTCAACAATATATCATTTGCATGCATTATCTGGTCAAATATGCATCCAAAGCACTGTCATTAAAATCATAGAGCTGCCAGCCGAAAGTGTCCTGGCAGAGGTCTACCTCGACCTATGACAGGCGCACCGGGGGTATTATATGTAAATTTATTTAAAGTGCTCTCTACCCCGACGTTGGCGACGGACCTAGTCGAAGTGCTAGACTTGGAGAGAGTATCCAAATACTCCCCCTTTTAGGATTCAACCTGGCTAGTACCGTGTCGTTAAAAAAATCACGACAACAAATGGGATACCCTAGGCCTAGGCATATCCAGACGCCACCCAAGCGCCTCTCACGGTGTCCTTCGTAGCTACGGAACAATACATACCAAAGCCCTCAAGGTCAAAATCAATATCATATCAAGAATTTACCGTAATCAGATTCACAAACCAAATGCAATATATAGCGTAAAATGGCACATTATACATTTCAACTACATGGATGCATAATTTCATAATCCAACCCAATTTTTGGACACTCCATTGGTTCATAAAAAGTCAGTTCCAAAACCAGTCAAAACATTTCAAGCACATGACAAATCATCCTTATTTATCAAAATATTGTAAAACATGGTTTACATATTAAATAAAGATATTGAAATAAATCTCACTCACCGTATGGGGGAGGGTAGCGTACTCCCCAATAATACCACGAAACGAAAAAAAGTGTTCTCCTAATTCAAGACACCCAATACCTATGAATGTATATATATAAAAAAAATCAACGAGTTTCAAACCTACGCAGTTATAGAAAATAGGCTATCATTTCTAATACACGTATGCAAATCAGATAGTTCGAATCCTTTAGAACCCTACCCTAATTCCTCATATTTTGTCCATGCATATAACATGTCTACAAGACTCAAGTGTTGGTACTCGACCAATCTCTCATAGGGCTCACACTAATCCAATCTCTCGCTCGCACCCAAGGGCCAACAGGGCCACAGCCAAGCGCTCCTCTGTACAACGTGTAGTGCCCACATGCGGGGCGCGCAGTACCCATGTCAGGGTCTATGTGCAGGGCGTGCAGCGCCTGTGTACAGGGCGTGCAGCGCCTGTGTGCAGGGCGCGTAGCGTCGCATGCCAACCATTTCTCCTCATTTCTCAACTTAACCCTAACATTCATTCAAATAAATCAAATGGGTAAGAAATTTTTTCTCACCTAGGGTTTTCTCGGAACGCAGACCTTCGTCCGAATGTTTTCTCGATCGCTCCAAAATCTATAATGCTCCGCAGAGACTTGCGAGCTATCACGGGCCATCACGGACTGCGGGCTGTAAGCCACAGTGGGCTTGCAGCAGTAGTGGGCTCGCGGGTTGCGCGGGCTCATGGACTGTCACGGGCTAGTGGGCTCATGGGCTCACGGGCTCGCGGGTTGGTGGGCTCGCGGTGGCACGCACGAGGGCTGGCACGTGCGCTCGCGAGCTAGGCTGTAGTCGTGCGCTCGCGGGTTGCGCGCTAGTTGGCTAGAGCGCGCTTGGGCGTAGGCACGCGCTCATGCGCAGGTGCACTCCCGAGCAGGTACGCTCGCCCGGGGAGGCGCTCTAGCACGGGGAAGCGCGTGCTGTGGCACACTCGTGCTCATGCAGGGAGGATCGCGCTGCAGCTTGCTCGCAGGAAGGAGGAGCTGCAGCGGCTGGGGTGTGCTCGCGGTGGTGGCAGATCGCGGTGGAAGGTGGTGGATTCGCGGTGGAGGGCGATCGAGAGGGAGGGAGATCGCGAGAGATAGAGAGAGAGTGAGCAGTGTAGAGAGAGAGAAACAAGTGAGAGAGAATCCGA
The DNA here is from genome assembly GCA_033439265.1 of Dillenia suffruticosa. Classification (NCBI taxonomy): domain Eukaryota; kingdom Viridiplantae; phylum Streptophyta; class Magnoliopsida; order Dilleniales; family Dilleniaceae; genus Dillenia; species Dillenia suffruticosa. The sequence goes on along the minus strand of JAVTVX010000015.1, from coordinate 15,714,041 downwards.
GAGGGAAAGATAAAGAGGGAGAGAAAAAGAAGAAGATGGTGGTGGTGGTGCGGTTGCTCGCGGTGGAGAGGGGTGGCGGGTGAGCGATCGATCGCAGTGGAGGAAGAAGGCGGCCGCGGGAGGTGAGGGGTCGGGGAGAGAGTGAAAGAGAAAGAGAGAGAGAGAGAGAAAGAGAGAGAGAGAGAGAGTTAGGGTTTCAAACCCTAATTGGGAGGTGTTGCGTTTCACTCTAAAACGCAGCATCTCCTCTCGCTCTTCTCTTTTTTTTTTCTTTTTATATATATGTCTTCACATCCACACTTCATTAAAATTTAAATTTTTTTGTAAAAACGGGGTTTACTTCGATTCACAGATTCGGTAAATTAAAATATATCAAAAATTTAATTAAAATTCCCCAAAATCAAAAATCAAATTAAATAAATAAAATTTCTCTCTATATAATTAAATTACAGACATCGCAACTCACTGAAATTATGAATTTGTTGTCAAGAAATGCATCTTAGGCTTAAAGATTTCCTATTCTGGTTTTCTCATTGTTTGGCTTTTCTTTATCTATTTCTATGTTCTGTAATTTACTTCTATGTTCTGACAAGGGTACTTCCTTTGTGCTTCAATGCTACATTTCTCACGTAATGATGTTAGACTTCAATAAAATTTGCTGCTTTCTTCGATACCCTATTGTGTATTCTTTTTTATACAATAAAAAGAGGGAGAATAAAGTTAAAATACACTAATAGAAGACAAATAATAACCTGCATTTTGAAGACTAATAAGAAAGAAACTGTACACGTTGAGGGGGAGCATAATATGCATCACATCTTAAATAAAACAAGCAAATGTATAAAGTTAGGGGGAGTTTTGAATTGGATGAGGATGGACATTGAGTATATATATTTTTGCTTGCATCATTTAATATTTTGTTTATATGGTTTATATGTTATTTGAGAATATACTCTATTGAATAATTTTTTTGCAATTATTTTTAAGATTTTGTTGTCATAAAAAAATGGTGAATGTTAAGAAAATTGTTGTCTCCTTACTTTTGATAATAACAGAATCTCTCATGTTATTCTAACAAATTTATTTAGTATGCAAATTTTTTATTCAATAGATAACTTTTGTTTAAGAAAAGTCATAAAAACAGTCATAGAATCGGTCATAGAAGTAAGGTTTATTTTGGTCACAGAAGCAAGATTTTTTTATATTTGTTGAAAACCCAACCAGCAAAATAAGTGTAATTTGGGTACTACACTTAACCTATAATTGACCCTAAATGTACATAAAAAATCTCACAATATGAGAACAATTCATATTCCACTATTTAAAAATTTTTCTAAGTGTTGAAATGTGATCATTTGGGTATATTTAGATAATTATATCTTTTTATGTGTTGAAATATTTCTAAAACTGAAAATTATATTTCAAAAATGATACGTGGAACTCCAATTTCAAGCATTTACAGGATAAATATTTTACAAATATGTTGGAGAAAAATCAGATAGAAATTGATTGGTTACCTATTTTACATAACAGAATTATTTGTTATAAAATAGTTCTCAATCGGTATTTGGCTTTCGATATCTCCATCAGTTGTTTTGGATTTGTGAATTTAATTATTCTACATTATAATACTATAATTGAACAATATATATGATGATTCGTGATACAATTATTTTGAGATTTTGGTGGATAAATAAAGGGGCAAAGTCAACTATTTGTTCTGAAAAATTCAGAATCAGGACTGAACTTCTGAAATAGTTTTCGAATTTTATGGAAAAGCAATCATTTGATTATAATCAAAACAGCTCTTGCATATGATAGAGGGATGTTTAAACTTTAGAAGAAAATTATTTACTATTAGTAAATATCAAAATTCATGAGAATTTGAAACCTATTTTTCGAGATAGTTGCTGGAACTGTTACAGTAATTTTGAGAATTTTTTTTTATTATTGCATGTGTTGAGCTTCACTTGTATCAAATGAAGTAGTAATTCAACAAGCTTCAATAGAGAACAATAGTGGCTGAATAACTATCTCTTAGACTTCATAGCACCAAGAAATCAAGAGCCTGCTGCCAATTTTTCATTTATTCTGTAATCTTTTGATTGAACTTTTGTGTGAGTTGTCTTCCATTGTTGGAGGAAGCAATTTTCATGGTATGAAAATCAAAAGTTGACAAGTGGATGTATATTATTGTTTTAGATAATAGTAAAAACTAGCAAATTGCTAGATCCCGACTTATTTGGCTGAAAAAGTTGATGTAGGCACAAGGTCAAATCACTATAAATAAGATTTGTCTCATTATTTTCTTTTTTAATTTTTGCAATATATTCTATAGATTGACCAAAGATTCAATTAGATCTAAGTGGAGTTAGATAAAAATTTGAAAAACCAAATTTTAAATAACAAATTCAACCCCCTTCTTGGTTGTCCTTGGGACCAACAGTATATATTAGGTTATGAATGATCTAATCAACTGGGGTTGCACGTGAAGTTTGAAATTCAAATTTAAAATAATAAAGAAAGAGGAATTCAAAAAAAGGTGCAAAATTAAAATTGCACTTTAAAATCGATGAAATATATATATATGCATGCTAAACATATATATGCATGATTAAATTCTTTAATAAATATGTATGCCAAATATAGAAAATCAAGAAACATATAAGTAACCATTTCAAATTAAAACAATTTTCAAACTAGGGTCAATCAAATTTCACTCTAATTTTAAATATGACTAATAACAAACTACCAACTCAAATTTTGCCCTAATTCTAATTTAATATAAATTAATTTTACTCCAAATGTTACCTTAAGAAAAATTAAGTTTGTCCTAATTGTACCCTAATTTTACCCTAATATATATTAATTTTGGCATTGCCCTGAATTTGTACCAATGTTATCCTAATGTGCTCTAATTTTGCTCTAATTTTTTCAAATTTGTGTTGTATTAATTGTGTAGAAAATCATATTCCAGCACTAAAATTCATTTTTTAATGCACTAGCAATGATATCAACCAATCAAATTCACAGAAAATAAAGGAATAAAGGATGAGATGAGAACGTCTAACAAAAAACGAGAGAAGATGCAGTGGCAACAATGGAAGCCTGCAAAGAAAACTTTCGATAGCGGGAACAAGGTCAGCAGCAATGGCAACAACTGTAACATAGTGAAGATCTTGCGGTGACCATCGGCAAGGGAGAGAGCAATGAGCAGTGGGTGAGCAGTGGCAAGGCTGTGGTAGGGGAGAAGAGAGAAAAGAGAAGAGAGAAGAGGTTAAGATTATAATTGAACTTGCAAACATTTACCCAACAAACATCGGCAAGTTTAATAGAAGATGCTGAAGTTTTCACTTAAAAATATTGGCATTTCAAAGAGAAATGTCAACAAAGCTTTGAACTTTGCTGATGTTTCCTTTAGTAAACATTGGCAAGTCAATCAGACGAAGATGATATTTTTACTTAAAAACATCAACGCTTCACAGGAAAAGTTCGATGTTTTCATGCCAAAACGCCATGCTTGTCATGCCCCCTCTCTAGTTTCCATTTCTACTCTCTCTCTCTCCCCACCTTTTTTAATGTTACCTTTTCCGACATTTCCCTTTTGCCAATATTTGATGAGGAAACATCGGAAAGGTTTGAGCTTTGCAGATATTTCCTCCTGCAAACGTCGGCAAGGTAAAAAAATTTTCATTGCTCCTCATTTTCTCACACCATTGTTTTGGGGTGATGTTTTTTGTCTAAAACATCACTCTAATATACTTTTGCCGATGTTTAGGTTAAAAAACTCAACAAAAGAAAAATGTTAGTGATCCTTTGGTAAAATGTTGGGAAAAAAGTTCTGGGAAAGGTTAAAATTTTCGTAGTGTCCAATGCTAGTAGTTCATAATTTTTCTCCATTTTATGACTTCATAAATATATTAATTTGTTTTCTTAAATCGATAAGCATATTATTAATTATATATCCAATATCTATTGCTACAATTTCCTTTTAATAAGAAATTTACTGAATTTTAGATATTTTTGCTATCTCAATAGCTACCTCACCTATAAAAGAGTTGCAAATCAAAAAACAGACGACAGGAGGATAAGATATCACCATCGTAAATCAAGAGTACGTACTTATATTGTTAATATTATTATATTTTCAAATGATTTTGAGAAAATTAAGATTTATTATAATATTATTGGTTGAAGCCAACCACGTGATTTGTTAATAACGTGGGATAAATTTATTTAAAATGAATCTATTTCAATCTTAGAAAGTATCAACTCCAAACCTAGAACTATCACATTATAACGATAATATCCATTTTAATAGTTTAAAATTTTGAAAATACTTTACTTCTAATTACATTAATTAATGATATTTTAGTCGATCTGTTATGTTCAATATTGATATGTTATTATTTTTTGTCTAGATTGGTATTGTGGTGGTCGGGCGGGTCTTAATTATTCAATTTTTTTGGTATATTGATTTAACTATCACTCAGTATTCAAGACTTCATCCTGATTAATTTGAACCAACCGGCTATAGGACCCACTTTGGGTAGAGGCGAGTCTCCCCACAAAGGTCTCTCCGTTCTCATATCGAGTCGAACTCGGGCATAGTTAAGGAATCGCAGCTCCCCCAACGTTTGTTTGTCTTAACTATTCAATTGGTTATATGTTTAATTATATAGAAGTGTTTTTCTGGTTTTACTTAATTCTTGATGAAGCTCTAGGTGGCTTGACTGTGTTGGGTAAAAAAATAGAGGAAGTTTTGCTGGTATTTTCAGAAAAAAAATATGGAAATAAATTTAATTTTTAAAAATAATTATTTTTCTTCCGGTGTTACCACTGACATAGAAGATGATTGCTTATAGGACATGTTATTTGGATGACTGCCAAATGTGTTACTTTTAATTTGTTGCAATACATTTGACTAGTATTTAATTTCATGGTAGTTATCTCGCTTGCTGCGAAATCATCCATTTTAGCTGTAATCGATCCAAAAATCCTTGAAATGGCTACACTACTTAAATGACAATGTTATTTCTTTATTTTTCACATTAAAAACTTACTGTAATATTAATTTTATTGAACATTTGATTCAGATCTGTTGAAAATGAGTTGTGCTACAAAACATGCCCAAAAAAGAGAGCATATCAACCTAAACCACCAACATATCACCAATTCACGTGATTGACAAGCTACCTGAATGGATACAATAGTTGTTTTATTTTCTATATTTACAGCAATTCATTATTTTATTCAAAATAGAGAATTTTTTTTAAGCAAACAATCGTTTGCATAGAGATATTTATATCTTATGGAACATGACCCAAAAGTCCATTATCATAAGATTTGAGATTCTCGGAACACAAACTTCAACGGTCAGAGTGCATCGAGATGTGTTATCAATATGGGATGTATCTCACAGTTTGGTAAGTATAGCTCACCCTCTCGATGCCTACCAACCACACTTCTTGGCTAGTCGACTGATTCGTCCGACACCTTTTCAGTGCTCGATATTGTTATCTAATCAACTAAGGTGATATTCACTTTTTCTTAAAACTAGAAAATAGCATCTCATAATTAGGAAGAAGATCTTTAACCCTTATCAATAAGGAAAGCAATCCCTTGTCCAGTAGGATTTTCTTTAACTAGAAGGATTCTAAATCTCTTGGAAATCTTTCAAATCTCGTATTCTCAAGATACTTTCATATGAAAATTTGAGTTTCTGCACCCCAGTAGCATATGAAAGTTACCATGCAACCAGTCTATATATACATCATGAAAGCTGTCAGCCAGGTATGTTTTTAGGACTAAACACTTAGCACACTAATGGCAACATAGAGCTCTTTCTCTTCCTTTTAGTTTGTTTTCATTTTTAAAATCACTCTCTAACTTGATTATCAAGCACTCCTTGTCAGAACATCCTCTAACAATATTTTGCTGCTTCTATCGGCCAAAATGGTCCACGATCACATATCCTGTTTGGGTCATGAAGCTATTATTTGTGGAATGAGACCTACCTCTGAAAGATTGGCACCATTTATGGGAACAAACTAATTTTTTAGCCGGACAAGCTTCTTATCTCCACTTCCTTCTTCCGCAATCATGACATCAACCAAAAGAAAAAGAATGATGAAGAGTTTTGATGATGATGATTTGATAGAAGTCAACACCAACCGAAACGATCCCTTAGTCATTACTACGGGGATAGGGTCGTTGTAACACTGCACAAAAAAAAAAAAAAAAAAAAAAGTCAAAATTAGGGCTTAAAGCCCTAATTCTCTTTAATTTTCTCTCTCTCTCTCTCTCTCTCTCTCTCCCTCCCTCCCTCTTTCCCTCTTTCTCTCTTTCTCTTCTCCGCCGCGGCCGCTACTCTCCTCCTCCGCCGCCCACCGCCTCGCCTTCCTCCCGCGATCGCCGCCGCTGCAGCGCCTCCCTTGAGCAGCCTCTCTCCTCCGCGCAGCGCGATCTCCTACGAGCTGCGCTAGCCCAGCCGAGCGCGCGACTGTTCGAGCGCTCCACAGCGCGAGCCCGCGCCTGCTCGGGAGCTCACTTGCGCATCCCGCTCCAACGCTTCACCCTCTGCACAGCACGCATTCGCGCGATCTCCCGCGATCAGCACGCGACCCAGCGCGGGCCAGCGCGCTACCCCTGCTCGACCCAGCTCGCGACCCATCGCGAGCCAGCGCGCGACCCAGCTCGCGACCCAGCTCGCGTCCCAGCAAGAGCCAGCGCGCTACCCCTGCTCGACCCAGCTCGCGACCCATCGCGAGCCAGCGCGGGACCCAGCTCGCGACCCAGCTCGCGTCCCAGCAAGAGCCAGCGCGCGACCCAGCTCGTGACCCGGTGCGAGCCAGCGCGCGACCCAGCTCGTGACCCAGAGCGAGCCCTAGCCCGTGAGCCACCAGCGGGCCAGCCCACTAGCAGCCAGCCCACCGGCCCGCGAGCCCGTGACGGCCCGCGAGCCCGCGACCGGCTTTCCCCTGCGAGAGCTCACCTGCATCTTCTGTACTGCAGGTAACGACTGCATTGATTGAAGTTCTATGGTTTGCTGGTAGAAATTTAGTGGTTTCTAATACATTTGAAGTTTGGGAAATATTACAGGTTTTAAACCAACCCGACGGGCGAACGACAATTAGGTCTGAAACCCGAGGAACCCTAGGTGAGAGATGAATAAATTTTATTGATAGAATCCCTTATTAGGGTTTTAATCGCTATAAATTTGACGATTTGATTAGGTTTGTCTTTTGGAGAGTCGTTGAAAAATAGGGAGTGACCACCCTCCCTAGATAATGTGAGTGGGACCCTAATCTCTTGCATAAAATAGTAAAATGTATTTTCTGTCGCATTTTCGATAAAACATGCTTTGATATGCATTCGTTGACGTGTGATATTAAATTTGGAAATCTATTTTGTGATTTTTGGAGTGTCTTGAAGTATATTTACAATGACTATGCATCCATGGTTTGAAATGAAACAATAATTGTGCCATTACTCGAAATTTTAAAATTTCCTTTTCTACCGTCGCATTGGTATGCTGTTTGAAATAATTCGATGAAACGTATTGGCACGCAGATTTGAAATGTTTTGATGAACTATGTGGGTTGGATGCCCACTAGTTATGTGATGATGTGATGTTACTTGTGGGACGTTGTGCCCTGGGACGTTGTGCCCTTGTGATACTATGGGACGTTGTGCCGTTGTGATACTATGATGATTCCGTAGCTACGAAGGGTGTTTGTAGAGGCACGGGTTGCCCGGATACGCTTCTGCAGGAGGTATCCGCAAACGTCATTTATTCTAAAGGCTATAGGCGCGGCCGGTTGAACCCACGTAGGGGGAGGACGTGTGTGACGCCACCGTCTAGCACCGGGAGGGGTCCTATACACGTTGATGAGTTGGCCCCAGCGAGCTCATGGCCAACGTCGGGGTAGAGAGCGTTTTAAAGTCTATGCATAATAAAAACCCCCGACGCGCCTGTCCTTGGTCACGGTTGACCTTTGCCGGGACTATTTTTGGCTCGCTCTGACATTACTTGATTTTAAATGGATGCATATATGCTTGTTATCGTGTGATTGGTTAAATGATTTCAAATTGTTAAACATATCATGTTTTGTCGCGAAATGTACATTTTTGTTTCAAATGATGTTATTTGACACTCCAATTGTTCACCTATGCTATTTATGCTGGATATTATCCCCCTCACTCACTGAGTATCTTCCCATGATACTCACCCCTCTATTTTCTCTCCTCAGACAGGTTTATTGTGATAGAGCGGCGTTACAGGCTCTAGTGCGGATTTTTTGTTCTGACGGTGAGATTTACTTCTAATTTAGTTTCGACCCTGCGAGGTCTTGACATTGAGGTCCGTAGTTGGCCATGTACTTATTTTGGGATGACTGTATAGTTTAACTCTCATATTTCATTTGCATTGAGGCGATTGTACGTACTTGAACGTTACTTGGGAAATGTGATATATATCGTATAAACTTAGGTCCGCTCGGTATAGCGGCTGCTCATGCTCTAGTTGGGCATGACAGTAGAGGTCTGTGGCTAGGTTTGTTTATAGCCTTGCGTTGTTCTGAATGTTGACTGTGGTGTTTGTTGATTTTGGAGAGGCCGGGATGGCCATTTGTGTATTGTACAGGATGATTTGGATTATACAGGTATAATTGTACATGGGAAACCTCCGATTTATGGGGAGGTTCTGCCCAATTTTCTGTAAAAATACAGCCGGCATTCAGAGACAACGGGCGGCTGTTCACGATCCCGGTTTGGGGCATGACAGTCGTACCTTGTTAAGAGAACTTTTGTTAATCAAGAAGCAGATCGAGATCTTCTCTTTTGGGATGCTTTTCAACAAACAGATTTCACACAATCTCATCTTCAACCCTCTGACGTACCCTTAAAGTGATTGTCCAATGGATATATACTTCTAGAAGGTACTATTTCACTTGTTATAACTTTAGGAATACCTCCCCATCGCGCCACACCAGAACCACCTTCCATGTGGTTAAACTCCTATCTCCTTATAATGTCATTCTATCTAGTCCAAGCCTAGATTGTCTAGAAGCATAACCAAGCATTAAGCACATGAAAATTAAGTTGAGGACACCTCTTGGGATTGCGACGCTACACAATGACCCCAACCCACAAACCATCCCTGTGGCGGAACAAGAAAGAGAAGTCATTTCTATGGAAACCTTGGAACCTAGAGATGATACCAACCAATTGTCCAAACTTCAACCTGGATAAGAAGTGATTGATGCTCCCATCACAAGAATACCCAGACAAATAGTCAAGTAGGAGCCTATCTACCGCCATACCTCTAAGAAGCAATTGTGAACTGTCTTTGCTAGCATTCTAAGGTCTTTGCATAGTCTCTGGAGTCATGCCTAGTATTTATCCATCGATTATAATCCACAAACTAACTATAAATGTGAGCCATAAGCCTGTGAAGTAGAAAAGTGAGTTTTCACACTGTAACACCCGCATGCAAACAACAAGAGATTCAGAAACTCCTAATAGCAGGATTCATTTGTGAGGTAAAATATCCTAAATAGTTATCCAATATGGTTATAGTGAAAAAGATTAACGGCAAGTAAAGAATTGTGTAGACTTTACTGATCTCAAAAAGACTTACCCGAAAGATAACTATTCACTCCCTAGCATCGACAAATTAGTGGATAATTCGCCAAGTCATCAACTCTTGAGTTTCATGGATGCTTACTCTGGTTACAATCAAATACACATAACCTCACAAGATAAGGAAATACAAGTTTTATCATGAAGTTCGGCATTTATTGTTATAAGGTCATGCCCTTTGACTTGAAAAATGTAGGGACAACTTTCCAGCGATTGGTGAACAAGGTTTTCAGTGAACAACTCGGCAAAAACAAGAATCCTACATTGACGATATGCTCGTCAAGAGTACCAGGACCTAAGATCACGTTACAGGCCTAGAAAAAACATTTCAAACGTTAGACCATTATAACATGAGGTTCAACCTAGCAAAATGCACCTTTGGGATTATATCAGGAAAGCTTTTGTTTTTTTTAATCACCAATCAGGGGATTGAGACAAATCCAGAGAAGATACAACCCATATTAGACATTATATTGCCCAAGACATTAAAGGACATACAATGCCTCATGGGAAGGATCGCATCTTTAGATCAGTTCATGTCAAAAGCAAGGAAAAAATACAAACCCTTCCATGACACTATGAAGAAATCCCAAAAATTTACGTGGAGGCAGAAGTGCCCAACAGCATTCGAATAACTCAAAGATTACCTCGTACCACCCATGCTACTTTCTCGGCACATTCTTGGTAAGAAACTCTACCTTTATCTCTCCATTTCTAACCAAGCACTTAGTTCTATTCTTGTGAGACAGGAATCTACTACATAAACGTCGGTATACTACATCACCCGTATACTTCAGGAGTTGGAAGTTAACTACCTACCTATCGAGAAAATGGTGTTTGCCCTAGTCATCACTGCCAGGCATCTTTGGCCTTATTTCTAAACCCTCACCATTCTAGTATTGATCAACAAACATCTAAAACAAATCTTGTAGAAGAGGGACACCTTAGTTTGGCAAATCAAATGGAGTATCGAGCTAAGCGAATTTGATATCAAATATCAATCGAGACCAGCAATCAAAGGTCAAGCCCTTGTTGACTTCATCCTTAAATGTACATTCCTGATTTCCTCTGAGCAAGATCTTGTCGATGACCAAGGAGAATGCTTGTTACCGAAATGTTGGGTTCATACTTATCGGTCCAGACAATTTCAAAGCTGAATATGCACTTTGCTTTGATTTTTGAGTGACAAAAAACCAGACTGAATACGAAACTCTTCTGATCGGACTATGAATCGTAGCATCATTAGGAGCCCAAAACATCCGAATCTTCACCGACAGTCAATTGGTCGCCAGGCAAATTAAAGAAATCTATGAAACTATGGAGCCAATGATGGTGAAATACTTATTCAAGTTACAAGAGTCGATGAACAAGTTTGATAACGTGGACATACAATAGATTTCTCAATCGGAGAATGTACAGGTCGACACGCTCTCTAAATTAGCCAACACTGACTCAGTCGCAACCAACCAAGCAGTCTATATCAAGAGCTTGTTGTACGCGAGCATTGATGAACCTGGACAAATCTTATAAGCAAGTGATTCATCAAGTTGGAAAGATCCCATAGAGGGCTATCTAAGGCACAAGCAACTGCCAAGCCTACCTAAAAAGGCAACCAAGTTGAGATGTTAAGCCACTCACTATGCAATTATCAATGAAAACCTCTATAAGAAATCCTTTACTCACCCATATCTAAAATGTCTAACACTTAAGGAAGGAAAAAACATACCTAGAGAAATCTATGCAAGGATATGTGACAACTATTTAGGCACTCAAAATCGGCTAATAAAGCCCTACTACAAAGAAAATTTTGGCTAACCATGAAGCCTGATGCAAATGATTATATCAAAAAGTATAACAAATGCCAGCACTTCTCTTCGGTGCCATGCCAGCCCTCCACTGAGTTCTGCCCAATAACAAACCCATGGCTATTTGCATAGTTGGGAATGGACATTTTTGGGTCATTCGCACCAACTTCTAGATAGCAAAAATTTCTAGTCGTAGCTATTAACTACTTTACTAAGTGGGTGAAAGTTGAACCGTTAGCCTAAATCACTATCGGTAAGATTCGGCATGCCTCACGTTCTAATTACTGACAATATCAAGCAGTTTGATAATAAGAGTTTTCAGGACTTCTACAATAAATTATAAATCTAGCATTGATTCACCTCCATCGCATACCCACAAACTAATGGCCTCGCCCAAGTAGACGAGCTTTATGTTATCCTCTAAGCCTACCAAACAATGACATGAAAGGCAATAGAAGAAATATTATTCAGTCTAACCTATAGTTGTGAAGTGGTAATACTAGTGAAGATTAGAATTCATTCGCTTCAGGTAGATCAATGCGAGCAAAGACAGAATGTGGTTGCATTATGTACATGGTTGGACATGCTTCTAAAGCTACTAGAGACTTCGTCTCCTTGAATAGCCATTTATCAGTAACAAATGACGTGATACTACAACATACGAGTCAAAACTAGAACATTTAAACTAGAAGACTTGGTTCTCTAGTGAGTAGAGGCCATCGGTCAACCCCAGCCGAGGGGTAAACTATCGCCACATTGGGAAGGCCTTTATCAAATATGCTCGATCATTTGCCTGGGGATATATAGACTCAATCATCTAGACAGTTCGACCAAGCCAAGAATATGGAACTCAGAGAATTTGCATATTTACCACTAGTAATTTTTATTACTCTCATTACCTTTGATATTTGTTATCTCTCAATTTATCAATAAGAATTCTATTTCATTCGCATATTATTGACCAATTATTAAGCTAATGAGCAGTTTATACCTTTGCCCTTACAAACCCCAACCTATTGTTCCTTCCCTTGCAGGACCAAACGTGTCGTCAATAACGGAAGTACCCCTATGTAGGTAGACACGACCCCTTCTCTCGGTTATACACATCAAAATGTGTTGTCAATGAGGGAAGTACCCCTACTTGGGTAGACATGGCCCATTTTCTTAGTTATACATATTGAAACATGTTGTCAATAAAGGAAATACCGTTGTTTTGGTAGACATAGCCCACTCTCGGTTATACACATCGAAACATGTCATCAATAAGGGGAGTATACTTGTTCAGGTAGACACGGTATACCCTTTTGGTTAAACACATCGAAGCATATCAAAAATGACAAAGTGTCACATTCGGCGACTGGGCAAGTAAACCGACCCACTACTACCTCACCAACCAAGTTACTCTCTCAGTAGTATACCTCTCATATCAATATTTTAAAACTACAATGGACAAGATGATCATCTCTCAACCATGGCAAGATTGGCAAGTAAGTAATAAAATTTCCTTTTATTTCGAAGCAATGAACATACATCAGAGTACATAGATGCATACAACAAAGTAGAAGGGCTAGATTACATCAAAGAAAAATCCATTGAAAATAGGGTAAAACCAAAATGAAAACTCAAAAGAGTATGTCAATGAATACTTTCATCTTCTCAAACAAATTAGTTCTTCAAGTTCAGACATCTTCCTTTCCATAAAGTGTCCAACGTCTTCCCTAAAAAATTCATAGATGAACTTTACAAATTTCATAACCCTTGTCTAGCACCCAGTGTGATAATAAAACTAGAAAAATAATTAGATACTAAGTAGAAGCTAGAAAGCACTTTGCAACCCATCAAGCTATTCTAAACCCTAATAACAAAAGAGCGTAAGAGCAATGATGAGCTGTAAGAGTCGAGTCAGAACATTCTAGTAAAAGACCATCATAATGGCATGCTATGACTTTCCTACCATCGTGATGAAACCTTGTACCCATGGTTCTCTCATTGACGGAGCTTTATACTGGTGGCTCTTGCTGCCACAACTCTTTTAGGAGCCAAACCTACAAAGAAGAAAAATCTCCTTTCAAATCTTAAACCCCCTAGAAGACGCAATCATTTCTTTGCTCTTCACAAACAATGATACTAAATCCAACCTCCTACTGTCATATGCATATATATATAGCTCAAAGATGGGAACCGTATCATCAAATCCCCCGAAAGTCAAAAAAGCATTCCACATTTAATAGCCACATCTCACCTCTGACGCTTCCCATTACGTCTTTTCCACTCACCTCTAATAATTCATGCCCGTTCAATTTCCCTAATTACTACTACATTTACTCATATCCCTTGCACTAAATGATGATACCAACAATATTGCATTTAATACATCGCATTAGCATCTTTCTGAATTCTTATCCATTTAAAACTACTTTTGAAGTCCATCCTTTGAAATGACACTAGGAGTGAGAGACAAGTGATATATTATGACTCAAAAAACCTATGAAGTCCATCCCCGAAGCCCATAGTTCAATGGTCAGAATGCACCGAGACGTGTTATCGATATGAAATGTGTATCCCAGTCTGGTAAACATGACTCACCCTTTTGGAACCTATCGATTAGACCCTTCTTGGGTAGTCGCTAATCGGTCCAACACATCTTCGGTGCTCGGTATTGTTATTTGGTCAACTAAGGTGATATTCTCTTTTTCTTAAATTACAAAAATAACATCTCAAAATTAGGAAGGACACTTTTAACCCTTATCAATAAGTAAAGGAATCCCTTGGCCACAAGATTTTCTCTAACTAGAAGAAATCTAAATCTCTTCGAAATCTTTCACTAAAAATCTCATAATCTAAAAATACTTTTAGATAGAAATTATGGTTTCTACACCCCAGTAGCATACAAAACATACTATGCAAGCAGTTTATATATACATCATGAAGGTCATTGGTCAAGTATGTTCTTGGGACTCAACACATAGCACATGAATGCCAACACAGAACTCTTTCTCTTCATTTTAGTCTATTTTCATTCTCAAAACTGTTCTCTCACTTGACGGTCGAAGTTTTCCCCACTAGAGGGGTTGGAGTCTTTCCCACCAAAACACCCTTCGGTGGTATTTTGCAGGCTCCATCATCCAAAAGGCTCAACAATCTCACATCCTGTTCAGGTTAGCTAAACTATTATCTGTGAAGTGAGAGCCACCTCTAACAATATGAGTTGTTTACCAACATCAACATTTTTTGCATATGGCATGCACGTGTGGCTATGGAATCCACGTTGAGAACAAGCAATCATTCATATGCAACTCTTGTAGAAAGGAAGCTACCATGGCACCAAGGTACTACTAAATGAATTAATGAACAAAAATCATAAAACCATAATTCGAATGATATTTATCTCTTTGAGATGTCGAGTTCAAGTGAACATAAATAACTACCAAAACCGTAATAGCAACTTCATTTGAAGACGTTGTAGAAAAGCTCTCTTTTTACATTACAAATGATATGATAGAACGCACCGATAAGATACTTTCTTAACATCTTTATTCCAATATATTTTCAATTTTTAGTGATATTAATTAAATGGAAAAAAAATTACTTCCAATTTTAATATGCAGCATGAAAAATAAACCTTGTGGATCTCATACTTTTATTGAAAAACCATGTATGATACGTGTCAAAGCATAATTTTTTTGAAATACAATGGGAACAATAAAGAAATTCACTATACATCCATTCCGTGAGTCTGACCAAAAAGAATAAAAACTCTTAAAAACTCAACTTTTGAGTTATTTCTGTTTGGAGTCATTTTTGTTTATCACGACATTATTTTGATTAGTTATAAAAGTCTGCCCAGAAGACATCCAAAAAATAGTGTACGTATATATTGGATGACTTCAATTGTTGATACAGTGTATAATATACATAATTTTAATCAATTATAAATATATGCATATTTCACCACTCAAACTTTTATCAAAATCAACATTCAGAATAGTTGACCCAAGAGGAAAAACAGAGTTCAGAGAAAATTTTTCTTGATGAATTTTTTATTGAATGATTCCACTATATATTGACAACAAGAGAGAGATAATTATATATAGCTCATACACGTAACTAAGTTGAAGGAAATAACAGATATTCCTAAATTAGGTCCTTAAAACTAGTAATCAACAAGAGAAAAAAAATATTAAACGTAGTAAATAACTGATGTTTCCTTTATCAAATAGACTACCATATGTAGGAGAAGTTGTTACTCTTTAAGAATCCTTGACACCGGCCATATTCCTTGAATAGATATTTGAATGAGCATAATCACCCTTATTTCTTCATAAAATGTGGGATACGCCTTATTACTCCTAAAGCTCATTCATTTGAATCAAAGTTGTCAACACCCTCCCACAAACTGAGCTGGGGCTGAAGGCACAGTTTGGTGCGAAAGGAAGCCAACGTAGCTTTTGGAACAGACTTAGTAAAGAGATCAGCAACCTGGTTAGTCGAAGAAATATGTTTAGTGACAAGTAGCCTGAGAGCAACGCGTTCACATACAAAATGGTAGTCCAATTCGATATGTTTACTTCGTGCATGGAAAATGGGATTTATTGTCATGTATAGAGCACTGATATTATCACAATAAAGAGTTGGTGCTGATGGAAGTGGAATGTGGAGGTTGTTGAGAATATAAGTTAGCCAGGTAAGCTCAGCAACAGTATTAGCCATAGCAAGGTATTCTGTTTCTGTACTAGAGCGAGAGATAGTGTGTTGCTTCTTAGCACACCATGAAATGATATTGGAGCCGAGGAATGTGCAATAGCCTGTAGTTGAGCGCCTTGTTGTAGGACATCCCGCCCAGTCAGCATCAGAAAAAACAGACAATGTGAGAGTAGTGGTAGAGGTAAGATGTAGACTAGTAGAGATCGTGCCTTTGAGGTACCGAAGGATGCGATGGACTAATTTTAGGTGAGCAACCATAGGAGCATGCATGAATTGAGAAACATAATTAACACTGTAGGATAGGTCCGGACGCTTGAGGGTGAGGTACTGGAGAGCTCCAACAATTTCACGATAAAAACTAGGGTCCACAAGAGGAAACGCCTGTGTAGGAGGTTAGAGCTTGACATCCAGAGGAGTAGACATAGGTTTATAGTCTAGCATGTTGGACCGCTCTAGGATGGTAAGAGCATAGTGTGATTGAGAAAGATGCAGTCCTACAGACGTAGGAGAGATTTCAACTCCAAGAAAATGATGAACTGGCCCAAGGTCCTTCATAGAGAATTTACAGCTTAAGGTTTGAATAAAAGAAGTGACAATTGCAGTAGAAGATCCTGTAAGAAGCATATCATCAACGTATAAAAGTAAAACAAGAACACCCTGAGTAGAGTGACAAACAAAAAGAGAAGGGTCAGCAAGACTACAAAAGAAACCACAAGAAAGAAGAAAATTACTGAGTCTATCAAACCATGCGCGGGGTACCTGTTTAAGCCCATATAAAGCACGTTGAAGCTTACAAACATGATTCGGAAAGTGAGAATTAGCCATACTTGGAGGTTGTTCCATGTAAATATCTTCAACTATATAACCATGTAAGAACATATTTTTTACGTCTAATTGGCGAATTGGCCAATGCTTGACAAAAGCAACAGTTAAAATTAGATGAATTGTACCTGGACGGATGACAGGAGAAAAAGTCTCTGTATAATCAATTCCATTGATTTGATGATAACCTTTTGCGACTAAGCGAGCTTTGAGTCGGTCCAAAGTACCATCTAGTCGAAGTTTAGTCTTAAAAACCCATTTTAAGCCAATCACATTCATGTTGGAAGTTTGTAGAACTAGTCGCCATGTGTTATTTTGACGAAGAGCAGCAAGTTCATCAAGCATTGCAATTTTCCAGCCTAGGTGAGAGAGAGCTGCTTTAATTGTCTTAGGTTCATGAGGTATAGTGCTAGAAGTAGCAATAGTTAAGGCATATTTAGGATTAGGCTTGACAATTCCATGTTGAGACCGAGTAGTCATAGGATGATAGACAGGTGCAGAACTTGATTGTGGCTATGAGACTATAGCAGTAGACTCAGAGTCATCCATTGTAGGTATAACGACGTGATTATTGTGTCACCAAGTGGTAAAGAGTCATGAGATTCAGACGAAGGAGTGAATATGCTGCTGGTTGAAGTAGATTCATCAAAAGAGGAATCTGAGGGCAGTATAGGATCACTTTGTGGAAGAGCTGTCATAACAGTTGGTAGCGGAGTATGGGAGTGAGGTAGTGAGGTAAGCTCCTGGAAAGATGTACTTGAGTCAGAACCACTACAAGACGTCAGCCAAGAGTAAAAAATATGATGTATGTGAGAGACCGAAGTAGATGAGTTGGATGATTGAAATGGAAAAATAGTTTCATAAAAAACAACATGTCGAGAAATAATGAACTTGCGACTACGAGGGTGAAAGCACTTATATCCTTTGTGTTTCTCACTGTATCCTACAAAAACACACAAAACAGATTTAGGATCAAACTTCGTATTTTTTGTATCCCATGTATATGGAAAACATTTGGAGCCAAACACTCGAAGGGAAGTATAATCAGGATGAGTTCAATGCAACCTGAAGTATGGTGTTTCAAAGTGAAGAGAGGATGAAAGTAAGCGATTGATAAGGAAAACAACAGTGGAAAAAGCTTCTAACCATAAAAATAAAGGGGCATGACTATGAAATAACATTGTCATACCTAGTTCTCGTATAATACGGTGTCATCGCTCAACCATACCTGTTTGTTCTGGTGTATAGGGACATGAGATTTGGTGAACGATTCCTGTGGTAAGAAAATGAGATGATAATCGAGAATTAACAAATTCTCCCCCACCATCGGAGTGGAAGATTTTAATTCTCTTATTGAATTGGTGCTCAACATATTTTTCAAATACTAAATAAGTAGTAAAAAAATCAGATTTATTTTTCAAATGAATGATCCAAGTATACTTTGAGAAATCATCTACCAAACATGCATAGAACCGAAATTTGCCAACAGATAATACAGGAGCAGGCCCCAAAGATCACAATGTATCTTATCAAAACCATCAGAACTGAAGTGTTCAGAAGAACTAAAGGGAAGTTTACTTAATTTGCCTAATTGACAACTATCACATAAATGATCTGCCTTTGAAGAGCCTACAACTTCAATAAGTCCTTCATTCTTTAATAACTGAATTGCAGAAAATTGCGGATGACCTAAACATTGATGCTAGATGTCTCTGGTGCCAGATTTGAATTGATAAGAAAAGTATGCTTCTGGCTCATTGGACAAGACATATAAATTCCTTTCATTTCCTTGCTATGAGAGGGTGTGTTCCGTGCCTTCACACAAAAATTAGTGTTAAAGAATTCACAATTAACAGGAAATTGAGATGTAAGTTGACTAATAGAAAGTAAGTTTTTTTTAAGAGCTGGTACTAAAAGAACATCATCAAGAGGTAGAATATTGCCCTTTTGTTTAATAGAAGAATTACCAATACCTGTTATTGGTAAATAAGATCCATCTCCAATGATGATGGAGTCAATTCCACTATATTTATGAACATTGTTTAACATACCTGGCTGTCCAGTCATATGATTTGAAGCTCCGGCATCTGAAGTCCATTCTATGTCAATGATGGAGTTGTCGAGTGTGAGTGCTGCAAGAGCTTGTGGGAGTTCATTGTTCTGTTTTGCTTTCTTTGGTAACCACCAGTAAATTTTTGTAACATGACCTGGTTTGTGACAGTATTGATAGATTACATCACGATACAATTCTCTTTTTATAGTAGTCATTTGTCGTTCTCCAGGTAGCGGTGGTTTGCGTTGCTGTGTATTTGGATAGCCTTGTGTTTGATTACGAGACTGCAGTGCTTGAAAACCACGACCTGTAGAAGTGAAGAGACTATTTTGATGCCTAGGTGTGAAGTTTTGCATCTGTTGCTACTGTTGTCCATAGAAAGCTAGATGTGGAGTGAGAGAGAAGAGAGAAACAACAGATTGATTTGAGAACCAGATCTTACGGTGATCTACGCTTTGCAATTGTGAAATCAGTTCTGTATAGGTTGGTCTTGGAGGTTTCAGCATTGTCATGGTGAAAGTTTCATACTATGGTCCAAGACTTGTGAGAAGACAAAACACTTTCTCTTGATCAGGAATGGGTTTACCAATAGCAGCAAGGTTATCGCATAACCCTTTGAAATTTCGTATATGGTCTATAATAGTTTTGTTTTCATCTTTGCACAAATAGGTTAGTTGTTGTCAAAATGTGAACTCTTGCTCCTGAGAGTCTTGTGCGTAGGCTTCTTTGAGTGTAGTCCGACTACAATTGCTGTGTTTAATTTGATGACAAGTCCAAGCGCTTCTTCAGAGAGAGTTCTGATGATCCAACCCCTAAGAAGGCGATCAGACTGTAACAAATTCTTTTGTTGGTGTTGATGAGATTTCTGTGTCTGTGGTATCTGAATTTTGTGGAGCAAATTTGGGTGGAATGGGAGTTTCATTTGTGAGATGATGAACCAAGTCTTGACTTTCTGCCAATCCTAATACCTATTCTCTCCATAACAGGTTGTTGGTTGGGGTGAGTTTTAGAGTAACAAAGTTATCAACATTCAATGATAGAGAAGTCATGACGGGAAGAAGAGAAGATCGTTCCTACTCTGATACCAAGAGGAAAAACAGAGTTCAGAGAAAATTTTTCTTGATGAATTTTTTATTGAATGATTCCACTATATATTGACAACAAGAGAGGGATAATTATATACAGTTCATATACGTAACTAAGTTGAAGGAAATAATGAATATTCCTAAATCAGGTCCTTAAAACTAATAATCAACAAGAGAAAAAAAAATATTAAACGTAGTAAAAAGCTGATGTTTCCTTTATCAAATAGACTACCATATGTAGGAGAAGTTGTCACTCTTTAAGAATCCTTGACACCAGTCATATTCCTTGAATAGATATTTGAATGAGCATAATCACCCTCATTTCTCCATAAAATGTGAGATATGTCTTAGTACTCCTAAAGCTCATTCATTTGAATCAGAATTGCCAATAACCCGTGCATCTCATAGTCCCTATCTAATATGTTTGGATGTAAAAGAAAAAATAGAAGAGAACAACCATAAAAAAAAAGATTAAGAATGATATATTTATGTACACATATATATATATTTTTATATATGTTAAACAAGTAAAAGAAATGAAAATAAAAACTCTAATATATAAGTTGTAAAAGAAAATAATGGGAAATAGTGGACCTAATGTTAGTTTTTGAGCCCAAATAATTTTAGACTCTGGAAAAAATAAACTCTGATCATGCAATCTAAAATAGTTTTAAAAATCCCAACCATTTATTATTGGATCGAATGTGGACCGTTCGTTTGGAGATAGCAATGAAATTGGCTCTCGAAGTGACATCTGTCCTCATCCATCTCATCCCAAATGGCCATTGGGCCTAATAAAAGGCAGTCTTGTGGATATTTTTTTTTTTAGGTATCATTACCTTTATCCAAAATTATATTTTGATAAATCTAATTTGAGAATAAGAAATATTTTAGAATGAAACTTTCTCTCTCGCATGAGAAGTATATTCATGAAGCCTCCATCACCACGGTTGACGGTAAGACCCTTTCTGCCAAATTGACGTTCAATTTTACTAATGTGCCTGGGCTCTAAAATAATAAATTTTTCAAATTAAAATTGTTTTATAAAATTTATCCTTCTCTGAAATTTTAAAATTTCCAACGAGAAGCTTGTTCTAAATTCTAGAGGGTCAATTTATGATTTTTGAAACTCATTTTAGCACTTGATTTTTATTAGTAATTTTTTAATTGAAGTATTTTTTGACTTCTTGTTGATATTGTGTATAATGTACATAATTTTAATAGGTTATAAACGTATGCATACATCACCATTCAAACTTTTATCAAATACAACATTTAAAATAGTTAAACCCATACATGTCATAATCCCCAACTAATATGTTTGGATGTGAAAAGAAAAAAATTAATAACAATAATAAAAGAAAATTAAGAATGAGACATATATATATATATATATATATATATATATATTTGGATACGTATTAAACAAGTAAAAGAAATGAAAATAAAAACTCTTATTTATAAGTTGTAAAAGAAAATAATGGGAAATAGTGGACCTAATGTTTGTTTTTGAATCACAAATAATTTTAGTCTTTGGGAAAATCTCAACCATTTATTATTGGATCGAATCTAGACCTAGACCGTTCGTTTGGAGATAGTTATGAAATTCACTCACGAGACAAAGGTTGTCATCATCGATCTTATCCCTAACAGCCAATATGCCTCATAAAAGCAAGTCTTGTGGACCATTCTAATCTATTTTGTTGGAGGTGGGATTGCTCTACAAATAAACTGTTTTGCCTACTTGAATGGAGGACCGATGTTGATGCATCCGCTGGTCCTTTGTAGATGGAAAAACCTATAAAATGCTGTCGGACATGATCTGGCAGAGGAAGTTCCGATATTCAAGTCAAAAGGAGAAATAAGAGAGAGAGAATAGATTGAGAAGAGCTTTAGATTTGTCATGTGTATTCTCTATGTAATGTGTGTATTGAATGTGTGTCTAATGTACCTCATGCGTCACTTGTATATAACATGTGCATACATGGTAAATATTTTTCTTAAAGGAGTAAAAATCCTAATTATCTTATGGAGAGATTGTTCAAAATTTTCTGAGATTACAGGAACTATAATTAAATACTCTTAGGAGATTTATGATCCTTTCGGATTTAAGGAAATTCAAATTGTTTTGGAAATTTCCTTCCTTATCGGGCGAGATTACTTTTGGGATTAGGGAAGATTTAAAATTTAAGTAATCATGATCTTGATTAGCTTGACATTGACATTATTCGGGGGAAGACCTCACAATGGTAGCCGATAGCTTTACCCAACAGAGTTTGACTGAGCAGTAGCCGAGAGTGCTCGACTGAGCACCTACTCTGTCATCTTGGATGCTTACCAAGAGGTTCGTTGGTGGTCTGTGGGCTTGGTAGTCTCTGGCCTTTATGGTTTTGAGCCATTGGTCCCTATGCCATTATTTGCTCCCCAATTCGAATGTCATTTAGAAGAAATAGCATTTGTAGTATAGTTAAGGGGTAGGAATTGGGAAATTTTAGCAGGGGTAAAAGTGGAGCATTATATGCAAAACATGCAACCTTGATTTTTGCGAATCATATTCGATACATTTTCTATTGTATGTAATTGGTTATAGACAGTGTGGCATTTGATATAGTTTTGTCAATTTGCTTTTTTAAAGAGAATTTGGAGATTTAGGATTTGTGAAATTTGTAAGAAATAGATATAGTGAAGGGGTCCTGAATCACAAACTCAGCGTACTATTGGTGAGATCAGGAGTGCGATAATAGAGAAAGAACTGTGAGAAATGGTTAATAAGTTGGGGTTAGGCGTTGACTATTGGTTTGGTTACCAATGGAGGAAGAAAGGGCGAATGAAGCACCGCATGGGTGTGCCTTAATATACAAGGAGTATGTAAGGTATGGACTTCGAGTGTCCTACATGGCTCCTCGGCCCAAGTTTTGAAGGGTTAAAATATATTTCCGACCTTGTTGGGATTCCCAATGCTTGGTGTTTAGTCATGGCAGTTACTACCTTGCGAAGCTACTATCACTTAAGCTTTGAGTTTGAAGTTTTGTTGTTGTTTTCTCTTTAAGGAGGTGTATGTCTGGGGTCCTACAAAGGAGTAATTTTGCCTTCAGACAAGCCCAGAGCGAGGTGGAAGTTCTTTTACAAAGAGATTATTGATAAGTTGTGAATGGAGAATTTCTTTTTTGTTGAGTTTGAAAATAAGGAGTTGATGTCGGAGGCTGGGGTAGAGCCTTTTATAGGGTTCAAGACACCGAAACTTTCTCAATTTTCAAGTTTTGTGTACTCTGTTGGAATTGTTTAGTGAAAAGCAGGGAACTTTACATTGAAGCCCTACTTGACAATGATATGTTGAATCTGGGGTACTTGTTGGTAGGTAAAAATGTGCCAATTGAGAGACCAATTTGGTTAAAAAGAAAGCAATGGAGCTCTTTGATGTTCTTACTTTTGTCGAGAGGGACGATCTTATGAAAATAACCAGTGAGAGGCTAATGAGGGCCAAGCTCTAGAGAAGTGTTGAGGAGGAGGAGATCGTATCGGAACAAGGTACTCCATTGGTGGCTGCTCTCCCTACTTTAATTTCAAGCAAGAAGAGGAGAAAGGTGTGAATGCCATGCCTAGAAAGTAAGGAAGTGGAGGAGGATATAGAAGGTGGCTTGGCGGGTGCATCTATCATGACTTGGCCAAAGATAGCTGAAAATTTGAGAAGAGGATAGGGTGAAGCTAGATGGGCCCTTCCTTAGACACCAATATTGGCACTCGACAAGGGTGTCAATAGGGAGGAAAGTGAGAGTGCGGCTCTCGGTGAGCGTGTCTGTATGCTTCCCAAGCATGAGGGTCGGGGATTTGCAGTAGGACCATCTTGCGCCTTCCTTGAGGAATTGTACGTGTGGAAGGGCAAAGGGGTCATGCCAAAGAAATGGTTCTTCCACCTTCTATTTTTGTTTCATCATTTGATGATCGGAAAGAGTTAAAAAAGAGGGGTACTATAGTAATTAGCACAAGAAATAATTGCTTCAATTACGTCAACATTGTTGAGGCGAGAAAGTTTGCCAACCGACTAGATTATCATTGCTCTGACTTGGAGTTGAATGGTTTGCCTATGGAACAAGGAAATGAAACCCCCATAACAGTTGGGATTCAGGTAGGATTTTCCTCTTAAAGGCTTGTTTTATTTAAGTTCTTGATTATGGTGAGCTGATTTAATGTATTTTGTGTAGGTTATTGTTTTAGTTGAGTTCCAAAAGTTGAAGAGAAATCAGATTGTGGGGCACTTGAAGCATTTGTTGAGTTAGAGGGATGAGGAGATTTTCGGATTATGCTCTACTTGGGCCCAAAGGGAGAGGGAGATTAAAGAAGAGAAGGCAGCCAGCGTTGCCTTAAATGACAAAAATAAGAAGGTAAAGTGTCTAAGTTCTAACTTGGAATCTGCA
Organism: Dillenia suffruticosa; assembly: GCA_033439265.1. Taxonomy (NCBI): domain Eukaryota; kingdom Viridiplantae; phylum Streptophyta; class Magnoliopsida; order Dilleniales; family Dilleniaceae; genus Dillenia; species Dillenia suffruticosa. The sequence continues at coordinate 15,689,515 of JAVTVX010000015.1, read as the reverse complement.
TTTCGGTAGTATGATGTGGCCACCATACAGTATAAAAGGTTAGAAGCCATAGCAAGAGGGAACAAGGCGAAGCTACAAGCTACTGAGAGGTTGGTGTTGGAGCGAAAGCAGTCACGTCTTGCTATAGAGAAAAAGTAGGTGGACTTAGGGAAGAAGTTTGTGGAGGCTGTTAAGGGCTACAAGCGAGCCAAATTAAGCTTTCTAAAAGGTTGCAATGGTAGAGGATGTTCTTCGCTGGGTAGGGCTATAAGAGAGCTTGGCAGCAAGTGTTGGCGGTGATTCTTCTCGCGAAGCAATTGATACAAGCTCTCATATCACCTTCTCCGAGCCAACTTCAAATTCCTACGATAGAAGACTCTTCTTGCTTCTTCGTCTCCTTCACCGTGATCCTTTCCTTCTTCTTCTCATGTACTCTATTTTCATGTACTCTGCCCTAGTTTCTCTATCTGCTGTATCTCATATGTATAATATATGAAAATTTAATTCAATGAATGTATAGAGAGATTGCTTTCTCGTCCTTGTTGTGTTCTTGTTGCTACATTGATCACTTATTCAAATAGAGTGATTTGAGTGCTGAGCTATCTTTGAGGGCATTATAGCCAAGAGAGGGCGTTAGAACCCTTTTAGGTATTAAAGTCTAGGGCTTGAGTGCTAAGGACTCGTGATGCGTAAAGCCGAGAGAGTCGGTATTTATATCCTACTAGGTTCTGTATGAAGTGTGGAGTTGAGAGAGTGGGTATGCCAACACGCTCGAGTGTTAGGACCCGTATATAGCGCATTGTTGAATGAATGAGAGTTTGATCCCGCTCAGGTACTGAAACCCGTGTAAGACGAAGAGCCGAGAAAACGGGTACCACTCGAGTGCTGGGACCTGTATATAGCATTACTGAGAGAATGGGAGTTTTATCTACTCAAGTGCTAAGACCCATATAAGACGAAGAGCTGAGAGAGTGGGTATGCCAACCCCCTTGAGTGGTAGGACCCGTATATAGCACGTTGCTGAGAGAATGAGAGTTTGATCCCGCTTAGGAGCTGAGACACATATAAGGCATAGAACCGAGAAAGTGGGTGCACCAGCCCCACTCAAGTACTGGATTCCATATATGACGCATTGTTAAGAGAATAAGAATTTGATCTCACTCAGGTGTTAGGACCTGTATGGGATGTAGAGTGGAGAAAGTGGATTTGCCACCCCATACAGGTACTAAGACCCATATGAAATGCATTGCTGAGAAAATGAGAGTTGATCCCACTCAGATGCTAGAACCCATATGAGGCATAGAGTCGACAGAGTGGACATTGCCTTCTTGAGCCACTGACTGCCAAGTACAAGGGTTGAGTTTCGCGGCCGCTCGACAGAAAGGCACCTCTAACTGCATTGCCACCCCTGAACATTGTTGATTCTTAAACGATCAACATGATCAAAGTGTTATAAAGAAGTAATAGAGTATATGAAATAGAAATATTATTATAATGATAGTCATAAGGTAAAATTCCGAATCATAGAACACTGACAAAATAGTAGTAGATGGTGGATAGAAATTACTAAATCGAGCTGTTTGATGGATCTGGGTTACAGCTGAGTACTCCAAAGTCGAGAGACATCCTAGACTTGACCTTCATGTACTTGGTGTTCGGCAGTGCTTCCAAAGCATTTAGGCCAACCCAAGATAGCATTCTAAGGGACGACAGCTTGACCACATTGAAGGTGGTTATGGTTGTAGCATGATTGGGTGGCGTTCTTAAGGTTAATGGGAGCGAGATAGTGCCTTAGGAATATACCCACTTGTCCGAGAGTCCTTCCAAAGGTCTGGCATGGGGTTGAAGATGTGTTTTGTTAAAACACATCTATTGGAAAGCATCCCAATAAAGGAGATCGCAGCTCACCCCTTAATTGGCGAAAACTCGTTTCACAATGTATTGGCTTATCTTAGCGGTGATGACCAGTGGGCCATGTTGGATTGAATTGACTCCTATTAGATCGCCGTTGCTAAACCCAATCATTGGTCTCTTCCTTTTTTGCCCTTTTATTGATACAAATAGTAGGAATCTCCTTAAAAGCGGATGCCTCTGTCATCTAAAATATCAGGGTAACTATTATTTGATCCAGTGTTGCCATGTTTCCACTTGGCTAGCCTAACTCTTAGCTAGAGGAGAATCACCGAGAGTGGGGGTGCTGAAGAGAGGTTCCCTCTTTATATGTGAAGGATTACTCAATTTGCCTTATTCTAGGTGGCTCCTGTAACTAGTGGCTTGACCAGTATATTGGGATTAGCCTCTATCCAATCTTTTGCATTTGACTCTTTGAGTCATTTGACTCTCTCATTTTGTACCGATAAATCTCTGGAGTCTAAAATCTCAAACTAAGGCCTCAAGTTCATCCTCTAGCCTTCAGCACTCAGCCATCGAGTGGCTATGTCCTTAGCCATAGAGTCGCTATGTCCTTTTTGGATTCATCTTTTATTAAGCCAGGGTGCCAATTAACATAGGGTTTGTCTCTGATCTCCAACAAGATCTGGCTAGGTGTGTCATTCAGAAGAGTGTAGTTGTTGAATTGATGATGGGGTGGAGGTCCTCGTTAGCTCCTCTTAAGCGAGGATTCATGCTGGAGGATACGACTGCGTTTATTTCTTCATATTCTACGTCGACGCTTATCAAATGCCTTAGCTTCTTCCATGGAGATGTACTTTTCTGTTTGGGCATTGAATTCCTAGATGGTGGCTAGAGGATTCTTCGTGATCAAGGTCTTCATTCCTGAGGGTCGCAATCTAGTAAGCAACGTTGTCAAAGTAATAGAATGGTTCAAGTCCAAGACTTTCATCATCTCAGTCTTGCACTTGTCAAGAAAATCCTTTAGGGGGTCGTCATCTCTCTATTGTAGGGATAGGAGGGAGGTAGACTTCTTTTTGGCGCCTCGACTGATCATAGAATAGGTTTCGAACTACTACCAGAGCTTTGAGAAACTCTTAATGCTGAGTGATGGAAGTGAATTGAATCACATCAGTACATTGTCATTCAAGGTTGTGGGAAAGTGTTTGCATATTGTAATATCTGACATGTCCCTCATTATACCTCTCCATAGGGGAAAGAGTACATCTCCTGATATCAACTCAGTAGAGATTTTTGGATCAAACGGTAAAGGATCAACGGCATGTTGGATGGTGTCATTTCGTCATGCACCAACTTGTTTTAGTTCAGTAGCCACGAGTTCTTCAACTTACTTCTTCAAGTTGTTTGGATCTTGTCGAGAGATTATTAAGGGTTCTTAGTGACTTCGAGCCTCAAGCCTACATGAACCTGAGTGTCTTGACCTCCCGAAGGAGGACAAAACTTCTTACCTAAGGTCGCAACTGAACTCTTTAAATTGTTTGCTCATGCCTTGTACCTAGGATTCCAACCTATCCATTTGGGAGTGATTGACTCGGTTGGGAAAGGCTGGAACATTGGAAGGAGTCAAGTGACCTAGAAGTTGGGTAGTAAGTAGTTGAGATCTTCCTATGAGAGTGATTCTGCCTGGTGTCATGAGCAAATGATGGAAGTATTCGGATAATTGGTCGGAGCTGTTGGTGGGGATCCACGATGTTGGACATTTGTCATCCAACCTTAGACATGATTTTGGAGGTATTGTTTTTACTTTTCTTTTTGGGTGACATGGTAATAGAAAAGACAATGAAATAGAGCGTGAACTTTCTTTAGCTAAATGGTCAGTCTATTTCCATGGACAGCGCCAATCTTTAGGAGGTGGGTTTGCTCCACAAATGAACTACTCTGCCAACTCAAATAGGGAGTTACTGCTGATGTGTCCATTGGTTCTTTGAGGATAGAAAGACATGTAAAATACCCACCAGAAGTGGTCCAGCGAAGTAAACTCCGATGCTCAAGTCTGAAAGAGAAATAAAATAGAGAAAACAAAATGAGGAAAGTTTTTTATTTGACCTATGTAACTCTATGTAATGGGTATATTGAATGTGTGCCTAACGTACCTGGTGAGTCACCTACATATAGCATGTGCATGCATAACAAATCTCTTGATTAAGGGTGTAAAATCTCTAATTATCTTATAGAGAAATCATTAGAGATCTTTCGAGATTACAAAAGCTATAATTAAAGAGTCTTAAGAGATTTAGGATCTACCAAGATTTAGGAAAGTTAAAGTTGTTACAGAGATTTCCTTTCTTATCAGACAGATTATTTCCAGGATTATGGGAGGTTAAAATCTCAGGTGATCATGTTTTTTATTTGTTTGGCGGAGGCATTATTTGGTAGAAGACCACTTGATAGTAGCTAAGAGGTTTAACTGAGAAAGTTTGATTAAGCAATGGCCGAGAATGTTCAACTGTACACCTGCTTGGTTATCTCCGGTGCTTACCGAGAGGCCCCTCCATGGTTAGTGGGTTTTGTAGTTATGGTCTATTCACTACAAAATAAAAGCCCTATCTAGATAGATGAAAATCGTCTGTTAAACCCATTAAAACTGTCGATAAAACCTTCTCCAATGGATGGTCCTTCGGTTGACTATACACCAGTCGGGATAGGTCTATCCCGACAGTTTTGATCACTATTGGAGCATGTACTAGATTTATACTGACAGTTAGAAAAATATTAGTAAAAGTTATTGTTTTTATCATCAGTTTCAAAAATATTGATAAAAATTATTATTTTTTGTCGTCGGTTATCACAAATGTTATGAAATATTACTATCTTTTATCGTTAGTTACCACAATTGTTAAGAAATATTACTTCATTTATTATCAGTTACCACATATGTTAGAAAATATTAATATCTTTTATTATCAGTTACCACAATTATTAAAAAATATGACTATTTTCTATCGTCAATTATTATAAGTGTTAGGAAATGTTACTACCTTTTATTATCAGATACCACAGGTGTTAGGAATTGCCCTTTTATCGTCAGTTACCATATGTGTTAATATAAATTACTGCTTGTATCATCGGTTACACAAATATTATAAAATGTTATTATTTTTTATCGTCGGTTATCACAATGTTAGGAAAAATTACTGCTTATTATAGTCGGTTAGAAAGGCGTTGAGGAAAGTTACAGTCATTTATTGTCCGTTACCACATATATTAGTATAAATTACTATTTTGTATCGTCGGTGACCATAAATATTAGCAAATATTACTCCATTTTATCGTGTTAGAAAATATTACTCCATTTTGTCGTCGGTTATCACAAGTGTTAAAAAAATTTACTATCTTTTATCGTCAGTTACCGTAAGTGTTAGGAAAATTACTATATTTTACCACAAGTATTAGAAAATGTATTACATTTTATCATTGGTTAGCACAAATGATAGAAAAATTTACTGCCTTTCATCATCGATTGCCACATAATGTCAACAGTGACGGTATTTTTAGATGGTATAGATTTGAATTATTGTAGGTAAATTAAAAGATTGAAAAATAAAGAAATTACAAAAATAATATAAATATAATAAGGATTGCATTAATATACGAGAATGATTGATATATTGATTTCTAGTAGAATAACAGATACATATAAAACCAAAAAAAAAAAGGAAAAAAGATTGCATATCCTACGACTACATGTCTTCTGAAATGTTCCAAACCAAAAATATTCACGAACAAAAAGTGTTACCATCATAATTTGAAGACATCTTTGTTCACAATCTTTCATGTCAGTCTATTCATTAAAAACCATTAGTAAAATAATGAAATAAATATAATTGCATGGTAATATTGTAAATAATAGTTATAAATGAAAATATTACCTTTTGGGATAGAATTTGGTAGTGATAATAATGGTTCAGCTCTATGTGCACTCTCAATATCTGATGTTGGAGGAATCTAACAATCTTTGTTCGCAATCTTTCGTGTCAGTCTAATAATTAAAAACCATTAGTAAAATAATGAAATAAATATAATTGCATGGTAATATTGTAAAGAATAGTTATAAATGAAAATATTACCTTTTGGGATAGAATTTGGTAGTGATGATAATGGTTCAGCTCTATGTGCACTCTCAATATCTGATGTTTGAGGAATCTAACAATACAAATAATTTGGATTATTATTCAAAGATAAAATTTAAAATTAGTAAAATTATGCGCTTTTCTTTTTCTAAATCCCAAATATCTTGACTGGGTGTTGGGACTCTAGATTTCTTGACAACTACTCAAAATAAAAAATTAAAAACAGATAATTAAAAAATTACTTGATAGCATATTAATATTATATCTCAAATTAAAATGATATGTTTATTTTTAAACCTAAGATAACATCTTGAGATGATTGACTTTCTTCAAACTGAAATTGTTCTTGGAATGGTTGTGATTGTTCATGGTCAGCTACAATGTTCATCCATTATTTAGTTCGTCCCATATTTATAACTACAAAAATTTAAAAATTTTCAAATACCCAACCAATAGAATCCCAGAGTGATTTTTTTATTAAAAAAATGTGATTAACTTTTGATAAAACTTTACAAAGTGAATGAGAGGTTTAGATATGTTAGGGGAGGAGAGCTTTCGAGGGAATGAGAAGTTTTGATAGTGAAACTTTCCCCACAGATGATTTGTAATATATAATTTTCATAAATAAAATTTTAAAATCTGTCCAATTTTTCTTTTGCACTTTTTTCCCGTCTCTTTTTTCATTACCCACGTTGTTCTTAGTTCCAGTTCATCATGTAGAGCCAAACCATCTCGAACCCCACTTCAACCACTAATATTTCACATGTAATATTATTTAAAATTACTAATAATGCAAACCACATCTAACATAATATTTCACATAATATTTTTTATGTAACATTATTTAAATTACTTGATAATTAATTAAATTATGTAATATACTAATATTGATAATTATATTATTTAAATTAATATTGATAATCATAATTTTATATTGTCAGGATGCCACATGATTCAATAGTTGAATGGTGAATTAAAATGCCCCGTTGTATTAGATAATGTAATTTATAATAATACCAATAATAATATATAGAAATGTATTATATAGTAATATAAAATTGATATTATTATATTATTAAAAATTGATGCATTTGTATCCGAAAAGCAATGCCAATGGCACAAAACCAATCCCAATTTTTTTGCATGCTGTAGGATAAATCACATTTCATTAATCCAACAGTTAGGTAAATTTAGATATATGACCAATTAATCAAATCGACTAGTGTCATTTGACCACTATTTTCACAAACAAAGTTTCAAAACCTACCATTTTCACCAATTACCCCAAAATTTTTGTGCACTTTCTTCATTATACACTTTTTTCCATATTTTTTCATAGTTTTACTCTTTTCTCACCTCTCTTTTCATTATACACTCGCGTTATTCTTAATTTCTCACATTTTTTCATATTTAATACCCGTCACATGTCTTTCTCATATCTTTCCCATATGTGCTATTTACGTTATTAAAAAAATCACTTATTATATTTTATGCAATTTTAAGGATTTGTTAATTTACTGTTACTACATTTTACGTAATTTTTACGACTTGTTACCTTGTGTGTACTTTGCAACGGATTATTTTCAAATTTAGTTTTCACTTAAATTTTCATTATCAAAATCTAATTAAAACCTAATTTTTGTGAGATATGATACACTTGTTAACACATTTATTTTTGTGAGATGGGATAGACATGATTCACCTACACAAATACTATAAATGGTATAAGTGCACAATAGTTGATAGACTAATATATTTCAAATTTGGATATACTGGTTTTTTGGCATTTTCATGTAATTTATGAAACTTATTTGAAGTTGGTTTATCTACATTAGATGTATAAGAAGTTGGTTCATTACACATATGAGAAGTTGGTTCGTGTACGTTGGATAGATCATGTAAATATATGAATGCATCATGTAATATGCCAAATATGTCATGGTTAAAAAGATTATCATTACTATTAGAGGGATCATCTAGGTTGGATTCATTAGATGCATTGGAAGCATGAGATATAAATTTTTCATTTCTCTCCCCATAATATATCCACTTGTCACGTTAAATTCATGACGCAACAAAGCGATTGAACACCGTATGTGTAGAAAATCTCAATGTGTTGAAACATTGAACACAAGAATAAGATATCTTACCATCGATGAATTAAATATTCGCAAACGCAAATTCAAGGAATGCATTAGGCCTACCAATTAATTTAGAATACATCCATAACTTGTTTTCATATTTACAAATGCAAATGTTTTGCACAAGCCAACAGAGAAATATTTGCATAAGCCAATAGAGAAATAAATAAAATAAATACACAGAGCAAATAGAGAAGGAAAATATTTTTTGCACAAAAGAAAAGATGATTAAATAGGCGCTAAAAATAAAAAATTGTTTTTGTTGCAAAAAAGAGATGTCATTATCTGAATTGGGTAAATATTAAAATATGGTAAATGTTGTAAATTAAATGTCATAATAGTAATGTTGTTAGTTGTTTTTGTTAATTTATATAAAATTATATAATATTAATAATTAATATATTATTGTCATAAGTTTATATTATAATACTATATTATCTAATAATAAACAATATATCATAACACTATATTATATAAATTATTAATTTCATATTACTATATTATTTCAATTAATAATATTAATAATTTAAATTAATAATATTGTACTTAAGGTAGGCCCCGCGGTGCGGCACCGTGCTTGCCTACATGATAAAGCCGCGTAGGCGGTGCGTGGCACAGCGCACGCCTACGCCCATGTATGCCTGTGTGGTAGAGCCGCGTAGGCATGCCCGTGCCCCACACTTGCCTGTACGGGTGGGCATACGTGATGGAACCGCACATGCTAGGGAGCTGCATTTTGAGACTATTGGCACTATGGATGGCCTTGGCATGAAATTCGGGGGTTGGTTGTGTTTGGCAGGGGGGTTAGAGTTCTCCTTAGTACACAGCACCAATGTCCAATGCACTAAGTTGGTTCACTAGAGAAATGATAGATAGAATAGAAAAGAGATAGAGTAGGATGGAGTGATTTGAACTTGTCTTTGTTAGGTTTAACAAAGATGAAGACCCTAATATCACATGGAGGTGATGTAATCTAAGGGGTCATTAGCATCCTTTGGCCTTAATTCTCACATTGGAGAAGATAAGAGAAACTTTTTAATTTTTACTTAACAACTTTTTGCTTTTTTTTTTACAAAAGGAGAGGGATACCCTATTTATGGATGGGCGTGGAGGCTAAAGCCCTCATTACACAATTCCTTACACTCCAAGGGACTTTAGACACTAATAACTCCTAATAACTACAAATAATAACTAACAATAACTAATTAGGTAGTTACATGCCTCTTCAAATGTCCTAATGAAAACACATTTTTATAGTTGTTATTGCATGAGTGACTCATGGCCTTCTAGCTGCTAGTGCGTTGCATTGTGTGTTGGTACTGGGTTGCTCGTGTTGTGGCACTGGTTCATTGCCTACTAGCTTGTGCTGGGTGTAAGGACGTGGCATGCTGGCTCATGTACTGGCATGGTGCTACTGTGCGTATTGATGTACGTTGACACTTGTGTTGGTGTACTCCTATCGAGCCATAGCTCTATTCCTTTGAGTAACGGTGCTCTTTCGAGCATTGATGCTCTTACTTGTGCCTTCTTGCTTGTGGACTCCTTGGGACATGGCTACTCGGGCTTGTAGCATGTTGGCCCATCTCCTTTGGGTTGTGCTTATACGGGTGCATTATTCTCCATGTGTTTGCTATGTTCTCGCATGAACACTACTTGTACCATGATGTCTCCTCGCATGATGTGTTTCATGTCCTTTCTAGTGATGTCCTTCTTTCTTGTGCCTTTTCATGAGCAAATGCTTTGTTCCGTTCCTTAAAGACCTTTGCTTGCTAGCTGCTCATGGTACCTGAAGGATTGTGTCTTTCGGCACGTGAGTGCTCAATTGGCATATGCCATTGCTCGAACACCGCATGTTCTCGTTTTAGCTGAGAGGTGTACTCTCAAGCAATGCCATGGACCATTGCTTTCGCTCATGCATAGGAGGTGACTCTCCAATGTTGTCTTTTAGCATGTCATGAAGTTGGACATATTTGTCTATGCGAACTTCCATGATTTCCTTTTGTGTGCGCCTTACGGCTATTCTTCGTGCTGGGCTCAAGCTCGAGCATTGCTCATAGTCTTAAAAGAGGTTGCAACACAACACCTTGTGTTTGCATGTGCGGTGGAATCACATGGGCATATCCATGCCCCGCGCTTGCATGCGTGGTTTTTTTTTTTTTAGCAAAAAGCGAAAAAGGGCTGGCATGCGGGTTCAAACCTCACATTACAAGCAATATTTGAGTTGTGACAACCACAAGACCATAATATCTTGTGTGTGGGGGGGCTTTTTTTTTTCTCTTCCTTTCTTTTTTCTATCTCACTCTCACCGTTTTTTTTTCCTATCTCAGGGTCACCTATTTTTCTTTCGTTCTCTTACTCTCACTTCTATTTTTTTCTTCACCTTGGGGTCATTTTTTTTTCTTTTTCTATTCTTATTGAATTTTTCTTACTGTTTAAATTCGATTTTGATACATTCAAACTTATTATTTGAATTAGCTTTTAACATATTTGAATTATATTTCAAATTAAATGACACGTAATGTTTAGATAAATGAATTATAATTTATTAGTTTTATATATTTTGAATATGATTTGATACATTTGTGATTAAATATTTATATTTTTTAAATTATTAATATATTATAATTTAAATTTATTTATGATATCATGACTATATTATATTACTTTTTTGTCCAATCTTACCAGTTTGACTCAATGATCCATTGACCCCATAGTGTGACCAGTTTATACTCCAGTTTGGGTTTCAAAACACTGTTGTGCATGCCTGCGCCCAACGCTTGCCTGCGCGATAGGCCTACGCTTGAGTCACACAAATAAATTCCATATATACGTAAATAGTTTTACACAAATAAATTCCATATATACTGTATCATACAAATTAAAAAAATAAAGAAAAGATAATTAAGTAAAATACAAGTACAATGGGAAAAATAGAAAAAAATTGAAAAAAAAACAAAGAGAAGAGAAAGACAAGTAGAATCAAGTAAAAAGAAATTACCGGTTCACTACGATTAGATCAATTGGAGAGTCAGATCCGAGCATGTAAATGCAACGAAAGTGTAAATATTCATATATTTAATCATATGTACTATACGGTTTGTTATCAAATAAAAACTGTTAAGTAATATTCAAGTGTAAACAAAAAAAAGCAATTAGGAGATTGAAACCTGTTGCACCTCGAGCACTATTATTATGAAGTTACCACACTGTATCACAACTAGTTATCGTAAACTTACTACAATTTATCACAAAATTATCACCTATTATTGCAACTTTCCACCAAGTATCGTAAATGGTTTGATATCTTAACGCTTAAATTTTTAAACCGTTTTTAAAAACTATATAAACGGAAAGGCTCAGTAGTTGATATAGATGACACATATAAAGATTACTTTCAAATACTCCCAAAAGAGTACCACATTTGTCAATGAACATTGACAAATGGTACAATATATAGGTCGACATAATCATATATTTATAGAGACAGTATGATTTAGGAAATAGTATAAATTACCCATATAGAGTCTGTAACACCAGAAAAAAAATAAAAATAAAATAATATCCCCAAATTGGATTAGAGCTAAAAAGCCTTAATCTTTGTTTTCTCTCTCTCTCTCTCCCTCTCTCCCTCTCTCCCTCTCTCTTTTTTCTCTCTTTCTCTTCTCCTCCGCCGCCGCTCTTCTCATCCGCCGCGGCCTCTCCCCTTCTGCCACCCACCGCCGCTGCTCCTTCTTCCTCATGCGAGCATGCAAGCCTACAGCGCCTCCTTCCTCGCGCGAGTGCGTAAGCAGCGCTGAACCTTCTGCCCGAGTGCTCCACAGCATGAGCCGTGCCTGCGCACGAGCTACGCGATCCCTGCACGAGCTCCAGCACGACCCACTGCGCGCGATCTCCCACGAGCAGCGCGTGACCGAGCGCGACCCAGCGCGAGACCCAGCACGACCAACCCCTACACAAGCACGTGCGACCCCAGCACGAGCGCGAGCACGTTCCAGCGCGTGACCCACTACGGCCTGCGAAGCCCTCTACGGCGAGCAAGCCGGGCTACGAGCCTGCGAGCCCACCAACGGGCCAACCTACCAGCCCACCAGCCCACCGGCCCACGAGCCCACGACGGCCCGCAAGCCCATGACCGGCTTTCCCCTTCGAGAGCTCACCTGCATCTTCACTACAGGTAACAACTATGATTTGGTTGAAGTTCTAAGCTTTGGTGTTAGAAATTTAGTTGTTCCTAATATATTTCAAATTTAGAAATATTACAGATTTTAGACCAATCCGACGGGCGAACGACAGCTAGGTTTGAAACCTGAGGAACCCTAGGTGAGAGAAACGCACTCATTTCAAAGTTTGAATAAATTTTGTTGATTTTAGGTTATATTAAATTGGAAAGAAAAAAATTAAAAATTCCTTATTAGGGTTTTATTTGACATAAAATTTGATGATTTGATTAGATTTGTCTTTTGGAGATTTGTTGAAAAATAGGGAGTGATCACCCTCCTTACATAGGTGAGTGGGACCCTAATCTCTTGCATAAAATAGTAAAACGTGTTTTCTGCCATATTTTTGATAAAACATGCTTTTGATATGTATTGATTTGACGTATGAGATTAAATTTCAATTTGTTTTGTAATTATTGGAGTGTCTTGAATTATATTTACGATGACTATGTATCCATGGTTTGAAATAAAACAAAAATTATGCCATTACTTGAAAATTGATAATTTCTTTTCCTACCGTTGCATTGATATGCTGTTTTGAAATGATTTGATGAAACGTATTGATTTGAAATAAAACAAAAATTGTGCCATTACTTGAAAATTGATAATTTCTTTTCCTACCATTGCATTGATATACTGTTTTGAAATGATTTGATGAGACGTATTGGTACGCAGACTTAAAATGCTTTGATGAACTATGTGGGTCGGATGCCCACTAGTTATGCGATGATATGATTTTACTTGTGGGACGTTGTGTCCTGGGACGTTGCACCCTTGTGATACTATGATGATGACATTGATGATTCCGTAGCTACGAAGGGCGTTTGTAGAGGCACAGGTTGTCTGGATACGCTTCTGCAGGAAGTATCTGCAAACGTCATTTATTCTAAGGGCTATAGGCGCGGCCAGTTGAACCCACGTAGGGGGAGGACGTGTGTGACGTCACCGTCTAGCACCGGGCGGGGTCTTATACACGATGATGAGTTAGCCCCAAGGAACTCATGGCCAACGTCGGGGTAGAGAGCGTTTTAAAGTCTATGCATAATAAAACCCCCAATGCGTCTGTCCTTGGTCACGGTTGACCTTTGCCAGGATCATTTTTGACTCGCTCTGATATTACTTGATTTTAAATGGATGCATACATGCTTGTTATCGTATGATTGATTAAATGATTTCAAATTGTTAAGCATATCATGTTTTGCTGCGAAATATAAATTTTTGTTTCGAATGATATTATTTGACACTCTAATGTTCACCCATACTATTTATGCTTGATATTACCCCTCTCACTCATTGGGTATCTTCCCATGATACTCACCCCTCTCTTTTCCCTCCTTAGACAATTTTATTGTGATAGAGTGACATTACAGGCTCTAGGGCGGATTTGGTATTCACGACGGTCAGATTTACTTTAAATAGAAATATGAAATCTTTATTTTATTTTGACCCTGTGTGGTTTTGATATTGAGATCCGTAATTGACCGTGTATATTATGGGATGACTGTAAAATTTATGGGCAGTTGTGTGCATAACTCTCGTTTTGGTTCATTTTTAGCATTGAGACATCTGTAAGCGTTTTAAACTTTCTACTTGAGAAACGTGTTAAACATTATATAAACTTAGATCCGCTCGGTGTAGCGGCTGCTCATGTTCTAGTTGGTCATGACAGTAGAGGTCTGTGGCTAGGATTGTTGGAAATTGTAAAGTCTTGCGCTGTCCTGGATGTTTGGAGATAGAGTTTGTTGATTTTGGAGAGGTCGGGATGGTCATTTATTTAAATTATAGGTTGATTTTGCATATACAGGGTTAATTGTTCATGGAAAACGTCTGATTTATGGGAAAATTCTGTCTGATTTTCTGTAGAAATACAGTTGGCATTCAGGACAACTGGCGGCTGCTCACGACCCCGGTTCGGGGCGTGACAGTACTATTGGTATCAGAGCATCTAGGTTAGAGAAAAGACGATAGTAAAAGTCTTCCCAAGTATATGAAATGTCCTCAATGCATTAAAGAGTTTCATACAGTCATTTAAAGTCTCATACTTAGCTATAGGTATATAAGTTTATCTATTTTATGGAGTTGGATACATAACACATCTAACCCGTTATTTCACATTCAAATGCTTTGAATTATAGTTCATTTTTTTCAGGGGGTTAGTTATGGAGTAACTAACCCTAATTCTTGATTTCTATCTAATAACAATGTATTCTTTTCGGAGAATTATACCACCTAGACATGGTAGGAGAGGTGCTAGATTCGCCTTACTTGAGGGTCTTTCAGTGCCTGATGCACCTAGGGCACCTGAGGTGCCACGAGTACCAGAGGATGCTTGCTCTACTCGAGCACGCTCACCAACGCACCCCTAACACCTCCATCGACTATTATAGCCGAGATTCCTCCACCACCACTCGATGCCTTGAGGCAGTAGCAAGAGTGGTACAGTAGATATGGGGCGCAAATGCCACCACCTCCACTACAGACTCCAACGACCACACCTACGGCCGTACCTGCTCCTATGGCACTGGTTCCTCCTTCGGTGGCCAGTCCTTCTGTTTCTACTCCGACCAATGAGACGTCGGTTACTTTGAGGCACATTTACGAGCTCACGCAGTTGGTAAAAGAGTCTCAGCAGCTCGGATACACAGACTTTTCAGGATCCATTGATGCAGTAGCTACGAAACACTGGATCAACAGGATTCGTAGGATCCTTATGGACTTGGGGTTGTCAGAGGAGCTCAGATTGAGAGTTGCTGAGAGACTCCTCGATGGAGATGCCCTCTCGTGGTGGGAGGTTATCCGTGACAATGCTACACAGACCCTGCGGTGGGAGGACTTTCTACGAGAGTTCGACCGTAGGTATTTCACCCCATTCCAGTAGGACCGGATGAGGACAGAATTCCTACACTTACACCAGGGGACGAGGTCAGTTTCAGAGTACGAGGCTGAGCTTAGATGACTAGCGGCCTTTGTCCCTGCCATGGCTATACCGGCTCAGATGAGGTTCAAGTTTGAAGATGGCCTCCAATTGAGTATCAGGAAGTATATCATGGTAACTCCCTCTTTTACACTATCAAAGGTGATTGATTCAGCGTATCGGGTGGAAGAGATCGTCCGAGCAGAGGCTAGACAGAGGGAGAGTCACCAGAAGAGGAAGACTGGGTCACAGGGTGGACAGTCATCGAAGAGGGGTAGAGGTTCTGGATATCCCGGAGGTTCTTCTAGCTTCAAACCAGCAGCACCAGGACAGGGACCTCGACCACAGGGTTTTGGGGCACCAGCCTCTAGTGTCTCTACGCAGTCTACTACACAGAGACCGCCCTTCTGTTGTAGATGTAGCAGCCACCATGCCTTTGGGGCATGTAGAGTACCAGTTACTTGCTTCCAGTGTGGGAAGCAAGGTCACGTTAGGAGTGTCTG
This sequence comes from Dillenia suffruticosa, assembly GCA_033439265.1. Lineage (NCBI taxonomy): Eukaryota > Viridiplantae > Streptophyta > Magnoliopsida > Dilleniales > Dilleniaceae > Dillenia > Dillenia suffruticosa. Next base: position 15,673,780 of record JAVTVX010000015.1, on the reverse strand, counting down.
CCCTGATTTAGGTCGAGGAGGATTGACTTTACAAAGTCATACTGGTACGTCTGGCACAGGCCAGCAGGGGGCACCGGCGCACTCAACTCTTACCGCTCCCCGGACTGCAGCTGGGAGTAATACGGTGCCAGGATCGTCATGATATCAGCCTAGGGCCCAGGCTCGTGTGTTTGCGATGACACAGGAGGACGCACAGCAAACCTTGATATTATTATGGGTAATCCTCCCACAAACCCCTCAGTGTAGTACTATTGTTATACTTTTTGTATGATTTTTTTTTGTATATCATGATGTTGATGTATAGTTTTCACTAGTTAAAGTTTTCGAAACTTAACTAGTTTGATATATATATATATATATTCGTTCACTTTTTCTTCGAATTTTAGATTCTGCTAATCTTTTTCTTACTTTTAGGTACCATGCGAATATTAGGTATCGACACCCGTATTCTCATAGATATCGGGTCGAATTTTTCCTATGTGAGTGACACGTTCGCTCGCCATTCTGATAGACCTCTCTTGGCACTTGATGAGGAGATTATGGTAGTCACTCCTCTTGATAAGCATATCATTCGAGATACAGTCTATAGGGGCTGTGAGGTCGGTATTGGGGAGGCGATATTAGAAGCAGATCTAATTCTGCTCCCTATCACGGATTTCGATGCCATCCTAGGGATGGATTGGCTGAGTTTACACCGGGCTTCTGTGAATTGTTTCACGAAAGAGGTTGAGTTTAGGAGGTCCGAGCAGCCACCGTTAGTATTCCGGGGTGAGAGACGAGTATTGCCCTACAGTATTATCTCGGTTATGAAGGCCAGACGCTTGGTATGCCATGGTTGTGCGGCTTATCTGGCTTATGTTGTCGATACCACCGTTGAGGGACCGAGGCTTGAAGATGTCCTTGTGGTGCAGGAGTTTTTAGATGTGTTCCCCGAGGAGCTTCCCGGATTACCATCAATTTAGGAGTTCAATTTCGAGATTGATCTAGTATCGGGGACCAATCCTATTTCTATTCTGCCATACAGAATGGCGCCTGCTGAACTGAGAGAGCTTAAAACTCAGTTATAGGACTTCTGGATAAGGGGTTTATTCGCCCAAGCACCTCACCTTGGGGCACTCCGGTGCTGTTTGTAAATAAAAAGGATGGTACATTTCGGATTTGTGTGGACTACAGGCAATTGAACAAAGTCACCATAAAAAACAAATATCCCCTGCCACGTATAGATGATTTGTTTGATCAGCTATAGGGAGCCAGGGTTTTCTCTAAGATTGATCTCCGTTCGGGTTATCATCAGTTGAGAATTCGGGCCGAAAATGTGCCCAAGACAGCTTTTCGCACCCGATACGGTCATTACGAGTTTCTAGTCCTGCTGTTTGGGCTGACTAATGCCCCAGCTGCTTTCATAGATTTGATGAATAGAGTTTTTCACGACTACTTGGATCGGTTCGTCATCGTATTCATCTATGACATCTTGATATATTCACGGAGTAATAAAGATCATGTTGAGTACCTTCGGGTGGTATTACAGATACTCCGTGAAAAGCATCTATATGCCAAATTCTCGAAATGTGAGTTTTGGCTGAGACAAATTGGATTCTTGGGGTACATTGTTTCCGTGGAGGGTATTTATGTTAATCCGCAGAAGGTTGAGACTATAGTGAAATGGGAGCAGTCACAAACAGTTACCGAGATTCGTAGTTTTCTCGGTTTGACCGGGTATTATCACAGATTTGTAGAGGGATTCTCCCGGATAGCTGCTTCGTTGTCGAGATTGACCCAAAAGGGGGTCAAGTTTGTTTGGGATGATCGTTGTGAGACGAGCTTCCAGGAGCTCAAACAACGGTTGACATCCTCTCCTATTTTAGCCCTTTCCACTAGTAGTCGAGAGTATACAGTGTATAGTGATGCTAGCCGACAGGGATTGGGTTGTGTTCTGATGCAGGATGGTCAGGTTATTGCATATGCCTCGCGACAGCTGAAGAAACACGAGGTTAATTACCTGACACATGATTTGGAGTTGGTAGCCATAGTCTTCGCATTGAAGATATGGCGGCACTATCTTTATGGGGTCATTTACAGGGTATTTACAGATCACAGGAGTTTGAAATATCTATTTACCCAAAAGGAGCTAAATTTGAGACATAAGAGATGGTTAGAACTCCTCAAAAATTATGACCTCATTATTAATTATCATCCGAGCTAGGCGAATGTTGTAGCAGATGCCTTGAGTCGGAAGTCAGCATCATCCTCACAGTCGATAGAGAAAGCCTACCTTTCTTGTTTAGTGGGACTCGAGCCTTAGGAGTCACTTTGACTAACGATGATCAGAGAGGCTTACTAGCCAGATTTGAGGTCAGGCCGACTTTATTCGACTGTATCAGAGAGCTCCAGAGTACAGATAAGGAGATTCAGGATTTTGTGAATAGAGTCCGCAGAGCTGAAAGTGGAGAATTCAGAGTCCGTGATGATGGACTCGTGATATTCAAAGATAGAGTGTGTGTCCCAGCCAATAGTGATCTTTGGCATGCTATCCTTGAGGAAGCACATTCTTCTGCATATGCTATGCATCCCGGGGGTACGAAGATGTACCGGACCATTAGAGGTAGCTATTGGTGGTCAGGCATGAAGACGGATATAGCAAAGTTTGTGGCACGATGCATGGTGTGCCAACAGGTGAAGGCCGAGCATCAGCGTCCAGCGGGCACATTTCAGCCTCTTCCCATTCCTAAGTGGAAATGGGAGCATATTACTATAGACTTCGTGATGGGATTGCCTCGGACTTCTACACGGCATGAAGCGATTTGGTTGATTGTCGATCGACTCACCAAATCTGCACATTTTATCCCTATCCGCGATGACTATTCCTTAGAGGCGTTGGCACGTCTCTACATTGATACCATAGTTCGGCTACACGGGGTGCCTGTGTCGATTGTTTCAGATAGGGATCCTAGGTTCACATCTAGGTTTTGGCCCAAGTTGTAGGAGCCATTGGGTACTAGATTGAAATTCAGTACGGCATATCATCCTTAGACGGACGGCCAGTCTGAGAGGACCATTCAGACCCTTGAGGACATGCTGAGGGCATGTATGATGGATTTTCAGGGTAGTTGGGACCGGCACCTTCCACTGATCGAGTTCACATATAATAACAGTTATCAGACCAGTATAGGGATGCCCTCGTATGAGGCATTGTATGGCAGGAAGTGTCATACCCCGATATGCTGGGATAAGTTCGAAGAGCGACGTCTCAGCAGTGTTGAGTTGATTGAGCAAACGAAAGACAAAGTTAAGGTCATCCGTGAGCAGATAAATGTCGCCCAGGACAGACAGAAGACGTATGCTGATCATAGGAGACGACCTCTTGAGTTTGCTACGGGAAATATGGTCTTCTTGAGGATATCTCATTGGAAGGGAGTTATACGGTTCAGGCAGTGGGACAAGTTGAGCCCCAGATATATTGGGCCCTTCCGTATCCTTGAGAGGGTCGGGAGTATGGCATATAGATTGAAACTGTCAGATGAATTATCCCGTATTCACAACGTATTCCATGTCTCAGTACTCAGGAAATATTTGGCCGATCTTTCTCGTGTACTTGAGCCTCCACCTCTTGAGTTATGAGAGGACCTTAGTCTTCCAGTTCAGCCCGTGGCTATTCTAGATCGAAAGGTCAGAAAGCTGTGAAGTAAGGAAATTTCATTGATCAAAGTTTTATGGAGGAGTGATCAGGTCGAGGAGGAGACCTAGGAGGTCGAGGAGGAGACCTAGGAGCTCGAGGAGACTATGAGGAGACGTACCCCCATTTATTTACAGTTTAGTCCTTTTTTAGTTTCGAGGACGAAACTTGATCTTAGGGAGTTAGAAAATGTAACACCAAAAAAATAAATAAATAAATAATATCCCCAAATTGGATTAGGGTTAAAAAGCCCTAATCTCTTTTTTTTCTTTCTCTCTTTCTCTCTCTCTCTCTCTCCCTCTCTCTTTTTTCTCTCTTTCTCTTCTCCTCTGCCGCCGCTCTTCTCCTCCATCGCGGCCTCTCCCCTTCCGCCACCTACCGCCGCTGTTCCTCCTTCCTCAAGCGAGCGCACTAGCCTGCAGCGCCTCCTTCCTCGTGCGAGTGCGCACGAGCTGCGTGATCCCTGCACGAGCTCCAGCGCGACCCACTGCGCAAGCCCTACGCGCGATCTCCTACGAGCAGCGCTCAACCCAGCGCGACCAAGTGCGAGACCCAGCGCGAGCCAGTGCGTGAGCCCAGTGCGAGCCAGGTGAGAACCCAGCGCGACCCCAGCGCGAGCCAACCCGCGACCCTAGCGCTGCAGCGCGCGACCCCTGCACGAACACGTGCGACCCCAGCACGAGCGCGAGCGCGCTCTAGCGTGCGACCCACTGCGGCCTGCAAAGCCCTCTGCGGCCAGCAAGCCAGGCTACAAGCCTGCGAGCCCATCAACGCACCAGCCCGCCACCCACCAGCCCGCCGGCCCACGAGTCCGCAACCGGCTTTCCCCTTCGAGAGCTCACCTGCATCTTCACTGCAGGTAACAACTATGATTTGGTTGAAATTCTAGGGTTTGGTGCTAGAAATTTAGTTGTTGCTAATATATTTCAAATTTGGAAATATTACAGATTTTAAACCAATCCGACGGGCGAACGACAACTAGGTCTGAAACCTGAGGAACCCTAGGTGAGAGAAACCCACTTATTTCAAAGTTTGAATAAATTTTGTTGATTTTAGGTTATATTAAATTGGAAAGAAAAAAATGAAAAATCCCTTATTAGGGTTTTATTTGACATAAAATTTGATAATTTGATTAGGTTTGTCTTTTGGAGACTTGTTGAAAAATAAGGAGTGACCACCCTTCCTACATAGGTGAGTGGGACCTTAATCTCTTGCATAAAATAGTAAAACGTATTTTCTGCCGTGTTTTCAATAAAACATGCTTTTGATATGCATTAATTTGACGTATGAGATTAAATTTCAATCTGTTTTGTGATTATTGGAGTGTCTTGAATTATATTTACGATGACTATACATCCATGGTTTGAAATAAAACAAAAATTGTCCCATTACTTGAAAATTGATAATTTCCTTTCCTACCGTTGCATTGATATGCTATTTTGAAATGATTTGATGAAACGTATTGGTACGCAGACTTGAAATAATTTGATGAACTATGTGGGTCGGATGCCCACTAGTTATGCGATGATATGATTTTACTTGTGGGACATTGTGCTCTGGGACGTTGTTCTCTTGTGATACTATGATGATGACATTGATGATTCCGTAGTTACGAAGGGCGTTTGTAGAGGCACAAGTTGCCGGGATACGCTTTTGCAGGAGGTATCTGTAAATATCATTTATTCTAAGGGCTATAGACGCGGCCGGTTGAACCCACGTAGGGGGAGGACGTATGTAACGCCACCGTCTAGCATCGGACGGGGTCCTATATACGATGATGAGTTAGCCCCAGCGAACTCATGGCCAACGTCGGGGTAGAGACGTTTTAAAGTCTATGCATAATAAAACCTCCGATGTGTCTGTCCTTGGTCATGATTGACCTTTGCTAGGACCATTTTTGACTCGCTCTGATATTACTTGATTTTAAATGGTTGCATACATGCTTGTTATCATATGATTGATTAAATGATTTTAAATTGTTAAACATATCATGTTTTGCTGTGAAATATAAATTTTTGTTTCGAATGATATTATTTGACACTCCAATGGTTCACCCATACTATTTATGCTTGATATCACCCCCTCACTCACTGGATATCTTTCCATGATACTCATCCCTCTCTTTTCCCTCCTCAGACAGGTTTATTGTAATAGAGCGACGTTACAGGCTCTAGGGCGGATTTGGTATTTACGATGGTGAGATTTACTTTAAATAGAAATATGAAATCTTTATTTTATTTCAACCCTGCGTGGTTTTGATATTGAGATCTGTAATTGGCCGTGTATATTATGGGATGACTGTAAAATTTATGGGCAGTTGTGTGCATAACTCTCGTTTTGGTTCATTTTACTTGCATTGAGGTATCTGTAAGCGTTTTAAACTTTCTACTTGGGAAATGTGTTATACATTGTATAAAATTAAGTCCGCTCAGTGTAGCGGCTACTCATGCTCTAGTTGGGGCATGACAGTAGAGGTCTGTATCTAGAATTGTTGGAAATTGTAAAGCCTTGCACTGTCCTGAATGTTTGGAGATGGAATTTGTTGATTTTGGAGAGGTCGGGATGACCATTTGTTTAAATTACATATTGATTTTGCATATACATGTTTAATTGTACGTGGGAAACCTCCAATTTATGGGAAGTTTCTACCCAATTTTCTATAAAAATACAGTCGGTATTCAGGACAACTGGCGACTGCTCACGATCCCGGTTCGGGGCGTGACAGAGTCTCTTTAGCGAATAACATAAATTACACTTATATTGGATAATATAAATTACTAGAATATTACTGTAATGTATGTTAACAATTTCATTCGAAATAATTTTTTTTAATTTATTAGAAACAATAATAATCTATATTAATAATATTACTATAATGGATAAAATTCATATCATTGTGTACAGTGTTATCATACATTACCATATGTTACTAATAACCATACAATTATGCATAGCGTTACAATATTTCATTCCTATGTATAAGAATATTACCATGCAAACTAATTATAAATTATTACCAATTTACACCAACCATTTCGCCACCTTACTCTTAATCTTATGACCTTTTATTTTATAACAGTCTTACTACCTGTTATATCAATTTTATCACTAAATATCGTAACTCCAATGTATAATAATATTACTGACTTTACCATCCATTACCGCATTTTACCACCTCCAAGTGGCAATTTAGAACCTATTGCATGTATAATAATATTACTACACACACCATATTACCACTAATTATCGTAAATTTATCACAAAATTATCACCAATTATAGTAATGTACCATACCACTTGTTATGGCAATGTATCATCTGTTATTCCAAATTATCTCCATATTGTAACTTACCATCAGATATCGCATATGACCTTAACTATTAAATTTTTAAGTCATCCAAGTACTTAGTATAGATGGTATATATAGAAACTATTTTCAAATAATCCCTAAAGAGTATCACATTTACCGACGAAAACTAATAACCGCTTGAAGTGGTAGAATATGTGGTAGAATATATGGATCAGCATGTTATAAAACAAATAATATGGTTCAACAGATGGTATAAATTACTCATATAAAATCTGTTTTTAAATCGTCCTTAAAGGCTGACACATTTATTGATAAAAAATGATAATAGTCACAATCTATGAGTTAATATAGTTATAACCTTCCAAACCCGTCACCAAAGGCTAAGTTGCAGTTTGTAATTAGCATTAGATGGTGAAATATATTTGTTAGTATAAATGTAAAATTTATGCAGATTGTATTGGTATGGTTATATAGATAATAAAAAATAGTCATATAAAAACTGTTTTCAAATTGACGTTAAAAGACAGTCACATTTATTGACCACAAGTGATAACCATCAAAATTAAATATAGTTTTTAAAGACAATACAATATATGAGTTAGCATAGATATATAATTTATGCAAATAGTATGATTAAGTGGATGGTAAAAATGAGTCATATAGAGAATATTTTCAAACCATCATTAAAAATTGTCACATTTACTGATCATAAGTGATAATCATCATAATTGAATATCGATTTTACAGATGGTTGTGTTATTTTTACTGACAATTGATAAACATTTCCCAATTGACAATTTATATCGTAGAAAAATGTTTATATTTCCCAATAGTTTTATCAAATGTATCTCTATAGAGTATAAAAAAGTGTCACTAAACAGTATTGATAATAAATGTTACCGTTAGCATAGTGATTTAATTTTGTAGTGATTGAGGTTGGTGGTATCTAGAGTTTATAGTTATGAGCTGTTGGGTTATGTACCATCATGTTCTATTCTTTGGCCTCTTTGATGGCCTCCTCTCTCTCTCTCTCTCTCTCTCTCTCTCTCTCTCTCTCTCCCCCAGTATATCCATGAAGCCTCCTCCACCATAGTTGACAGTAAGACCTCTTCCCCAACAAGAAACTTGTTCTAAATTGTAGAGGATCAATTCCTGATTTTTGAAACTTACTTTAGTACTTGATTTTTATTAGTAACTTTTTAATTGAAATATTTTTTTTGACTTCTTGTTTGTTCAATCCTTTCGACATGTGCAATGTGTGTTGTGTATGCTTTGAATTTTATTACTCCATTGTATTTGGGCATTAGTCCCTCAAAAGAAAAAACAAAAAGAAGAGAGAGAAGAAAGGTGAGAGAGAAAGAGAGAGAGAGAGAAAGAGGGACAGATTTGGGCACTGGGCATGGGCATACGCCGCTTGTCATGAAATGAAGTACCTTATGATTGCTTGCAAACCCATTATAAACCACGTCTCACGATTCTCATTTTTATCGCTTTCAATGAGATTAGTGAATCGTGGACGTTCGATTTCTAAGCATTGCTATTTAGGGGGAAAAAAAGCACTTTCCAAATAGGGAAAATTTTGAAAAATTACTTGCAAAATATACAAAGCCCATTGCCTTTGTGAATGGAGGTGCATGGAGTTGGCGTGCATAAGTCACGGTTGATTATTCTGCATACTACAAAGACCACCGATTGTGGCCCTTTTTTTTGGCTTGTAGCAGCAGCAAAAGTTGATTATTCTACAAATTATGAAAGTGGTGTGTTGAAATTTTTGTTATTTGGCAGCCACAGTTGATAGAGAGAGAAGGAAGCATTAAAGTGGTAAGACTTAGCTGTTTTCTTGGAGTTACACGTTTTCTTGTTGTGACAATAGTTTCAGCTGATGTAGAGAGAAAACTTTAGCAGTCTGCCAAAGGGAAGAAAGATTGTTTCACTCCCAATTTCAGTGGAGAGAGAGAGAGAGAAAGAGAGAGAGATGGAAGCATCAGGGTCATATCCTATGAAGGGGGGAGCTGGTCCAGGTAGCTATGTCAACAATTCTGATAGCCAGGTACACAACTTTCTTCCCTCATTAATACATACACAGCAACCCCCATATATTTACTTGTGCATTACTAGAACAATTTTGTGACTCAAAATCTGTTTATTTACCCTTTTTATGTGTAGAGAGAGGCCGCTGATTATGCATTTAAAGCAGTAGTCACTGCAGCAATTATAGAAAACCTTGACACGGCACATCTCCCTCCTTTTCAAACTCATACGCTATTGCTGATTTAGGTTGTTCTACAGGGCCTAATACTTTCATTGTTATGAAGAAAATCGTACAGGCTATATTGCACAGACATCAAATGGAAGGTCATGATGACAATATAGAATTTCAATGCTTTTTCAGTGACCATGTTTCCAATGATTTCAACACTCTCTTTCTTAGCCTTCCAACAGATCGAAGATACTTTGTGGCAGGAGTTCCTGGTTCTTTTTATTTCAGGTTGTTTCGTAGAGCCTCAATAAATTTCTTCAGTTCTACATATGCGCTCCACTGGCTGTCTTGTGTGCCCAAAGAACTGACTGACTTGAACTCTCTAGCGTGCAATAAGGGAAGGATTACTTACGCAAATGCACGCAATGAAGTAGTAGAGGCTTTTGCGGCTCAATTTGCCAAGGACACGCAGACATTTCTTCATGCTCGAGCAGAGGAGACTGTTCAAGGAGGGTTGGTATCGATACTTATGTCTGGGAGGCCAGATGGGATGCAACCATCAAAATCACTTTATGGTCCGCTTTTCCAACCTTTGGAGTCATGCCTTGAAGATATGGCTAACGAGGTGAGTAAAACTATGTAACTTCAGCGGTGAAAGCTGAAACTATGATTCTCAATTTCGAATTTTATTATAATGCTAAAATAAAATTGCAAAGAAGAATAGGATATTATATGTCAAGCTTGCTATTTGATAAAACTTGAAATTTAGCAAGTGTTGTCCGAATCCACTTCAGAAATTTTGGTTTATTGAAAATTCAATAAATATGATCTGAAATCATCAATTCCTCTATTTAAACAACAACTTGGCCTCAAGTTCATTTCCAATCAATAGATCTCTGTTTAGAACCTTGACCTTTATAATTTGGACATGACTCCCAAATTATATTTGAAAGATAGAATGCTCCACCACTCGAAAAGTTTTGGATTCTTTCTTATTTTACAATCTTCTCCCGGCTTTCTTTTTCTTCAAGTTCAATCAACCAGCTATGATCATCAATCGATATAGTTAACTTGATGTTTTACAGGGACTGGTGAACAAGGATGAGCTAGACAAGTTCAACATACCTCTCTATTCCCCATCTGCAACAGAGATAAGTTTACTTGTTCAAAGAAATGGAAAGTTCAGCATTGCTAAATTAGAATCATTGCATAGGGAGTACCTCACCATACCATCTGCTGCAGCGAGTAGAGCAGGCTTGGAGGGAATTCTCAGCAAAGCCTTTGGAAATGAGATTGTTGATGAATTATATGATCGATACACCAAAAGGGTTGCAGGAATATCTCGCATTACAGGCGAGGAGGGACTTGCAGTTCAACTATTTTTCCTTCTCAAGCGCAACTACTAGTTAATTACAACTTTGGTGCTTTTTCCATAAAATTCTTAGTTGGCTGTTGATGTTGGTTGTCCTTTTGTCATACCGGTTTGGTGTACTCGCTGTTGTAGCTCCTCGGAAGGGGAGCCAGAATTTAATTTTAGGGGGTCAAAGTAATATTTGTAGGTTTGAATATTAAAATATGGGATTGTTGTTTGAAAGGTAAGGAGACAATAGTTGAATTGATAAATATTATGTATTATTTAGTCAATATATTATATTAGATATAACAAATATATTTTCAATATTGTTTCAATATATATTAAATATTGCATTACCATATTACATGAATACTTTGTAATTCTTGTGTCATTAAACTTTCATTCATTAAAAAAAAAGTAGGGAGGGGCAAAATTAATATTATCTTTAATGAAGGGACAATATTAAGAAACTAAGAGAGATTTATAGATTTTCACACCCTTGTCTCTCCCATTTTTGTGCCTGTTATTCTTTATGAAAGAAAATGTGAATATTTGATCCTTGGGGGAGAAATGCATTTAATTTAATATTGTACAGTTCTTTTTATGTTTCGTTTGGTTAAAAATAATTAGACCAGGAATACTGAATGAACATAATTACAAGAACGAGAGAGTTCAATGATTTTATTCTGAATTTAGAAATTAAAGGAGGGAAAAGAAGAAAGTAAGCTTGTCCAAAGATATTCTCCATTGATCCTCTTTTTAGTCATTTAACCTTGGCAGGTGATTTAGGCTACTAGGTTTACTAACTAGCTAGGGATTCACCAATAAAAAAGGCCATTGTACAGGTCGACCCGCAAGTAGTCGATATAAAAAACCTAATAAACGACACAAACTGACAACCAAACCGCAATCGTGGGGTCAAATGAAGCCGCAGATCCTGCGTAACATGACATAAAAACAAAAGGTTAACAAAATAATTATTGTTATTATTATTATTATAAAAAAAAGATTAAAGTGATACTGAAGGTAGAATAAGGTAGAATGAGCTTTTCCTCTTCCTGTGGTTGAGGCTCGCTCTTCTTCTTACTCTATTTGCCTTCACTTTTCATATCAAGCATAGAAGTTGTTGGATATGAGTTTGACTCTACAGATGATAGTTCTGCTAACTCGAACAGAATTGTTCAATTGTCTGGGTGCTCTGATGGATATGAATGGCGATAAAGCATCGGAGGGTGTTTCAGCTGGAAGACTCCAACACTCAAGTTAGAGAATGGTTTTTGAAATAAAGAAAATAGACCGAAAGAAAACTTGTTGTGCCGAAAATGTATGATCATTAGTAGGAAAGTCAGCGTACCTCCTTCTGATTGACTTCACGAGGTATATATAATTATCTCATGATAAAGACATGTGTATGCGGAGTATTAAAACCTTAATTACCTTATGAAAGGCTCCCGAGATTATTGGGATTACAACGAGAGGAAAAATACAAAAGATTTCAAATGCTGTGGATTAGGAAAGTTTGGTGGGCTGCAGAGATTTTATTCTGCGATCTAGAGTCTCTTTTTCATTTATGGAAGATTTTGTTTGTATTTTAGGGTAGAGTGAATATTTGCCTCATAGGGCCGAATGATGAACACCGGACACAGAGAAAAAGTTGCGACCAGACAACAATCTATCAGTTAGGGCTCGGTTGGTGAATACCAAGTACAAATTTGTTGTGTCCACCTGACTTGAAAATAAATTCTGTATTGACGATAGATTTCAGCCAATATGTCCCATGGGTCAAGGGCCAAGAGGATTTCAGGCCTAGTAGCAATGATAGGCCTTTTAGATCAAATGGTGGATCAATCGAGTGATTGTTGACTCAACGAACAATAGAAAGGAGGGAAGTAATTCTAGGCTAATTATGAACCCAATGCGATTTGGGCTCTTTTGGATATATATCAACACTTGCCCCCACTCCTGTGGGCACTTTGGAGAAGGGGGCTTCAGGAGTGCAATGCAGAGGGAACCTTTTGAATCTTTCGAATTAAGGATTTTAATGTGGCACGTGCCACTTCGGTTACTACGAACCGTCTCCAACATGCTTTTTATTTTGCACGTCTGTTGATTGGCCTCCCACTACTACTTTTACCTTTTTTACAGTTAGATTTCTTAGCGATTCAGCCTTCCGTGAGGATCATCTGAGAGAAATGACCAAAGGTTCATCATCTAGTTCTTCTCCTATCAATGAAATGTCCTATTGTCTTCACTTTGTCATGTACTATATGTTAATATCATCATTTCTTGACATAGCTTTACTAGTAGCGCCATTTCCATGGCCAGTGATGTGTTCATCCGATAGTGAGGTTTTCGATAAATTATTCGATAGGGCAAACGATAGATATTCCTTAAGGAAACAGGTCCCTTGTTGATGGTAAACAATGTTTGGTAGGTTTCGTCCACTTGATAGATCAATTGATGCTAACTTATGTAGGAGGGTGGCTTCTTTTGAAGGTTACAATAAAACTCGCTTGTTCGGGAGGATTGGCTACTATCGATAGGTTCCATCTGGTATGACTAGGTAACTATGGCCCATTCGGGAAGCTAGATCCCTAACGATAGGCTCCGTTTGGGCAGACTAGATGACTACGACCCATTCGGGGAGATAAATCCCTAATGACAAGCTCCATTCAGAAGGACTAGGTGATTATGGCCTATTTGGGGACATAGGTCCCTAAAGATAGACTCTGTTCAAGAGAACTGGGTGACTACGGCCCGTTCAGTGAGTTAGATCCCTATCAACAAGCTCCGTTTGGGAGGACTAGATGATTACAGCCCATTCAAGGAGATAAATCCCTAACGATAGACTCCATTCAACTGGATTGAATGACTACGACATGTTCGGGAGATAGATCCCTAATGATAAGTTCCGTTCAAGAGGATTGGGTGACTATGACCCATTTATAGAAATAAATCCCTAACGATAGATTACGTTTGGGAGTGTTGGGCGACTATGGCCCATTCATGGATGATAGGATCCGTTTAGGAAGATGAGCGATTATGACCTATTCGGGGAGATAGACTCCTAACGATAGGCTCCATTCGGGGGAATTGAGCGACACTAATCCATTCTCGGCACGATAGACTTGCTAAGAGCAATAAGGCAGATAGTTATAGTGAAACAATGACTAATAGGACATGTGCCAGGCACCATAAGCCACCTGTCAAAGGGGTCTTAGAAAGGGTGCTAGGAATGCAATTGTAAAACGAGAGAGGGGTAGAGTTTACTTAAGAGGAATTGCTTGGGGTTCTAGATCACAGAGCGACTTCCTGATGCCATTGGAGGTCCTGAACTTGACCTTCATGTGCTTGGTGCTTGGTGCTTGGTAGTGCCTTTAGGGCATTTAGACAAGGTCGTCCCAAGATAGCATTGTAAAGTGAGGAGAGCGTAACCATATTGAACGTGGTTGATACTGTTGCATTATCAGGCGGAGTTCCGAGGATCATAGGCAATGAGATGATATCTTCAGGATAAATCATTCACCTAAGAGCCCCTTAATGGGTCTAGCATAATACTACAAGTTCACGAAGGAGAAACCTATCTGTTGAAATGCATTCCAATAAAGGAGGTTGTTGCCAGCCCCTTGATTGACAAAAATTCTTTTAACTCCATATTGTCTGATTTTAGCTGTGATGATGAGGGAGTCATGTCGATCTAGATCGACCCTTACTAAGTCATCATCATTGAACCCGATCATGGGTCTTTTTTCTTGGATGGTTCTTCGGCATGGGTGGCGAGAACCTTATTAGATGTAGAGCCGAATGGTTCTATCTTCTAAAAGATTGGGGCTACTAGTTACTCTCATCATTCAATTGTGTTTGTACTCGATTGCATCGATGTAGTACTCGTAAGATATGGGCCAAGAGGTAAGGCTATGAAGTGTCGTGCCCACATTACACTTGGAGGATCACCCCATCCGGTCAGTTGTGTGTTTCTCCTGGGACTGGTTGGTTGACTCATTCATTCTCTTGGTTTAAGCCCTAGGAGAGTCCTTCCCTCTCCACGCTGATGAATCTTTATTGTTGACCACTTCGGACAAGGAGCTTGAGTTCAACTTCAGCCTTTTACATTCGTCAGTGAGGTAGGCATAGTCCTGATGGAAGTGACAGTATCAGGTTTTGTCTTTTTTGGATCATTCTCTGTAGGGTGAGTGGGCCACCTGACATAGGGTTTGTTCTAGATCAAGAGGAGCATCGAACTAGGAGAGTCATTCAAAGGGGTGTAACTAGTGAACCTTCATTGTTGTGAGGGCCCTTGGCGACGGGTGTGGACCGATGAGGTGATCAATTCCGCTCTTTGTGAGCTGGTCGGTTGCATTGCTTGTCAAAGGTTTCAGCATCTTCCGTAGCAATGTATTTCTCTACTAGGGCATAAAATTCTTGAATAGTGGATGAATGATTCTTAGTGATGGACATCTTCATTCCAGACGGCCGTAATCATGTGAGCAGTATTGCCAGGGTAATAGAATGGTTTAGTCAGGAGACCTTTATCTTCTTTACCTTGAACTTTTCGAGGAAGTCTCTCAACGGATTATCCCCCCTCTGTCATGGCAAGAGAAGGGATGCGGACTTTCTCTTGACCCCTCTACTGATAACAAAGTACACCTCAAACTGTTGCCGAAGCTAAGAAAAGCTCTTAACGTTAAATAGGGAGAGTGAGTTGAGCCATGTCAACACATTCTCTTTTGGAGTTGTTAAAAAATGTTTGCACATGGTAGCATCTAACTTGTCTCTTGAGATCATTATAGTGATGAAGTGGGCGATCCCGAGGATCAGTAGTGCCATTGTACCTTTCCAAAGGAGGAAGAAGTACATCGCGAGGCATTGGCTTCAAAGAGATCTTGGGATCGAATGGCGAGAGGCTAGTGGAGTGTTGAGCGGGCTCATCTCTTGTGTAGTTCGCTAGCTTTAGCTCATTCACTATGAGCTTCTCGACTTGCTTTCTTAGATTATCTAGATCGTGTCGGGATGTTACATATGGTTTTCGGTGCTCTGGGCTCAAGTCTCCTCGTGTGCACATGATCTAATCCATAAGAAGAGGACTGGGCTCCTGGTTGAAGAGTGCTATTGAGTTCTTCTAATTGCTTGCTCATATCTTAGATTTTGTATCCCACCTCTATCTGAGGTTGAGTGACCCTTGCGGGGGAAATAAGGGTGACAAGGGGTGTCAACTGGTTTATGTGGCCAGCCAAAGGTTGGGCCTCAGGTGGATTAGTGGTGATTGGAGGTCTTGCAGAGTTGTTTGCCAAAATTGTGTAATATTCATTGGGGAGGCGGTGGGCCCCTCCATCAAGGACGCAGCTCTTGAGGCTACCCTGTTCATTCTTCGGGGAAGTATTTTTTCTACAAAACTATATATCTTTCTAATATATTCCCACAGGTGGCTCCAATCTGTTGGAGGTGGGTTTGTCTCCACAAATGATGGCTCTACTAACTCAAATAGGATTGTTCAACCGTCTGGGTGCTATGATGGATATGACTTGTAATAAACCGTTGGAGGGTACTCCAGTAGGGGAGGCTCTGATATTCAAATTAGAGAGCAGTTTTCGAATGATAGGAAAAAGACTAAAAGAAAGTTTGTTATGTTGAAAATGTATGATCGTAAGAACGAAAGTCTACGTACCTCCTTCTGATTGGCCTCTCGAGGTACATATAATTACCTGTGGGAAAGATGGGTGTATGCAAGGCATTAAAACCTTAATTATCTTATAGAGAGTTATCGAAATTTTTGGGATTACGATGGAAGGAATCAAAAAGATTTCAAACACTGTTGATTAGGAAAGTTTGGTGGGCTGTAGAGATTTTTTTCTGCGATCTAGAGTCTCTTTTCCATTTACAAAAGATTTTGTCTATATTTTTAGGAAGAGCGAATATTTGCCTCATAAATCTGAATAATGATTATCAATCAGCAAGGAGGTATTGCTGTAACACCGTTTTTCAGTGACTGTATATCATGTATCACTCCTTATGGTTCTATATATATATATATATTGAATATCCTTTTGAGACATCTAAAATAAAATTTTAATTTTCTATTATTTACTTTGAGGTTTCCCTCAAAATCACTGAAACCGAAAATTTTATCAGTAAGCCAAAAATCCTTTCGGCAAGTGCCGACAAGGCGTAAAGAACTCAAAAATGACTAAAAGAAGGCCTACACAATTAAATAGAGATATTTAAATAAAATTTCATATATTTAAGAAATTTCAAACAAAATTTCATAGAGACAAAAAATATAATTTGTTAAAAGTCAAGGGTCTAAATACAATTAAGGAAAGTTGAGAGACTTAGTTGCAAACCACTCAACAATGGACAATTGAAGCCAAATGATTGGTCAAGATGGTAGCAAATTTGGTTAGTGGCCACCTAATCTCATTCCACCAAGGAGAAATCTCATTGGTTGAACAATACTTGCAAGAATTCTCATTGGTTGGTCAAAAACCCCTCTCTTTGTTCTTGGAATCCATCATAAATGAAATTGACACAAAGGAGGTGCATGAAGGAAGCTTGTAAGTAATCTTGCATGGGAGAAAGACTTAGCACAAGTGTAGGTAAAGATCTTGCATGGAAATGGATCAATAGTCAAAATTTTTACTAGGTTTGCATAAATGAGTTGTTTGAAACATTTGACCTCATTTTCTTCTCAACATTCACCCTCTTGCCTGTGAGTTCTAGTGTAGTAAGTAAGAATTTATTGTATTCATCCAAGCACTTGAGGTTTTGAAGAGGTAAGGAAGATCTTTGGTTGATAAGATTTTAATTCTTTAGATAGTATTAGCATGATGTAGAGGTTTTTATATATATATATATATTTATATTAATGTTTATGTGTTTGCAAGATGTGGTAATCAAGTGCTAAAGGATAGTGTTGATGATGAATAATTGGATGTCAAGATCTTATTAAAGAGATAATATATTCTTCTTTGAGTATACATTGGATTAAATTGGTTCCAAGAAGTAGGTTTGTTCAAGTAAGTTAGCATAGTTAGCAAGCTGTAGAAATTCCACGATATTTTATTCTGTGATGATCAAAATTTATATTGGTTTGTTTTTTGAAAAACTAGACTCCTTAAACTTTAAAATAAGGTATGGCACGAAAATGTCCATTAAAAATGTGATTTATAGTAACTTTGGAAAGGGACAGCAAAATGACAAGTTCTGTTTTTCATCCTCTGTGCACGGCTAGTATATTATATAATTTTTTAAAATATCTTCTGTACAAACTTTTGAGAAACTTAAAACATCAAAGTTCTAGCGCTCAGTCTTATCTTTAAAATGAGCTAAATTACACTTGAATCGGAGTACTATGCTGGAAGTTATGGTGTTTTTACAGAAACTGTGCAGAGCATAATTTAGAACTAGAATTGAGGATGAAATGAAATTTTATAAACTTCTGCACTTAGAATTAAAGGAAATACTGAACATGAAAGTTGTAGGGCTCTCTCCTATTTTTCAGTAGAACTTAGAATCATGTAAATTGGAGATGTATATACTGAGATATGAATTTTCTATCAAAACTGTACAAATTTAGTTATATAAGTACGAACTGTATTAAAAATAGATTTTTATAAATTCGTGCAGTAGGAATTTGAGATAAGTTAAACATGAACAATGTAGATATATGTCTTAACTTTAATTAGCAAGTTGAATCATCTGAATCCAATTTATATAAAGAAAGTTATGATATTTTTTCTAAAACTGCGCAAAAGTAAAACTTGAAAATCCGAAATTTTATTAAAAAAATAGGGGGATTGACATATATATATATATATATGTTATTGTTTTAGGAATAGAAGACTATACTATACTCGAGGGGCAACTCAGTTGAGGATCGAGGTTTTAGGGGAGTCGAGTATCCTTCCCATACAAGTGAGTGGGTTATACTGTTGCCATGTAATTATGAGCAAAACTATTTTTTATCGTTTTTAAACCATGATTTGTGAAATGATTGTAAAATGGATTTTGTAATATATTTTGGGATAAATGGAGTATCCCGAAATTTCAAAATATGCATCAATAAATTTTGATGAGAAATATATGTATCATGTTTTAAATCATGAAATGTACTTTGATGATATATACAATAGTATAATATATTGGATTTTCATGATTTTCTTCAAAATGTATAACACAGTTGGTTTATTGATGATTTTGATACGAGACTAGATACTCGGGTATTAGTACCTGAATCCTCTTGATCGTAGATCAGAGATATGATATGATAGGCGTCGTCTCGTGCAGACTCGCCTCGTATGCTATAGCAGACCCGTCTCGTTATATAGATTGTCGCATGTTTGCGATATCTCGAGACGTAAACACTCCATATGGTTAGGTGACGTATATACGATACTATATTTCGGACTAGCCAAGTTGAATCGAAATGGGAGAACTAAATGACGTTTCAGTCTAGCGCTTGGGGAAGCTCGACGCCAACACCAAGGTTTTGGGGTTGTGTTTCGTTTACATACAAAACCCCTTAGTGGTTCGTCATTGGTTGAGGTAAACCTTTACCAAAAACATGATTTGGGATGCATACATTTAGATTGGATGGAAAACTGAGTTAAAATTACTATAATTTGATAATATGTCTTACATGGATATACATATATATATATATATATGACTTTGGCACACCATCCCCACCTCACTTATTAATTACTTGTCACGAATTTCTCACTCACTGAATATTTGATTATACTGTCCTCTCAATTTTTTTAAATCTATACAGAGCTAGTCATTAGAGAAACACATTGATTTATTTTGACGTACGTAGTATCAAAAACCACTTACGGTAATTATCTTCCGATATATTTTGAGGATATTAGTTTATTATGTCGGGTTGACTGTATGAAACCAAGGAATTTTCATTTGTACAATATATATATATATCTGAGGACTTTATATTTTAAATACTAATAAAATATTTATAATTGAAATTTTGATTAATCTTGCGTTACCTTAAGCATACGTAGCGGGGTTGGGCCGGTGTTCAAAGTAACGGGCGATAGTTCACAGCCTCTGGATCATGGATCGGGACGTGACAATTTTCTTGGTATCAGAGCCAAGTTGGTTGAGCGCTAAGTTTTATGAAAAATTTCAAAATTTTCTAAGTATTGTTTTCAAGTCCTCAATATTTTGAAGTAAATTTGAAAGTTTCCTTACAGTCATAAAATCCCTAAAGATGATCTTAGGCAAATGAGTTCTTTCCATTTAGGGGGTTAGATACTCCGTATCTAGCCAAATTTCTTTATCTATATATGATAGAGGTTCTTTCGTTCAGAACCATGCCTGCCAGACGCAACACGAGGTGGACTTGCGGAGTTATACCTACTGCTCCAAAGGTCGTATTGTCTTCACACGCTCCCCCTCCAGTACCACCTCAGCCGGTTCCGATGGCCGAAATTCTGACAGCCGAAATTCTGACACCTCCGTTAGATGCCTTGAGACAGTGGCACGAGTGGTGGAGCACTAATAAGGTATGACAGTTCCTACTCTAGCTACAGCGAAACCTACCCCAACTGCCCCTATTTCTTCAGTGCCTGCCCCAAGCAACAATACGATTCCGGTACTCTGCCACATCCACGAGTTGACCCAGTTGGTCAGGAGGCTCGGTTGTTGGATTATACCGATTTCAGCGGATCCAGTGATGCTATGGCAGCAAAGCATTGGGTCAACCGTACCCACCAGATACTGATCGATCTGGATCTAGTAGACGAGTTGAAACTGAGGGTGATAGTATGATTACTTGATGATGATGCTCTCACCTGGTGGGAAACCGTGGTTGATGACTCTATAGAGCCCCCAGGTTGGGGAGACTTTGTGTTAGAGTTTGACGAGAGATACTTTACAGAGTACAACAGGATCAGAAGAGGGCAGAGTTTCTTTATCTCTGTCAGGGGGCAAGATCGGTATCTGAGTTCGAGACAGAGTTGAGGAGATTAGTCGCTTTTGTTCCCGACCTAGCCACACAAAGACAGTTACGATTCAAGTTTGAGGACGGACTCAACTTGAACATCAAAAAATACATGTCAGTGACGAAGAACCACTCCTTTAAGGAGGTCTTAGAGTTGGTCTACCGCACTGTGGAGATAATACATGCTAAGAGTAGGCAGTGGGAGAGCCGATACCAAAAAAGGAAGATGACTGGATTTCAGTCTGGTCAGAGTTTGAAGAAAGGCTAGAGTTAGGGCCCTCAGAGAGACCCCACAGCTACGGGGCTAGCTGGCTTTCCCCAAGGGCCACGCCCTCAGAATTCTAGAGCCTCTGCCCCTAGTGCCTGATCAGTGAGTCAGTTTCTTGGGCCGAGGAAGCCCCTATACTGTAATTGTAGCAAGACTCATTCAGGATTCTGTAGAGAACTTGCGAGATGCTACTAGTGTAGGAAACCGGGACATATTCGTAGCACTTGCCCAGATTTGGGATTTGGGGGGCAGCCAAGTCCGAGCCGCCCGAGTGGACCACGCGAGAGTCAGCTGAGAACACCTGCCCCATCAGTTCCTGCCGCTCCATGGACTGTAGTCGGAAGCAACACCGTACCCATTCCTTAGCAACGCAATAGAGGACTCAGACTCGTGTCTTTGCAATGACGCACGAGGAAGCCCAACCCAATCCCGAAGTGATTACCGATAACCTTACAATAGACACTGCTGTATAGATTCCATCTCCTAATAGTTATTTTGAAGTATGACATATTATGATGACTCATGTAACTCAAGAGCGCTAAGATACTAAAAGTCTCAATCCTTTTGATATATATATATATATATGATCTCATGTTGAGTTCCCAAGTAAATGAAGGTTGATGATTCTATTTTATTTAATTTCGCCATTAGTACCATGAAAATCTCTAGAGTGGATGCCCGAGTTTTGATAGACACCGGGTTAAATTATTCATATGTGAGCACTCATTTTGCTCAGCACCTTGATAGACAACTCTCTCCATTGATCGAGGAGATATTGGTTATCATACCATTGGGCGAGTAGTTGGTTTGGAATTCTATTTACCGGGGCTGTGAGATATGGATTGGGGAGGTGATGTTAGAGGCAGATCTTATACCTCTTGACATATCTAATTTTGATGCCATCTTAGGAATGGACTGGCTGAGATTCCTCCGAACCACTGTTGACTATTTCACTAAGGAAGTAGAGTTCCAAAGGTCGGGATAGTCATTACTTATATTTATGAGAGAGAGACAGGTACTACCCAGATATGTTATTTCAGCACTGGAGGCTAGGCAATTGGTACACCGAGGATGTACAACCTACCTTGCCCATGTAATAGACACCACGGAAGAAGGTCCAAGACTTGATAAAGTCCCAGTGGTGCAAGAGTTTACAGATGTGTTCTCTGAGGAGCTACTGGGACTACCTCCAGTTCGAGAGTTTGATTTTAAGATAAATATAACTCCCGGGACAGCACCGATTTCTATTCTGCCATACAAAATGGCACCAGCTGAGTTGAGGAAGCTAAAGGTCCAGCTGCAAGAATTATTGGACAATGGGTTTATTTGACCAAGCATTTCATCTTGGGGTGCTCTGGTACTATTTGTAAAGAAGAAAGACGGCTCTTTCAGACTCTGCATAGATTACCGTCAATTGAACAAAGTGACCATCAAAAATCGGTACCCACCACCACGTATAGATGATCTGTTTGATCAACTTCAGGGCACCCGAATCTTCTCGTAGATTGACTTAAGATCCGGGTATCATCAGTTATGAATTAGGGGCGAGGATGTACCCAAGACTGCTTTTCGTACGAGATATGGTCATTTCGAGTTTCTGGTCATGCCGTTTATGCTAACGAATACCCCAGCTGCGTTTATGGACTTGATGAACCGGGTATTCCATAACTATCTTAACCGATTTGTCATAGTATTCATTGATGACATACTTGTATACTCACAGAGTGATGAGGAGTACTCCCATCATCTTTGAGTCATATTTCAAACGCTCCGTGAGAAGAAGTTATGTGGCAAGTACTCTAAGTGTGAGTTCTGGCTCAGACAGATTGG
Source organism: Dillenia suffruticosa (assembly GCA_033439265.1). NCBI lineage: Eukaryota > Viridiplantae > Streptophyta > Magnoliopsida > Dilleniales > Dilleniaceae > Dillenia > Dillenia suffruticosa. Next base: position 15,651,190 of record JAVTVX010000015.1, on the reverse strand, counting down.
GTTCCTGGGGCATATTGTTTTTATAGAGGGTATTTTCATTGAACTATAGAAGGTTGCAACCATCATAAACTGGGAGCAGCCACAAATGGTTACTGAGGTCAAGAGTTTCCTTGAACTGGCAGGATACTATCGGAGATTTATAGAGGGATTCTCCAGATTTGCATCTCCACTGACTAACTTAACTCGTAAGAACATCAAGTTTATTTGGGATGACCGTTATGAGGCAAGTTTTAGAAAGCTCAAATAACGGTTGACATCGTCACCGATTCTAGCCCTTCCCACCAATGGCCGAGAGTATATAGTGTTCAATGATGCCAGCCAGCAGGGTTTGGGTTATGTACTGATGCAGGATGATTGGGTCATTGCATACACCTCTAGACAGTTGAAGAAGCATGAGCTGAACTATCTGACCCACAATCTCGAGTTGGCAGCCATAGTCTTTACATTGAAGATATGGCGACTTTATCTCTATGGGGTGACATGCCGAGTGTACACGGATCATAAGAGCCTGAAGTACTTATTCAAGCAGAAGGAGCTCAATTTGAGACAAAGGAGATGGTTGGAGCTTCTCAAGGATTATGACCTTGTCATAGACTATTATCCTAGCAAGGCCAAAGTAGTTACAGATGCTCTGAGCCGCAAGCATCATCGTCCTCATTGTTCGACAGTGCCTACCTCTTTTGTCTCATGGGACTACGCTCATTGGGAGTCAAGTCTGACCAATGACGAGCAGGTACACTTCTAGCTAGATTTGAGGTGAGGCCAACTCTGGTTGATCACATTTGAGAGCTCCAGGGTTCAAATGAGGAACTCCAGGGTATTATTGAGAAAATTCACAAGGGAGATGGCAGGGATTTTGTAGTTTGGAATGACGGACTCTTGGTATTCAGGGAGCGGGTCTGCGTTGCCGCTGACGGTGATTTTCGGAAGGTTATACTTGAGGAGGCCCACTCTTCTGCCTATGCGATGCATCCAGGTAGTACCAAGATATATCGGACAATCAAAGGAAGTTATTGGTGGAGCGGGATGAAATGGGAGGTCGCTGAGTATGTAGCCAAATGTTTGGTCTACCAACAAGTGAAGGTCGAGCATCAACAGCTAGCCGGAACACTATAGCCCCTTCCCATTCCTCAGTGGAAGTGGGAACATATCATGATGGATTTTGTTATGGGACTTCTACGGACTCCAGCAGACATGATTCTATTTGGGTAATTATTGACAAACTCACCAAGTCCACATATTTTCTACCGATTCATAGTAGCTATCCGCTGGAGGGTTTGGCTCGCCTATACATCAGCAAAATAGTCAAACTTCATGGGGTTCCTGTGTCAATTGTATCAGACAGAGATCCCCATTTTACCTCAAGATTTTGGTCAATGCAACAGGAGGCCATGGGTACCAAACTACACTTTAGCATTGCTTTCTACCCTAGACAGATGGTTGGTCAGAGAGGACCATCCAGATGTTAGAGGACATGCTGAGGGCATGTATGATGATTTCAGAGGTAGTTGGGAGCAGCAGCTCCCATTGGTGAAGTTCGCGTACAACAAAAGTTACGAGGCCAGTATTGGAATGCCACTATACGAAACCTTGTATAAGAGAAAGTGTAGGACACCATTATGCTGAGACGAGGTCAGAGAAAGACGACTCAATAGTATTGAGTTGATTGAGGAGACTTGAGAGAAGGTGAAGGTCATTCATGCTCGGATGAAGGCTGCCCAAAATAGACAGAAGAGTTATGTTGATAGGCGATGGAAACCTCTTGCGTTTGAGGAGGGAGACATGGTCTTTTTACTGGTATCTCCCTGAAATGAAGTGATACGATTTAGACAATGGGGGAAACTCAATCCCAGATATATTGGACCATTTTGAATCCTGAAAAGGATCGGAAGGGTAGCTTACAGATTAGATCTGCTAGCTGAACTTGCATGTATTCACGACATATTCCATGTCTTCGTACTGAAGAAATATTTACTAGATCCCTCTCATGTGCTAGAACCTCTACCAGTAAAGTTAAGAGACGACCTGAGCTTTACTGTTTAGCCCGTAGCTATACTTGATAGGCAGACCAGAAAGCTGAGAAGCAAAGAGGTACCCCTGGTCCGAGTTTTGTAGAGGAGTGATCAAGTCAAGGAGAAAACTTGGGAACCGGAGGATACTATGAGGAGACAGTACCCCAAACTTTTCGATGTATAGTTTCAAGAACGAAACGTTTTATTAGGAGGTTAGAAATTGTAATACTGTTTTCAGTGACTATGTATCATGTACCACTTCTCATGATTATATATATATATATATTGAACATCCGTTTGAGGCATCTACAATGAAATTTTAATTTTCTATTATTTATTTTGAGGTTTCCCTCAAAATTGCTAAAATCGAAAATTTCATCAGTAAGCCGAAAATCCTCTCGGAAAGCGCTGGCAAGATCTAAAGAAGTCAAAATGGCTAAGAGAAGGCCTACACATTTAAATAGAGATATTTAAATGAAATTTCACATATTTAAGAAATTTCAAACAAAATTTCATAAGAACCAAAAATGCAATTTGTTAAAAGTCAAGGGTCAAAATGCAATTAAGGAAAATTGAGAGATTTGGTTGCAAACCACTCAAAGTGGACAATTGGAGCCAAATGATTGGTCAAGAGGGTAGCAAATTTGGTTAGTGGTCACCTAAGCTCATTCCACCAAGGAAAATCTCATTGATTGAATAATACTTGCATGAATTCTTATTGGTTGGTCAAAAACCCCTCTCTTTGTGTTTGGAATCCATCATGAACGAAATTGACACAAAGGAGGTGCATGAAGGTAGCTTGTAAGCAATCTTGCAAAATAGAAAGACTTAGGACAAGTGTAAAGTAAAGATCTTACATGGAAATGGATCAATGGTCAAAATTTTTGCTAGATTTGCATAAATGAGTTGTTTAAAGCATTGGACCTCATTTTCTTCTCAACATTCACCCTTTTGGTTGTGATTTCTAGTGTAGGAAGTGAGAATTTCTTATATTCATCCAAGCACTTGAGGTTTTGAAGAGGTAAGGAAAATCTTTGGATGATAGGATTTTAATTGTTTAGATAATATTAGTATGATGTAGAGAATTTTTTTATATATATTTATATTAAGGTATATGTGTTTGCAAGATGTGGCAATCAAGTGCCAAAAGATGGTGTTGATGATAAATAATTGGATATCAAGATCTTATTAAAGAGGTAATACATTCTTCTTTGAGTATACATTGGATCAAATTGGTTCCATGAAGTAGGTTTGTTCAAGTAAGTTAGTATGGTTAACAAGTTGTAGTAATTCCATGATATCTCATTCTGTAATGATTGAAATTTAGATTGGTTTGTTTTTGGTAAACTAGACTCCTTAATCTTTAAAATAAGGTATGGCACGAAAATTTCCATTAAGAATGTGATTTATAGTGATTTTGGAAAGGGATAGCAAAATGACAAGTTCTGTTTTTCATCATCTGTACACAGCCAGTATGATATATACTTTTCTAAAATATTTTCTGTACAAAATTTAGAGAAACTTAAAATATCAAAGTTCTAGCTCGCAATCTTATCTTTAAAATGAACTAAAATTTACTTGAATCGGAGTAGTATGCTGGAAGTTATGGTATTTTTACTAAAACTGTGCAAAACATAATTTAGAACTGAAACTGAGGACAAAATGAAATTTTATAAAATTCTGCACTTAGAATTAAAGGAAATACTGAACATGAAAGTTGTAAAGCTATCTCTTTATCTTTCAATAGAACTTGGAATCATATAAATCGGAGATATATATACTGAGATATGAATTTTCTATCAAAACTGCGCAAATTTAGTTATAAGTACAAACTGTATTGAAGATAGATTTTTATAAATTCATGCAGTAGGAATTTGGTGATGAGTTAAACATGAAAACTGTAGATATATTCTTAGCTTTAATTAACAATTTGAATTATTCAAATTCGATTTATATAGAGAAAATTATGATATTTTTCCTAAAACTGCGCAAGAGTAAAATTTGGAAATTTGAAATTTTATTAAAAGAAATAGGGAGATTGACATATATATATATATATATATATATATATTATTGTCTTAGAAGTAGACGACTACACTACACTCAAGGGGTGATTCAGTTGAGGATTAAGGTTTTAGGGAAGTGGAGTATCCTTCCCGTACAAGTGAGTGGGTTTTATTATTACCATGTAATTAATGAGCAAAATCATGTTTTATCGTTTTTAAAGTATGATTAGTAAAATGATTTTGGTAACATATTTTGTGATAAATGGAGTGTCCCAAAATTTCAAAATATGCATCTATGAATTTTGATGAGAAATATGTGTTATGTTTTAAATCATGAAATATACTTTGATGATATATGCAATAGTATACTATATTGGATTTTTATGATTTTCTTCGACATGTATGGCACGGTTGGTTTATTGATAATTTTTATATGAGAGTAGGTACTCGGACATTAATACCTGAATCCCCTTGATCGTAGATCGGGGATATGATATGATAGGAGTCATTCCGCACAGACTCGCCTCGTATGCTATAGTAGACCCATCTCGTTATATAGATTGTCGCACGTTTGCGATATCTTGAGACGCAGACACTCCATATGGTTTGGTGGTGTGTATATGATTCTATATTTCGGACTAGCCAAGTTGAATCGAAAGGGGAGTACTGAATGACGTTTCAGTCTAGCGCTTGGGGAGGCTCGACACTAACACTAAGGTTTTGGGGTTGTTTTTCGTTTACATGCAAAAACCCCTTGGTGGCTCGTTATTGGTTGAGATAGACATTTACCAAGAACATGATTTGGCATGACCCTACGATTTATGACATGAGATTTTGGGATGCATATGTTTAGATTGGATGGAAAATTATGTTAAAATTACTATAATTTGATAATATGTCTTGCATGAATATATATATATAAATATATATATATATGACTTTGACACTCCATCCCCACCTCACTTATTAATTACTTGTTACGAATTTCTCACTCACTAAGTATTTGTTATACTCCCCTCTTAATTTTTTTAAATCTATACAGAACTAGTCATTGGAAAAACACGTTGACTTATTTCGACGTACGTAGTATCAGAGACCGTTTACAGTAATTATCTTTCGCTGTATTTTGAAGATATTAGTTGATCATATCAGGTTGACTATATGAAACCAAGAAACTTTCATTTGTATAATATATATATATATATTTGAGAACTTTGTATTTTAAATACTAATAAAATATTTGTAACTGAAATTTTGATTAGCCTTGCATTACCTTGAGGATACATGGCGGGGTTGGGCCAATGTCCGAGATAATGGGCGACTGTTCATGGCCTCTGGATTACGGATCCGGACGTGACAATTGCGATCAGGCAACTATCTATAGGTTAGGGCTTGGTTGGTAAATATTGAATAGGTATAGGTCGTGTCCACCTGACTAGGAAATAAATCTCGTATTGACGATATGTTTCAGCCAATATGCCCTATGGGTCAAGGGCCTGGAGGATTTTAGGCTTTGTAGCAATGACAGGCCTTTCAGATCAAATGGTTGATCAATCGAGCGACTGCCGACTGAATGGGCAATAGGAAGAAGGGGAGTAGCTCTGGGCTAATTATTAGTTCAATGCAATTTGGGTCGTTCTGGCTATGTATCATCATATGTGTTGATTGGTAAGATTGATTTCTAAAGATGAATTCTTTTTCATTCTACTCAATACGTGTTGAGGTCTAAACCTAACTTTCCGTGTTGCACTTAGTTATCTCTGTATTGTGATAATAAGCAAAGGGACTAATAGACTACGCTGAGGCAAGCAAGTCATTTTTTATAATCTCAAATCAATGAATATATCTCTTCTTAATCAAAAATTAGGAGGAGTTTCAAGTACTCTAGTGAAACACTTTGTCTATTACTGTTGTAGAAAGGAAGGTGGATTGAAGCAAAATGTAGCTCCGATAGGCAGCAATTCTCTTCACACGGAACCATTTGTGAGACTTCTGCATTAACACCTTCGTCCCAAACATCTGTCATCAGTCCTTGCCATTAAACCATTATTTACACATGCATTTTCATCTTGGACTCTTGAATCTTTTGCTTCTCTGGTTGGTCACTCACACGGCCTATCATTGCTAGACTCAACAATATAGCGATTCGAAAAAAAAAAAAAGGAAAAAAAGAAACCCTACTTGTGGCGTTTGTTGACAAAGTTGAGAGAAATAGATTGAAGTTGAATAGAAGAGTACACCATTACTTTAGCCAATATTGTTGTTAATTATATTTTTGTTTTTGTCGTATTTAAAAGAAATGAGCCAGAGCCAATATTTTTTAAAATGTTATGCTCTGACAAGATAAAATATTTATACAATAATCCGAACAAACAAAGAAAAAAGGTACCAATAAAGAAGGGCGCTCGTTCTACCATAGACGCAATTAATCCTCTTTTTCCAATTAAAAAAAATTAAGACTATTGAAATTTGAAGCAGTATTTCACATGATCAAGTGATAACAATTTGTAATTTTTTCATAAATATGTTTTTATGTTGAAAGCACCAACTCGATGGCATTAAAATTTTAATACTGCAATTGTTTGATAATTCATTTGATTTAAGATCTTGGGCATCCATGTGTGCTATGAGCAAGAGATCATGGATTCAAACAAATGATGAAATCAAATAACCTAAAAGAAAAAAAAAACCTCAAATTTCCAACAATTACACTTACTCATTCGTTTGCAAGTTCATTTCAAACACAACTTCGAAAAGATTGAATCAAAAAAATCAAAGACAAAAACCACAAAATAGGAAAAAGCACAAACATAATTTGATAATCAAAAGGGAGAGCCAAGGAAAACGAAATGCACTTTGAAGCGTTCTTTCTCAAGACGTATTATCGGCTTTGAGAAGAGCACAACCCAAGCAAATAACATCATTTGTCAATTTTTAGATAATTTTAATCATTATAAACAAATTAATATTTTTAAAAAAAAAAAAAAAGATTGATGGTATATGATCCAATGGTTCATTATACAAGATCGGAACTACCCAAGTCCATCAGGCCACACAACCCATAAATGACCAAATATGCTTTTGATCTCTCGATTGAGCACTTTCTCGGTTGGGCACTCTAACTTACCTCAACCCTTTGATCTTACCCTCTCGAGATGCCAGCTACTCCTTGACCTCCTAGTCATGCCACACCTTGGTGGATATGTTCCAATAATACAAAGTAATTCATTACATTATGTGATAAAACAACATGGGATTACCCATTAAAGAAATAAATCTCTAACGATTTTAAACGTTCATTAATCAAATGCGAACCTCTCTGATCCCCGAAAAGTTTCTCTCAATAAGGAAACAAATCTAGGTAGTTACTTCTAATAAGACAAGAAATCCCCTTAACAACTTGGGCTTTTCTTAATCTATAGGATACTAATTCTCTCAAAGATCTTTGACTACTATCCGTATAATCTTGAAAGATTTTTAGTAATCTCTCTCTACAAGAGAACTAGGGTTTCTATACTTATAAACTTATATGGGACTTACCATGCACATATGCTACATATATTTAGTACAAGCAACCAGTTAGGTACGTTCATGTCTACACTTATTACACAGAGCTATCATATAGCTCTTCTCGATAGATTACTATTTCTTTCAAAATCGCTCTTTTTGACTTGAACATTGGAAGCCCCCCACACCAAGGCACCCTCTAGTGGTATTCATAGGTCTCATCACTTACAAAGACCTTGAAGACTCATTGTCACACCAGCTCCACACTCGGGTCAATGGAGCAAGTATCTGTAGAGTAAACCCACCTCCAATATATTGGTGTCGTCTGTGAAAACAAACTGATCTCTTAACTAGTATATTTTATGCCCTGACTTGCTATCATTCCAATCGCTATGCCGGTAAGAAGAAAGAACAAAAATGCCTTGAAGGCTATGTCTACAGTAGTAGGATAGGCATCCCCAACCCCATAAACATTCGCCCATAGCACCTCTCGAATATCAACCGGCTACTTTGCCTGGTCATCACCAACATCCATCAGAAGTGCTCCCCTGAGAGAGTTCATCGCTCAGAGATGGAAAGACTCAAATCAAAGAAACAAGGGATGAGTAAGCAATTAGAAGAGCTTAGCCATGCTTACCGACAAGAAAGATAGTCCTCTCCTTAGAGGTCAAAGCAATCACGCATGTATAGACTCCAGCCTCGAAGGCACCGAGAACCCTTGATCACATCTCAACATGACCCAAATGACCTAAGGAGATGTATGATGGTACTTCAAACCCTTAGAATCACGCAGCCCATTTTGTGATGGTTATGACCTTGAGGGATATGTCAAACATCATCTTGTACTAATACTTCCCTATGACCTTAAAGGACACTGCCTTGACAGGGTTCAATTCATTCCCTCCATCAGTATCAAGAATTTTTCTCAACTCCGGTAACAGTTCGAAACACATTTTGTGAACAGTTGGGGAATCACAAAGAAATTTACCTCACTCCTTTCTCTATGACAAAAGGACATCGACCCCGAAAAGATTTCTTAAACAAGTTCAAGAACAAGATGATGAGGGTTTTCGATTTAAACCACTCCATTATGCTAGCAGCAGCATTGCTCATAGGCCTATAGCCCTTGGAGATGAAGACTTCTAACAAAGAATCATTCATCCACCATTCAAGAATTCTATGCTTGAGCAAAAAATACATTCCAACCAAAGAAGCTTAGACATTTGACAAATATTGAAATAGAGCAGGGAAAAATGAACGTAGTCACTTACCTTGGCAACCATCACCCAAAAGGAGCCGATTAAGACCTCTTTCACACTGTTAGTTCACTAATTACACTCTCATAAATGACATACCCAATCAGATCCTAATACAAATCATGAACAAACCTTATGTCAGATGCCCCCACGTCTTCCGGGAGACGATTCAAAGAAGGACAAGACTTGATATTATAACTTACATGTAGACTCAATATTGTAAATTTGAAAGAAGGACAAGTGTAGGAAACTAAAGGACAAGTTTAAGGTCTTGGTGTGGGACATCAAACTCTAGAGGTTCATTAGCATAGATTGAGATAACAACGCCCCTTGAAGTCCTTGTGCGACACCACGAGCAAACAAGCCAAACAAACCACTACTCCCGAGAGCCGCCACAACCAAGCTACGACGTAATCTTTCAAATACAGGGTAGGCACCCCTCTTTAGCATCTTCCTCTTCTAGCGATCCTTGTCCCATCATGAGGTTAATGGCCCAAACGAATACCCAACAAGGCCATACGGGGTGAATAGTCACGCCAATCTTTTTGAGGAGGCATCTGCCTCTAAAGAAGTTCTCACAGCGCATATTGAGAAAGGACAAGAGAAGAAAAGGCCCATGATAGATTTCGATGATGATGATCTAGTAGGGGTAGGTCCAAGTTGCCATGACTCGTTGGTCATTACGGCCAAAATAAGCCAATATACAGTAAGGAAGATCTTTGTTGACTAAGGAGTCAGCTGTAATCTCTTTTATTGTGATGTAATCCAACAGATGGGTTTCGATCACACATACCTTCAACCTTATATTGGACCCGTAAAGGGACATTTGAGTGAGTAACTATATCCTGAGGGCATATCTCTCTTCTAATAACCCTTGGGATGCCACCCAACCACGCAATTGTTACAACAACATTCAACGAAGTCAAGTTATAGTTGGCCTACTACACATCCTTGGTCATCCCAGTCTGAACGCTTTGGAAGCACTACAAAATACCAGGCATATGAGAATCAAATTCAAAACACCCCTTGGAATCAAGGTGCTCCCATGTGACCCAGAGTTACCTATGACTTCGGTTTAGTAATCTCTACCTATTATTCATTGTCATTTTGTTTGCAACTCTAGGTCGCTAGACAAATAAGTCAATTCAAGGTTCTTATATTATTCTTGTAATAAGTGAGTTCACTGATGCGGGATGTAACTCCTTACCGAGTATATAAGACACTCTCTCGGTACAATGGCTTTAAACTCTCTTTTAACATAACACTAATGAGCACAATCGGCGCAGTACCTTCAAACTCTTTCTTGGTGCAATGCGAATAAGCACTTTTGGTGTAATACCTTCAAACTCTCTTTTAGCACAATGCCAACAAACACTCTCAGTGAATGCCTACAAACTCTCTTGGTACAATGCCAACAAATACTCTTGATGCAACACCTTCAAAATGTCTCTTGGCGCAATGCCAACAAGCACTCTCTTAAAGCCATGCTAATGAGTACTCTCTTGACGCAATGCCATCAAACCTCTTTCAGTGCAATGCCAACAGACTTTCTTGGCTCAATACTATGCAATCCTCAATCGGGTAAACATGGCCCAACCTTTGAATTTAAAACCTCGTAAAGATTTGGCGATCTTATTCTCTTAACCATACACCTCGCAAGAATTTCACACTCTCTCACCCTGCCCAGATCAAGTAGGGGACTTTGCAAGGCAACACCGCTAAGATCATGTTATACAAACTAAGTCCGATCCTTACTCTATCAATTCAAATGCCTGGAGGGAGTTCTAATACTCTTAGCATACAATCAACTAAGCGACACCGGTGCAATCAAAATGAGTGTACATCAAGGAATCTAATTCATTTAGTCGGCCATGAGATGTACAACACAAAGACAAACAAAGACAGAATCAATAAGGAAGAATGTAGCAAAATTCACTATCTACAATGGAGGAGGAAGAGGAGAAAGAAGAGCCCTTTGACATAAAGACTCAAAACTTGTCCGAAGGATCACAACATCAACACCCTCGTCGACTACCTCCTGAGGGGCATCACTCGAATAAGTATCAATGAGGCTTGAGCTTGGCATTCCAGGGTCAGCACTATCAACACTCAGTCTTAGCCCTTACTAATCCAGCTTGATGGATGACCTCCTCGATGCACTATAGTTTTTCAGGCAGTCTACGTTGGGCATGCCTGTGACTGTCGATTGTCTTTGCAATGGTCTCCCCCATCTTGACAATCTTCTATTCTATAGAACAAGCAACTATTCTTGTGTTTGAGCCAGCTTTTCAGTAGCTTGCGACTTCGTCTCATGCACTTTTGACTCTATCTCCAATTTCTCGTTAGAACCGCCTCAAACTACTAGAGTGCCAATCCTAGATCAATTCTAAGGTGCTCAATCTCCTTATTCCTATTGTCTAGAGAAGCCTAGGCTGCTCTTTCCTCCTCTGTTTCTCTCTCCCTTTGTGCCACAACATCATGCAATCGGGAAACCTCTTTAAACGGCATCCCAAGTGCTTGATTAACTACTCCATCTTTAACTTCTAGAACTCGACTAAAGTAATAGCCTCAAAGCACATTGGTCAAATCAAACCATCAAAAAATAAATAAATCACATCTCAAAAAAAAAATAATACATACCCTAAGTCTAAAGGACATGAGGACATCATTACCTACTCAAACGACAGACCATTAATCTCTAGCTTAACGCGATTGTAATCCCTCCGCTCTACCACCCTCTTTGTCTCAAAGATCCTTCCTACTATCGTAAGACCTAATGAAAATAGAAAGATGAGGAAAGGTCATCTTCGGTACTTTTCTCTTACCCTTTTGAGCATACAAGGTCTCAAGAAAAGCACAAAAGGGTTTACCTTTGACCTCCTAATCCACGCACTTAGGGGGTGCTTCTTCGGCCCAATCGAGAGTATCCTTCTCAATATCCTCTCCCAAAATGTCAAAACTATCATCGATCTCTCCTTTCCTAGTCTCCTTAAGAGCTAACACCAGAGACGGTGGAAAGGTTACCTCCAGTTCAAAGCCTCTAACTCCTTGAAAGGGAGCCCCCACCATATTTGGTGAACCTTGTCCCCCGGGTTCACTAGCCCCTTAGCTCGGGTTCAGAAGCAAAAGAACCTTTCTCTTCTGCCTCCCTAACGACAAAATTGGGAGGGTGTCACTCAATGGAATGCTCTTACTAGCATGCTTCTTGCCTCCTCTGCGTCCCTTTTGGCCTTTGGCCTCATGTGTTGGTCGGTGGTCTCCTTGACGAGATCCTCCGCCTCGACATAGGGGAGAACATCAACAAGTCTTATGCCCCTCTTCTTAACCAAAAGAGACCTTTCTATCTTCATCCTCTCACCCAATAACAGACTGGCTAAAGATAACATTTGCTCATCCAAATGAGATTTTTCGCGAATGCACTTATTCTTCGCAGAGCAAAAACCAGTGACTAAATTCAAAAATCTATAGTAGCAAGAAAGTGTGGGGGACTTTATCCCTAGGAAGGGCTCCTCCCTAATATCGGGCAACATAGGCATCTACTCCCTTTTTAAACACTCAATAAAGAAAAACTTTCGCATCTAATTTTTGTCAATTGTCTCCTTATAGAAAAATTTTCACCCTGACTCTGGCCTAGTTTGTAGGCAAAACCAATTGTCCATACAAGTCCCTACATGGCACCTTTTCAAAATAAAAATATAGGATAGATTCTCAAAATCAAACTTCAGTCAGCAGAAGCTCAATAGACTTGCTACTTCCATAACCAATCACCAAGCACTCGGAATTAACATAGCTGGAATATATTCTAATACGTCAAAACCCAAGCAAAAGGGCCCGTGTATGGTAGACAAAGACCATACTTCATATACCGCTTGTATATTGGCACACATCCTACCTGTGGTCTATTCATCGTATCCTCCTCCATCGACGATGTGAAAACATAATCATCCCCCAAACCCATAACATTGACTAACTCGCCCAAATCATCTCAGGATATCATATACTTGATATCGTCAATATCAAGATGAACATGAGAATTAAAACCCTTTACCATTATGGTTTTTCAAACAAATCTCTCTCTACAATCTCACAACCCTAATTTTCCAATTGATAAAAGCAAAACAGCAAGAGTGGAGTCACAGTGGTTAAAACCAATCCTAGACCACCTTAAAAAAGGCATGCCCTAGAAGACTTATGAATACCAAGGTGGCACATTCTGTATTTAATGCTCCACTTCCGTGCCAGTTTCACTTTTGTACCTATTCCACATACCCAAAACCGTTTCCCTTCCATGACTTTTCAAAATACCCAACTCTTATTGTCATAATCCTACTCCTAACACTACCCCATCGAACTAGCTTTAGGAGTAAGGGCAAATTATGGTATATAATCCAACGACCCATTATACAAGATCGGAACTACCTAAGCCCATCAGGCTACACGATCGATAAATGAGCAAACATGCTCTTAGTCTCTCAATCGAGAACTCTCTTAGTTGGGCACTCTAACTTATATCTCTCGACCCTCTTGAGAAGCCAGCTACTCCCTGACCTTTCAGTCATCCTACTTCTCAGCGGATGCATTCCATTAATACAAAGTAATTTATTATATTATGCGATAAGCACAATATGGGATTACCCATTAAAGATGTAATTTCTAATGATTTTAAACCTTCTAATTGGATGCAACCCTCGGGAAAGTCTCTCTCAAAAAGGATACAGATCTCACTAGTCACTCCTGATAAGGTAAGGAATCCCCTTGACAACTTGGGCTTTTCTTAATCGACAGGATACTAAATCTGTCAAAAATCTTTAACTATAGTCCCTACATTCTCAAAAGATTTTCAGTAATCTCTCTTTACAAGGAAACTTGAGTTTCTATACCCCTAATCTCATGTGGGACTTATATGCACATATGCTATATATATTCATTATAGGCAACTAACCAGGTGGGTTCATAAACTCTACACTTATTGCACAGAGATAACATAGGGCTATCCTACATCTCTTCTTAGTCTATTTCTATTTCTCTCAAAATCATTCTTTCTGAATTGACTGTCGGAGTCTCCCCCTCCAAAACACCCTCAGGCGGTATTTCCAGGTCTCATTACTCAAAAAGACCTCAAAGATTCATTGTCACACCAATTCCATACTCGGGTCAGCAAAACATGTATTTGTGGAGTAAACCCACCTCCATTAAAGATTTTTCATGTTCAATTATTTTAAAAAATATACTAGATGAGAAAGCATATCTAAATTATTGGAAATTAATGTGATAGTTGTTCCTATGATTCTTGATCTTCCCAAAGGGTATATAGTTTTTTTTTTATTTGAGAGAGAGTGACGGCCTTATTTTCTCTATGATTAGATATCAGAAGACCTAAAATCCTATATACCATTTGAGGATTCTTGCCATATATATAAATATAAATATATATATATATATATATATATATATTAATTTCTTATTTTTAAGTTTTCCATTATAAATTAGAAATATGAATCTAGAATTTCTACACATAACTGCTCACACTTAATGAGAATATTAAACTTTATTAGATTACTTTAATTTGGGCCAAATTTTATAATAGTGTAATATACAATTATATATACATATAATATTTTCAAAAAAAACATAATAGTCTCCCACTTAGATTATATATGTGTATATATAAAATATTTTATAATTGTATATCATAATATAATCTTATGAACTTAAAACAACTATCATTTCCAAAATCAACTCTAATCAATTCAATCTATCAATCATATCAATATATAATCAAGGTGATCTTTGTTACAGTCATCATGACTAGATCTATCTATGCTCATGTATATCAATATAAGCAACGACATGAATCAAGTATGGATATGTGGCATGGAAATTTCGCACAACATGATCTCAACATGCCTATTTCTAACTATTTCAAATCATATTCCTTTGCAAGATCAGATCAAACAAGATCAGAGTATAAATATACAAAATTTTTATATTGTAGTAAATAGTTATAAAATATCCATAAAAATATATCTACAAGCAAAAGTGTAAGTGCCCTTGCTCCTTTTTCTCCTTTTTATTTTTATTTTTTATATGTAATTATTTTGTTGACTTAAAAAAGAATTTTCCAAAATTAAAATTTAAAAAAATAAAAATTTAAAATGAAAAGAGGTAAATTTTTATTCCTCAAATCATGGAGAAATAGAGTTGAGTTAAATAAATAAATTTAAAACTCTTTTAAATCATCCTAATCCCTCAACTTTCTCTTTGAATTAAGTTAAAGAGAGTTGTTGAAGTTCTTTTTTTCATGTTTCAATTGGAGTTAAATTGAGGGAGAAGAGAGAGAGAGAGATTAAGAGTTTAGTGCAAGAAATTTGAGAAATTGGGAGAAACTCTTGAGTGATTCTTGTTCTTAACATAGTTTGAGGAAGATTTAAACTTGAGAGAACAAAATTCAACTAGAAGAGTCATCGAAAATTGGAGGAAAGAGTCGTTGGAATCCGAAAATTCAATCTCTCATTATTTTTGGATAGTTTCAAGGTACCATTTTTGGATTTAGATTTCTCCCTCTATAGTTAATATTTTTCTAAGATTTTTAGACCATTGTAAAGCTGATATTTGGTAGATTAATAGACTTTTAGAAAGTTAGATCTGAAACTTTCAAAATCATTGAGAAAAATGCACTCGAAAAACCCCTGCCACAAACCGGAATAATCCAAATTTTTTATTCTGTTTTGAGCAACCAACTTTGACTGCCTATAACATTCTCATCCATTGTAAAATAATTCATCTTTAAAAAGTAGACTTAGAATCCCCTCAGATTTGGGTGAAAAATCATGTCAAATACCCTTGTCAACCATGTGAAAACTAGAAAACAGTCTTGGAGCACACCTTCAACTTGATTTTCCAATGACTTGGAGTTGTCGTCGGTGACACCAATTGACCCTAGGATTATGTCCACACTTTATATTTTCAACCCTAGGTGTTGGTTACCTCTTTCCGGCACCAAACTACTATGAAAAACAGTGGTCAAACAAACTAAGAAAACCATTCTAGAAACCTTGAATCTCACATTAGATAGGAATTTCCACCGTAGCATGTATATATACCAACCTTCTCAACCCCTTGTTACAGCCTTAGTAACACATGGATCAGTTGACTTTTTGACCTGGACCTAAGACCTGATGCTACGTGTAATCCACGCAGCGATCGAGCAACCACAGAGGGATATGTAGTGATCATTGACCACATGAGTGGTGATTTGACGTAAACCAGCCATTCAAAAGGTGACACGTGGTAGAGTATGCCACATGGCACTATGTTGAGCAAGCATGTGTAGTACATGTGGCTGAGACCGTACACTTAGAAGGTATTTTGATATGAATTGTCAAGCATGGATTTTTGATTACTGATTTTATATGAATTCTTATGCATATGAAAATAAATTTGTGTACACCTTGTAACCCTTACTGAGACCTTTCTGTCTTACGTCATTTTCTCATATTTCTTAGGTAAGGATTAATTCATTGTTTACATTCTCTTTCAATTGTTCATCCAGTCAATGTTGAGTTCAGGTAGGATGGAGTTCAAATCTCCTTGAAGCTTAAGATCTTTGCATACAAGTATTTGGTCTTTAGAATATCTTCTATCATATTTCGCTTATTTTAGAAAAATTTGTAATTTGAACTAATTTAATCAGTTGACATTTTGTTTTATTAATTTAGTTACATTGACTTAAAATTTAAGATAGTCTATTCATTTAATTTGGTCAAACTTTTGTTTTATAAACTATTCTTTTATTTCCATTGTTTGTTATGTTATTTTGTTTATATTCTAAGATATCCAATTTGGCTGGTAATGGTATTGGCTGGTTTAGTAACCCACCGATAACTTCACGTCGGTAGCACCCTGGGATAGGGGTGTTACAAGAATTGGTATCAAAGTTAGGTTTAGTCAAGCTTAGCGGGGTAGAGAGTCTTTCGTCATTTCACCTCCATTCTTTTCTTGTTTTTACACTCATTCTGATTCTTTCTTTATGCATGCATGTGTAGATGCCACCCCATTACATCAGTGCAAGCCGTAGGCCACCGACTCAACGGCCACATTAGTTGATTGGTATTTCATCCACTACTAGTAGACAAGCGAATTCTGAATTCCCTCTCATCCCTAAGATGTCTGTAATCATTCATTTGGATTCTTTTGTTTTTATTGACATGGTTTATAAGGATTGCATGGTTGAGATATGTGGGCTTTCTTTCATGGTAGATTTAATGCCCCTATCCTTAGTTGATTTTGATGTCATTCTGGGGATAGATTGGTTGTTAGAGGACCAGGCCTATACTGATCGACATAAGAAGGAAGTGGCCCTTAGAGGGATGGGTCAATCCAGGATATTATTTAAGGGAGTTAGGAGGATCCTTCCGACTTGTGTGATCTCAACATTATCGGCTACCCAATTTCTTAGGAAGGTATGTTAGGGTTTTCTAACCTGTCTTGCTCCAAAGGAGGTTATGATGGGCAAATTGGAGGAGATGCCAATTGTCCAAGAATTTTTTTATGTTTCTCTTTATGATTTTTTAGGGTTACCTCTAAAACATGAGATTGATTTAAACATAGATCTAGCCCCAGGGGTAAATCCCATCCATATTCCTCCCATCCATATTCCACCCTACCATATAGCTCCAACAAAGTTGAAGAAGTTTCAATTTTAATTATAGGAATTACAAGAGAAAAGGTTTATTCAACCCAGTATGTCTCCTTTAGGTGCACCATTGTTGTTTGTGAAGAAAAATGATGGTTTTGTGAGGTTATGTATAGACTAACGGCAATTGAATAAGGTGACAGTGAAGAATCAGTACCCATTGTCTCATATAGGTGATTTCTTTGGCCAGCTTCAATGCGATATGGTCTTCTCCAAGAGACACTTGATGTCAGGGTATTACCAACTACGAATCAGACTGAAGATGTTCTGAAGACAACTTTCAAGACCCGGTACGGGCACTTTGAGTTCCTAGTATGTCATTTGGGTTGCCAAATGCTCCAGTAACATTCATGGATTTGATGAACAAGGTGTTTAGACCATTTTTTGGATATGTTTATGATAGTTTTTATTGACGACATCCTGATTTATTCTAAGTCTAAGACGGAGCACCAAGAGCATTTGTGAATTGTATTACAGACCCTCTGAGATCTACAGCTCTATGCTAAGCTCAGTGAGTGTGAATTCTGGTCAGACCAAGGGTATGTCGATGGACCCATAGAAGACTGTAGCCATTATAAAATAGGAGCCGCCTAGAAATATAATTGAGATTCGCAGTTTTCTAGGACTTGTTGGTTATTAATGGAGGTTCATAAGAGGGTTTTCTTAGATTGTAGCTCCCATGACTAGGTTATTAAAGAAAAATATCCAATTTATTTGGTTAGAGGAGTGCCAACAGAGCTTTGAGGAGCTCAAATCCAAATTAACTTCTGCCCCTATCCTTACCCTCTTTACTCAGGGAATAGGCTATAATGTTTATAGTGATGCTTCCCTACAAGGTCTTGGTTGTGTGTTCATGCAGAAGGAGAAGGTTGTATCATATGCTTCCCGATAGTTGGGGCCACATGAGATGAGTTATCTGAGGCATGATTTGGAGTTGACAACTATAGTCTTTGTATTGAAGACATGGAGACATTATCCATGTAGTGAGCAGTGCAAGGTGTTTACAAATCACAAGAGTTTGAAGTATATTTTCACTCCGAAGGATTTGAATTTAGGGCAAAGACGCTGGGTGGAACTTCTTAAGGACTATGATTTCATCCTAGACTATCATTCAAGGAAAGCGAATGTAATTGTAAATGTTTTATGTCGAAAGGGCTTGGGAGGTCTGTTTTGTGTTCGTTCTACCAGTATGCTTTTGTTGTTGGAGTTAAGAAAACTAAGGCCCGAGTTGAGTACAGATGAGAGTATTGCCTTGTTGGCTAATTTCAAGGTTAGACCCATATTAGTAGATCGAATCCGAGAAGGCCATATGAATGACCCAGATTTGGTTGAGATTAAGGAGAAGGTTAATGATGCTGATTAGGGTGGTTTCTCCCTTAGAGATAATGATGTGTTGGTTTTCAAATCCAGAGTTAGTGTACGTAAGTTGTTGAACTCAAGTATGGGATCATGGATGAGGCTCATAATTTAGCTTACTCGATCCATTCGAGCAGTGCTTAGATGTATTTGGATCTGAGGGGAACCTTTTTGTGTATCGGGATCTTAGGGTAACCTTTTAGTAGAAAGGAATGAAGAAAGATAGAGCTACTTTTGTCTCTTGGTGCTTGGTGTGTCAGTAGGTAAAGGCTGAACACAGAGCTCTGTTGGCTTATTGTAGCCTTTGCCAAATATGGAAATAGGAGTATATCACCATGGATTGTGTGATTGGGTTATCTAAAACTCATAGAGGTTGTAATGCTATTTGGGTAATTGTACATCCGTTAACCAAGTCGGCTCATTTCTTACCAGTTAATCTCGATTACTCCACTGACCATTTGGCAGAGTTATATATGGGAAATATAATAAAATTGCAAGGAGTTCCCTTGTCTATAATATCTTATCATGATCCGAGATTCACTTCCCAGTTTTGGTCTCAAGTTCAGGAAGTCATGGATTCAAATTTGAAGTTTAGTATGATGCTCTACCCCTAGACAGATGGTTAATAAGAAAGAACCATACATACATTGGAGGATTTATCGAGGGCTTGTGCGATTGAGTTTTCGGATGATTGAGAATCCAGTGCCCC
This sequence comes from Dillenia suffruticosa, assembly GCA_033439265.1. Classification (NCBI taxonomy): domain Eukaryota; kingdom Viridiplantae; phylum Streptophyta; class Magnoliopsida; order Dilleniales; family Dilleniaceae; genus Dillenia; species Dillenia suffruticosa. Next base: position 15,631,649 of record JAVTVX010000015.1, on the reverse strand, counting down.
TGGTCTAGTTTGTATACAATAACAGCTTTCAGACTAGTATTGGGATCGCATCGTATGAGGCCCTGTATTGTTGGAACAAAGAGGACAAAAGACAGTTGACTATACCCAATTATGTTTAGCTTACTGCAGATAAAGTATGGATTATCAGGGCCATCTCAAAGCTACTCAAGACAAGCAGAAGAGTTATGCAGATAAGCGGTATAGAGACTTGGAGTTTGAGGTTCATGTTCAGGTGTTTATGAAAATATCCCCATGGAAGGGAGTTTGAGGTTCGGGAAATAGGGTAAGCTTAGTCCCTATTATATCAGGTCATACCCGATCTTGGAAAGGATTGGACCAGTGGCTTATGGGTTGCCTTTACCTCAGGAACTATCTCATATTCATGATGTTTTCCATGTTTCCCTACTCAAGTATGTTCCGCACCCGTCCCATGTGTTAAAGAGCCAGCCCATATGTTAGAGAGCTAGCCAATACACTTGCAAGAGGATCTCACTTATGAGGAGCAACCGGTGGAGATTCTAAACCATCATAAGAAAGTATTAAGAAGCCTATCATACCCTTGGTAAAAGTCCTGTGGAGAAACCATCCAGTTGAGGAAGCTACTTGAGAGTGCGAGGATAATATGTGCACTAAATATCCATACATTTTCCCTTCCGCCTCTTCTTAATTGGATTTTGGTAATGAAATCATTTTTAAAGAGGTTATGATGAGAGTACCCTTACTCCTTTTTCTCCTTTTTATTTTTATTTTTTTATATGTAGTTATTTTGTTGACTCAAAAAATTTCAAATTTAAATTTTAAAAAATAAAATTTAAAATGAAAAAAGATAGATTTTTATCCCTAAATCATGGAGAAAAAGAGTTGAGTTAAAGCAATAAATTTAAAACTCTTTCAAATAATCATAATCCCTAAAATTTCTCTTAGATTTAAGTTAAAGAGAGTTGTTGAAGTTCTTTTTCTCACATTTCAATTGGAGTTAAATTAAGGGAGAAGAAAGAGAAAGACAGAGTGTGTGAGAGAGAAAGAAAGAAGAAAGAGATAGAGATTGAAAGTCTAAAGCAAAAAATTTGAGAAACTGGGAGAAATTCTTCGGTGGTTCTTGAGATTTAAACTAAAGAGAATAAAACTCAACAAGAAGAGTCAATGGAAATTAGTGGAAAGAGTCAACAGAATTTGAAAAATTCAATCTCTCATTGTTTTTGGATAGTTTCAAAATACCATTTTTGGGTTTAGATTTCTCCCTCTATAGTAAATATCTTTCTGAGATTTTAAGACCATTGTAAAGTTGATATTTGGTAGATTAATTAACCTTTAGAAAGTTATATCTAAAACCCATAAAATCATTGAGACAAATGCAGTCGAAAACCCCTACCACAAACCGGAATAATCTAGATTTCTAATTCTGTTTCAAGTAGTCAACTTTGACCGCCAATAACTTTCTTGTCTAAACTCTTTTTCCTATGATTCTAGGCCCATTTTAATGTTCATATTTTGTAAAATAATTCATCTTTAGAAAGCAGAATCAGAATCCCATCAGATCTGGGTCAAAAATCATGTTGAATGCCCTATTAACCATGTGAAAATCAAAAAATAGGCTCGGAACATACCTTCAACTTGATTTTCTAATGACTTGGAGTTGCCATCGGTAACTCCAATTGACTGTATGATGATGTCCACACTTCTTACTTTCAATCCCAGATGTTTGTTACCTCTTTTCAACATTGAACCACAAAAAAAAAAAAAAAAAAAAAACAGTAGTCAAATTAGCTAAAAAACCATCTCAGAAATCTTGAATCCCAAATTGGATAGGACTTTCCACCATAGCATGTGTATATACCAATTTCCCCAACCCCATGTCACAGATGTAGATCAGTTGACTTTTTTGACTCGAACCAAAGACCCAATGCCACGTGTAATCTAGCAGAGACTAACCAACCATAGAGGAATACGTGATAATAGTTGACTGTGTATATGGTGACTCGACCCAAATCATCCTTTCAAAATGTGATATTTGGCAAAGTATGTCACGCGACACCATATTGACTAGCCATGTTTAATACATGTGACTGAAACTATACACTTGGATCGTATTTTTTATACGAACAATCAAGTATGGATTGTTTATTATTGATTTTATAAGAATTTTGGTGCATTTGAAGATAAGCTCCATTGTGAGTTTGGTAATGTTCACTGACACTTTTTTGTCTCATGTCATTTTCTTACATTTCCTAGGTGAGGATTAGTTCATGGTTTGCATTCTCTTTCAATCGTTCATTCAGTCGATGTTGAGCTCAGGTGGGATAAAGTTTGGATCTCCATGGAGACTAAGATCTTTGTATACGAGTATTCAGTCTTTAGGATGTCTTCTATCATATTTCATTTATCTTGGAAAATTTTATAATTTGAACTAATTTATTCAATTTGACATTTTGTTTTTTTGATTTAGTTATATTGATTTAGAATTTACTAAAACTCGACTTAGTCTATTCGTTTAATCTGGTCAAACTTTTGTTTTATAAAGTATTCTTTTCCTTCGTGCTAGTAGCACCTTGGGATAGGGGTGTTACATTTCCACAATTACAAACTCTCACTAAACTAACATATCATCAAGTGAAGCAACGTCCATATGAATGGTGTGCTCACAAAAGATTTGGGTGATAAACACTTAGTAAGTGGATCCACAAACCATGGAGTTTGTCCTAATACAATCTATAGATATCTGGCCACTCTGAACTTTTTTATCAACAACTAGGAACTTAATGTCTATGTGCTTTGACTTTGATAAGCTCATGTTATTATTGGAATATAACACTGCTAATTTACAATCACAAAATAAATTTAGTTATCTTTCAATGTCACTACAAAATTAAAGAATTATCTCAATAGCAATATTTATTATCGGCAAGTTTTATTTACATTTTTTTTAAATTATATAGACTGTTATGGTTAAAACCGTCAGAAATACTATATATTTTCTTACGGTTTTAAAATGGCCGTCAACAAAAGATTTTCAACAATGGCTAAAGGTAGCATAGTGTTTGTATAAACAATACTCTATACTTACGGATATAAACACGCCTATATTTACATACTCCTATCCATACGGCTATAACTTGTGATCGCTAAATATAGCTTTCGAAGTGACAATTTGAAAGGTATCTGTATAGACAATGTTGTATGCTTACAGCTATAACTTGTGATGGCTAAATATAGGTTTTGTAGTCACGATATGAAAGGTGTCTGTATAAGCAATGCTGTATCCTTACGACTATTACGGCTATTGTGACAACCCGCTATTCAAACATTGCACCCCCTAGCAAAAAGAGATAAACATGCAAATGCGAAAACAATCAATCAAATTAAAATACAACATCTGGACTCGCGACAATCACACTTCGCGTGTGTGATAACACGAAAGGAGATATATATTAAAAGAAAATAAATCGTTTGTTCTTTCCAAAAAAATAACGGCAAAGTTTCCCCTATTTAGTGACTATTTAACCACCTGGAGTTATCATAAAACCTGATAAAACATTCAATTCATTTGAAATATCAAACAAATGGCATTAATGGCTCTCCTGACCACCCAATAACACACTACAGAATATAGTCTCAATATAAACCCAAACTAAATATATAAGGCTCTCCTTGGCCTTTAATTATTCATTTACATATAAAAAGTACTTATACATACCCAAAAGAAACACAAAAGCAACATGCCTTAGTATTACAAATAGGTCGGAAAAGAGTAGAGAATGAAATCTCTTGTCTCAAAAGTGTCTACCCTGTGTTTTCTTCTCTTCTCCCTGATCACCTAAAAACAAGGATATCGGGATCAGCATAAGCTAAGTAAGTACACGGGGAACTAATAGCAAGCAACACCGCAAGCTGGCACAAGGATATTAACAACACTATGTAAGAATCGAAATCATAGCAAAGGATACCAAGGATGCACATTAACTCAAAAAAACAATCTCAATTGCCACACTTAAAGCCACTATGCTTTTTCCATTTTCATTGTTCCAATTTAATTTGAAATTTAAAGAAAGGAATAGAGTGTCGAACTAAGCTAGTTTTTGAGGGTCTGAAGAGCAATCCAAAAATTCGATATTCCTAAATGAAATCTAGGTCTTTTTAGGTTAGACATTTCAAACACTTCACATATTTCTAATTCCACCCTCACAGGGAGAATAGATACATCCATAGTTCCTCAAGCTTCACCCGCAAGTTTCGCAAAGATTTCAGAACTCCATATACCAACTGTACTCTATAAGCTTTGCCCGTAGGCTTCGCAAAGCTTTCAGAGTAACCAACGTATTTCACTTTCTCTTCATATTATGTTCTCTTGACATGATTAATGACCACAAAAAAAAAACCCAATTCATTACAAGAATCACATATGATTCATAACAAGATTCAATACCAATTGTACAAAAAAAGCCATATCAAACAATATTAAACCCAAAATTCACGATGTAATTTGCGCAGTTATAAAACAAATAACATAACTTTTTCTGCATAAATTGGATTGAGTTGATTCCATTGGCCATTTAAAGATAAGAGGTAGGATTACAATTTCTATGTTTGGAGCTTAGCCTACTTCAGTCTAGAAGGCAGCTCAAAATTGAAGCAAAGTTCAACATAGAAACAGACAGAAACAGGGTTTTCTGTAGAAAACGTGGCATTTTGAAAATTTATCCTAAATTCATTCCTTAATGAAACTCTTCGAATTTTCATTTTAAAGCTATGGAAGTCTAGTTTCTACAGAAAAAAACCCTACTCAATTTGCAGTTGTGTAGAAAAAGATATTGAATAAAAAATAGGGTATGATCATACTGTTAACAGAACAGTTTTTCTACAGAGATCATGCCACTTCAAAAATTCACCAAAAATCCATTTCTCCTCAAAATACTTTGCATCTTATGTCATTTTAAAGGTATAGGAGTCTAGGGTTACTAGGAGAAAACCGTACTCAATTTGGAGTTGTGCAGAAAAAAATATTGAATAAATAATAGGACATAGTCAAACTATCCAACTTATAAAATATCTAGGATTTCATTCAAGGACGGGATTTTCTTTTCCCTAATTCATTTCCTCCAATTTCCAGCATCATAATTACATCAAAAATATGTTCTATAGCATTATTAGGTATCAATTTAACAAACACATACAAGGTACTTGTCTCAAATTTGTAATTCCTTCTTGAGTTTTCCTTTCTTCCCTCTCCAAACTTTCCTTGGATTTATAGCTTATTCTCTAGGTGTTCTACACTTGTTTTCACTTTCCAAAGACCATGGTTAACATATATATGAATGGAGGTATGTTATTTCAAACTTAAAGAGCTGTTTTAATAGAGTTTAGGGTATGTTTTTTGAAGAAGAAGATGGAGGCCGAAAATGAATCTTGAAGAGGAAGCTTGTTATGTTTAAACATCTTTTTCCATACTTATCTCTCTACCAAAGTGGAATGTAGGGCCCAAGTATGGTGAGTTGTCAAAGGTAAGGGTACTATATGTTAAGTAATGAAATGCCATGATGTCCCCAAATTATTTTGGCTTTACCTTTTTTTTCTTTTTTTTCTTTTTTTTTTCTTTTTCTTTTTCTTTTGTGGTTCTCTTGCGGCTTTATTTCGATTATTTTCATTCGTCACTATGTTTCACAGTCCATGCTAAGTTTAATATGCCTGACTTCTATTTAAAATCATAAACATAAAAATTGAAATATGCATCGCAAATGTGTCTAACATCACAGTGTATCAAATTTATCACAATGCGAAGTAACGAATTTATGCATGACAAGTAGGAATGCAAACAAAAATGTATGTCTTAGTGTTTTCTAAGAACGGGACCTTACATCTTTCCCCCCTTAAAAGATCCGGTCTTCTGGATCATAGCTTAATCTCAAAAAGATATAGATATCGCTTCCTCATTTCTGATTCTAGCTCCCAAGATCCCTCCTTAGAGGTGTGGTGTCTCCATAGAACCTTTACCAATTTAATGGTTTTGTTCCTTAAGTTCTGTTCTCGATAATCCAAAATCTGGATCGGTTGCTCAACATAGGTTAGATCTTCTGTAACTTGGAGTGGCTTATAGCTAATCACATATGAAGGATCAAGAACATACTTCCTTAGCATTGAAACATTAATGATGGGTGAACTCCCTCCAATGCTGGAGGTAGGCCAACTCATAAGCAGATAACTCAACCCTCGCTAGAATCTCATAAGGCCCAATGAATCTGGGGTTGAACTTTCCCATTTTCTTCCCAAACCTCACCACCCCTTTGATTGGAGAGACTTTTAGAAAAACTTTATCCCCTACCTCAAATTCCAAATCTCTGCATCTCTAATCCTCATTACTCTTCTGGCGTGATTGAGCTGTTCTAAGCTTTTGTCGAATGGCTTGGACTTTCTCCGTGGTTTTTTGTAGATAAACAAGCTCTGTTTCGAACTGAAATAATTGCTTCTCTCCCACTTCATCCCAACAAAGAGGAGTCCTACATTTCCTCTCATATAATGCTTCAAACGGTGTCATACCAATACTCGAGTAATAGCTGTTGTTATTAGCAAACTCCACTAGCATTAAATGTTCAGCCCAACTACCACTAAGGTCTAAAATACAAGCTCTCAACATATCCTCTAGAGTTTGTATAGTTCTCTCTGATTAATTATCTGTTTGAGGATGATATGCCATGGAGAAATTAAGTTTAGTTCTCAACTTGGATTGAATGCTCTGCCAAAATCAAGAAACAAATCTCGGATTTCTATCGGAAACAATTGATATCGGTATGCCAAGCAACCTCATGATTTCGTCAATGTACACTTTAGCTAACTTCTTCATGGAATGAGTCATCGCAACAGGTAGAAAGTGAGCTGATTTGGTGAGTCGATCCACTATCACTCATATAGCATCAATTCCTCTCAGAGTTTTAGGCAACCTTGAAACAAAATCCATGGTGATATGCTCACATTTCTACTCAGGAATAGGGAGTGGCTCAAGTAGTCCACCCGGTCTCTGGTGTTCAGCCTTTATTTGATAACATGTCAAGCATCTACGAACAAACTCCGCAGTATCTCTCTTCATACCAGGCCACCAAAAGGATTCACGCAAATCCCTATACATCTTCGTGGATCCAGGATAAACGGAAAAGGCTGAGTTATGTGCTTCCTCCAAAATCAATCTCCGTAATCCCTTCGCTTTCGGAACTACTAACTTGTTCCGAAATCTAACTATTTCATTTGATACATTGAATTCAGGCTTCCCCCCTTTAAGAATGTCTTCCCTGAGCTTAACTGTTGCTTCATCAATTTGTTGAGCCATCCTAATATGATCAGATAGATCTGGTCAGACCATAAACAGAGCCAAAAGAGACCCCTGGCTTGTTACCTCAGCATCAATCTACAACTGCTCAAACTGAGCTATCATATGATATTCTTTTACTCGTAGAGCTGTTGCTGGAATAGTAGATTTACGACTGAGAGCATCTACTACAATATTTACTTTACCGAATTGATATTGAATAGTAACATCATAATCCTTTAATAGTTTGAGCCATCTGCGTTGTCTTAGATTCAACTCCTTCTGGAAAAATAAGTATTTGAGACTCTGATGGTCGGTGAATATCTCGTAGTGTTCACCGTAGAGGTAATGTCTCCAAATCTTCAAAAAAAAATACAATAGCCGTAAGCTCCAGATCATAGGTGGGATAATTCGCTTCATGAGGTTTCAACTGTTTAGAAGCATAGGCTATCACATCCCGTCCCTGCATCAGTACACAACCTAAACCGGTCTTGGATACATCACTAAAAATCACATATCCCTGTCCACTAACCTATAATGTTAATCTTGGAGCCGATACAAACCTATCTTTTAGAGTCCAAAAACTGATCTCGCATTACTCATCTTACCTGAAGGGTGCATTCTTACGAGTCAATCTCATATGTGGAGCAGCTATCGAAGAGAAATCCTTATCAAATCTACGGTAATAACCTGCCAAACCCAGAAAACTATGAACCTCCGTAACTATAGTAGGTGAGGACCAGTTAACAATAGTTTCAATTTTCTTTAGGTTTATAGAAAGCTCTTTACCGGAGACAATATGACCCAAGAAAGTTAATTCACTGAGCCAGAATTCACATTTACTTAGTTTGACATATAGTTTCTCGGTCCTTAAAGTCTGCAAAGTTATGCGGAGATACTGTTCATGCTGAACTCTATTCTTAAAATACACTAAAATATCATCAATAAATATCACAATAAAATCATCCAGATAGGGTCTAAAAACACGGTTCATAAAAACTGCTGGAGTATTGGTTACCCCAAATGGCATAACTAAAAACTCATAGTGGTCATATCGAGTACGAAAAGCCGTCTTTGGTATATATTCCTCTCTGACCATAATCTGATGATACTCGGATCTCAGATCCAACTTACAGAAAACTGTAGCATCTCTCGACTGATCAAATAGATCATCGATTCTCAGCAAGAGGTATTTATTCTTAATGGTCACTTAATTCAATTTACGGTAATTAATACATAATTTCAAGGAACCATCCTTTTTCTTTACAAATAAAACTGGTGCAACCCAAGGAGAAACGCTCGGGCGAACAAACCCCTTGTCCACCATTTCTTGTAACTGAGTTTTCAACTCCTTCAACTCAGTTGGTGCCATTTTATATGGAGCCATAGAAATAGGAATAGTATCTGGCACCACATCAATAGGGAATTTTATCTCTCTAACTGGTGGCAATCTGGGCAAATCATCTAGAAATATATTTGGGAAATCCTGAACTACTGGTATGTCAACCAATTGTATTTGCTCTTTCTTGTTTTCAATGACATATGCTAAATATCCCTGACAACCCTTGGATAGCATCTTAGTTGCTTCGATGAAAGACACAACTGGAGCTCTAATAAATCTATCACCAATAAAGAAAATATGTGGTTATCCTAGTGGTGAAAAGCAAACAATCTTCCAGTGATAATCAATCTGTGTATAATTGGCTGATAATCGATCCATGCGCAGAATTACGTCCAAATCTAATAATTCCAATGGTAGCAAATCAATGCTAAAATCATGCCCTTAAAAACTCACAATACAACCTCTATACATCTCAGTAACAAGAACCTCATCCCCAAGCGGGGTAGCAACCCACAACCACTGCTTTCGAGGTTCAGGCTCACGAGGCAAGTGCATAATTAATGCAAATGAAAAGAATGAATGTGTGGCACCTGGATTAATCAAAAACGAACATCATATGAAAATAATTTGATTATACCTGTAATCACATCGGGTGAAACATGAGCCTCCTGTACAGTGACTGCATGAACTCTAGCCTAACCTCTTGGGCCTGGTGGTATACCCTGAGATCATCTCTGCTGTGGTTGCGGTGGTAAAGCTGGTCTAGGTGATCCCGGCCTCAATAGAACTTGAGGGGCTATTACACACTGAGCTGGTAAAGGTCTAGGTGGTGGAACATGATGTAAAGGAGTAGGCTGTGATTATCTGGGCCTAAGAGGACAACGAGAAGCATATGACCCGACTAAAAACAAGTAAAGCAAAGTCTAGCTCCTCCCTCACATGGGCCCGCATGAAGATTTCCACAAATTGGACACGATGGCCTGTTGCCGAAGCTTTTGCCTTGTTCAAAATGCCTCTTATTCTCCTTTTTCTTCTTCATGCTTGAAGCTTGGACTTCTGCTGATCCTTTTCCCTATAACCTCTCCTGTCTATCCTCGGTGACCAACTCCAAAGCCTTAGCGTTATTCACTAAATCCCGATAAGTTATAAAAAGCAAAGCTATCAGGTACCTCTGGAATAAGGATCGCAATCCTTTTCTAAATCTCTTTGTTCTCTTTTCTTCTGTATCAACTAACTCTAGGGCATACACCGATAGTCTAGCAAAAGAGTCTTCATACTGACTAACAGTTTGACTGCCCTGTCTCAAATTTAGAAATTCGGACATCTTCTGATCTCTATCAAAAGTAGGCATATATGGCAAATCTGAATGAAATTACCCCAAGTGACATACCGAAGGTCACTACCATATCGGAGTCTCAACTCCGAACTCCACAGTCATAAGTAGCTTCTTTCAGATAATGGGTAGCCAATTTGACCTTATATTCATCTACAACCATAAACTTGGAAAAGAGTCTCTGCATCTCTACAATCTAAATCTCTGCAACCTGAGGATCATCACTCCCCGAAAATATCATCGGCTCCATCTTTCTAAACTCTGTCATTAACTTCTGGAATCGACGATCCTCCCGTGGCATGCATACATTTCCCATGTCTTCACGTCCCTGTCCAAACTCGGTGGCTCTCTAATCTCTACATAATCTAACCTGATCCGACTCAAAACCAACAGATACCACTGGAGTTGTTGAAACTGACATAGTTGAAGAGGTAGATATGGTATGAGTAACTTGAGAGATATCTGCAGTTTCACTCCTTACCATTGGTTGAGATAGCCTTTCTATCAGTATATGAATATCTCCAGACATAGTGCTTACTATAGCCATCAGGGAGACTAAAACCTACTACAAACCTATGCCTTATGGCCTCTGGGCACCAGACACCTGAGATTGAGGCTCCTGCCTCTGCTCCTCATCCCTATACTCTACCTCAGGAGATATTTCATTCTGTCTCCTTGTCTTAACCATTTTGTATCCTAGTGACCTAATACATACATATAACAAACAACGTCACTAATGATATGAACCACCCTCTACCTAATAGCCTATAGCTATTGTCACAAATCCTAAGTGTAGAGTACCCAAAATCTTGGGCTCTAATACCAAATGTGATGACCCGCTATCCAAGCATCGCACCCCCTAGCAAAAGAAGATAAACATGCAAATGCGAAAGTAATCAACCCAATTAAAATGCGATGTCTGAACTCACGACAGTCGCACTCCCCGTGACTATTCAACAACCTGGGGTTAACATAAAACCTAATAAAACATTCAAATCACTTGAAATATTAAACAAATGGTATTAATGACTCTCATGACCATCCAATAACACACTACTGAATATAGTATCAACATAGATCAAAAGTAAACATATAAGGCTCTCCTTGGCTTCTAACTATTCATTTACATATAAAAAATACACATACAAACTGAAAGGAAACACAAAAACAACATACCTTAGTATTACAAATAAGTCAAAAAAAAGTAGGGAATGAAATCCCTTGACTCAAAGACCTCTACCCTGTGTTTCCCTCTCTTCTCCCTGATCACCTAAAAACAAAGATATCGGGGTCAGTATAAGCTGAGCAAGTACACGGAGAACTAATAGCAAGCAACGCACCCAAGCTGGCACAAGGATATTAATAACACTATGTAAGAATCAGAATCATAGCAAAGTGCACAAAGGATGCACATTAACTCAAAAGGACAATCTCAATTGTCACACTTAAAACCATTATACTTTTTTCATTTTCATTGTTCCAATTTAATTTGACATTTAAAGAAAGGAATGGAGTGTCAAACCAAGCTAATGTATGAGGGTCTGAAGAGAAAGCCAAAAATTCAGTATTTCTACATGAAATCTAGGTCTTTTTAGTTTAGACACCTCAAATACTTCACTTGTTTCTAATTCCACCATCGCAGAGAGAAGAGGTATATCCATAGTTCCTCAAACTTCACCCACAGGTTTCGCAAAACTTTCGAAACTCCATATACCAACTATACTCCATATACCAACTATACTCCATAAGTTTTGCCCGTAGGCTTCGCAAAGCTTTCAGAGTAACCAACATATTATCACTTTCTTTTCATATTACTTTCTTTTGACATAATTAATGACCACAAAAAAAAAGCCCAATTTATCACAAGAATCACATAGGATTCATAATAGGATTCAATACCAATTGTACAAAAAACCCACATCAAACAATGTTAAACCCAAATTTCACAATGTAATTTATGCAGTTATAAAACAAATAACATAACTTCTTCTGCACAAATCGGATTGAGGTGATTCTAGTGGTCATTTAAAGATAAGAGGTAGGACTACAATTTCTATGTTTGGAGCTTAGCCTAATTAGTCTAAAAGGCAGCTCAAAATTGAAGCAAAATTCAACACAAAAACAGACAGAAACAGAGTTTTCTGCTAAAAATGTGGCATTTTGAAAATTCACCATAAATTCATTTCTCAATGAAACTCTTCGAATATTATTTTATTTTAAAGTTATGGAAGTCTAGTGTAGAAGAAAATCTTACTTAATTTGCAGTTGTGCAGAAAAAGATATTGAATAAACAACAAGGCATGGTCACACTATGAACAGAACAGTTTTTCTACAGAGATCATGTTATTTCAACAATTCACCAAAAATCCATTTCTCTACAAAACTCTTTGAATCCTATATCATTTTGAAGGTATGGGAGTCTAGTGTTACCAAAAGAAAACTGTACTTAATATGGAGTTGTATAGAAAAAGATATTGAATAAATAATAGGATATGGTCAGGCTATTCAGCTTACAAAATATCTAGAGTTTCATCCAATGACAGTATTTTCTTTTCCCTAATTCATTTCCTTCAATTTCCAGCAACATAATTATATCAAAAATATATTCTATAGCATTATTAGGCATCAATTTAACAAACACATAAGGTACTTGCCTTAAACTTGCAATTCCTTCTTGAGTTTTCTTTTCTTCCCTCTCCAAACTTTTCTTGGATTTTTAGCTTGTTCTCTAGGTGTTCTACACTTGCTTTCACTTCCCAAAGGCTAGGGTTAACATATATATGGATGGAGGTGTATTATTTCAAGCTTAAAGGGTTGTTTTAATGGAGTTTAGGGTATGTTTTTTGAGAAAAAAGATAGAGGCCAAAAATAAACCTTGAAGAGGAAGTTTGTTATGTTTAAACCTCTTTTTCCATACTTATCTCTCCACCAAAATGGAATGTGGGGCCCAAATATAGTGAGTTGTCAAAGGTAAGAGTGTCATGTGTTAAGTAATGAAATCCCATGATATCCCCAAATTATTTTGGTTTTATTTTTTTTCTTTTTCTTTTTATTTTCCTTTTGTAAGTCCCACACCAATGCTTAATTCAGTTCTCTTGTGGTATTATTTCGATCATTTTCATTCGTCACTATATTCCAAAATTTATGCTAAGTTTAATATATCTAACCTCTATTTAAAATTATATACATAAAAATTGAAACATGCAACGCAAATGCATTGAACATCACAGCGTATCAAATTTATCACAATGCGAAGCAATGAATTTAAGTATAACAAGTAGGAATGCAAACAAAAATGTATGTCTTAGTTTTTTCTAAGAACGGGATCTTACAGGTATAACTTGTCGCCTGTATAAGCAATGTTGTATCCTTACGGGTATAACAACTTATGATCTAGGTATTCTAGTCATGATTTGAAAGGCGTCTGTATATGTATAAGCAATGCTCTATCTCGATTGTTGTGGTTCTGAGCTATTATTTGAATGCTCTCTTTATATAGCACGGCTATAACTTGGGGTATAACTTGTGATGGGTAAATATAGGTAGTTTTTTTTAGTAATTTGGTAACTTAGTAAGTGACTTAGTAAGTAGTGATTTAGAGTTATATTGACAGTTATCATCCACTATCTATATAGAGTTACATATAAAGTTATATTGAGTGTGTTAATTAATTAGTATAATGGTTGTTTTATGAGTGAGAGGGGGTAAAGATGTAATAAGATATAAATGTGGAAGCTTATAAAGGTGATAAGGTATTAACAAGGTAAGTTGCAGTAAGTTATGGTAAGGTCTGGTAAGTGTAATAAGGTATTGCAAGTATAGTAAGGTATGATAAGTGTAGGATATGTAAGATATGGTAAGTAGCAGTAAGGTATAGTAAGTGTAGGATATATAAGGTATGGTAAGTGTAGTAAGGTATGGTAAGTGTAAGATACGTAAGGTATAATAAGTGTAGTAAGATATGGTAAGTGTAGCATATGTAGGATATGGTAAGTTGCGGTAAGGCATGGTAACGTATGGTAAGTGTAGGATATGTAAGGTATGGTAAGTGTAATAAGATATGATAAGTGTAGGATATGTATATTGACAGTTAGAAAAGTATTGGTAAAGGTTATTATCTTTCATCGTCGGTTACTATATATATTAGGAAATGTTATATCATTTACTGTCAATTACCACATAAGTTAGTAAATGTTACTATATTTTATCATTGATTACTACATCTGTTAAGAATGTTACTGTCTTTCATTGTGGGTTACCATAGTAAATGTTATTATATTAGTAAATGTTACTACCTTTTATCATCGGATACCACAAGTGTTAGTAAATTTATTATCTTTTATCATCGGTTATTATATCTGTTAGTATAACTTACTGCTTGTATCATCAGTTACACAAATGTTAGGAAATATTATTTTTTGTCGTTAGTTATCATAAATTAGAAAAGTTACATTGAAATACGGAACAAAACAAAAGAGAAATTGTTTTTAGTATTTTGATCCGAAAAAATTTGATTAAATTAAAGTAAACTAAAAAATTGGCATGAAAAAGAAAAAATTAATTAAATTGGATTTGACCTAAAAATTTGTTTTTGGCTCGAAATTTGATTAAATTGGATGTGGATAGAAAAATTGTTTTTGGCCCGAAAATTAGAGATTTTATTATGGAGTTGTCATTGAAATTGTAGATCGTAAATGTTAAATTAAATGTGAATTAAAATAAATTAATATTATTATTAATGTTCTTAACTATTTTTTTAGGAGTTTATATAAAATTATATAATATTCATAATTAATAATTATTGTATTATTATCATGTATATTATCTAATAATAAAAAATAAATTATAACACTATATTATATAGATTACTAATTTAATATTATTGCATCATTTAAATTAATAATATTAATAATTTAAATTATATTAATTAAAAATAATAAAATTAAAATTTTAAATTAAGCACGAGCAGGGGCATGCCTTACCGCGCACGGATCAACCGCGTGGCAACCGCTACTACTAGTAACTATTACTACTATTAGTAAATATTACTACCATATAAGTATCACTACTATTAGTAACTACCACTACTACTGGTAAATATTACTTTTATTTGTATTTAATATAATGGATAAGTCATAAAGAGAGTGATAAATATATTGGTGGGTTAATGCAGTAAGATCTTTATGTTAAATTAAATATTTCAACACATGGTTTTCAGTCACTTATTGCTTTCAATGTGGATATATTATCAATATATCCAATCTAGATAATTTTTTTCACCATAATATGTTTGGTATGTTACATTCATACATTTACATAATTCATGATCGATCAAACATAAGAGATTTCTCGTGGATGAAGAATTACACCATCATACATCATAAATCGTTTGTAGTCGTAAAAATATTGAAAATATTTGGTATATAGTTTTAAAATATTGAAAATGTCTTATATATAATTTTAGGGGTGGTTGCATGTGATAAGTTGCAATAGGGATATGTGAGTACATGCAATGTGATAATAGGTAATAGGTGGTAAGTTGTGGTAATTTTGATCGTTGAGTGTTGTGATAATAATATTGTGATAAATTATGATAATTATGAGAGTGATAAGAGATGGTAAGTTTTGTGAGAATGTGGTAAGTTGGTGTTGAATGTTAAGTTTGTCACAAGTGGTGATGGTAAGTTACTCGTACGTAACTAAGTTGTGGCAAGTGATAAGTTAAACAATTGACGAAAAATATGAGGAATTCAGAATTGTAATAAAAAAAGAGACGGGAAAATAGTGAACTATGGAAAAATATGAAAACAAATGGCACAGATTTTGAAAATTTGTTTGTCACCGATTGGATTAATTGATGATATCCCAAAATATGCAAAAAATTTACAAAAGATTTGGGATTGGTTTCGTGCAGCTTGTTGAGATTGTATCATTTTCTAATAATATAATAATATCAATATTACATTAGTATAAAATACATTACTACATTACTATTACACTATTACTATATGTATTACTATAAATTAGATTATCGTAACGGCACATTGTAATTCACCATTCAACTAAATCTCGCATTATCAATATTAATTTAAATAATATAATTATCATTACATAACTTAATTAATTATTTAGTAATTTACATAACAAACCATGAGACATAGTAATTGCAAAGTTACACGTCATAGCATATGAGAAATGACAAATAACACACATATGAGAAAGAAAAATGGGTATTAATTAAAAATATATGAAAAAAGAGATAGGTAAAAAGGCGCATAAAAGAGGTTTTGAAAACTTGTGTAATGAAAAAAGAGATGGGTAAAAAGGCATTGTCCAAAAAAATTGTGTAATGAAAATTTTTAATTGTGTGATGAAAAAAGGCGTGAAAAAAAGGTGCGGTTTTTGAAATTTTGTTTGGAAAAATAATATATATATGTTCAATTTAACTTGAAAGATATTATTGTAACCGTTGGATTGAATTAATTGGTGATATGTTCAACTGGATTAATGAAAATTTTGAGATTATTTTGAAATACAAATACAATATTTTCCGATAACATAATAATATTAATATGACATTACTATATAATACATATATATTACTATATATATTACTATATAGTACTATATAAATTACATTATCTAATAATCCACGGATCAATTTAGGTGATACAATACTTATGTTGGATTGGTTATCCTCATTTGGATAAGTGTATTATATTAGTACAATATAATATAATATTAGTAAGTTATATAACTTAATCAATTATTAATTATTAATTATGATATTATATTAATAAGTCATAATTCATTTATATGTTCCATAAGAAACCTAATTCAAATGGTTTAAATATATCTTCAATGAGAATGGAAAAGGAAAAAAAAAGAAAAAAAAATGACCTATAAAAAAAAAGGGTGAAAGGGAGATAAGGAAAAAAACTGTGAGGGTGAGATAAAAAAAATTAAAAAAAAGTTGAGAGTGAGATAGAAAGGAAATAAAGAGACAAATCAAAAAAAGAAAAGAAAAAACTCACACAAAATACTTTGGCTCAGTGGTTGGCACAAGTTACTTCTGGAGGGAACCTCCAACTTAGCAATTTTTTGGCAAAAAAAAAGAAGGCAAAGAATTGTCTGCACGGTGGCACCATGCATACCCGAGCGATTATGCCATGGGGTCATGTGCACTACACATTTGAGGAGCCTACACAGTACAATCGCACATGCCCGTGTGGTCGCGTGTACTGTGCATTCGCGGGAGTCAGGAGCTTGCACGACGCAATCATGCATGCCAACGCAACTCAACCATGCAGGCAAGCACGTGGCACGTGCATGCGCGAGCACCTGCACATGCCCATATGGCTCAACACCGCATCACACGCATGCACGGGCGCCCATACAAGCCTACACGGTTGCACCGCACATGCCTGTGCGGCTCAACAGCGTGGGCAAGCATGCACACGCGTATGCACAGAGCAGGATGATTCATATGTATAGTGATATGGCATGGTAACAAGTTAAGTACTTCTATCGCGTAACACAGTGATACAATTGCTCCAACACCCGATAACAAATGGTATGTGGTGGTAAGTGATAAGACAATAATTGTATAATGGTAACGAGTTCTAATAAGTGATTTATAACAAATAAAAGACAATAATGGTATAAAATTTGTATAATATAGTATGGTAACAAGTGATTTTTAGCAAATGGTAACAAGGATATGGTAAATGTTGGATATAGTAACAAGTAGTAAGGTAATAATTGTATAAAATTTGTATAAAAAATATATATTGCATTTGTATGAACGTAATTGTAACAAGTATTAAAAATCACAAGCTAATGGGAAAATAACACATATGGAAACATTTGAAATATATGGGAAAAGAAGAAAGAGGGTTAAAACAATTACTAAAGTCTGAAAAATGAGACGATTAAAAAAAATGTCACTTGAAACATAAACATATGATATGTCACTTGAAACACATTATTGAATATGATATATCACTTGAAACACATATAGCAAGGTAAATAAGTAGTAAAAATAAGTAAGTAATTTTTTGAACTAGAAAGACACGAGGTATTGATTAAAAGTATAAAAAAATGTGAAGAATTAAAAAAAATGGTAAAAAAATGAATGAAAAAAAAGGCAGGAAAAAAGGGAAAAAAGAAGCTGAAAAAATGGTCGGGTTTTGAAAATGTTTTGTAAATTTATTTGTAAATATAATATATTATATAAATCATGTAGGAAATTTCACCATCAAAGCTTCTCCTTCCCTCTTCTCCTTCCCACGAAATCTCTCTTTCCCTAACCCATCTAAACCTTTCACTCACTAGTATTGCTAGGAGAGCATATAAAACTCAACCATTATCATCATTACCATTGACTCCACTCAGTCACTCACTACCTCACTACCTCACTCCACTCACTCACTCACTCACTTACTATGCTAGGAATGCATATAAAACCCAACCATCATCATCATCATACTTTACTCAAAAAGGTAATATTTTTATCAATAATCATTCTTTATAATGTCATTATATTAATTTCACTATGGTTTTATGAATAGATTGACACGAAATTTGGATAAAGATGCCTTTCAATTGTGTCAGTTGTAGGACTTGCATTCTTTTCTCTCTTTTTTTTCCTTTATTTTTGTTCTTATATGTATTTGTCATTTTGCTTAGAAATCATTGTATCAACATTCTCTGTTTATATTATTTTTATAATTTCTTTATTTTCTAGTGTTATAACAATTAAATCTATACCATCTTAAATTGTATTATATCATAACAGTAAATATTTTTGTTCCTAACATGATAAAAGGGAGTGCATTTCCTAAGAAAGTGTAATAACCGATAACACATGTGATAAATGGTAATTAATGGTAATCGACAATAAATGACTACAATAAAATAATGGTAACTGATAATAAAAGGTAGCAAGCGATAATACAAGTAGTAACTTATAACATGTGTTGTTTCTAACACTTATAGTAACCGATGATACATGACATAACTTATACTAACATGTGGTAACTAATGGTAACCGACGATAAATAACCAATGATAAAAGATAGTAACATTTCCTAATAGTTGTGTAACCGATGATAAAAAGGTATTTTGTAACACCTGTCTATCCAACAATAAAACGATAAAAGTAGTAATATATACTAATAATAACTGACAATAAAATAGTAATATTTCCTAACAATAAAATAGTAATATTTCCTAATATGATTATCGACAATATATAACACTAACAATTCTTAACGATTAGGTGACTCACGCTCAAAAGGGTAGTAACAATTCTAAACCCTAGTAATATATCCTCACGACAATAAAAATAGTGATATTTACTAACACTTGTGACAACCGATTATAAAAATAGTAACATTTACTAGCACTTATCATAACCGACAAATAAAAATTTTGTAACATTTCCTAACATATAACTCTGTACTTACCAACAATAAATAACATAACAATTCTTAATGGTTATAGTGACTCACTTACCGACAATAAATAGCATAACAATTTTTAACGGTTATAGTGACAGTAGTAACATTTCCTATACACATGGTAAGTGACGGTAATAACATTTCCTATACATGGATAAGCGACAATATCTGTAGTAATATTTACTAACATTTGTAATATCAGACAATAAAAATAATAATATTTCCTAATATATGTGTTATGTGGTTACCGATAATAAATAATAGTAATAATTTTTAACGGCTATAGTTAGCGACGACAAAGGTAGTAACAGGTAGTAATATTTCTGTAATAAGCGATAATAAAAGTAGTAATTTTTTCTAATACTTTTAAGCTGATGATAAAAGCTTATTTTTACCAATACTTATCTAACTATCTAGATTCGGGACATGCTCCAACGGTGACCAAAAATATCAGCATAAGTCTATCCCGACTGGTATATAACTAATTGAATGCCTATCCATCGGAGAAGATTTTGTCAATGATTTTATCGATTTTATTACCATTAGCTGATGGTTTTCCTCTGTCTTTATAATGCATTTCTTTTGTAGTGTGTCATCCATAATTCACAACTGTGTGATAAATTTTGTAACCATATTTCATGATTAGATTTCTCATAACATGTTATAGATTTAGCTACCTTGGTGGAAAACATTATGTGTCTGTTTAGAACTGTACTAAGAAATAGCTCCCTAAGCAAGCAAGTAGATATAGCCTGAAGTGGATTTATGACTGCCTTGGCATCCTACAAAATTAGAGTTAGAATATCAAATGATCGATTATTGATCTGATTTCTTGTGTGTAAGAATGGTTGTTCTCTAAAGATACCGTATAACCCTTTTAGCTACTTTCCAATGGTCTATTTTCGGATTGCTTAAATATCCACCCAACATCCAATAATATATGTTATATCCGGATACGTAGAAATCTGAGCATCCATTAGGCTCTTTATAACTGAAGCATAAGGAACCTTTTACATTTCTTTATTTTCAAAATCATTCTTAAG
This sequence comes from Dillenia suffruticosa, assembly GCA_033439265.1. NCBI lineage: Eukaryota > Viridiplantae > Streptophyta > Magnoliopsida > Dilleniales > Dilleniaceae > Dillenia > Dillenia suffruticosa. Next base: position 15,611,176 of record JAVTVX010000015.1, on the reverse strand, counting down.
GCATTGATTAAGATTGAACTTGTCTCACTTAACAACAATGGTATCAACTAGTTTACAATCTTATATGTCAAATCTCTTAAGAACCTTATGGATATAGGTCTTTTGTGAAAGTCCAAAAATACTCCAACAGCAATCTTGTGTATTTGTCTTCCTAAAACAAAAGCGACGTTATTAAGATCTTTCTTCTCAATTTTTTTATAGAGATATATTGGTTTCGTATAATAAGTAAATATCAATGCTAGCAAATAGTATGTTATCGAATAAAAAAAATTGTACTTACTCCCACTAAATTTGTGATATATAGAATCATTAATCACTATCTCAAAAACAAAATAGATGACAAATTAATGAAACTTGTAAGACCATTGAGGGGAAGTTTGCTTAAACTTATAGATGGATTTTTTTTTGTTTGTTTTAATTTGCAAACTATCTGCCTAGAATCTCCCAAAACAAAGTTTTCAAGCTAAATCATGTAAATGGTCTAATCCACTTCAGTATTTAAGAAATGTTGTTTTAACATCCATATGATATAACTCAAGATCAAAATTTACCACACATGCCATTATAGTTTAAAAGAGTATTTCAAAAAACAGAGATAAAGTCTCTATATATCTTTTCACATTATCTTTTGAGTAAAGTTCTTGACGACAAGTTGATTCATATATCTTGCCACATTATCTTTTGAATCCCACTTCATATTAAATATCCATTTGCAACTAATAAGTTTCACACCTTTAGCTAATGGGACAAGCTCTCAATTGTCATTGTCTCTCATGCACTTGATATCCTTATTGATGGCATTGAGTCGCTTTTTATGGTTAGGGCTTTCAATGGCCTAGTATAAGTTGAAAGGATCATCTTCTACTATTCCAATTGAAATAAAATATAGAGGAGGTAAATAGATTGTATGATACTTTTTCAATGGTTTGAATGTTTTTTCGTTTATTGAGAATGAGTTTGCAAAGAGAGGCTAAGAGATTTGTAGAGATCGAGAGACTGACAGATTTGAAGAGACGGAGTAATATTTGAATCACCTGAGAGATATTTGAAATGGCCGAGAGATATTTGAAGGTTTTTGAGTTTATAGAAAATGACTGTGAAATGAAAAAATTAAAGAATGAAGAAAAACAGAGAGCATATACAATTTTATAGTACTTCCACCAAATTTGGTATATGTCCACTCTCAGACTCCATTTAGATTTCCACTATTTAAAACCCAAATAGTACAACAAATTTACTTCCAAGTGCAAGTTAAACGTTTACTGTGTTTTCTCTTAGAAACACTATCTAACTTAACCTCGCAGATTATTTCTCTTTCTAAACCCCAAACTAAGAAATCCTTTTTGGTCATTGAACTTTTTGTACAAGAGATGAGCAGGTGTTACAAGGAATAAGGTTAGAATTCTCAGATGCAACAAAGTTTAAGATGACATTAGATTTTACAGAGAGAACAAAAATGGTGTGAAAAACAGATTATGTTTTCTTCAAGGTTGAGAGCATTCAATGTTCATTCACTCATTCATTACTTGCGCATTCATTCATCTATTATCTTGTTGTTCTTTCTTTAGCATATATAATAGAATGGTTGAGAGTCGTTGAAGTGATAGGTTTGCAATTAAATGTTATCCATTAATGCTCTCATCTATCTCATTAAATGTCTTCCCAACAATTGCTTCACTGCAACTAGTGAGAGATGACTTTCTGTTTGCTTTGCTGCTTACTTTTCTATTTGGCCAATAAGACATTTTCCTTTTGATGTATAATGACGTTAGAACTCAACACATTAACCATAATATTTTAGGTTAAGTCGAGAGATTACCTTTGCTAATCGAACTCAAGAAGCTGAGTATTAACCATTTAAAAGCTTAAGTCTTGTAGGTTTAAAATGTATTAGCTATAGGTCGACATGGTTTCACTCAAAAGTTGACTCAGTTTTAAATTTAGTTTGTTATGATCAGAGGGTGTCGACTTGATTTTATCTCAGGTTAACTCATTTAATGTGCATGTTGACCTATCTTCCTTTAATGTCGACATGTACAAGTTAACTAAAGGTTCCTTTAATACTTAGTGAGTACACAATGTTATTTTCTTGATTTTTTAAACAACCATATTTTCAAGTACTTATTTTTTAGCGAATTGGTCAATCATGAGTTTTTAACATTCTAAGTTCCATCTTATTTGTTTGATTAGCACCATTATCCCACTATTAGTAATGGTTATTTCTCCTTACCATGGGACTTGATTTGCTTTTCAATGTTCTTAATCATTCGACTAACTTGTAGAATTGTCGACTAACATTATGTACTAGTGAGTCGACTTGTCTATATTACCTGTCAACTACCCCTATGTATTTGTGTCGACTGATCTGTTAACTACCCTTACTTATTTGCGTCGACTTTCCGACCTTATATTTAAGTGACATATCAATTACTCCTAAAATTTCAACTAAGAGTCTACAAATTCTTTTCTTAATCAATCTAATATTATTTTGCTTATTATCAAAATCTATAAATATGTCAACACTAATGTCTACCTTGTGTTCTTGGAGAAAAACGAAATAGTCATTCAGAAATCGAACTTGTCCTCTTTTTAGTAGATTTTCTTAATGGCATTTGATTTTGAGGTTCTTGAGTTTGCTTTTTTAGGAATAACTTGTTTTCTGAGTGTATTAAGTTTTGATGAGGATAAAAGAATTTGAAGTGAGAAAGTCAAGAAAGAATTAGAAAGAACAGAGTCTGATAAAGTACTGTCTTGCAAAATATGTCGAGTTGTTATAAGTCCATGTCAACCTATTAATACTTGAATCAATCCATGTCGACCTATTTTAAGTCTCGAGTCCACCAATTGAGCAAAATATGATGACCTGCTAAATCCCCTATCAATCTAAATACCTTAAGCCCATAACCTAATAAAAAGCATGTCAACCTGCTCTAAACATATGTCAACCTGATTATCCTTAAATGTCAACCAATTTTAAGTTTAGTGTCAACCAATTGAGCAAAACCTAAATCAATCTAGAACATGTTGACTTGTTTCAAGTTTCCCATCGACTCAAATAAAGCTATACCAAAAATTTTTTCTAAGTAACATTATGTTGACATGCCTGACATTATGTCGCCATAAGACAAGTCTAAATCATTTTGAACTACTCCTTGTCGACCTAAGTAAAAACTTGTTGACCTGACATACGTATTGGTCGACATGTTCAATAAAATTGGTCAACTTATTTCTCATGTCAACTAACTTAATTTCAATGTTGTCCATCTCTTATTGATCTGTTTTAGTTTACAGGTCCACCAATTGAAGTCTCAAATTGGCTCATTAATACACATATCGACAAGCATATTAGCAAAAATATTAAGTTGGTCAACATGCATGATAAATTGTCAACATATCCTTCTATAAGTTATTCCCTCAATGGCAAATTGTCTCAAAATCATGTCGACCTTCCATTATATGTCAACCAATATAAATATGTCAAGTCCACCAATTAATTCAAGAACAAAACTATGTCGACCCAAATAGTTTAATATGTCGACAGCCTCTTTAAGAAAATTGTTTAAAAGGTCAACCTATTACTGTTTAATTCTAATACTCCCATAGAATTAGTCGACACATGATCACAAATTTGTCAACACTTTAGACTAAATGCTTGAAACAATTTAACTTGTCAACCTGCTTTACAAATATTTCGACATGATTCTTGACTTATAAAATAAAAATTTAAATTTGACTCGATGCCTTCTTTAACTTTGTCAACCTATAAGAAACACTTTCAGAACTCAAAAATCAAAATGGTCTGAATATAACGGTAATCTTGTTTGACTTTACTTGTCTATCTTTCTCTGTGAAAATCTAAAATCTCATGCAGCAAAAGCTTTTCACTTAACTGGCTAGAGGAAATGAGCAGCAATGGAAAAAAAACTTTCTGTGCAAAATGAGGAATAGCTAGAAAAAACTTAATGATGGATATTAATGACTAACGTTTGAGCTCAACCACCGAACAATGGCTCTTTCCTGCTCAACCATAAATATTAGAGATAGGAAAGTTAAGAAGTTAATGTTGTTTTTTCAGTAAAAATTTTTGTTAATCCTCTACTCATAATACTCTATTTTAGACTCACTTGCATTCTGTTTTTCATTTCACTTACATTCTTGAGTGTAATCCAAGGTAAGATCTTCATTTGTCATATCAGAGGATTAAAGCCTTAAATTCAAAGTGATTTACTTTTCTTTGTACTAGAAATTACAAAGACCGGTGAGTAAGTCATGGTCTTGGATCTAGAGAGAGAGAGAGTCTAAAAGTGTCGAGAATAACACCGTAATGGTCTAAGTTGTTGAATCTGCAATTAAGTTTGTAATATGAAGTTAATAGTGAAAATCCAGGAGGGAGCCTAAGAGTGAACGTATACCAAGTTAGTGAAACCATTATAAAAATCTTTTGTGTTCTCTGTTTCCTTTTTGCTCAAATCATCAAACACCATAATTCATTACTTTCCCGTTAAAAAAAATAATCTTAAACTTCAAAAAATACGCAGAAATTAGCAAAAACAACTATTCACCCCCTCTAGTTGTCTTACAGTGTTGATATTGGTTAGGAAGATTTTCAATATTGTCTTGTGGTTCTAGAGTTGTTTCTTGAACAATGTTAGGGTTAGAAACCTAATCATGGTGAGTAACAACCGTAGGAAGAGAAATGAATAACTTTTCAATAGCAAAGGTCATAGGGTATTTCCTATAGCAAATAAGGATCTAGCTATGGAGTTATAAAATTTGTATTTCCAAGTCCGTTTGAGTATCCAACAATTAGCTGTTGACTAGTCTTGGGTCCATTTTGTATGACTAATTATACTTGTTACCAAGTACATAATTATTTGTCTTGTCTCTTAGCAGTAGCATTTGAATTAGAGCTCCTCGACATAGTATACTATAGGACGACCTAGGTGTCGTTTATGTAATCCATCATATTGACCGTAGTATTCTTGATGCCTTAATCCTTTTGTTGAGTTTATTATTAACTTTAAATTTGAAAACCTTGAACATGTTCGGTATTTGAGATTTCTCAAGAATGAGATAAAAGGTATCCGTAACATGAGAAATTGTCTATGAATAAAATAAAGTATTATTGATCACTCCAATAAGTCTAAAAGGAATGACCTATAAATGTCTGCATGTATTAGTTGTAAGATGTCTAAATATCTTTAGGCACCTAATCTCTTTATTCCTCTTGTTGCTATTATTCTTAGAAGTTGAAGCTAAAAGAGCACTCACGATCTTCTTTTACTTTAATCTCTCTTCTTCTTTGTACACAATGTGAAATGAGCTTATTAAGAGTCCATTACTCCTTTTGTTAATTGTAACTAATCTTGAATTGACTGAATTGTCTAGTAATAGAGATCAAAACTAAATGCACAATGAAGTTTTTAGATAGCTCTAATTTTAGTGACTTCAGTTTTGATGTAAAATAAAACATTTACATAATGTATTCCCTATTGTTCCATTTCCCCATGTACCTCAGGGAGACAAGACTTCCTAGAAGACTACATGTCTCTGCCTTTTCCCCTTAACTTCACGGAGACAAGACTTCCTAGAAGACTACATGTCTCCGGCTTTTCGTTTTTGGCAAAACCTTTCTCAAGTTTTTCAAGAAATACTTTGGCATTGCACCCTTAAATATTTTCAGAATTACACGTTTCATGATTATAAGATATAAGATTTGAGTAATCTCACTTCTTCAAATCTCTCTTATAATTAAAGGAATTTGCATTTGTAAGCGTAATCAATCGCTCAACTCAAAGAGAAAGGTTTAGATCCATGCAACCAAGAATGATCATAACATTCTCTTTCCTATTTTCAAAATTTGTGCCATTAAGCACTATGATGAAATTAATATTGGCAGAGATTATAGCAGCAGAAATATTCACCGAAGAAAGAACGAATAAACAAAACAATAAGTTTACAATCAAAATTTAAATTCAACACAATTAACAAATTCAAACAATGGTAAATATCATCACAAGATACGTAACAGAATATTAAAATTTATACTACTAGAAAATACGCCATTAGTGATGAAAAAATCCGTCGCTGAAGTGTATCAGTGACGGATTTTTTCCGTCACTAAATCCGTCATTAAAATCGACCACGCTAAATATCAACGACGGATTTTTTTTCCGTCGCTAATATCAGTGATAGATTAGCGACGAAAAAAATCTATTACTGATATTAGTGACGGAAAAAAATTCGTTGCTGAAACAGGAAAAAAAAAAAAAAAAAACAAATGAGCCTATTTCTCTAGGCTCCCGCCCCAGAGCCCGCCCAACCCTCCTGCCTTTTATTTGAGTGAAAATTGCCTCTGCTCAAAATAATAAAATAAATTTTATTATAGCTTAAAATAAATAATAAAAATTTGAACAAATAAAATTATATTATTTTTCAACAAAATAAAAAAAATAAAAATAAAAATAATTATTAAATAAATTTTAAAATTTTAAAATTTTAAAAAAATTAAAAATAAAAAAAAAATTTAAAAAATAATATTATTCTTCTACAAAATAAAATAAAAAATTAAAAATAATTAAAAAAAATTCGTCACAAATACGTCTGTAATCCATAACTAAAATTTCCGTCAATAATCTGTCGGTAAATTTCAATTAATAATCTTCCTTTGAGTCTGTCATTATCCACAAGAAACCGAAACACAAAACTATCTTAATATTTTAAAATAATCATTCTACAAAAAGAGGTTACTTTAATAACATGTTTCAATTAATTAATTTAAAACATCATAAATCTATAAAAATGTCAAAATTTAAATATGAATCCGTATTATGATATACACACATATATATATATATACATATATATTTATGTATTTGTACATATATACATATGTATTAACAAATAAATTATTAAGTTTTGAAGCTATATAAATATATATAAACATGTATATACTCGTTGATAACTGTAAATATCCTAATTAATTATTTATTTGTAAATAAAAATAAACACTCAATTTATTTTAATATCTTACCATACACGTTCTGAGAATTGTAGATAGAGAGTTTAGAAGCAACGAATTCATGGCACAGACATCACAAGAGAGAAACACTTGCACCAATTAAGGAATAAAGAGGCGAAAGGCTGCAGAAGGCAGCACAGGCGAGGACTATGGCATCTCCCTAACGAGAAGGATTTATAAACGTATTTTCCACAAAGGGCAGACAATCCCCGCATGGGAAAACTTCTGAATGTGAAGAGTTCTACCTCAGCCATCAATAAAAAAGGAAGACCATGAATTATAGAAAGAGGAAACGTTAAATTTTTTTCCTTCATATATATATATATATATATATATATATATATATATATATGAGAGAATCGAACTCAAGAGTTATAAAAAGAAATAAATCGTGTCAATTGAATTAAAATTTATTGATAAAAAAAATAAAAAATATAAAAACCAACCATAAAGACATTATATATAGGTGATATATATATATATATATATGTTATCCATATAATCATAACAATTACATCACAATACTACTAGAAAACAAGATATCAGCAATGGAAATATCCGTCGCTGATAATAAAGATTCCATATCTGAAAATCTCTTCACTAAATATTAACGATAGAAAACCAGGTCATTAATTTTTCCATCGCTAATTTCAAACAATATATAAAACTATCAATAACAGATTAACGATGAAATATTTCCGTCGTAAAAAAATTTCATCGCCCACCCGCCCTCGCCCTGCACAATCCCTACCTTCTTTTTTTTTGGTTCACTAGCGCCTGTGCCCGCCCGCCCACCCGCACGTGCTCAGCCTTCTTTTTTTTTGTTCCGAAAAATATCATCATGCGAACTCGAACAAGGGCATGCAAAAAGAGTTTGAGTTGTAACAACCATTATGTCACAATATCATATGTGATCTTTTTTTTTTGTTATATTATTCTCACATTTTTTGAAGAAAAATAAAATAATATAAAATACTAATTTGTTATAAAATAATTAAATAATAAAATGCTAACTTAAATTAAAATAATAAAATATTTTTTAAAAATAAAATAATATTATTCTTTTAAAAAATAAAATATAAAAAATAAAATAAAATGCTATTTTAAAAAATTATAAAATAATAAATATGATAAAATAATATTTTATAAAATAATATTATAAAATAATAAATATTATATAATAATAATAAAAGAAAAGAAAAATAAAATATAAAATACTAATTAAAAAAAAGGATTAAATAACAGCGACGGAAAATTTTCGTTATTAAAATTTTATCGCTAATCTATTGTTAATAGTTTTAATTTCTGAAATTAGCGACGGATTAACGAGAGAAAATTTTCGTCATTAAAATTCTGTTACAGATAGTTTTAGTATTTGAAATCAATAACGAATTAGCGATGAAAATTTTTCATTACGGATAATTTTTGTCTCTGATCTCTCGGTGAGACCATAGGAAGAGTTACTGAATGTGAAGTGAAACCCTGGGAAGAGTTCTGAATGTGAAGAGTTCTACCTCAGCCATCAATAAAAAAGGTAGACCATGAATCATAGAAAGAGAAAATGATGAGGAGTGCATATGCTAATATGCACTACATTTGATGTAAAGTTGGTATTAAAAAAAAAAATATATATATATATATATATATATATGCTAATATGCGTTATATATAATTTTATTCAAAAGTTCAAGAAAGATAGACAAACAGACACAATTATAATAGAATTTAGTCTATTCGGTATATAATTTATTTGATTTATTTAATATTAAAAATTAAAATAATAATAACATTAAAATATAATTCACAAATTAAAAATTCATTTTACGTTACACACCACACCACGTAGCATAAAAAATTAACATATGCTAATATACACTATACTGGGTTTTATTCGAGATGTCAAGAAAAATATATAGATATGAATTACAATAATAGTTTACTTAAATTTACCAAAAAAAAAATAATAGTTTACTTAATACAGTATGTTTTAGTCTATTTAATATTAGAAAAAATTAAAATGGCAATAGCATTTTATTATATTCAATAAATATTATTCGGAACAAAGTAAAGTACTGTTTTTTGGGAAATTCACGCTCGACTCCACGTGGGCGGTAGCAGTATGAGGAGTGCAGATTTACGCAACCCTTCATTCAAAAGGCCGAATAATCCGACGCAGGCAACAATGGAATATGCTCATATATAAACCGGGTCATTTGCGGGTCATGGGTAAGACCCAGATGACCTCTCTAACTCCAACAAAGGGCAAGGCCTAAGGAAATTTTGAAATTTACAAGAGCATATTTTTTTTGCCTTTCCATATATATATTTTTTCAACATCTCATTATAACTCTCACAATTTTTTTAATAATATGCTTGCATGCAAAACTCTTTTTTTTTTTTTTTCAATAACTTAACCATCTCTTGAACTGACCCACTTAAACTCTCGATGTAGGAAATCTGCGAATTTTGAAAATTTAAAAAATATTTTTAATTCAATTATTATTTAAGACCAAACATTAAATACATATTTTTTATAAAGTATTTTTAAAATTGTTTTTACATCTAAAGTATTTTTTTTTTGCAAAAAACACAATACATATTTTCAAGAAACACGAACTCATGTAGACATGTGCCCGGGCCAGTTTAAACCCGAAAACAGACTCAGCGGTCCGAAAAAAGCCCGGCCCAAGAACTGAACCGGTGTTACAGTAATCCGGCCCAGCCCAAACCAGGTACTGTAGTGGGCCGGGTCTGTTCACAAGATTTTGGAATCAAGAACCGGCCCGAGCATAGAACCGGCATTGAACCGGCCCAGGCCTGGAACTGGCCAGGGCACATAACCAGCCCGGCCCGGCCGATTCCAACGGTTCCAACAGCTCTTTTTTTTTTTATTTTTAAATTTTTTTCAATTTAACCACTTCCAACAGCCATAAAACGACTAGTTTTATGATTATTTTGATACATAACGTCAAAAAATTTTCCTATAAATATCTTGCACCCCATTTCTAAAATTTTCATAACAAAATATATATATTTCTCTCACATCTACATTCTCTTAATATTACTATATTCTCTCAATTTTCATTACTATTTCCATTATCATTTCTTTTTCACAATTTTTACAATTTTTTATACAATTTTCATTATCATTGCTATACCATTTCACAATTTTTAGTTGTAAGTGTATTAGATCCACGTGTTAAAATTGAAAGTGTTGAAATGTTAATAAATTGTTTTGTACGAGTTTTTTCATCAGAAACGTTTATCAATCCACATTTTTTAAAACAACAGATATCTCATATTTTACAAACAATATTTGAATTACATGAAAAGGAAAAAAATAATTTAAATACTAATAATATAGGTAGTAATAGTAATAATAACATTCAATTATCTTCATTTTCATTTAATCCCTTACACGTGTTAGGAAAAAAATAAAAAATTTCGTCATCATCATTTAATAAATTACTTTTATATAAACAAACACTTAAATTAGAAAATTTTGATAATACAGATTTATATGATATATTACGTTGATAGAAAAATAATGTATCGTATTATCCAATTTTAATCCAAATGACTAAAGATGTACTAACCCCTCCGGTATCTACAATGCTATCGGAAAGTGTTTTTAGTATAGGTGGTCAAGTGTTAACTGAGAAACATATAAATTTAGTGGACGATATTTTAAAAATCTTAAGTTGTATTAAAAATTTGAAGGATATAGAAAAAAGAATGCAATGAATCACGAAAGTTTCGGAAGATGATGAACAAAAAATAGAAGAAAATGAAGAATATTAATAATAATGTAACAAAAAAAATCAAAATAATATAAAAATCAAAATAATATAACAAAAAAATTAGTGAATTTTAAAATCCAAGTGATGAAATTGATAGTGAACGTATATAGAATTCGGTGGAACCACTCTAAAAATTTTATATATCTAATTTTTAATTTATTTTTTTATAAAATATGAATTAAAAAAACAAAATAAATAAATAAATGATTATAAAAAAATAAAAAACAAAACAGCAATAAAGTTAAAAAAATAGAGTTACAAAAATAAAATAAAATTAAAAATAGAGTTAAAAAAAATTTTAAAAAGGGCAATAGAAAAACAAATTCTGGCCGAACCGGGCCCGGCGGTTCCGCTTCAGCTGGGCGGGCCGGTTCAACTTAAAAAATTTTGGAATCGGTCCGGCCCGGCCCGGGCAAGGCTAAGAACCGTAGCCAGCCCGGCCCGCGGTTCCGGGAACCTCCCTTGAACCTGACAGGGCCCGGCCCGGTTACAGGTCTAGCCTCATGGAGCTCCGGAATATTCACTCCGGCCCATCAAACAGAGAGAGAGAGAATGAGTTTTGTTCCGAATTAACCTTAAAAATTTTAAAAAAATTTTAGAATGAGTTTCGCTGGTGTGGGAGAACGTACCAGAGAGGGTAATGACTTGTACAGAGAAATGATTGAGAGTGGTGTTATTAAGCTTGGTGATCAGTAGGTTAACTTACCATCTTTCATTTTTATGTTTTACTTGTACTCAATCCTATTCAGCTGAGCGTCTGGTCCCAAATATTGAATATTTGATGATACATTCCATACCTTGCTAAAAACCAGATCCTTGTTTTCCAACCACACATTGTCTAAACAAATTCAAGTCTCTCTCAATACCTTCCACGAAAAATCCGATTCGTGCGGATTCTTCCCCCAACTAATGAAAGGTTTTGACGGAATTGCCACCTATGAAATTGAGCACAATTTTGCAAAAAAATAGCCCACTTGTTTCTCGAGAAGAGAGGGGAGAGATGCTCCATATCATTTGATTGAATAGTTGACTCAGCTCCTTGTTGTTTGAAGAAACCCTCTACTTCAATTGGTATTTTTTCATGAAAAGCAGACATGAGATAACAAATCCAGTGTTTCACTAGGATTTCGAATAGCTGTCTCGAATTCAAATTCAAGTTGATTATGTTTCGCCTCTTCCTTGGAGAAAGATGATTAAACAATTCCCAATCATGGTCCTTGCGGATCGGATCATCCATAAAATATATAGAAAGAAACTTCAGATATTTGATATCTTTCTCTTTGAATGAGATTTCAATTCCAGTGACGGTTTCATTAGATATCTTACAACTAGAATCCCTTTTTTTTCCAATCTAGTTCCTCTACTACCGCGAACTCCAGTTAGATTCAGGTACGATAAGCTTTTTGGTTCTTGGGAGAAACCAAGTACTCTCTTTTGGATCTAGGAAACAACTCTCAGAGATCTTTTTTCCTTTTGGAAGATACAAGAGCGAAACAATCAACCTATTAATATTGGAAGACCCAAAAAATTCTTCCAATGTATTTTTTCTGGGTCCAATGGAATTCATAGGTATGGGAAGAAGCCCTATCAAATTGAGATTTTTTCTTTCGACCATATTTCGATTTTTAATACGATATAAATAGCCTTAGCTTACCATTTACATGTATGTAACATATTTCATCTAGTGGCTTCTTTGGAGAAATTAACTTTGTCTTCAGATTCATTATGCCTTTTTATGTGGGATTATCATTTTGGGTTATCTTCCCATGTTTCAGAGTGACAGCAAGTGTGCTCTTGTATATGGTCAAATGAATGAGCCTCCTGGTGCCCGTGCTCGAGTTGGGCTTACCGGGCTTACTGTGGCAGAGCATTTCCGAGATGCTGAAGGGCAGGATGTCCTTCTCTTTATTGATAATATCTTTCGCTTTACTCAGGTAAAGATGGTTTATTGTCAATATTTCAGGAATTTGCTGAACTTCTCTTAGTCATTTTGTTATCATTCAGGCAAATTCAGAGGTGTCTGCTTTGCTCGATCGTATCCCATCTGCTGTTGGTTATCAACCTACTCTTGCTACAGATCTTGGAGGTCTTCAAGAATGTATTACCACAACCAAGAAAGGTTCAGTTACATCAGTCCAAGCCATCTATGTTCCTGCTGATGACTTGACAGATCCTGCTCCAGCAACAACCTTTGCCCACTTGGATGCCACAACTGTGCTGTCTCGTCAGGTATTTGACATTGTTTTTCTTCTTCTTTGGGTAGGAAAAGGATATCATTAGAAAGGAAGTGAAAGAATACATGATGCATAATTCACCATAGCAAGAGAAGCACAAAGATCCATTTATCCACAGTTTTAAGCCGCTAAAGAGGTCAAAAGGGCACTTCTTTATTCTATCCAAGACGCTGAAGTCAACTATCTGCCCCATAAAATTTATGAGCTAAAAATACAGTTATCTAAGAGCTTTGTGACATTGAATATTCTCCACAGATCATTGTGGATTACTTTTAATTCTCTTCATGATCATCTTTGAAATAAACTTTCGGAGAAGAAAGGGTATTATGGCTAGATTAGTCTTCTCTAGAATGTTGAGTTGAAAATGTTTGACTTCATTAACTAGTTTTCAACTTCTTGGTCCTTGAGATTCAACCATATCATCTTGGCCTTACAAAAACTTCATACTATAATCATTACCTTTCTTGCTTATTGTGTGTGTTACTGTTAATTGAGAGGTCCTCTTTATCAACCTTTGATATAGCTTTCTATTTTATCCGAATGGAAGTTTGGAGTCTGTTTGCTCACAATTTTTCTTTTTGGTCAAATTTGATTTTCTACATTCCTAGGCAATCTTTTAATTTGAAGACCCAGGAGGAAGAAATTTTATTGTTATTAACAAAATGAAATGCGAAACTTGCGGTTGTTTATTAAAGGAAGAGAGCAATTTCTTTCATGTTTTGTCTTGTAACTTGAAATTTTTATGGCTATCACTCCTCAGATCTCTGAGCTCGGTATTTATCCTGCTATCGACCCCTTGGATTCTACTTCCCGTATGCTCTCTCCTCATATTTTGGGAGAAGATCACTATAATACTGCTCGTGGTGTTCAAAAGGTTCTTCAGAACTACAAAAATCTGCAGGATATTATTGCCATTTTGGGTATGGATGAACTCAGTGAAGATGACAAGTTAACAGTAGCTCGTGCCCGTAAAATTCGGAGGTTCTTGAGCTAACCTTTCCATGTGGCTGAGGTTTTCACTGGTGCTCCAGGGAAGTACGTAGAACTGAAAGAGAGCATTTCCAGTTTCCAGGTTAGTAGGCCTTTTTCCTGATGAAGTTATTTGCAATTATTTTTATTCTCAGTTGAGTTGCTGATGTTTGTGTTTTTATTTCGTACATCGTTATCTATTTAATCATAGGCTTCCAGCCTTGCTTTATTATCTTCTTGAATTTGATTATACTATTAGTTTGCTTGTGTCGTGTTATCATCTGGTATTTGCTATTGACTTAATAATTTGTCTCTCTAAGGATTTAAAATAGAATCCCGCTTTGCTAATGAGACCTAACAGAATTCCAGAGGTATGGCATCTGGAATCTGCTTTGTGATTAAAAATTGCAGCTTAAGAAAAGTGTTTCTCACTGTATCGGTCTGTCGGGTTATTTTTGGAAGTAATTTCAATACCAAACTGAATTGTCCTTTTGGTGAGATGCAGTATTGCTGGTGTATAGGGTTGCAGATGCTGTGGTCTATCGCAATATATGTGCACACATTGCTGGCTTAGTGGTGCACATGGTATTGGAGTCTAATGCATTTTGGTTGATTTTTCTGTTTTGATAGGGAGTCTTGGATGGCAAGTATGATGACCTTCCTGAGCAATCCTTTTATATGGTCTGTGGGATTGATGAAGTCATTGCCAAGGCTGAGAAGATTGCCAAGGAATCGGTATCTTAATTTATGGTTTTCTTTGGGCCTTGTCGCTTTAAACGGTGTAAGGATAATAATTGAGTTGGCAGTAGGCAATGCCAGCACAGAGATTGTTCCCATGACCTCTCCGGAGTTGTATCTGGGTCTTTTAGTTAAACCAAAAGTTTTGATAGGATTTTTGTTTCCAAAGAGAAATGAGGCATTTTCAAAGTTTATGAGGCCCATTTTCAGTTTTGTGCAATAAGTTGCCCCACGCTGGTATCTATGGCAATTGCGTCTTTTCCTCATTAGGTTCTTTTTGCTAGTCTCGTGAGGTTCTCGACCTTCACCTTAATTTTGCTGTTTTGATTGATGTGCATTTTGCATCCCCTTCCATTTTGTTTGTGTTTGAATCTCTTGGGTAACTTTTGAGGGTTGCAAGTTTAAATACTAATGTGCTCTCTTATCATTGACCATGCTTGCCTTCGGGCTGTGTGAGTGCTGTTGAAAAGCCTCTCTCTAGTTAAAGTGCAATTAAACTTCCTGGGTTGAAGCTTGACAGTGAACAGGGCAACGGTCTTTACTGATATTAAGGATTGATCTTATGCTTTCTTGAATGATCAATTGGCTTGAAATATGGTCTACAAGGTCATGTTAATACTTCATGCTGTGACTATGCTCATTTAAGTCATTTTTATTTTGTGGATATCAACCTCCTGAGGGCGAATATATTATTTTCCCATAAAGTATTTCATGCATTTCATTAATCGGTAAATTTTTTATTATCATTTTCCACTGTCGTTGGAAAAGTGTTGCATTTCATACACTAATATTCGTATGGCTTAAACTACCGACATCCTGTGAGTAACATCCGGTGGGTCTAGTGCGCACTATATTCATTTAAGATATTGAATTTAAGTCTTGAAAATAGAAAAATAGGCATAAGGAGTGTCGATCTTTAAATTGAATCTCACAGTATTTGA
The DNA here is from genome assembly GCA_033439265.1 of Dillenia suffruticosa. Taxonomy (NCBI): domain Eukaryota; kingdom Viridiplantae; phylum Streptophyta; class Magnoliopsida; order Dilleniales; family Dilleniaceae; genus Dillenia; species Dillenia suffruticosa. The sequence goes on along the minus strand of JAVTVX010000015.1, from coordinate 15,595,473 downwards.
ATTGAATTAGTTAGATAACCCCAATTGAATTAGTCGGATAATCTGAATATCGTTTGGTTAATAACAATAAAAAATAGTTTAAACTAAATATTTATAGCAAGTAAAGACTAAAAAAGAGTTGTAACCTTGGTGATGCTTCATGGTTTAAGTGCACTAGAGATGCTCTTTGGCTTATTAGTGTGACAAAAGGGGAGATCTACTCGGCTCTGCTAGAAATACCAATAAAAAATAGTTTAAACTAAATATTTACGGAAAGTAAAGACTAAAAAAATGTTGTAACCTTGTTGATGCTTCATGGTTAAAGTGCACTAGAGATGCTCTTTGGCTTAATAGTGTGACAGAAGGGGAGATCTACTCGGCTCTGTTAACAATTGCGGGAGAGGAAGTGAAACAGGACAATCAATACAATTAGTCTCCCGTGTCATAAAATCTCGGAAGGGAAAATTTCGATTCAACTGCTTTTGTGCTGAAGAAGAGCAAACAGGTTGATGGATTTTGAGGAGCGCAACAATGGAGCTGATTCTTCTACTTTGTTATGGTACAAGCTCAAAAGTTGGTCTAGGAGCTCACCTCCAAAATGTTGCTCGATAAGCTCTTCCATGGAGGCCTTTGTTAGATGCCATGGCTGTCTTAAGACATGCCTCTAATATAAAAAATAAGCCAAAATAAACCAAAGTGAAGCGGAAGCAAAATGATCTCTAGTCATTTTTTTTCTTTACCTCCGACGAAAATGATTATTAGACATGCAAAAACTATTATGGATCTCGAAATTCACTCGATGGACGTAGAATTTTGAATTTTGGATTTAGAGATCCTTTGCTCTAAGAAGAGATTTTTATAGTTGTTAACTATCACACAACATTTGTCATTAGAAATTGATGTTAAACACATTAAAAAAGTATTTAAATCAATGCATAATGAAAAAATATGAGAGTGTAGTCAAGATTTGCATGGGTTTATTTGGAACTGCTTAAAAACTAGCCAACTTTATACTTATCTCTGTTTTTTGACCGAACCTATCTAGATGTGCGCTAGATCAATTGTAGTTATAGCATTTTTAAAATAGGGGACTTAATATCAAGCAGATTGTTATATGAAAATAGCTATCTTGTAATCCTATCACAAATTTTATTATTTTCATAAAATAAAAATTCTTGTGTAATGACATTTATTATACAAAAATAACTATCGTGGCTAAATATTTATTCCTAATGTGATCATTTATATTTTAAAATATAATTTTTATTATAATTATAACTAATGTGACTAAATCTTAATAAATTAGAAATTATATTGATCATAAAAATATTTTATAATATGTTTGTACCATATAAAATAAATAATATTTAATTTTAAATGCAATAAATATTTTTTATGTATTTTCCGATTTTCATGTATTAAAAAAATATTTTATCAATTGTTCAAAATAAAAAAAAATATATTTTAGCAACTTTGTACCAATTTTGATCGATATAATTTTAAAGTTTATGGGTCTTTTTTTTAATAAAAAGGAAAAAAAAAAATATATATATATATATATATATATATGTATATGTATATGTATATGTATATATATATATATATATATGTTGCAGGGACCGGAATATAATATATATATATTTTTTTAAAATATGACTTTATTAGTGGTCTTGCAAACTGAACCATTAATGTGTATTTATGGGTCACGTGTACTGTTGACGCATTAGGGTTTTTTTTTTTTTTTTTTTTTTTTTTTAAGTCGACTATTTCCGGATATAGTCGGTGGCTATTCCTACGGCCTTGTGACACGCAACCACTTCGGTTCTTTTTCACCCGAAACGGCCGGGTCCTGACCCGGTCCAAAGGGTCTCCAATGCCAGAGACTTGCCGAAAAACCGTAAAAGTGACCAAAATTGAATTTTGAAAATATTGGATTTTGCGAAACTTCGTTCCCAATCCATTTTTGGTTTCTATTTTTTGAAAAAAATAATTTTTTTTGAATCAATTTTGGAAAAAAATCAAGAGATTTTTTTTGAAGAGATATCAAAAAATTTATGAGTAAAAACAAAATTGATTCTGACACTAAATATTAAAATGCAAGATAGTCCTAAGACATTTTCTAATGTAAATCATGAGCCAAAATTATAAGGAAGTGAAAAAAGGGGATTTAGGTCAGGTTCAACCATGCTTTTATTTTTCACTTTCGATGACTGATGACCGTAAAATTATCAAAATGATATTTGATGATTTAGAGTCGTGAATGCTGGTCTTAAAAATAATTTACTTTGGGAAGGTGTTTTCATAGCTGTGGGCCATCACACAGTATTTAAATCACTTAATTGTCATCCAAAATTAACACTAAATATATTGGGGAAGAATTTAAATTAATCTATAATGGAAAAACGTGAGAATATAGTTAAGATTTGCTTGGACCGTAAAATTCTAATCACATGCATATTTCTAAATCAAAAAACTTCCATTTTGATCCACATTTATTCCCCTTCATATGTTTTTCCCATTTAATTAGATTCTTTTATGGATTTTGGTATTGAATTGAAATTATTCTTTAATTTTGAATTCAAAAAAGTTACGGCAGCCTTCACAAGGGGAGAGGAAGCTATGGCATTCATATTAGTCCCATGGACTTTCCAAACGGGCTGCAAGATCTCTATCCTTTATCTGCTCAAACAGCCATTTTGGCCTACTGCTACCGCAAACTCTTCCTGTGATGCATTATCTTTTGATGTATTATAAATTGGCAAGTTAAATTTGTCCACTTTCTCGTCACTAACTACACCCTGCAATAGGAAAGTGAAAAAACTCATAAGCAATCCGACATGATCAATATTGCCATCATGTTTATTGCCATCATTAACGTGCTCACATCAACTATCAAGGAGAGAAAAAGGTGGTATTTTGAGAAGCTCATAAACTCATTCATGCCCACAATATCACAATCTATATTACTTTTGCAAATCAAGCCTCTTCAATTCAGGAATATATACGTTTGTGTGGCTATGTGTCTCACAGCCGCCTACTATTCTTATTAGAATACATACAAAAACCAGTTTGACTTCACAGGAGAACAGGTCACTGTCAATAACTTCTTCGAAGTATCTAATGTACGCTTACAATATAATACCGGTGTAGCTGCAACCACATTTGCAGTGAAAGCCCTACATGGAGACAAATATGAATCAAGTAAGTGGAAATCACATGGTATACTGCAGCAGCTGACAGCATCTGGGATATTCAATTGAAATCATCTACAAACATTGCCCCTGTAACGGGTAAACTAAAGAAGCTTACAAGCAGAGATAGTATCTACATCACAAGTTACAATGGAAAGATCAGGTTTTTGTCCTTTGGCCCGCAATCCACGATAGATTCTTGCCGCTTTGGAACCCTTTGCAGTGGTAACTTCCCCGTGCATCTACCTGGATTTGCCAGAAATGAAGTGGTTAAGGATTTATTACACTATATGTGCATGCGGAAGCGTATAAATTAAAAATTCAGAATTTTGGTATAAATATATTAATATATAGGGCTCCAATAAATCAATCGAAATCTCGTAATTCTCGTACGGATCGCTCAGTCGTGATGGTGATCACGAGATCAAACCACCACCACTTTTTCATGACGCCTCAACCCAATATTTGGTGAATTCAAATGACGGAAGAAATTTTCTTATTTGAAAATTTCTCAATCCCTCAATCAATCTCACTCTTTAGAAATTAATGTCTTTCACTCTCTGTCAATTATCTTCTCCCTCTAGAGAAGGCATTTCTCTTTCAATGTGCCTTAGGATTTTTTTTTCCACTCTTGGAGCACTGTTTTTCGTAGGCCATCATCAGAGAATTGAAAATGACTTACTTTCGTTGAAAGGGAGAGGGTAGGAGTTAATTGGGGTTATGAGAGTTATGGGGGTTATGCCCCAAATTCAAATTCCAATTAATTTGATGCTATCCCAATAACACTCATACCTAATTTGAATATTCCAATAAACACCCCATCATGACATAACTTTCAATATCTCCCATTTGTATTTGAAGGCATTTCATATCCATCACAAAATCACAACTCATGTGATTTACTACATCATCTTACTGAATTTTCATATAGGATTGGATGTCGAACGACCAACGAGTTTACCTGCAAACAAAGATTTTTCGATATATCTGTTAGGATGATCGAGAAACTATCGTTAATAGAAAAAAAAGAATTCACTGTACCCCAAACTCAACACAATTATATCATTTGAGCCACTTTCCTTATTGAAAGTGATCCCCAATTATTTGTTCGACTATATATTCACTATTATGTTTGAATCTCAATATAGATTAACATAACAGGTCGATCGGTGAATAGAATACCATGATATAATGCTGATTGGTATTCATTTCTTACTACTAATTTTCAATCTTATTTTAGTTGTTTTTATAGACATACAATGTCAAATCGAATCAACCATAGTTTTTTAGTGACATGCTAAAATACCTCAGAGATCTCAGAGAGAGTATCTCAAAGACGATATCACTTGACACAAGTGATAAATGAGATCTCAACCCGGCTTCTCACAGACAACATGGATGTGAGTATGTCCATGACGGTCATGTCGTATATGACCTTATCCTGAATACACATTAGGGCAATTTATGTTCTAGCGTTACTCTCAAACTCTCTTACGACTAGAAACCGTCTCATCTCTAGTCACTCAAAACTGGAGGTGGTCACTCGTGTGAGAGAGTTAATTATGCCTACCTGACATATTTTTTATCATCACACTTCATAATATATGACAATAAACAAGTGTAAGAAATCAACTTGTGACTATATACAATGCACATATGTCAAATATATCAATAAGCATCTCAATCTGTACATAGTGCCAAATGTCAAATTGTATGTAAACTCAATGATTTCATATGTCAAATTGTATGTAAACCCAATGAAAAATATATTTAGACTTCACTACACCTTTCTCGATAATATCTCTCATAAAATAATATCTGGTATCAATGTGTTTGATTTTTCTGTGATACTTAGGGTTTCAGTTGTAGGCAATACCGGCCTAATTATCACTATAAATCACACTGGCCTCCCACTTTCTGTCACAACCCCTAAGTCATCCAGAAATCTCCGAAACCTAAACTCCCTTGAACTGCCACTGAACATGCCACAAGCTCAGCCTCTATTGTAGATAGAGATACACATATTGGTTTCTTGCTTCTCAAAGACATGGTACCATTTATTCAGCAAGACAGCAAACACTGATATCGATTTGCGACTATCCAGATCGCCACCTCAATTGGCGTCTGAATCCCAACGAGTCACAAATCACCTCCTCCGTAACATAAAAAGAGGTTTGCAGTTCCCTTGAAATATCTCAAAATCCATTTCACTGCTTTTTAGTATTTCTTTCTAGGATTCAATTGATACCTACTTACCAGATCGACTACAAAACAAATGTTTGGTCGTGTATACCTCATCGCATACTTTGAATTGTACATTGCACTAGCATAAGGGATTCTACTTATCTCCTTTACTTCTTTCTAAATTTTTAGGTCTCATGTCGAGATTTAAGTCTTCACCTTTAACAATAAAGTTTCTATTGGATTGTCAACGCTCATCTCGAAATACTTAAGAATCTATCTGATGTATAACTCTTGTTAAAGAGTTAACATCATTTTCAAGCGATCCCTTTGGATCCTATTTTTGAGAATGAACTAAATTTCATCAATGAATAATAACCATATTTCAATGGTTATTAAATATTTTTTATTATTCCCAACCAACAGAATATCACGCATATATAAGAATATGATTATAAAAGAGTCACTAGAACGTTTTAGATAAACACGATAATTCTCCTTGATCATTATAAAAACATAAAATATTACCTCCACGTGAAATCTTAGATACCACCGTCTGGATGACTATTTTAGGTCATATATCAACATCCAAAGTTGACAGACTTACTTTCATGACCTATTAGAATGAACCCAGAGGGTTGCTTCATATAGATCTACTCATCCAAACTTTTATTATGGAAGGTGAACTTTATGTCCATCTGTTATAAATCCAGATCCATATTCGCAACAATCGTTAAAAGTAAACGGATCAAGATAAATTGGACTATACCTTCTCGGTGGTCCAAACCCTTAGTCTACGTATAACCGTGGCTACCGAACAGGCCTAATACCTCCCCATCGATCTGTCGGTCTTTCTCTTGACCTTGAGAATCTACTTGTTCCCAATGATCCTTCTATCGTAAGGCAAATCAACTAGGTCCTTGAGAACTTATTCGTTCTCAATAGTCTTTCTGCCCTCAGGTAAATCAACTAAGTCTCAGACCCTGTTAATTCTCATTGACTCATTCTCTTCATCTATAGCCTCTAATAAATTATTCTTTGCAAAAACTCACGAGAGCCTCTAGGACTATTTTAAATTTCTCATCGTCCTAAAGAGTCGCAATGCGGGTTTTAACCTCATTCGGGAAGCGACATTTAAGTACGCATCCTCAATATTTCTACAAGGAGAGAGAACCTCTTCACCTTTAGATGGATCGCTCCCATTGGGACCAAAATCCGTAATGGGTTCTTGTGTCCCACCGTTGGGCTCACCTAAGCCACTAGGCTCTTCCATCTAAATAGAAGGTAAAGTCCTGATGCATTCACCTCTCGATGGATCGCTCCCACTGGGACGAAGATCCTTAATTGATTCTTCGATCTTGCCGCTGGGTTTAGTTGAGCTACTAAGCTCATCCATCGAATAAAAGAGCGTCCTGATTAACTTCACTTCTTTCAGAGAAATCATCCTTAAGGAATGTAGTATTATGAGACTTAACCTCAGTAACAGTGCAGTCAGTATGCTTACGTCAGAACACATGTCCCCTGGAGTATTCTAAGTATTTGATTAAAGATATATTTCTTTTCTCGCAAGCCTAACTGTCGCGTGGATACGAGAAATTATGATCATACGTAGCACAACCCCATAACCTCAAGTGGCTAAGGTTAGGCTATCTTCCTGTCCAAAGCTCAAATGGGTTATTGACTGCGGACTTTAATAAGATACGGTTGAGAACGTAGGTTGTAGTCAATAAAATATCTCCCCAATAGGAGATAAGAAAATCGGCGTGCGCCATCATAAACCTCAATATCTCTAACAAAGTCCTATTCCTTATCTCAACTATTTTATTCTACTAAGAAGTAGCAGAAATAGTCAACTGTCTCATAGTACCTTATTCGAAACAGAGCTCTCTGTGTAGTTTTGATAAATACTCGCGCCCCCATCGGTTCTGAGAGTCTTCACTCTCAATTCTAATTGATTTTCAATCTCGCTAATAAATTTCCTGAAATATTCTAATATCTCATACTTGCGCGAGATCAAATAAACGTAACCGATATGCGTGTAATCATTTACAAATGTAATAAATTACACAACTCCATTTCGGACTCTCATGCTCACAAGGCCACAGATATCAAAGTAGACCAATTACAATGAAGCCCCAACTCTCATTGCGTTGCCAAATGGTTTTCTTGTTTCTTTGTCGGTTAGACAAAATTCACACACAGACAACTCGAACCTAATTAGCGGGTCCAACAGACCACTCGCTGCTAACCAATTCATCATCTCTTTGCCCTATGTGTCCAAGTCTACTATGCTACTGATTCACTTCTCAATTAGCGCAGCCAAATGAAGAGGTAATTGAAACATGACAAGAAATACCATTAAAAGGACAACTCCATTTTGAGCTCTCATGCTCACAAGGCCACAGATATCAGAGTGGACCAATTGTAGTAAAGCCCCAACTCTCATTGCGTTGTCAAATGGTTTTCTTGTATCTTTGCCAGTTAGGCAAAATTCACACATGGATAACTCGAACTTAGTTAGCGGGTCCAACAGACCACTCGTTGCTAACCAATTCATCATCTCTTTGCCTTATGTGTCCAAATCTACTATGCCACTGATTTACTTCTCAATCAGCGTAACCAGATGAAGAGGTAATAGAAATATGACAAGAAATACCATTAAAATGAGCAATATCCAATGCATACAGCTCATAATAGATAGAATCAGAACAATCGATGAACTATCGTATTTAATTAAAAAAAGATGATTTTCTTATCATAAAGCATATCCTAGGCATTCTTAAACAAAGTACTGAAATCCAGTTCTGTCGGATATCCGGAACACAAAGATGGTCATTTAGATACAGAGACCGGCTACTTTGCAACTCCAACTTGCTAGTGCCATCCCTTTGACGACAATAAATGCTCCGTTTCTCATGTAAATCCTTCGAACTTAAGGATTTACTTGGCGGAAATCTATTTATGCGCTTCATCTCAAGTTACGTGGTCGGTGGCTCCTGAATTTACAATCTAAAAGGAGAGGAATCAATGAACAACGTGATAAATGAGTTAAAATTCAAACGACGTAAAGAAAAATGATATTCCTTCCGCTCGTCATACTCATGAGTGAAATGACCAAGTCTACCTCAGACGTAACACTTAACATCGGTCTTATCAAATTCTTTCTTCTTATACTTTTGTACTTTGCTATCGGATTTTTCAGATGGTTTCATCTTGCCTGGATCTCGAGTCTACTTTTCATGCCTATGCTTTTTGTTTGGTGCCACGGGAGCCCTTACTTGACTCCGCTGCATAAGCACGGCTGAACGAGATCTACTCACCTCTAGTCGCTCCTCCTTGAGCTCATTGTCCTGTTCATATCAGCGAAAGTACAAATACTCTCATCGGATATGAAACAGATTTTCATGGTCTCCCATGAATTAGGTAAAAGATTGAATCACACCCAGTATTTGTAACTCATACGAAATAGACTCATCTGCATTTCTCATCTCAGTGATCATACTCGACATTTACATTAAATGTTATTTCATTGTATGATCAACTCTTTTATTATAAGTTATAAACTTATAAATTAGCATCCTTACCTCAAAAGCTGAAAGAGTACTATAATACTCTTTTAGAGTGAGCCTAACTGATATAATCATAGGATATTACTCATAGATCGGGATCAAGTCATCGTGTTTTTCATTGATATGGATTGCCCTAATTTGGTTTTCCTTTTTCTTCAACGCACAATAGACCTCATTATCCTATCTATACTGAGGTGTGGTACCCTTCCTGGGGCCCACCATCTCATATCTCAGAATCTCACACAAATCTTGCTTCTCGAAAATAAACTGAATTTTCTGGTAAAAAAATTCACAATTGTCACCATTTAATTTGTTCTCATTGCAAAGATCTATTATGACAGTAATCTATGCAGCTAGAGAGACTTTAGTGACTTATTGATACTAATTCTCACATTTTGTATACCCTTCGAATCAACAAATCCCAAATAATTTGAATATAGACTCTAATTTGAGTGTATGTGTCAACAGATATCATACACCGCAAACCAGAATTGTATCTTATCATTCAGAGTTGGATTCGGCATACAAAAACCCACTAAAAGTCACAAATGTGAACGTGAAACCCTTAGAAAATTGAAAAACTCTAATTCATAGCAGTCGAATTGGCCGTCAAGACTATCACGCGCTGCTCGAAACACCTCCACGTGCACACACGCGCCAGTAACAGCATGTTGCATGCGCCAGACAAGCAGTGCATCTGGCACGCCTCAGCACGCACGTGGCTGCATGCTACTGCACATGCAGGATGCGCTCAACAAGAACATATATTTACTGTGCGATCACCCCACACCATAGCACCTTGCTGTAGCCTTGTGGTCAGCATGCTCAAAAGAGGACACCGATGCTTGGATTCGAGTTTGGGCGTTCACATTTTTGAGAATTTTTTTCTTTTTTCTTCTAAATTGACTTGGCGGGTCAGGACTCGGATTGGATTGCATGTCCGGGTCATAATCGACCTGGGACACCCCAGACGTTGTTTACGCGCCTCGAGAGCGCGTTAACTACATGCATTAGCGGGTTGGGCCGGGTCTTCTTCGCCGGATGGGTCTGCAACCGGGTCCTTTAGATCGGATGCCAAAAAACTCATTTCTGGGCTGTTTTTCATGCGATTTTCTCTGGAATATTACAATTAAATTTCCAGAATCATTTTAAACATGATTTATTGGAAGATTTGAGCCCCTAAACTTGCAAATCAATGTTCAAAGTTTCGGCTCTTCGCGACAATTTTTGAAACTCAATTTTTGGCAATTCAAAAATCACAAATAATATACCAAAAAGTAAATCTGAGCATGACAAACATTTGTAGACCACCATTACAGATTGATTCATCCTTAAATTTCACAGATCTAAGGTTTTGTGTCCGTAGGGTTGAAAATTTCGACCGAAATTTTCATAGCCTTCATATGCTCTAAAAATTCAACAAAAATTATTTTCATGACCATGGATCATGGGCATTCTTATGGAACTCTCGGATTCATGAAATTCATCCATAATCCGGATCCTAAATTTAGTACCCTAGACTTTTTATCCCCAAAAAATTCCAATTTTTTTTTTAAAAATAAATCCAACTTCGTTCTATACCAATGAAGGATTTATTATGCTATATGCGCATGCGAAAATGTATAAATTAAAAGTTCATAATTTTGGTATAAATACCTCAATATGTAAGGCTCCAATAAATCAATCGAAACTGCATAATCTCTCGTACGGATCATTCAGTCGGGATGGTGATCACGAGATCGAACCACCACTACTTTTCCACGACACCTCAACCCAATGTTTGGTGAATCCAAATGGCGGAAGAAATTTTCTTATTTGAAAATTTCTCAATCCCTTAATCAATCTCTCTCTTTAGAGATTAATATGTCTTTCACTCTCTATCAATGATCTTCTCCCTCTAGAGAAGGCATTTCGCTTTCAATGTGCCTTAGGATTTTTTTTTCACTCTTGGAGCACTGTTTTTCGTAGGCCATCATCAGAGAATTGAAAATGAACTTACTTTCATTGGAAGGGAGAGGGTAGGAGTTAATTGGGGTTATGCCCCAAATTCAAATTCCAATTAATTTGATGCTATCCCAATAACACCGCTACATAATTTGAATATTCCAATAAATGCCCCGTCGTGGGCATTACTTCCAACAAGTAGGCAACGTAAGGGCACTTGGGAAGAGAGGTGTGGGTATAAGGGTGAGGATTATTGGGGTTTATGAAAATGGGGATTCAGGAAGTTTGGAGACGATTTGGGAAGAGAAAAGGATCAATTGGTGGAAAGGTTTTGGAGGAGGCAGATTGGGAGGAGAAAGAGAGAGAGGGAGAGAGAGAGGAAAAAGAGGAGAGAGAAAATAGAAATGGGTGTGAGGAAGCAAAGAGCCTTTGGGTTTATAACTATGGATGTATAAAGTGATTATCGTTGTGGGCTTTGCAATTTTGAAAATTTTTAGTTATGCTTGAAATCTTCAAGCTGATTCGCCAAAGCTACTTCAACCCTCAGCCTAGGCACATGAAAGAGAGAGAGAGAGAGAGAGAGAGAGAGAGAGAGAGAGTTAAAAAAGAAAGCATTCGATAAGAAGTGTCATTCAAATATAATATTAACAACGAAATAGAGAGTTATCGCTAAATGTAGCAACAAAAATATCAACTCATCGCTAATTTAGTTGTGAAAAACAATATTCATTGTAAAAAATTAACGAGAATGTATTATTTGTCGCTAATTAGCAACAAAAGAACCAATTCGTCATTAAATTTAGCGTAAAAACATATTTACTTGCTAAATTTAGTGACAAAAGCGATTATACGTCGCTAAATTAGTGACGAAAAGCATTTTTATTGTTAATTTAGTGACAAGATAGAGAGTCACAGCTAAATTTAGTGACGACAACAATTATTCATCACTAATTTAACAAATGTTACTATTTGTCATTAAAATTAGTGATGAAAGCTCCGATTTCTCGTTAAATTTAGCAATAAAAGTGATTATTTATTACTAGATAAGTGACAAAAAGCATTTTTATCACTAATTTAGTGACAAAACAGAGAGTCATTGTTAAATTTAGTTAAGCAATGAAAAGCCATATTCGTCACAAAAAGTTAGCGATGAATGTACTATTCATTGCTAAAATTACCGATGAAAGAGTCAATTTGTTACTAAATTTAGTGATGAAAATACATTTCATTATTAAATTTAGCGACAAAACTTGCGATGAAACCTACTTTATCTATTCCTTGCAACAAATTAGCTATTTGTAATAAAATTAACATCGAAAAATAGTTCTCGAAAATTTACAATAAAATTGGAGACGAAAAAATATTTATCGTGTGGTTTATTGATAAAAAAGAAATTTGGATTTGATACTTACATAATGAATAGCTTATTTAAGCAAATTTATAACTTCTCTAAAATTTATGATTGATAATACTTAGAGTAAGTTCATTTGCCTAATCCATAAAAGAATTGTTTGATACCCAATGTAGTCTTGTACTTATCCAAACATAAAATATATGCTTATAAGTAAAATCTTATTACTGTATATGGTAATACTTTATTAGAGATTTGTTGAATTATTTATTATAAAAAATGGTCAATTTGATGAGAATTGTAATATTCATTATGTATTCAATCTGATTCCCTTACTTAGAAAGGGTAAAAAAGAGAAATACGATTAAAAATATTTTATAAGAGAGTGTAAAAGGAATTTTTCCATGAATCACCAAGTACTGTTGCAGCCACGAATAATTTTGTATGGCTAATTAATGACAAATTTAGCTACTAATCATGGAATTCGTTACTAAATTTTATCACAAATATATTTTTATGGCTAATTAGTGATAAATTTAGTTATAAATCGTGGAATTCGTTACTAAATTTTGTTACAAAAATATTTTTGTGATTAATAAGTGACGAATTTCATAATGAATCCAATCTTCATCACTACATTTTGCGACAAAACTGAGATTTGTCATTAAATTTAGAGATAAAGATTGGATTTGTGGCAAAATTTAACTACAAAATTGTTATTCATCGCTAAATTTGCTACGAACTGATAGTTTTATGGCTAACTTGGCATGAAAATTTATTCGTAGCTAATTAGCTATGAATTTAGTTATGAATACTCTATTTGTTGCTAATTTTGCCACGAGTATACTTTCATCACTAATTTCATTGAAAAATAGCGATGAAATCTATTTTCATTCCTAATTTTGTTGCAAAATAATGATAAATTTATTTCGTCTCTAAATTTCATCATAAAATCGTATTTTTTATAGTGGTTGCTAAATTCGTTGGTTCTTTATGTCGCCATGTGCATCTATGCGCATCACTGATTTAGCATCACTAACGAATTGGGACAATAGCGATGTAGCTATCGCATCGCTAAGAAGTTCATAATTTTAGCGATGTGGGAGAAGGTGTTGACATGGGTTCAGGTTTGTAGTGATGTGACTGCGGTGTTGCTAAGGAGTTTGGTCCTTTGTGACACGGATAATAGCATCACAAAGTGAGTAATGTGTATTCGATGCACCTTGCAATATGTATTTATATACTAATAACAAGGACCTTCGGTGTCACCCTATACATCACTAATTTAAATTATTTTTAAAAATAATTAATTATAAATTAATTTTATTCATAAAGCTATTGAAAGAATTCATAAAATTTGATAATAACAAACAAATATATACTATTTATCTTTGTCATATAAAAAATCAAAATATTTTAGTCACATAATAGCCAAAATAATAATAAAAAAGTATCCAAAAGAGAAAATGTTCAACACTTATCTGGTCCCTCAACACAATCACTTTCATTGAAATATATGGAAACAACTTATAATAATAAAAAAAGTATCCAAAAGAGAAAATGTTCAAACACTTATCTGGTCACTCAACACAATCACCTTCATTGAAATATATGGAAACAACTTGAATGGGGGTAAGGGACTTGGCTTTAGAGGGCTGGGCTGTGAGTGTGAGTGGAGCTCGGGCTAGGGCTAGTTGCTATGAAGGTTGAAGTGGCTTGCTAGAGGGATGAAAGATACATAGATGTTGGAGCAAGATGTCAATGTCAATCCATGTATTGGCATTTTTAGGATAGAGACATTCAACTTGCTTCACTTGTTGAATATTTTTTTGCATAATTTCTTTGTTCATCCTTGTAACCTCTTCAGACTATGTGGGCGAAGGTGACGTGAAGAGTGTGTCATCTTCATTTTCTTTTAAAGATGTTCTTTCATCATTTATGAACTAAGCCCTTTAATGCTCTTCTTGTGTCAAACTTTGCAGCTGATGGCTCCCATAATTCAAGATCACTGGGGAATATATTTCTTGAAGATACAAATATAGGATTTGTAGGAGTAGATACATTAGCCCTCTCCACTAGCCTAGATGTATGCATTATCCAAAATAGTAAAGCAATTCGATATAACTATTAAAAATGTAAGAATTAATTACCATCATTTGGGCCGCCTTTGGGTGCATCGACTTATCTTTTTTTTTTTTTTAAATAACCCATGTCAAAAGCTTTGAACATAGGTAGTAGTCCTCCCATGCTTCATTGCCTACAATATGATGAGTGAAAAATTATAATGATTTTTATGTTAGTAGAATGAGTTTTGATGATGAGCAAAAGTGAACAAAATTACGTTAGATGATGAGCAAAATTAGGATAGATTAATAAAAGATTGATTTAGATTAATTGAGACCAAGTTTAGGAATACATAAAGTCATATATCTAAGTGACAAATCTAAACAAGTCGACTTACGTATAAAATAAGTCAACTCATCAAGCTTAGTTCAATACTCTTAGAAAGATAGAATGACTAAACAAGTTGACTTAATCATGAGACAAGTGGACTTACCAAGAGGAATAGACCTATTGGATAAAAATAGTAGGATAAACAAGTCGAGTTACATGTAAACCAAGTCGACTCATTTAGTATGGATCAAAATTTAAACCTAAATAGTAGGTTTACCAAGTCAACTTGAGTAGAATCCAAATCGACTAGCCAAGTGCCATAAATCTTCTAAACTTAGACAGTAGGTTAGACAAATCGACTCACTCAAAAACTCAAGTTGACTCAATGAACACAATAAAGATTAACCTAAGTCTAAGACTCAAAACAAGTTGATACGCCCAAAGCTAAGTCGACCTATCCTATGAGAGCATCGATAATGTGAAAATTTTATTGGTCTAATGGTAAAAAATTTCAAAATGTAACAATCAAAATAAAACATGACTTGTTAAGGACAAGTTGACCTACTATGTTCATAACTCGACCTATACATTTTGGATTTGAATATTTCAAGAACTCTCAAGCCTCAAAATAAGTCACAATGCAAACTATTATTGTGTCAAGTTAACCTATACAAACCAAAGACCATAAGCCAACTTGAAGCGCATACATGTCAACCTGCATAAACCTTAAAATGAAAAATACTTAAGTAGAATGAAGTTCAAGTCAAACTAATGAAAGCACAAGTTGACTCACATGAGCGACTATATGAAAAGTGCTTAAGTCTCATTAAGCATATGTCGACCTAAGAGAGCACAAGCTAACATATGTGAGTAAAGATTAATATATAACATCGAAGTAGAATGCAGCACAAGTCGACTTACCATGCATATTAAGTCAACCTATACTAGCCAAAAAGTCTAAAGAATTCAAAAATTAGTTTACTTAAAGAAAGAAGAAGTCAAATCTTTGTGAGTAACAGCTAGGTGTTCAAAAAAATTGTACAAACATTTAATTAAAACCCAACCATTCTCAATAGCTACAAGTGAAGCATTCAATGCCATTGAATGAAACTCATTGGCTATCTCTTCTATAAATTAATAAATAAAATACTACAATGAATGAAGAGGTAGATAGGAACATTAGAGACATCAAGAAGTGCTCATTTAATTTTTCATCATTTATTTAATTTTTCTATGTTGTATTTTAATATTCAGCTGTAACGATCAAATATGAAGTTAAGTTTCGATTTGTATCTTTGTTTCACTTCCAAATATTTGTAAAGGATAAAAAGAAATACTTTTAAGATTTGATAGCACATGTTGAAAGCTAGTGGGGGAGTGTTTAAGAGACACTTGTGAGGTTTAACTTGCACCTGTACAAACTAGTTTTTTGTACTAATTTTGAAAAAAAAAATAATGGATTGGAGAATCCAGGTGGAGTCTAAGAGTGGACGTATATAAGGAAAAATAGAACCACTATAAATTTCTTGTATTTTGATTTTCTCTCTCCCTTTCTTCTAGATTTCTTTATAAAACCTAGAAAATCTCAAAAGTGTCAAAACAACTTATTCACTCCCTTCTAGGTTGTTACAAACTAGTTTTTCAGTTGGTATCAAAGAAGTCTTCTGGTAAAAGGTTTATCAACCTCAGAAACAAAGATCAAAGATGACACTTAATGGTGGTAGCATCCCATTTGAAGCTTACTCCAGCAATAGAGCACCATTCTTTAATGACAACAATTATAGCTACTGGAAGCAATGAATGAAAAACTTTATCATTGCCCAGGATGAGATAACCTAGAAAATCATAGAACAGGGAAACGAATTTCCAACTAGGGAGATTGATGGTAATATAGTCCCGGTCAAATGAAGAACATGACTACTGAGGAGAAAAATACTTATCGAGAAAATTGTAAGGCATTTAATTTGCTTCATCTTGCCTTGAGCTGAACGAATACAACATAATCTCTTCTTGTATAACATCCAAGGAGATTTGGGAGAGACTAGAGGCAATTTTTGAAGGCACGAATTAGGTAAGGAAAAACAAGATTAGAATGTTGAAGTAGTAGCATGAAGCCTTTAAGACAAAAGATGGGAAGACAATTAGAGATTTGGTCATCAAGTTTAACACAATTACAAAGAGCTTAGGTTGATAGGTAAAGGAATTTGCTAGGATGACATGGTAGACAAAGTTCTCAAGTGTATGCCAAAATCCTTGGAAGCTAAAGTAATTACCATAGAAGAGTCTAAGAACTTAGAGACATTAACAATGGACCAATTGGTTGGAACTCTGACAACTCAGGAAGTAAAACTAAATTCAAAGGGAATGGGAAATGAGAAAAAAGGAAAATCAATGGCTCTCAAAACAGAAAGTGAAGATGATAGTTCTAGTGAAGAGGATGGAGACATGACTCTGCTCACTAGAATATTTAAAAGATTAACACAGAAAAGAAATAACAAAGGTAGAAAAGAATTCTAAACAGCAGAAAAAAGGAAGAAATCAGATGTTATGAGTGAAAGAAGTATGGCCACATCAAGGCTGACTGTCCATTGCTCAAGAGGATAGAAAAGAAAGAAAAGAAAGAAGAGAACTATAGCAGCTTGGAGCATTGACGAGAGCAGTTCAAACGATGAGAAAAATGAGCAAGAATAGACAAATCTTTACTTCATGGCACTAGAAGAGGATCACGACGATGAGGTAACCTTTTCTCCATATTATTTTTCTGATTTTGATGATGAATTATCATTGAATGAGATGCATGAAGCTTTGAATTCTAGTGTTTCCCCTCATAACTTTCATTTAACACTAATATCCTCTCTAATTTTATCGACCAATACTATATTATCTGCAAATCATTATAGTGTTTCATTTAAGTGTTCTTTGTGATTTCATCCATTACTATTACAAAAAAGATGAGAATTAATGCCAAACTTTAGTGAAACCCAATGTTAATTGGAAAGCTATCACTTAAATCCTTGTAGGTTCTTACACCAGTGACAGCTCACTCATATATATCTTTAATGACATCAATATATCTCAAGGAGTCCCCTCCTTTGTCAATGTTTACCATAATATGTTACTAGAAATCCTATTATATACTTTTTCTGAATTAATGAATGCCATATGCAAGTTTCTCTTTTGAGTTTTAAATGTTTCTATCAAATGTCTTAGCAAGTGAATGAATTCGGTGGTGTATTGTTCTGGCATGAATCCAAATTAATTTTGAGACACATTTATCTCCAATTTTAATTTATACTCTATCACTCTCTCCCACAATTTTATAGTATGATTCATAAGTTTAATTCCCCTATAATTAAAATAAATTTATATTTCTCTTTTATTCTTATGTAATGGTACAAGTGTGCTCTCCGTCTATATTTGGGTCATTTTCTTGATTTGTCATATTTTGTTAAAAAGATCCATTAACATTACTATCCCCACTTTATCTAAACACTTCAACACCTTAATAGTGATGTCATTAGGCTTATGGTTTTATTATTTTTCATTTTCTCTACAGTCTTCTTTACTTCATGAGGATAAATTTTGCATTTAAAATCCATATTGCTCTCCTCTACAGGTATCCTGCACTACAAAATAAAAACATTATGCCAACGGTAACGTTTACTGTCGGTAAGTACTAGTGACTGTTTTTTGAATCTATACAGACGGTTATGGTTGAAATCGTCGGAAATAGTATAGATTTTCTAACGGTTTTAAAATGGTTGTTGATAAAATAATTTGAATTGCGGGTAAAGGTAGCAAACCGTTTGTATAAACAAGACTCTATACTTATGGATATAACGACGTCTGAATTTATATATCTCTATCCTTACGGTTATAAGTTGTGATGGAAAAATATAAGTTTTGTAGTCACGATTTTAAAAGTTGTCTGTATAGACAAAGCTATATGTAGAACGGTTGTGATGATGGGTGAATATAGTAAGGAATGGTAAGTATAAAAGGATATAGTAAGTAGCGATAAGTGTTGAAAATGTAAGGTATGGAAAGCATAGAGATGTCAGGTAGGTAACTGTAGAATATGTAGAATCTGGTAAGTTGCGGTAAGTATCATAAGTATAGGATATTTAAGAAATGATAAGTATATGATATGTAAATTGACGTTTAGAAGAGTGTTAGAAACAGTTTATCGGGCATGTATGCTAGCGAATGTTACTATTTTATAGTAAATATTACTATAATTTATTGTGATTACATAGTAAAATTATTATATATTATTATCTGTTAATTCGACTATTGTGGTTAGTTTAATAGTAAATGTTACTATCTTTTTATCATGAGAGACAAATAAATTTACTATCTTTCACATTCATTATTATAATAGTAAATGTTACTATATTTTATTGTGATTATATAATAAATGTTACTATATCTTATTAACTGTTAATTTGACTATTGTGGTTAACTTAATAGTAAATGTTAGTATTTTTATGATGAGAGATAAATAAATTTACTATGTTTCACATGTGTTATTATAATAGTAAATGTTACTATTTTATAATAAATATTACTATATTTTATTGTGATTACATAGTAAATATTACTATATGTTATTATCTGTTAATTTAACTATTGTGATTAGTTTAATAGTAAATGTTAGTATCATTTTATCATAAGAGACAAATAAATTTACTGTCTTTCATATCCATTATTATAATAGTAAATGTTACTATATTATAGTAAAAGTTACTATATTTTATTGTAATTATATAATAAGTGTTACTATATCTTATTATCTATTAATTTGACTATTATGGTTAACTTAATAATAAATGTTAGTATTCTTTTATCATGAAAAATAAATAAATTTACTATTTTTCACATCCGTTATTATAATAGTAAATGTTACTATTTTATAGTAAATGTTACAATATTTTATTGTGGTTACATAGTAATGTTATTATATCTTATTATCTGTTAATTCGACTATTGTGATTAGTTTAATAGTAAATATTACTATCATTTTATAATGAAAGACAAATAAATTTATTATTTTTCACATCCGTTATTATAATAATAAATATTACTATTTTATAGTAAATGTTACTGTATTTTATTTTGGTTAAATAGTAAATGTTACTATATCTTATTATATATTAATTTGATTATTGTATTTAGTTTAATAGTAAATGTTACTATAGAGTTCTCGTTGAAATGTTAAAATGGTATATTATTAAATTAAATGTGAATTAAAATAAATTAATATTAAAACCGGTGGTTCATTGTACTATATACTACAATTTTACTATATTACTGTAGTAAATATTACTACATTATATTATACTATATTGTATTATATAAAAACCGGCTGCACTATATTAGTAGTTTACTACATTGTGATATATAAATGCCACAATTTATTATAATAGTAAATGTTACTATTTTATAGTAAATATTATTATATTTTATTGTGGTTCATAATAAATGTTACTATATGTTATTATCTGTTAATTGGATTATTGTGGTTAGTTTAATAGTAAATGTTATTATCGTTTTATCATGAAAGACAAATAAATTTATTAAATTTCATATCCGTTATTATAATAGTAAATGTTACTATATTTTATTTTGATTACATAGTAAATATTGTTATATCTTATTATCTGTTAATTCGACTATTATTGTTAATTTAATAGTAAATGTTACTATCTTTTTATAATGAGAGACAAATAAATTTACTATCTTTTGCATCCATTATTATAATAGTAAATGTTAATATATTTTATTATACTTATATAGTAAATGTTACTATATATTATTTTTTGTTAATTTGACTATTGTGCTTAGCTTAATAGTACATTGCGATATATAAATGTCATAACTTATTATAATAGTAAATGTTACTATATTTTATTATAATTACATAGTAAATATTATTATATTATTATCTGTTAATTTGATTATTGTGGTTAATTTAACAGTAAATGTTACTATAGAGTTTTCATTGAAATGTTAAAATTGAGATATTAAAATGGTATAGTATTAAATTAAATGTGAATTAAAATAAATTAATGTTAAAACCGGAGGTTCATACCTCATACCGACGGTTCATTGTACTATATACTACTATATTTCTTATATTACTATATTGTATTATATAAAAACTGGCGGTTCATGTCTGATGCCGCACTACACTACTAGTAAATATTACTAGATTATACTATATGTTAGTAGTTTAGTATATTGTGATATATAAATACCACAACTTATTACTATTATATTACTATATTATTAGTAGTAAATATTATTATATATAAAAATGGCGGTTCATGCCTCATGCTTCATGTCTCATGCCACACCACTATATTAATATTTTATTACCACCATATTACTATTTTAGTAGTAATAAATATTATTACATTGTACTAGTAGTAAATGTTACTGTGATTTATAAATACCACAACTTATTACTACTATATTACTATTGTACTATATAAAAACTGGCAGTTCATGCCTCATGTCGACGGTTCATGCCTCGTGCCAGCGGCTCATGCCTACCCCCACCCCCCATAATTTAAAATATAACATTATTAATTTAAATAACAAAATAATAATTTCATTATTATTATATTATATGATATAATGATATGAAATTATATAATTATTTTACAAATTTTATTATATACAATTTGTATTTAAATTAAATTATTAATTGGTCATTTATATCCCTTTTATTATAAGTAACTAATTCTACATTAAATTAAATGAGCACAAATACATATTATATCAATTATCTTTACTACAAAAAAAGAAACATTCACCAGCGGTCTTTGACTGCTAATAAACATCCCAAAATCCATTGGCAAAGACTTTAGAATTTTGTCTAGCAGCCAAACATTCCGTTGGCTATGCTAACGCTAGTAAAGCGCTATGCCAACGACCACATGGCCAGAGGAAGCCCCGCAGTTTTAGCAAAGTCCTAGTTCTTTTGTTTAAGTGCCAATAATTTCTCCTCAACAACAATATACTCAGCTAAGGAGCCAAATTGTTTGGGATTCTTCATTGCTTTCTCACTGGTATCACTGTAGAATTCATTGCCAACCTTTAATTCCTTCACTTGGCTGCCCACCTTTACCACCACACCAGAACATAAATGCCTGGAACAATCTATAACACAACAAGAGTTGTTATAATGCTTGAAATTGACAACTAACTCAAGATTTGGTATAAGGAAGAGTGCATAAATAGTTATATTCCGATGCTTTTCTTGTTAAATGCAATATTATTCTGTAATTCCTCCATAAATAGCACCAAACAAAATAATGAAAAATGAAAACATATATTGCAGTTGACAGCTCATTATAGGATGAAAATGTTGTTGATTAACAACCATAAATGGGACAACCCAGAATCTTTTCAGTGAACATCATTATGATAATTTTCACTTTAAATCATGCATCAATTATTGTATAGAGACTGAAATATAAATCATGTTTTCTCTTTAAATATTGGAGACTTAGCCCCATGTATAAAATTCCATGTTTCTGTCTTAATCCTCCCCCGCAAACAAAAATCAAGAAAATGTAGTTAGCCATTTTTAGGTAGAAAGTAATAGACCCACAAAATAAATTAGGGAATAATATGTTCTCTATGCAATAACGATAATCATAAATAAAGCAATTCAACAAAATATCAAATGTTACTATGAAACAACAATTCACTTAGGGTAATTAAACTAAATAAAACCATTGTGAAACCCCAAGCCATTTGGAGAAGTTTTCAAATTTATCGGGTTTTCTGCAACTTTTGCTCAGCTGCCCTCTCCCAATGAGCAAACAACTCCAAATTATTCACAAAGTTGCACATCATATTTTAAAATTCACAAACCTAAATAATTTTAACGTCTAATTATTAAAATTAACTCTCCCAAAGTTGCTCTTAGAGGCATTTTATCAAACATATTTCGTGCGTTTATTTGTACTCTTACCTTATTCACTACTAAACATCTGATCGGCAGTCAATAAATTGATTAATGATTTGTTAATCATAAAAGAAATGAATGATGCAGTTAAACTATAAACGAAAATGGTGCTTTATTTATAACAAATGTGAATGTAAGAAAAAGAAAAAGGGAAAACAGATTTGACATTTGAAAGGCCCTAAACGTTGACTCGCAAGCAGGGAGAAAGAGTGTATCTGTGAGAGGCCAACAAAAAAAGCCGAATGGACAATCAAAAAACAAAGAAAAAATTATTCTGTTGAGATCAATCACAGTCACGGACATGAGAGAGAAAAAAGATGTAACAGAACATAATCAAAGAACAGATCGAAAATGAGAAAATACTGTAAGATCTAAGTTGACGAAGAAACCATCAGAACAATGCTTCACATACGAGAAAAATTAAAAGAAAGATGAAGAAGAAAAGAGAAGAGAGAGGGAGAAAAGATGAACCTGTGAGATGAGCCGAAGAGAGAAAAAACTTCGTCGATTTGTATGGAGATGAGTCTTCCTTTGTCTATTTGTATGGATGAGCAGTTGTCCCGACCGTTGGTAAATGACACATTTTTTGTAGTACTTCCTCCTGCTCCTCTTTCGTATTTGGCGCCAAAAGTTTGGCATTAATACTAATATTGGTTTTGTTGAATATTTAGATTTTGCTACCATCAAAAAAATATTCTCTATTGATTAATCTTTTTCCTTCTGCCATTCTCTCTTTATTTCATTTAGTTCTCTCTTCTCATATTTCATTTATTTCTCCACTTTTATTTTGCAATGAATAAGAGATTGATATATTTTTACATTTTTAATCACTCTACTTTCATTCTTATTTTTTGTATCATATATTGTGATGTGGTATGATAACAAGTGGTAAGAATTGGTAATAACAACTATTTCCTCTTTCTACAAATAGTAACAAACGGTAAGAATTACTTATATTCTCTATCCATATCATAATATGGTAACTTTTATTCTCTATCTACAAGTGATAACTAACAAAGAATAAATAAACAAGGATTGGTCTAACGTAACAAGTGGTAAGTCAATAATTATATAAAATTTGTATACTATAATATAATAACAAGTTGTAACAAGTGGGTGGTATGGTAACACGTGGTAAGAAATAATAATAACAACTACTTCCTCTTGATACAAATGGTAACAAGTATTTTTATTCTGGTAATGATTTTTATTTTGGTAATAAATGATCTATAACAAATAAGAAGTGTACTTTTATTATTATACCAAGAAAAAATAAATGAACGTATAATTATGTAAAATTTGTATAATATAATATGATCACAAGTGGTAACAAGTGTTTTTTAATAACAAATGGTAAAAAATGGTAACAATGGTAATAAATGTATATCAACTAATAAATGACAATAAATTATTGTAATAATTATATAAAATATGTATAATATGGTATATTTTTTTAACAAATGATAGGCAATAACTATATAAATAAGTGATTTTTATATATGATAATAAGATATATAATAAATAAAAAATAATTTATGATATCAGATTACTAATATAATAATTCTATAAAATTTGTTTATGGTATGTTAAGAAGTGATGACGTAAGAAGTGATTACAAGTGATTTAAATCAAATAACAAGTGCAACTGTATTTCTGACAATGCGATAATACTATAAAATTTGTATAATTTTTTTTTTTAAATTGTATGAAATTTGTATAAATCGGAAAATAATATTAATGAAAATAACAATTTTTAAAAATTACTGACTTAATGATAAAATAACACATATGAAACATATAAATATTGGAGAGAGTGTTCACTATAACTACTCTAAGAGATATTCACTATAATTATTCCATTCTAAACTATAACTATACATTAAAAAAAAACAGTAAAAATTTTAAAAACCCCATAAAAAATTAAAGTGTTCCAATAAATTTGTAAAAGAGGGAAAAATGTGCGGATAGATTTTCAACATTTGAGACTAGTTTCACTTGAAATATAAACGCTCAATATTTGAATATGTTGCTTGGCGATATAATACAACTATTAGTGCTCGATTGAGTTGAAATATAAATATATTGTTTGGTCAATATAATATAATTATAAATTATATTATTTCATAATATAAATTTATAAATTTATTATAATTATGATTATCAATTTTATTTGATTAACATTATATTACTATAATTTAATATTATTATACTATACAACTTAATTAATTATCAATATTAATATTACTAAATAATACTACTTCTTAATTTCAAGAATCATGTTCTATTACTAATATCAAATAATTATTAAATTTAAATAATGTTATTGAGGTGAGGTTACATTTTAATTGTCAAATAACAACTATCTAATTATCATATTCTTTAATTATAAATTCTAAAATATAAAATATACATTAATATATCTAACAAGTGGGTCGCATGGTAACAGTGGTAAGAATTACTACTTTCTTTTCGTACAAATAGTAATAAATGGTAACAATTACTTTTAACTCTGGTAACAATGATTTTTATTGTGATGACAATGATAATAAGTTGTAACAAGTGATATTGATCCAATATAACATGTGGTAAGATAATAATTATATAAAATTTGTATAATAGAATATCATAACAATTACTTTAATTCTGGTAACAATGATTTTTATTGTGATAACAATGATAATAATTAGTAACAAGTGATTTTGATATAATATAACAAATGGTAAGATAATAATTATATAAAATTTTTATAATAGAATATTGTAACAGTGGTAACAATTGATAACAAGTGGGTCGCATGGTAATAAGGGGTAAAAATTATTACTTTCTCTTTATATAAATGGTAACAAATGGTAACAATTACTTTAATTCTAGTAACAATGATTTTTATTGTGGTAACAATGATTTTTATTGTGATAACAATAATAACAAATGGAAATAAGTGATCTTGATCCAATGTAACAAATGGTAAAACAATAATTATATAAAATTTGTATAATATAATATTGTAATAATACTAACAATTGGTAACAAGTAAACAATTACTTTCTCTTGTACAAATGGTAACCAATAGTAACAAGTATTTTTATTTTGGCAACAAGTATGTCTTAAAACTATATGAAATTTGTATAAATCGAAAAATAATGTTAATGAAAATATGTAATGTTAAAAACTACAGACCTAACAAAAAAATAACACATGAAATATATAAATATCGGAGAGTGTAATTACTATAATTACTCTAAAATTATTCACTATAACTATTTCATTCCAAACTATAATCATAAATTAAACAGTAAAAATTTTAAAAAGTCAATTAAAAATTCAAGCCTCACAATAAATTTGTAAAGGAGGGAAAAAAACGCGTGCGGATAGATTTTCAACATTTTGTGCTGATTTCACTTGAAACATAAACTCTCAATATTTGAATACGTTGTTTGGCGGTATAATACAACTATTAGCCCACCCGAAACATAAATATATTATTTGACAATATAATATAACTATAAATTATATTATTTCATAATATAAATTTATAAATTTATTATAATTATGATTATCAAATTTATTTGATTAACATTATATTACTATAATTTAATATTATTATTCCAAACAACTTAATTACTTATCAATATTAATATTACTAAATAATACTATTTACTAATTTCAATAATCCTATTCTATTACTAATATCAAATAATTATTAAATTTAAATATTATTATTAAGGTAGGGTTACATTTTATATAATAGATTTAATGCTACTTGTATATATACTCATAATATTTTTATTGTAGTTTCCTTAATTTTCTTAATATTTCATTTAATTATTAATTTTATCATATTTCATTTAATTATTTTAGCTATTTATTATTATTATTTTCAAATAAATTATTGCTAATTTAAATAATTTCAATAATATTATGGACTCTTATTGTAAAGCTTGTTATCACATTTTGATTTCAATTCCTTACCTTTCTAAATAAATAATATTAAATATAATTATCATATTTCTTAATTATAAAATCGAAAATATAAATTAGACATTAACATATCTAATTAATATTATTAATTTAAATAACTCATATTAATACTCATTATATTCATCATATGCAATCCATCAAAACACATGATACGATCTCACATTTTTTTATTATAACAAAATTTAAATTATAAATTATGAAATTTATTATTTTAAATAATATAGTCATATAAAATTATGTAACTAATGTAGTAATAATAACATAAAAAATATATGAATTTTTCTAATATATGATTTTATTTAAAATTATATATTCATAAAAAATATAATAAAATGTATTATGATACTATATAATATAAATTATAAATTAAATATATTTAATAATTGTATATAACAAACTTAATAACATAATTTCATAATTTCATAATTTCATAATTTCATAATTTCATAATTTCATATAACAAATTTAGTAATATAATTTAAAGATTTCATATGATTATATTAATAATATAAATGTTTTGTTATTTAAAATAATAAAATTATTATTTTAAAATATGGTATCGGTTGAGCTGCAAGTTGTGTCGCAAGGGCATTTGCGTGCGCTTGCCTAGGCGGCTCAGCAGTCGGTTGTGCCGCGCGCAGGCATTTGGGAGCACTCTTGCTTGGGCGACTCAGCCACCGGTTGTGCTGCGCAGGCATAGCATGGGCGGCTCAGCCACCTGTTGTGCTGCGCAGGCATTTGCGTGAGTCCTTGCCTGGGCAGCTCAACCGCCAGTTGTGACGGGCGCAGGTATTGACATGCGCTCTTGTCTGGGTGGCTCAGCCGTCAGTTGTGCCGCGCAAGCATTTGCGCGTGTGTTTGTCTGGGCGGCTCAGTCGCCGATTCTGCCGGGCGCAGGCATTTGTGCACGCTTGCCTGGGTGGCTCAGCCACCGATTGTGCCGCGTGTAGGCATTTGCGGGTGCGCTTCCCTAGGCGACTCTGTCAGCGATTGTGCCGCACAGGCATACACCCGATTTAGTAACATGTTAGTAATATTTACTACTAATTCAAGAAGTTATATAGTAATCGGCTCTGCCGACGGTTGTGTTGTACAGGCATATGCCCGATTTAGTAACATGTTAGTAATGTTTACTATTATTTCGCGGAGTTATATAATAATACGTCAAAATTAAAGTTTTCTGTTAATTACTCAAATTATAAAAAAGAGAGGTAAAGAGCAAAAAATTAAAAAACTAAAATGTGATAAACGAGACAAAATGACGGATTTTGAAAATTTTATTTGGCGCTAAACAAATTATATATACTACAAACCAAAATTTATTTCGCACTAAACCAAATATATATACTACAAACCTTTCATCCCTCCACAAATATCGAAACTTCTCATTTCCTTCAAAAACTCTTCTCTCTCACATCTCTCAAATATTTTCAACCAAAAATTTTTTATGAAAAATATAGGACGAAATAAACGAAAAATGACCATCGCAGTTGAATACAAACAATCAGAACCATTCGAAAAATAAGTTGACTTTGAAAAAGCCCAATTATTCGAAAATAATATCCCAGGTTTGGTTTTGTTTATATTTATATTTAAAAATATATTATTTTTTTTAAATAATATATTTCTATGTAATTACTATGTTATCTATTTTTTATTTTTAATTTGTACCAGTTGTCAAAAGAAAATATAGCGGTCTAACCCGCTGTCAAGATGTTTGGATTTAGAAAAAGGGAAACGTATGCTGGTTGAAATGAACGATTCAAATCAACCAATAAGAATCGAAGGTAAATTTGAATCATTTCTTTATTTCTTACCATAATCTTATTTTTACTTCTGAATAATCCACGTTATTTATATTTATATTGTTAGTTTCCTTCAATACAAAATGCTATGAGTGCACATCGAAACCAACCATTATCATCATCGCCATCTCCTGAGTCCATCCCCAAAGGTAATATATAAATATACAAGTTTTTATAATATACCTTATAATTATATTAATTTTATTATTATAGAATGATACTACATCACGGTGGATCTTGGAACCGGATGATACGGATGCTGGAATTTTTTGAGTGCTCAAAGTCAACATTTTTGCCATCAACATTTCATTTAAGAAGATATGAAGATATGTACTAACCGAAAATTACAATATTTTTCTTTCTCTTGTAATGTATCTTAATATTATCATGTATATTTCATGATGACATAAAAGATACTTTATTTCCTAAGATACGGTATTTATAATATTTTCTAACTTTTTATATTATTTGTATTAACATATCTTAACATTTACTAACCTTGTAATAACCGACCCAAAAGAATAGTAACATTTGGTTACCAATATTAAGTAACAAATAACATATACTAAGTTAGTAAAATTTACTCACCAACAACAATTTTGTAAAAAGCAGTAATATTTACTATCCAACGATAATAAATATAGTAATATTTACTAACAAATTATTTCTGTAATCGATATCAAAGGTAGTAACATTTACGACCCATAATTCTGTAAGCGATAATAAAGTAGTAATATTTACTGACCAATGACTCTGTAAGCGACAATGACAATAAAAATAGTAATATTTACTAACCCAATACTTTTGTAAGCGATAATAAAGATAGTAATATTTACTAACCCGATAGTAAGCGTGTGACAATAAAGAATTCACATTTCCTATATCCTAAAATTCGACGGTATTGTAATAATATTTACTAACATTTGTATTTATCGACAATAAAAGTTATAACTTTTCCTAACATACTATTATTTTATTGGCGACAATAAATAGTTATACCAATTCTAACGGTTATATTGAGTCATTGAGCGATGATAAATGTGGAAACTTTTACTAACCCTTAAATTGATGAAAAAAGTAGTAAATTTTACTAACTCTTTATAAGATGACGATAAAAATTATAATTTTTACTAACCCTTTTACAAGTGATGATAAAGGTAGTAACTTTTACTAACCCCTTTATAAAAGTGACGATAAATGTAGTAACTCTTACTATTCCTTTACAACCGATAATATAACGTTGATTTTTACCGACACTTTTATAACGTTCGGATGTTGAACATGCTCCAACGGTCATCACAAGTGTCGGGATAGGTTTATCCCGACCCCTGTATAGCCAATTGAACCTTTATCCGTCAAAGAAGACTTTATCGACTGATTTATCACATTTTCCTCACGGTTTTCGTCCGTCTCCATAAGTCATTTCCGTTGTAGTGCTAATATCTTTTATATCTTTAACGTTAAAGAGATTATTAAAATAATCTCTTCAGCATGATATTATTAGTCTAACTCTTAATATACTGAACACCATTTAAAATTTTTACCTTCCTCTCCCTTAGTTTGACAATTCTGTAAGTCTCTTTTTCTCCATTCTTAGTTTCTAGTTTCTTAAATAATTGATTATATATCTTAATTTTTGATTCATAAATAATTTTTTTCATATTTTTTTGCAATCTTGTACTTTTCAAATGCATCACTACCTCTCTTATTTTTAAGGTTTCTATCTCATTTAGCTTGTATAATAGTTTTGATTTCCTCATTCTGCATCCATGATTCTTTGCCTATTGCAACCCGACCCCTAAATATGCCAAAAACCTCATTACTTGTATTTTTAATATTATTAAACATTTCTATCCTTATGACTTCCGAATCATCATTAGCAGACCAAGTTACTATTTAAATTAATTTGTTTCTATCGTAACTTTTTCTTCTTTCAGATTCTATCACTTAATTTTTGTCTCTAAAAATTGGCAATATATCTTTTGCCATTTAGGTACATGGACATTTAAAACTAAAAAGCTATGTTGATTTATTATATTGTACCCTAGTATAATTTTGCAATTTCTACAAATCATTCTATCGGCTCTCCTAGTAAAGAAGAAATTTTTTTCCTGGTATTTAACCTACTTCTATATTTAATTATGTGTAACTCTCTTTTCTTGAAAAAAGTGTTTACGAGTATTAAATCAAATATTGTGACAAACTCTAAAATAGTACCACCACCTCATTCCAACTACCAAAACCAACGTTACCATGTATCACTTCAGTGCCTTTCTTATTCTCACCTACATATCCATTTGAATCTAGTCCAATAAATAAATTTTCTTTATTAGGT
Organism: Dillenia suffruticosa; assembly: GCA_033439265.1. NCBI lineage: Eukaryota > Viridiplantae > Streptophyta > Magnoliopsida > Dilleniales > Dilleniaceae > Dillenia > Dillenia suffruticosa. The sequence continues at coordinate 15,564,768 of JAVTVX010000015.1, read as the reverse complement.
ATGACTTGTGTAAATTGATCTAAATTTTTCAAAAATTGTTGTTTACTGATTGCATTTACATCTATTTGACGTGCATAAACACTAACTCTATTAATTATGTCTTCTCCATTAACTATTTTGACAAGTAAAATTCTATCTCACTTTTTTCTTATCTCCATTATATTCTCTTATAAATTGTTATAGACAATTATTCCTACTTCATTCTTAATTTATCCCTACTTGTATATCAAAACTTATGGCCATAAGCCACTATAACTACTCTAACCTTCTCCCCCATCCACTTAGTTCCTTGGAGACACAAAATATTAATTTTTTGTCTAGTCATTATTTCTCCTCACTTACAGGTTAAAGATCTTATATTCCAAATGATTTGACGAATTCTGTCTTCATAGATGAACTTCTTTACTTACGTCTCTCTACATAAGTATGGGAACCCTTGCTTATTTGACACCACATCTAGGTGGCAATGTGGTATATTGCTTTTGGGGACACGCTAGAGGTTTTTGCTAACTTATCATTACACCTAGAATCTGATGCACTGCATAGTTTAGAAGGGAGCGCCCCAACAAATTTCTTATATTTGTCTCTCATTTTGATTTTGATAAGGGTTTTACATTGACTGTTAATCTATGCAACTCTCCTCCATTACTTGAACTTGGGATTGGCTATGGCGGAGTTAGACAAGGACATGCAAGTATGGGTTTAATATCAAAATTAGTTAGGAAGGACCTGATTAAAGGGTTACCTAAACTAAAATGTGATGTAGATCATTCTTTAAACCTAAAAACATAGTCTTAACCAATAGGCCACTAGTGGTTCATTCATTAGGTTATATAAGGAGTTCTAAAATGTAAAATGATGCACAATCACTAGTTTAAGAAGTGATCATGGTAAAAAATTTGAAAATAAGTTAATGTAACTTTAGAAAAAATGGTTAGAATAATATTATGTGAAAACAATCTAGATAGAAACTATGAATATAGCTTGCTATATCTTATATGGAGCTTTAATTAGGTTTATCTTAAAGAAAACTCAATATAAAGTTTATAAGGGTAGAAAGCCTAACATATGATATTTCTATGTATTTGCATGCAAATGCTTTAATCTAAATAATGAAAAAGAGCCTCTAGAAAAGTTTCATATCAAGAGTGACAATGATATCTTCTTAGGATATTCAACAACTAGCAAGGTATTTAGAGTTTACAATAAGAGAACAATGTGGTTGAAGTATCAATTCATGTTAAATTTGATGAGAGTGATCTTTCAAGTAAGAAGGGTTTTGATGATGAGGTGTTAGATAAAACACTAATGGAACAAGGTGTAATGGAGAATGAAACACCAAAGAAGAAGTAATTGAAAAAGAAGAAGGGAACTTGAAGGATGAAAAGACACATGAGGAGAAAGAGATAAAGTTTCCATTAGTAAGAAAAAGTGTGAATGTAAAAAATGTCATAGGAAATCTAGAGTCTACAGTTAGAACAAGATCTACACGTCTAAAACAATGCAAATATGTGATATTTATCTCTCAAATAGAGTTTAAAAATATAAATGAAGTCTTAGATGATAAAAATTATAATTTGACTATTTAAGAAGAATTAAATCAGATTGAGAGAAATAAAGTGTGAGATTTAATTTCTAGACTCCGTATTAGGAACCAAATGGGTCTTGAGAAATAAACGTGATGAAGATGGAACATTTACCTGGAACAAGGCAAGATTAGTGGCTCAAGAATACAACCAAGAGGAAGGAATAGATTATAATGAAACATATGCCTTAGTAGCTAAGTTGAAAACAATAAGGATGCTAATTGTCTTCAATTGTTTTATGAATTTCAAATTATACCAAATGGATAAAATGGTTACATTTTTTAATGGTGTAACCAATGAAATAGTTTATGTAGAACAACCCTGTGGATTTGAACAACCAAAACACTTAAACCATGTGTTCAAACCATCCAAAACTTTGTATGGTCTGAAGCAAGTTTTAAGAGTTTGGAATGAGAGGTTTGATAATTTTCTGATTGAAAATGAATTTGACAGATATAAGGTTAACACAACCATATTCATTGAGAGAAAATGCAAAAAGATATTAATAGTTCAAATCTATATAGATGACATAATATTTGGAATAATAAGTGAGAATGTTTGCCAAAAATTTGCTAAGACTATTCATCCTAAGTTTGAAATGAGCATGATAGGAGAATTGAATTATTTCCTAGGCCTGTAGATTAAGCAAACAGAGAAAGGGATATTCATTTACCAATCAAAATTCACCAAAAAAGTAATCAAGAAATTTAGACTAGGAGATGCTAAAGGAAATGCAACTTTTATCAGTACTTCAGTTAAGCTTGATGAGGATAAAAAAGGAAAACAAATATGCTCAAAGTTGTATAGGAGTATGATAGATTTACTACTGTATTTAACTACTTCAATGCCAAATATACTTTATAGTGTATGCTTATATGTTAGGTTTTAAGCAAATTTTAAGGAGTCATATTTGATAGTAGTGAGATGATCTTTAGGTATTTAAAAGAATCAAGCAACTTAGGATTATAGAATGATACGAATTCTTCATTCCATTTGCAAATTTACTCTGATACTAATTTTATTAGGTGTAAGTTTGATAGAGAGAGCACAATGGGTACATGTCAATTTTTTGGGGGTATATTAGTGTGTTGGTTATCTAAGAAACAGAATAATATTGTCATTTTTACCACTAAGGTAGAATTTGTTATTACTGTTCAATGTTGTGCTTAGATCTTATGGATTAATTGAGAGAGTATGTTATAGACTTAGAATGCACAACCTTAAGTGTAATAATACTAATGTAATCAATGTAACTAAGAATCCAGTTTATCACTCTAAGATTAAACATATAGAATTGAGATATCACTTCATTAGAGATTATGTACTGAAGAGTGATATCATTCTTGAGTATATAGAAACTGAGAAACAAATAGTACATATATTCACCAAACACTTGGATAAAAGTAGGTTTTATAAGATAACAAGAGAATTAGGAATAATGAACATTGAAGAATAAATCTTGTTTGATTGGTTCGATATGTCTATGTAATGATTTTTTCTTGTCTGTGCATGACTTTGAAAATCTTAGAATGACAAATTGACTTGTTCACAATATGAGTTGACTTGTGTTCGAAATAGATGACATTAAAACTGGGTAGTGAGAGAAGAAAGTCGACTTGTTTATTACATAAGTCGATTTGACTTTGTTGGAAATTGTTGTGTTGTCTCCTTAGTTTTGATAATAACAAAATCCCTCATAGTGTTCTAACAATTTTATTTAATGTGCATAGTTTATATTTACCGAAAAGATTTTATTAAAGAAAAGTTATAGAACCAGCCATAGAACTAGTCATGGAAGTAAGGCTTATTTGGGCCATGGAAGCAAGATATTTTTATTTTTGTTGAAGACCCAGTCAATAAGGTAAGTGTAGCTTGGGTACTACACTTAACCTATAATTGATTCTAGATATACACAAAAATACCCCAACATGAGAACACTTCATATTCCACCACTTAGAAAATTTTCTAAGTATAAAACAGTGATCATTTGATCATATTTGGATGTTCATATTTTTCTATATGCTGAAATATTTTCAATACCGAAAATTGTATTTCAAAGAAAATATATGGAACTTCAAATTCAAGTAATTACAGTATAATTATGTTGTTGGAATGGTGAAGAAAATTCAGTTAGAAGTTGCTTGGTCACTCATTTTACATAGCAGAATTTCTGGACAGAATATGGTTTCAGTAGGTATTTGGACCTCGATAACTTCACTACAGGTAAGGGACTTATGAGTTTATTTATTCAACATTATTATACTACAGTAGAACAACAAATATGATGATTCATGGCACATTTATCTTGAGATTTTAGTAGAGAAATAAATGAATAAAGTTGGCTAGTTGTTCTAAAAAATTCAGAACATAAGGCTGATTTCCTGGACTGATTTCTTTTTGGAGAAGCTATCATATAGATATAATCCAACCAACTTTTGAATATCTTAGAGGGATGTTTAAACTTCAGAAGAAAAATATTTACTGCTAGTAAATATCATTATTCAAGGAGGATTTGAAGTCTATTTTTCAAGATGTTGGTGGAGTTGTTGCTGGTAACTTTGGAGAGTTTTTACTGCAAGGATTTTGAATTTTAAATGAGTAAATTTTTCAGCAACAAGAGCTTTGAATTTCAAGTGAGTTGAAAGCACTTTTCAATAGCAATTCTCAGAGAGAAAAGAACAACGAAATCTCTGAATTCTGAGTAACAAGTTTTGCATTCTGAACACAAAAATTCTGCTGCTATACTTCTGAATTTCTGCTCTTAATATTCGTTTGTTTTAAGTATAGTTTAAGTTGTAAAAGAGTATTGTGTGAGTGAGTCATTGTATGAGTTATCTTCCATTGTTGGACGAAGGAATTTTCATGGTATGAAAATCGGAAATCGACAAGTAGAGTGTATGTTGTTGATTCGATCATAGTGGAAACTAGCTAGTGGCTAGATCCCGGATTGGTTGACTGGAAGAGTGGAAGTAGGCACAAGGCCGAACCACTATAAAAACAGATTTGTCTCCTTACTTTTATCTCTTTCATTGCATTAGATTGACCATAGGTTTAATTATTGAATCTATGTGAAGTTAGATTTTTGAAAAGCCAATTTAGGACAACCAATTCAATCCCCCCCTTCTTGGTTGTCTTTGGGACCAACAGACTTCACAAACTCAATGTTCTGGATTTCATAAGGACATGATAAATGGACCTGTGACCATAGTCATTAAACTTGGCACGTACATTGACCCAAGTATTTTGAAATTTGTGGTTCAATTGGTTGAACTGTTAGGTCATTGATTCAACTGCTGATTTTTCTATTATTTTAAAATATAAAATTATATATAATTATTTTTTTAAAAAAATAATTGTCACTAGTTAAACTCTTAAAATAATTATATATTTTTTATTTTTTTAAAAAAATTATATTTTACGTCATTTTGTATGTGAGATTGTGGTTTATGATGAACATTTTTTGTACAACTAGGCCCTGTGATTGTGACCACTCAAGTTTGACCCCCTGATCACTTTGATATTCATGAAGTGTATCCATTTTATCCTTAATTTAATTCCCTCTCTCTCTTTCTCTCCCTCTCTCCCCTTTTCTTTTTTTTGTTTTTTTTTCCCTTTTTACCTCTCTCACTTCTCTCTTTTTCTCCTATTCTCACTCACTCTCTCTTCCTCACCTCTTAGTGCGTGGATTACACCCCTTTCATCTTCTTCCTTTCTTTGCAACCAATGTAACCCCTCTTTCTCTCTCAAATCACCCCAAATCTCAATTTTTTTTTAAGTTCAGGCTCTCAAAATTCATCTTTGCTCCTCTATAAACCAATGTAAAATAACAATTTCAAGTTTTGTTCCCAAAAAATCTCTATTCAGGATCGTTTGCCATTAAAACCGACAACAATGTATTTTACTCTTCAAATTAATTTATAAATTTTGTAATTTTTAAACCCAAAAATATTATAACCACTCCAAAAACTATTTCGATTTGTGCTTTTTCTCAGTTTTATTTTGAATATTAATTTTCTATCACTCTAAACAAAACAAGAAACTTGAGGTGATGGTTACACAGGTTTTGTAAAAACCCGCGAATTACATGGGTTACTAGCGGGTTTGTATGGGTCGAGTACATAAACAGTCAACTCTATGAATCGACCCATAAAATGTATGGGTCAAGGGTCAATCCGTTGCAATCGCTAGTTCAGTCTAAGTTTAATAACTATGCCTATGAGAATCACAAGTCATCCTAGGGTAGCTTAGAACACTAATACACATGCCACAAGTCGACTCACATCTCACACAAGTCTACTTATTTTTGAAACTTGGGTTTAAAATTGACAGTACCCAGCTTAACAAGAAATTTTCCTTATTCCTGTGAGATCTTAATTCTCTTATAATCGTCCGATCAGGAAAAAAATCTCTACAGCACTGTAAACTTTTCGTAGTCTTATGAGATTTCAATTCTCTTGTACTTTTGATAAGGAATGAAATCTTCCTAAATTTTAAATCTTCCAAATCTCAAAGGAATCTAAATCTTCTAGAAGTGTTGAACCACAAATCCCTACCATTTCAAAAGATATCATACGAAAGGAAACTAGGGTTTTTTACAGCCCTTGAAACACTATATATACAAAGCATGGGCAATTCTCCATAAGCACAACAAGCACAACTGCACAATAATCTTTCTCTTTCTTCATATACATCTTGGAGGCCCAAGGAGGCTAGTCAATTGTATACTATTGGAGGTACAACTTCATACCCAATTCTGTACTATCGGAGGTAAAGCTTCGTGCCCAATTCTATACACAATCAAAGGTATGGCTCATACATATACTAACATATTACATCACATGGCTTCACTTATGCTACGTACGATACATCCTCATACACAGTACTCGCTGTACAATACTCAAACATACTATACAACATACACGAGGGCTTCAGTACTAACATCTATGCTATACACAATATACATAAAGGCCACACGTAATACATTCGCTATCTCTCTTGACATACATACTTCACACAGGGCCATACCCATTGTTCTCCTCAGTTGGGTTTCTATAGGTTTTACTATTGATGATGATCCAACTAACACACTAGCACTGACCAACTCTATATAGATCATATAGAGTTATATAGGGCTATATCCATGGTTTCCTACAACATCACATAGGGGGAAGCACAGGGCAAAAGCTATAGGTTGCTTTTAGTCTTTTCTCTATTACTACTGTTACTGACTTGAGCGTTGGAGTCTTTCAACCGGGCTAGTCTCGTTGGGGTTTCTATAGATTTCCCATCTGAGAAAACCCAATAAACACATTGACAGAAACTCCCTATTCGAGTTGGAAGAATAGGTATCTGTGGAGTTGAAAAATCTCCTCCAACAGATTGATGCCATTCGTGGAAACGACTAACGAACTAGCCGTAAAAATTTCATGCCCTACTTCGCTCCTAACACCATGCCACTGAGGAAAAGAAATAGAGGTGACACGACGAATGTCTAACTTCTTACCTTGTTCGATACTGATAGCCTGGTCCAACACACCTCTCGGCAATAGAGTGCTCAACTACAACCCAGATCCATCGAAGGCATTGGCATCCATAAAATTCCAATTTGTCACAATCATTTTCTCGCAAGCTCACTCTCTGGCAAATGAACGTGTCATCAATAAGGGAGATATCTCCTAGATGAGTAGACACGGCCTACTCTCTCTACCAAACGAACGTGTCATCAATAAGAGATATATCTCTTCGACGGGTTGACATGACCAATCTCTCAACCGAATGAACGTATCGTTAGTAAGGGACAAATCTCCTAGACATGTAGACACGACCCACTCTCTCGATCGAATGAAAGTGTTATCAATAAGGGATATATCTCCCAGATGGGTAGATATGACCCATTTACTTGGTTATATGCCTGATTTGATATGGGATCCAACTTCTACTCTCAGCTTTATGTCTCGTATGGTATTCTCTCGGTTATAAGCCTCACACGGTATTCTCTTGGCTATAGGCCTTATAGAGTATTCTCTTAACTCTATGTCTCATATGGTATTCTCTTGACTATATGCTTCATATAAAAAATTAGTTTTCTATTTATATATAGGCTTGGTGTCCGGATGAGATTCAACTCCTTTTCTCTTAGTATGCTATTTATTTATGGGTCTCAGCCCTCGGATAGGATTCAACACCCTTTCTCTCTATTTTCTATAGCTATTATTGCATCGAATGGGATCTAACTCCCTTTCTCTCGACACTACATCATACTAGCTACAAGATTGCTCCATATAGTCTGTCAGCTCTGATGCTTAATACTTTCTCTGCTTCAACTCCTTCGACAACAACCCAATGGTCAAGTCACTCCAATACATGATCAATGTGGGGAGCAAGAATGCAAAGGTAATAAATAAATCTCTTTCATATAAGTTCTTATGCATTATACAATATAGTGAGGGAAGTAAATCCTCTATGGTGAGACGGGAGAGCTATCGCTCTTTAGCAATACTCTTAACTACTCATAATTCAGCCCCATTCTCTCTTGCATCGGTCAACCTCTCGCACTCATTGAGAGTTATGATCCATGTCAATCTTCAGATCTTTTAGTTATGCTTTTCATTACACAAACACTCTGAGCGCTATGTCACTTGATCTCCCAAACACTCAGTCACTCAATCACTTGATCTCTTGATTAGTTGATCTCACGGTCGCTTGATCTCTCGATTACTTGGTCTCTTGATTACTCAACCCCTTAGTCACTTGATCTCCCAGTCACTTGATCTTTAAATTACTCAATCCCTCAGTCACTTGATCTCCTGATCACTCAATCTCTCGATTACTCGATCTCTCAATCACTCAATCCCTTGGTCACTCAATCTCTCAGTCACTCACATCTTCATCACTCAATCACTTGATCTCCTGATCTCTTGACCTCTCGGTTTCCTGACATCCCACCTGGCACCAAAGTCTAATTGACACCTTTAGCATTCAGTGCTTCACTTTCGTGCCTTTTCTGATTTCCCAATTCGCTCTATTCCTAATACCATTGTTTCAAAAATGTCATTAAGAGTAGGGGAAAATGATGATACCTGACTAAACAAAAAATTTTCCTTATTCTCGTGAGATCCCAGTTTTCTTATAATCATCCAGAGATTCCAATTCTCTTGTACTTTTGATATGGAATGAAATCTTCCTAAATTTTAAACCTTCCTACTCTCAAAGGATTCTAAATCTTCTAAAAGTCTTGAACCACAAATCTTCTAAAAGAGACTTGCATAAACCTTAATCCTTACCTAACAATGCTAAAAAGAAAAATCAATCACTCAATCATGCCGTGAACAAAGAATCCTTTAGATTACAACCCCACTGATTTTAAATCACTAGAGGAAAGTAAGTTATTTGAAGACAACTTCTCCTATCAAATCGTTAATCACTTTAGGCTCATAGATTGGGTTTTGTTAGAAAATTCCTATGTTGAAAACATTAAGAAACGTGCCCTAATAGCATCATTTTCCCAAACTCTCAATTAGTTGATAGACTTATGTGATTATTTTACAATAACATAGAAGAATAAAAAGGGAATTGCCAAGAAAGGACCGATAGTAAGAGAACCATGGGAGGCCATACGAAATGATGCATGTTTAAGACTTACATAGGTGGAATGGAAATCATAATTTTGCCTAAAATCCTATGTAAGGCAATTGGCCAAAATTGGATGCCCTATAGTAAGTGTGAAGTGTATATGAACTCAAACCTATTAGAAAATGCTAGGGTGGTGTTTAAAAATCCTAACTTTCAAGTGGTAATAAACACAAAGGCTGCATCTCTTGATTTACATAAGAAATTGCTTCATTTGATTATGACTCATGCATTAAGGCCTAGGCTGGGGAGTCAAGCAACCATCACCTTAGAGGATTTTTAGATAATGGCCTTGGCCTATTTGATGTTTAATATTATCTTTCAGCCTATAGGATGTGTCATGTTGTAACATGAAGTAGTTCTAATATTACCACTCAAAGGCCTGACACAATAACTCAAAAGCCTAAGGTAAAAGTGGAATTCTAATATTATTTATTTCATTTAAGAATACTATTATTAGTACTAATCAAAACAATGAGGATTTTTATGAAAATTATTACATATTAAAGGTGTGTATTTACCAAATCTCTACATAATAAAAATTTTTTCACCCATTAAAAATATAATTTGATGATATTGTACTAAATAAGGTTTAACTTGTACTAAAGATGATTCTAATTGTACATGATTTGATTTTAAAAGGGTTTAAAAGTTTAATTACGCGTGTGATTTGGCCTATTTGCATATTAACATACTTAACATTTTAAATTTCAAAGATGTTTTAAAATAGTACTAAAGATTGTTCGTAATTGTATTAAAAATAGTTTAATATAATTACGTCTCAAATTGTAATAAAGATATTTAGAATTCTACAAATTAAGGCTCAAATTTGTATAAAATATGATTCAAATTTGCACATAATTTGACTATATATTTTAATTGGTTACAATTTTGAAATGTTTAATTTGGTAAGTTTATCATATTTAAATTATGTACCAACTTTAAAAACTTTATTTTTTTTACTTTAATTGTATTTTAACTTAAATAAAGATAAAATAAAATAAAATTCATATTTGATTTTTTCAAAAAATTGTGATTTATAGGAAAAAAAAAAGAAAAATTTATGTATCCATTAATTAAGATTGGATTTTGAGAGAAATAGTAGAGATAAATTTGCAAGGGATGACACAAAGAAATGGAATTGCAGGGGGAAAACATCTGACATGCTTAGGATGAAGAACGAAAGAATGGAAAATCAGAGAATTACAACATTAACAACACTAACCAACTTCAACAAACTTTGGCCTTCTAACGACAAATCAATGACATCATCAACACCACCAATTACAACGTATGATTTTGCTCTTCGTAATTTTTGTTATTCACTCACTATTTTTGAATATGATACCATATATTTTTAATAATGTTTGAATTTAATCTAAATTAATAAATATATAATATTCATTTAGTGTTTATATCAGGAAAGGTTTTATTTTCTACTTATGCTTCCGTATGCTAATTCTCATTGTCACGCTCCGATTCTCGGATCGACCACATGATAACCGTCGCGTTGTCTCGGTACATAGGCAAAACCTCCCCATATACCGAGACTCCGCAAGGCTAACCAACTATACAATATTTCTTCCAAATACAATACACATATAAAGGACCCATCCAGTCCATTCCAGTACACACAAGCCCACATCGGCACACAAATGGGGAGGGGGTTCCTGTACATGTACGAATGTAATGTGGCCATCCCAGCCACTTCAAGGATATTTCAAAATCAAAACAGATGAAGTCCCAAATCATAGTCGTAGGATTTTATTGACACTTGTCTGAAGAAAACAAACCAGCATCAGTAAAGTCCAAACAGTATGAGATGTACAGAACTTCGTAAAATCAAAAAAAAAGTATCAAAATTCAACATTTCGAACCAAATGTCCCATTCAAACAATAAATTTTATCAAAAATAGAATTTAAAAGAAAGTAAACAAGTCTTTCCTTCCATGGATTTTAAATCAACTAAAATAACCTTACATCACTATCACAACTACACAAAACAGCAGATAAACCTTTCTAAACTCCAATTTCTGCAGCAGACCTAAACTTCCTCTAAAAAATGTTAAAGAGAGGGGTGAGTATTGAGAAATACTCAGTGAGTGGAGTGCAATGGTATGATTGTGTAATAAATAAGGGGTAAATGTGGGAATGTCAAAGTATATCTCAAACAACACTTCATATATATCGAAACATTTTTAATAAATCAGATAATTCATAAAATATGCATCTACATCAAATGTTCTTTCAGAAAATCATAAAGGTCCCATCGAAATCACTTCCGTCCTGCGTTTGACCGAACCAAGACGAAAGGCCGCCAGGGGATTTTCCATTTCAGTATCACAAACACTACCCCCTTCCCTGGCGTTGGCTCGTACCTTCCCGAGGTGCAATCCAGATAGTACGACATGGCAGAGTAGAGGCCGTGTATACCTCTCTCGCAATAAAACCCCAATCACGCCACCCCGTCGGCTCGCTCCATGGAGGGAATGACTATAACCATTATACTCATGCACCATCATTTCGCAATCGTTCAAATTACCATCAATGTGCCATGTATCAATCAAACAAATTCCAAAATCATGCTACAAGTATTTACATATCAAATATCCAATGCAAATGGTACATATTCATTTATAATTTAATAGGATGCATTCGTAATTCAAATTTCTATTTCAGACATCCCACAATCACAAATAATTTCATATAAAACATGGACAAATCATTCAAAATCATTTTCAAAGAATTTCAAATCATTTTGCTCATTTACTACACAATGAACCATCTACTCACCTTTTAGGGAGGGTATCCACTCCCTACGCCCTATTAATACTCAAGAAATCTTCTTTCAAGCTCCAAAAAGGTCAACCTAGACCAATAATCCACAATTTCAATTCAAATTCCAAGGAAATCTATTCTAATCGACTCAACAAGTGTCTAATTTCATCAAACACGTTTCTTTCGTATTGATCAACCTAAATTCATGTAGAATTTAAACGAAACCCTAGAAATCACATATCAAATGTCAGAAAATGCATTCTAATCGAATCTAACATATATCCTAAACATATACAAGATCTCTTACACTAAATTCACTCAATTTATTGAAAAGATTTAAATTTCTCTCACTTATGGTTTCCGTAGCTTGCAGCCCTAGCGTCCGTGCACCTACAACTCGATCCGAACTCCTATAATGTTTCCAAACCGAAGCACACTTTAGCAATTAACTCTAATTACCAAGAGAATCAAAACCCCTAACCTATTGATAAAAAATTGACCCTTACCTATGCAGTAGAAGAGTCACGGCCTAGGGTTCTCGGATACCTCTCGCCACTGCCAGCTAGGGGCTTCTGCGATGGTTGCAGAAGGGTGGAGCTCCCAGGGTGCAGCGCGCGCGAGCAAGCAAAGGCGAGAGTGACCGTCACGCGTGAGCAGGAGAGAAATCGAGGCTGTCGCGTGCTCGCGGGAGGGAAGCTGTCACATGCGAGCAAGCAAGGAGGAAAGCTGCCGCGCGCGAGCGAGCAAGCAAGGAGAGAACTGTCGCGTGCGTGGGAGAGAGACGGAGCATAGCACAAAATTGAGAGAGGGAGAGAGATGACAGAGAGAGACAGAGCGATGGAGAGAGAGAAGGTGAGCGGTAGACAGAATGGGCAAAGGACTGCGGAGATGGTGGAGGTGGTAGCGGAGAGGCGACGGGAGTGAGAGGGATTCGGGAAAGAGAGAGAGAATGAGATAGAGAGAGACGGAAGGAAGAGAGAGAGAAATTAGGGCTTTTTGCCCTAATTTCACTCTTGGGGAGAGCGCAGTGTTTTGGTCCAAAACGCTGCGTTTCCTTCCCCCTTTTTTTTTTCTCGGTATTACACTCATAAACCTATCACTGGTATCGGAGTATTCTAAACGTATTATTAATTGATTTTAATCAAATTCACATATATTTGATTGAATATTTGATTGAATGAAAATGTTAAATTAAATTTGATTTTGTGATTTGAATGTGTTCATGTATTTCATGATATTCTAATCCATGAAGTTTATAAATTTTGTTTTTGAAAAAGTTATAATTTCAATTTGTTCCGAATGAACCTTGCTTTTAGGAGTTTTTTGAACTTTCTCTTGTATTGTACATTGACATTACAGTACGAATACCCTTTTTTTTGCCTCACAGACTTACTGCTTGTATCTACAACTAGTTTATGAACTATAATCAAAGGGTGAGTACCTGGCATGTCGTTTGGGGACCATGCAAAGACTTTAGAATGTCACCGAAAATAATCCACAATTGCATTCTAGAGGGATGTTGGTAAATGGGCTCCAACTTGGACCATTTGTCTGGGCACATCTATAATTGGCACTTTGATTGCTAGATTGAGGTTTGGATTGTTGTTCAGTGTCAATTCTGAGTTGTAAAGTGTCTACTGAGAAGACTTTGTTTCCTCTCCAACTATAGGAATGGCGACGAGTTTGGGTTACTATGAAGTGTTGCAACTCCTAAAGGTGTCTTAAACTCGATCTTCAACTATTTTGTGCTCGGGAGCATTTTGAGACCGTCCAAAGTAGGACAACCTAAGATAGTATTATAAGGAGACAGGAGTTTCACCATATAAAAGATAGTTCTGGTAGTAGTATGGTAAGAAACCATTTCTAAAGTTATGATGAGTGAGATAGTAGTATACGCTCATCGGCAAATCCCTTTAGGGGTCCATCTAACAGTTGAAGATGGGAATGAGTAAAACCCATTCATTGAGAGGTATCTCAAAAGAGGAGATCTCGGTTTACTCCTTAATGAATGAAAGCCCTTTTGACGAGAAATGATCCTATTCTGGTTATAGTGACGAACGGGTCGCTTCAGTTGGCATCGACTCCCTATCAAATCGTAATCATCAAAACCAATAGTTGGTCTTTTCCTTTTGGTGGATGTCATAGCTTCTAGGAGAGGAAGGAGAAGAGAAACACATTCAGCTAAAGGTATCAATCTATTCGCATGGATGGCGCCAGTCTAGTAGAGGTAGGTCTTTCTACATAGATAATGGTCCTATTTACTCGAATGGGATGACTAGTTGTAAGACGGTCTCGATCAATGAGACCTAAAAAAACCACTAAAGGGTGCTTTAGTAGGGGAGACTCCAATATTCAAGTTAGAAACTGGTTTTTGAAAATAAAAACAAGCTGAAAAAGAGTTTTTATGCCTTTGTATGCTATGTGTGAGTTAAGAGAGCATATCTGACTGGTGATCTTATGATGTATATATATAGATTGGTTCTTTGAGTCTCGTATGCATCCTAGATATTAAAGCTCTAATTTCCATATGAAAGTGCCCCGAGCTCATAGGACCCTTAGAGAAAGATTTTCATAAGATTCAATTTGTTTAAGAAAGTTTTAGTTATCAAAGACATTCTTTTTTTAACAATTAAGATTCAAAATCTCCTTATTAATTACAAAATGTTGCTCCATGATTCAAGGAAAGTCAAATATTGCTCCAAATTGTCTGGATGCTGATCACCGAGAAGGTCTTGAGGCCAATCAGCCTTCTACCAACAAAGTCCGGTTGATGAGCACCGAGAAAGAGTGGACCGCATTCACTTGACTGGGAGGTTCACTCCATTCTTGCAATCTGTTAGATCATGGGGTTTAAATTCTATGACAATGGGTCTTGGACCATGTTCCATCATTTCATTTAAAGCATTACATAGTAAATTAGAAGTTAAAAATTCATAATGCTCTTTGTAGGAAAATTAGAAAATGTCTTCCGTGTTGGTGTAGTTGCAATGGTGCAAAGTAGTTGCGGTGGAATGTGAAAAATCAACATTAAGTGGTGCATTCACTAAGTGTAGGTGCACTTTGCTGCAATTTCGAGAGTTATGATCTATGTGTGCTCCTCCGTTAAGGCCCCCAATCCATGATTTATCATTTTCATGTCTTTCTTTGAATAAGTAAATGAAGATAAAGAAAGATTATTCGAAGATAATATAAAATTTAGTTAAAGTGTAAGCAATTAAAGGGCATAATATATATGCTCCATGCACATCAAATACACTCACACTTATATTTTTACTCATTCGTGAGTAAAAATAAAGTCAAACTAAAGATAAACATTCTAACTCAATTTCATAGGTATCACGGCTGCATTTAGAATATGCAACAAGTCTTCAAACCCCCTAGATGATTCCCATCGGACGAGTTTTATTTCACAAGTGTTTTGAGAAAACATACCCAAAATATCTCTATAAAATGCAATGCATAAAACATAACATCAATTCCCAGATGACAATTGCATAGCAAGGATCAAATTTTGTTAAAAATTAATCATACACCTGTACTCAAGTGTGTATGGTGAATACTCAGAGAAATATATTGAGTTAAGATTTCTAAATTAGCTTATACAACCAATCAACACAATAGAGTCAAAAATAATGATATGTAAATTTTTAATTGGCCTCTAGGATTCTTTACTTAGCACATTCTGTGGGTTTTGTGCACTAAGATGGGTTGAGATACAAGCAGAAATTACTAATATGCAAATTAGGATCCAAACATATCATTTACATACGTAAGAAATCCATGCTATGCATGAAAGAACCAAGATGCTTGCTAAAAAGAGTGGTTTATCAACACCCCCACACTCAAATCTGATATCGTCATCCATGGACGTGAGGAATAGGGACTTAAAGTCCCTTATTTATATTTTATTTTATTTTTTTTATGGAATGAGAAGAAACAAGTAGAGCATAAAAGAAACTAAAATAAAAGAGAGAGAATCAAATGACACTGCTGGAAAGATGGACGAAAGGAACATCTAGTGGTTTAGTCATCACTGGTTGTGGCAGCGTCATTGTGCCAACTCTGCTAGAGATTTTTATGTTTGCGTTCGACCGCTTCACGTCCATTTTCAACTCTCTTTCTCCAATTCTGCTAGTGATTTTTTGGTGTATGACATCTCTTTTTCCTCTGGGTCCTACTCTCCAATGCTGCAATTCAGACATTGGTTGTTGCCAATAGTTTGATATTCTCTGTGGATATTGAAATTCCCTAGAAAAGTTTTGTCGATTCCTCCCTCCATGATTATAGCTGTTGTTACATGAAACAAATTGCCTGTTAAAATGGGACACAGAATTAGCGTTATTAAAGAAAGGTTGATGATCATAATTACCCATAATAATCGCAGGTGATAAGAAATTCTATTTTTGTTTTTCTTTTTTATGCTTTTTTGTTCCTAAAATACTACTTCACTAGTTAAAATTAATAGTAGATATGAAAACAATTCCACCAATGACGCCAAAAGGTTTATACGTAAGTTCGCAAGCATAGCAAATAAGAAATAAAATAATAAATAATATATCATTACAATGAGAATTGTTGTCTAATTACTAACCTAACGAACTGCTTGTAATATTTAGAAGATTAAATTAATGAGAAATATTCCTAAAATTAATCACCTAATAATGATAAATAAACAAAAATAAATTCTAGAGAGATAAATACCGTAATATCAAATTGTATTCTCTACATGGTTTGTTTTCTAAATGTTAAGTGTTGATTTATTTTTCTCTGAATTAGCGATCATAAACATGAAAAAACCTTAATCACTCTCTCTCAATTCATACTAAGCTTATCATTACATAATAATTCCTCTATCTTTAGTAAGGATTTAATTATTAGTAACACATTAAGAATGACTTTCATAATCGATTGTATATATCATATATCAAATCTCTTTTATATATTCAATAGATATTGATTATTCGTCTTCAAGAGGACCGTTAGTAGTACAAACCTCTTTCCACCAATTTGATGATTTTAGATTCAAATTCTTGTAAAAAAAATATATTAATTATTCCTAGGTGTATCCAAAATAATCTCTCAATCATACTATAAATACGGAACACACTCTAATAAAAGATGGTTAATCAAGTAAAAACATTAAGAACAAGATAATCAAATAGCTTATGTAAGAAACATCAACAACTACCGAATTAAATACTCAAACCAACATAATTCCAACGATGGAGTTCTAGTGACAAATATTTAGTCACTCACAAATTGAAATATATAACTAAAACTAAAAGAAAACATTAAAAGAGAGAGTGTAGAAAATCCTCTAGGATGGGAGACTCCTCCTTTCCTCCTCGTATGCCTCATCTCTAAAATGAATAATAGTTTGAAAAATTCAAAGATGCATCTACCATTCTCACTCTACGTATTTATCGATCTCATCTAGGGTTAGTAAACTACGGTTACAAAAGAATATACAGAATTACTAAATCATTCATTTCTTAAAAGAAGTAAATAGTATATTAGAAGGTTGAAATTCAGAATGCTCCTTGAAAGAGAGTTACTAAGTTCTTTCATATTGGTGTAGTTGTGCTTAATTGGTATGCAGAGGAATATGAAAAATCGACATCAGGTACAGTTTTGCTCACCGAGTGCAGGTGCACTTTGCTGCTATTTGTTAAGTCTGATCAGTGCGCATTTTTTTTTCCTTCTTTAAAGTTTTTGGTCCATTTTTTATTGTTTTCAAATTTTTCCTAACAATATATATGTAACACCAGAAGAAGAAAAAAAAAAAAAAAAAAAAGGGATTTGGGGCTAAAAGAGCCCCAATCTCTCTTTTTCCCTTTCTCTCTCTCTCTCTCTCTCTCTCTCTCCCTCTCTCCCTCTTTCCCTCGGTCTCACACTCTCTCTCTACCTCTCGCTGCTCTCTCTCTCTCCCTCCATCGCTCTCTCCTCCTCCCGCGAGCACACACCACCACGCTCGACAGTGGCTCCCCTCTCCCCTTCGCGCGCGACTGCAGTTTGCGTTTCCCCGCGCGAGCGTGAGCACGCGATCGTGCGAACACACGACCGTGCGCCTACACACGAGCTGCGCGATCCCTGCACCAGCTCCAGTGCTGCCTCCTCGAGCCAACGCGCGATCTCTAGCGATAGCGACAGTGCGCGAGCCCAGCGCAAGCCCAGCGTACGAGCCCAGCACGAGCAGTGCGCGACCCTCTTCACGAGCCCCTACGCGCCTTTGCACGCTCTTGCACGAGCGCCAGCGCGCCTTTGCACGAGCCTTTGCTCGCCCCAACGTGCCCCAGCACTGGCTCCCCTGTGCCAGTGCGCCCTCTAGCGTGCCCCAGCACGAGCGCGAGCGCTCCAACGCGCAACCCACTGTGCGAGCCCTAGCCACTGCAGCCCAGTCCGGCACACGGCCCAGTCCGACCCGCGGCCCACCAGACCCATCAGACCCGTAGGCCCACCAGGCGGCCAACCCATCAGCCCGCCAGCCTGCGGCCCACGAGCCCGCTATGGCCCGTGACAGTCCGTGAGCCGCTGCGAAGGTTTTAGACCAAACCGACGGGCGAACGACAGTTAGGTCTGAAACCCGAGGAATTCTAGGTGAGAAACGCACTCACTTCACAGTGTGAATAAATTTTCCCTTATTAGGGTTTTATTTGATATAAAATTTGATAATTTAATTAAGTTTGTCTTTTGGAGAGTCGTTGAAAAGTAAGGAGTGACCACCCTCCCTAGATATGTGAGTGGGATTCTAATCTTTTGCATAAAATAGTAAAACGTGTTTTCTACCGTATTTTCGATAAAACATGTTTTTGATATGCATTGATCTGACGTATGATATTGAATTTCAAAACCGTTTTGTGATTATTGGAGTGTCTCGAAATATGTTTACGATAACTATGCATCCATGGTTTGAAATGAAACAATAATTGTGCCATTATTTGAAATTTTAAAATTTTCTTTTCTACCGTCGCATTGATATGTTGTTTGAAATGATTCGATGAAACGTATTGACACGCAAATTTGAAATGTTTTGATGAACTATGTGGGTTGAATGGCCACTAGTTATGCGATGATGTGATGTTACTTGTGGGACGTTGTGCCCTGGGATGTTGTGCCCTTGTGATACTATGGGACGTTGTGCCCTTGTGATACTATGATGATTCCGTAGCTACGAAGGGCATTTGTAGAGGTACGGGTTGTCCGGATACGCTTCTGCAGGAGGTATCCGCAAACGTCATTTACCCTAAAGGCTATAGGCGCGGCCGGTTGAACCTACGTAGGGGGAGGACGTGTGTGATGCCACCGTCTAGCACCGGGCGGGGTCCTATACACGTTGATGAGTTAGCCCCAGTGAACTCATGGTCAACGTCGGGGTAGAGAGCGTTTTAAAGTCTATACATAATAAAACCCCCGATGCGCCTGTCCTCGGTCACGGTTGACCTTTGCCAGGATCATTTTTGGCTCGCTCTTATGTTACTTGATTTTAAATGGATGCATACATGCTTATTATCGTGTGATTGATTAAATGAATTTCAAATTGCTAAACATATCATGTTTTGCCGCAAAAATGTAAATTTTGTTTCAAATGATGTTATTTGACACTCCAAATTATTCACTCATGTTATTTATACTTGATATTATCCCCCTCACTCACTGAGTATCTTCCCATGATACTCATCTCTCTCTTTTCCTTCCTCAAACAGGTTTATTGTGATAGAGCGACGTTACAGGCTCTAGAGTGGATTTGGCGTTCACGACGGTGAGATTTACTTTAAATAGAAATATAAACTCTTAAGTTAGTTTCGACCCTATGAGGTCTTGACATTGAGCTCTGTAGTTGGCCGTGTACTTATTTTGGGATGACTGTATAATTTAACTCTCATATTTTCTTTGCATTGAGGCGATTGTACGTATTTGAGTGTTACTTGGGAAAATTATTGTATCTTTCATAAAATTTAGATCCGCTCGGTGTGACGGCTGTTCATGCTCAAATTGGGCATGACAGTAGAGGTCTGTGGCTAGGACTGCTAGAAACTTGTAGCCTTGCGTTGTTCTGGATGTTGGCGGTGGTGTGTGTTGATTTTGGAGAGGCCGGGATGACCATTTATTTAAATTACAGGTTGATTTTGATTATACAGGTTTAATTGTACACGGGAAACCTCCGATTTATGGGGAGGTTCTGCCCGATTTTCTGTAAAAATACAGCCGGCATCCAAGGGCAACGGGCGGTTATTCATGATCCCGGTTTGGGGCATAACAATATAAATGAAAATACGAAGAGATTACTCAAAAATAGAATGAAATTGAGCTAAAATCTAAACAATTAAAGCATATAAATATATATAATTTGCACGTCACCGGCCTATTTAGCACGGCCTATATATCAAACTGAAGAATTTATCCTATAAATCCAAACTTGTGTATTTTTCTTTTTTTTATATATATTTATTTAATTAAATGGATGGATAAAATTCAAGCATGGCTACTTGCTCTTAAGGATCCCATTTATTATTAAACACTTAACTTGAAACATTTTATGGTGTCATTATCTGTTAATTAAATCTATTACGAAAGCTCAAACAAAATACTAGAAGCTGAACATGTACACATAAGACACCTAACTCACGAACTATTACAACAAATAAAATTGGTGAAAATGTAATGAGCAGTCGTGCTTGAGAAGGACAAATAATTCAACTCCAAGTCCCTCCTCATCTTTAATGGGAGATAGACCATTGACTTTTTTGGCTTATCGATCATATAATTTGTCTAAAATCTCATCTGCAAAGGCGTTGCCGATAACACCTTTAGAAAGTACTCTAATTTCTACAACTGATAGCATGGGGATATGTTCTTGATGTGATTCTTCTAATTCACAGTATTAGATCTGTTCTTGATGAGGTGTAGATAGGTACGTTGAGTTAGTTGATCTCTACTCACCAATCGCTGTAAAACATTCATTTAAAGAAGTCCATATGCAAAAGAAACGATGAGGATTCTATATCTCTCTCTCTCTACCTCTCATTGTAGATATACACACATATATATGTAGGCATGTATTAGAATCGAAATCAAATGAAATCGACAAACATAAATACACAAATTCCACAAATCAGTAAAACAGATACAAATACAAGTTTTGCATAGTTCGGCTAACATTCCTATACGGTACATATATCTGCAAAGAGCAAAGCTTGCTTCTCCATATTAAGAAGAAGTACATGCGGTCCAAAATGTGTAGATTGCCCATCACCTAGAGGGGATTCGTAAGCAATCTACTTAACCCTACAAGGGAAACCCCTTAAGAAAGAGGGAACCTCCAAAACATAAGAAAGAAACTGACCTAAAATAGAATCTTTAAAAAGAGAATCACCTAAAAACTTGAATATTACAGACATATATATATACATTTATGTGTGTTCAGTTGCAAGTCCTGTTATAAAACTTGACTAGAAAGACTAGGGTTTACATCCATAATTGGAAACACAATTTCGAATCTTGAATTCAGGTCACTGCTCCACGTTGACCCAAATACTAACAAGTGGAACTAGTCAAACAAACTTTCTTCCAACAGAAGGGTTAATGGCAAATTCCAATATCTTGACATGCATTCAAGACAAATAACAATGCATACATACATACATGCACACATACATATATAAAATTATAAATACTAAATTCATGCATACATACACATGTAGATACATACATACCATATATCTATACATACATACATACATGCATACATATACATATACAGATACACATATATACATATTACTCGTAAAGAGTTATAGATAAGGAGTTTTGAGAAAATTCAATATTAGAAGAGAATGAGGTCGTGCATATTGGTAATATTAAGGGCATATATATATATGCCATCAAAATTAGTATTGTCATAATATTCTTGAAATCAAGTGTCAAATTGCTATTACATTACCCTTTAGTGCACACTTTTCTCACCAGTAATGTAAATTTTACCCCAAGAGAAGATAGTACAATGTCGACTCCGCAAGTGAAGAAAAAGACTCAATAATTTCCTATGTATAACGCGATAAAGTCTGGAAGGGGACTCTCCCACTCAGCCATGTGTCATGGAGACAAATAATAATGGTGGGATGGAGGAAAAACTGGAATTTTATCAAATAACTGAAGTACAAAAACAATTGCAAACTAATGAAACTTGAATGCAATTAAACTAAAGCAGAAAAATAACATGAATGATTCTAATGTTGTGTGTGTTTCCAAACTTGTAAATTATTTATATAAATAACTTCTTCCATTCTTTTGTTATGTGATACGGAGTTTTCTCTCTATAATTTCTTTTTTATGCAGATTCAAACAAGTTTCTTATTTGGGATTATCAGATTAATTTTCAGAGTAGGCTTTATTTTATTTTATTTTTTTACATAATATGAACAATTTCAGTACAATGCATGAACCAAGAATTCTAATTTTAGTCGGATGATGTATATAATTTATTAAAATGCATTAGTTTATGAGTAAAATTGTGCTCACCTCGTTGGCCATATCTACAGGGCAATCTCCTAGGGTTGGAGAAAAAGGACCATTAACTGATTTCTACAGAGGCATCCCATCCAACCTCCCAGGCATAGGTATTGTTGGTAAATGCCTATGTAAGGGTATTTTACCATAAAAAATATATAATAATAATTTTGAGATAATGGAAAAACTCCCGTTATCCCACTAACCAACCATCACTTAAGCTCCCCACTCTAGTCTCTCAACCAACCCTACGTGAAAAATATTCAAAGGGGTTTTCTCTCCAAGCATTGCCAAGAGAGAGAGAGGTTGAGAGTGAGATATACTATCAAGGGTTTGAGAAATTTTCGAGTAGAAAAATTTCTCCTGTCATTGGGTTTACCAGACTTTGGGTTGAGGAGGCATGAATCTATGGTGGTAATTTAATTTTGTGATCACTATCCCGACCAAGTGATTCATACGAGAGAGTTCGCAACTCAGTTGATTTTTGAAGAGCTTTGCTAGATTTATTAAAAAACTTTTTCGAAATTTTTCGAGTATAAAATGTTTAGGGTAAAAAAATTTAGAATTCAAATCACGGATAAATTTTGTGAATACAAAAATACCACCAGAATACCCATAATCCAATGATCATGAAAATAATTTTTGTTGAATTTTTTTAACATGTTTAGGCCATAAAAAGTTTGGTCGAAATTTACGACCGTACGGATTTCAAAACCTTAGATCTATCACGTTAGAAGACGAATTGATCTATAAAATTGGTTTATATGTGTTTTTCATGGTTTGATCTATATTTTGATGTATAAATTATGAGTTTTGGTCACCGAAAACTAGGATTTCCAAAATGGCCGCAAAGGGCCGCGAACAATATTGTATGAATCGCCAAGATTAGAGCTCAAATCTTCCAATAAATCATGTTTAAGATGAATTTGAAAGTTAAATTATAGTTTCTGGATGAAATCGGCACTCAAAACTGGCTAGAATAGTGTTTTCTAACAGTCAGGTCGTGAGGACCCGGTTGTAGGCTCGTTAGGCGAAGAAGACCCGACCCAACCCACGGGCGCTTGACATACATGCGCGCAAGAGGAGCATTAGGCTCTGGGAAGCTGAAGCATGGGGTTCACACACGAGGGAGGTGTGTGAACCGGATCAGGCGGTCTGGGTAGGTTGTGAACAAGATCAGCATCCTGACCCGCTTGCCGACCCGGATGCAACCAAGGATACGGGTCACACACGTGCAAGCACGTGGCCTTCTCGCTATGCCTCTACACATGCAGGTGCGTGGACGTGCTTGGCTGGCACGTGGTGGCACTTGGGACCTTCGGCAGCATGTCAGGTTGTTTCAAATTAGATTTTTTCACTTTTTTGAGGGTCTCATACTATTAAATATGACTTTTTGTTGGATTTTGTGTACCGAATCCAAATCAGGATGGTAAGATGCGATTCTGGATTGTGATATATGGTATCCGTTAACTCATACACTCGCTTTGGTGTCTATACTCAAATTATTTGGAATTTGTTGATTTGAAAAGTGTACAAAATATGATAATAGGTATCAATAAGTCACTAAAATCTCTGTTACTGTATTGAACATTGTCGTAATAGATCTTTATAAGAAGGATAAACTGAATGGTGACAATTGTTAGGTTTTACACTGAAAGATTTAGTTTATTCTGGAGAAGCTAGATTTGTATGAGATTTTTAGGCACAAGATGATGGACCTTGGAGAAGGTACCACACCTCAGGCTAGACAGGATTAAGAGGACTAATGTACATGGAAGAAAAATGATAGCTAAGTTAGGGCAATCTTTATGAGTAGTATGTGCGATGACATGACCCCGTTCTATTAGTAGTATCCTACGGATATATCGGTTTGGCTCGCCATAAAAGAGCATTATAGTTCTTTTTTCAGCTCCTGAAGTGAGAATGTCGATTTATAAGCTTATAACTTATAAGAAAAGGGATAATCAAACAATAATATAATATTTGATACAAATGTTAAGTATGATTGCCGAGTTAACGAATGCGAACAAACCCATTTCAAATAAGATTCAGGTATTGGGTGTGATCCATTTTTTACCTGATTCATGGGAGATCATGAAAACCTATCTCACGCATGACGAGAGTATTCGTACTTTCGCTGATGTGAGCAAACACTATAAGCTCGAGAAGGAGCGCCTGGAGGCGAGTAGGCTACACTCGGATCATGCTTATGTAGCTAAGTCGAGTAAGCACTCCCGTGGCACCAAACAAATTGCATAAACATGAGAAAGAGACTCGAGGTCTAGGCAAGAAGAAACTATCTGAGAAATCCGACAACAAGGTACAAAAACACAAAAAAAAATGAAGTTGATAAGACGAATGCGAAGTGCTACATCTGTGGTACACTTGGTCATTTCGATCGTGAGTGTAACAAGCGGAAATAATATTTTTCTTTTTTATGTGGTTTGAGTTTTATCTCATCTATTGTGATATTTATTGATTTATCTCCTTTGTAGATTGTAAACTCAAGAGTCACAGACCACATAGCTTGAGACAAGAGTACGTACGTATAGTTCCGCCAAGTGAATCCTCAGGTTAGGAGGATTTATGTGAGGAATGGAGCATTTGTCATCATCAGAGGGATTGATACTTGTAAGTTGAAGTTGCAAAGTTGACAGTCTCTATATCTATATAACATTTTTTACGCTCTAGGTATTCGACGGAACTGGATTTCAGTATTTTGTTTAAAATTGCCAAGGATATGCTTTATCATATAGAAAATCATCCGTTTTTATTAAATATGACACCTATTTGATTTGTTCTGGTTTTATCCATAATGGATTATATGCACTAGATGCTATTTCTGGCAATGATAGTCTTGTTATACTTCTATTGTCTTTACATCTTGTTATTAAACTAGAAGGGAGTGAATAGTTGAATATAGATAATTTTCAAAATTAAAATTAAATGTATAAAATAAATGTCTAATCACTTATAGGATAATAAAGAACACATAGAGATTTTATAGTGGTTCTATTAAAACTAGTGTATGTCTACTCCTAAGCTCCCCTGGGATTTTTTACTATCAACTCAATGAAACAAACTTGATTATAGACTCCAATTAAACATTTACAGTGTTTTAGGCAACACAACTTTTCAATTCTTCACAGATTAGTATTTCTCACACAAGACCTAAAGCAATGCCACGTACCCTTTGTTCTTATGATCACTCAGAATATATAAGAGAGTAGTGTCAAAGACGAGAGGTTATAATCCTCAAATTTGACAGAATTAAATTTTAATGTCAGATCACATGAAAGGAATGAAAAAAATAGCAGAATGTAAAAAGTAATTAGTACAAGCAATGAAGTTGTTCAAAGAACTTGATCGAGCATTCACTTCCTTTTTCAAATTCCTTCTCCAATATTTATTGTCACATTAAAAAGATTCGTTGAAGGGTTATTGCATTCAAACGTTTCACATTTAATGTTCATCATTAATGTTTTGTGCAACAGTGCCAACTTTCACGCTGAACCTCCATCCTTTTACTGGCACCACTTTCATATCAACCAATCAAAGTTCATTTATGCTGCATTTAAACATTAGCTTTGATCAAAATGGAAATATTCAGAAATTCAGATAAAGGGAGTGACCGTTGATTTTAAATCTGTTTTGAAAATTTGGTTTATGACAATTTTGAATCGACATGTTTAAATAGTATATCGATCTGAATTCAAAAATTTAGTAATGTATATTTGATTACACAGGTCGACTAGAGTATATTCAAGTCGACAAGAACATGCACCAAATAAAATAGTTAGACATATATGTTTAAATTGATCAATGTGTTCTATTGTGTTGACCTGTTTCTAGTGGCCATTGACATGTCATTCTTTGGAAATTAGTATCCTAGGTCGACAAGCTTTGGCTATACATCGACACAATTCCATGTATCTGTTAAATTGGTGGACATGCACAAATAAATTGGTCGACATGTGTATATGTGTTGACATGATTTAGAGAAGGTCGATGTGATCTTAAGGATTCAATAATCATCAGGTCAACATGCCTACTGCATATATCGACAAATTACTATACAAATAAGAAATTTGTGGACCTGTCTACTAAAATTGATCAATGTATTGGGGTATGTCAACAAGATCAGTCATCATGTTGATATGTGATATTTAAACACCATTGTATCAGGTCAACATGTCTTAGTCTCACATCGACATATTTCTGTGCCTTTTTAGAATTGGTGGACTTGACTTATGAAATAGCTTGATGTGTGCTTTCATGTCGACAAGGTTAGTATCATAGGTCGATGTTTGTTTCTGAAGGAGCAAGTGAAGTAGGTCGGCATGTTATCGGACACTTCGACGTCCTTGAGTTTTTGCTTACTACATGTCGATGTGTTCTGTAGGTAGGTCACTATGCTTTTAAAATTGGTCAACATGGTAATTTGAAATTTGTCCATATGACACTGTTCAGGTCGATGTGTTCTACAAATCAGGTCAAAGTATGAGATAGTTCGATTTGCTTTCAGGTATGTCAACATATACATGTTTAACAAAATACGTTATCTTTCTATGATGCAGGTCAACAAGGGTTACTCAACAGGTCGACCTGTTTAAGGCTAAGTTAAAATTGGTTGACATAGTTCTTAAAATCGATGGACTTGAGGGCAGGTCAATATGTGTGAAAAGCAAGTTGACAAGTTGTGCAGTCTTCTAAATTCTAAAGATTTTTCTAATTTTCCTAAACCTATTTTCTCCAAAATTTATCATCATCAAAACTCACTCATTTCAACACATCCGATTACGTAGATAATGATGTAACTGTATGGCATAGTAGATTTAGACACATAGGGCAAGGGAGAATGAACCGATTAGTTGCGAGTGGTCTGTTGGCCCTGCTAATCATATTCGAGTTGTCTGTTTGTGAGTTTTTTCTAGCTGGTAAAATTATAAGAAAACCATTTTACAATGCAATGAGAGCTGGGACTTCATTGCATTCGGTCCACTCTGATATCTGTGGCCCTATGAATATGAGAGCCTAAAATGGAGTTGTGTACTTTATTATGTTTATAGACGATTACACGCGTTTCAGTTCCGTCTATCTGATATCGTATAAGTCTGAGGTATTGGAATGTTTCAGGGGATTTATTAACGAGATTGATAATTAGTTAGATATGAGAGTGAAAACTTTTAGAACCAATCAGGGGAGTGAGTATTTGTTAGAACAATTTAGAGAGCTCTGTTTCGAGAAGGGTATTACGAAACAGTTGACTATTCCTGTTACTTCTCAGTAGAATGAAGTAGTTGAAAGGAGGAATAGGACTTTGCTGGAAATGGTGAGATCTATGATAACGCATGCCAAGTTTATCTCCTATTGGGGAAATGTTTTATTGACAACGGTTTACGTTCTCAACCGTGTCTCATTAAAATCAGCAGTCAGTACCCTATATGCTTTTTGGACAGGGAGGCAATCTGACTTTAGCCACTTGAGGTCATGGGGTTATGCCGTATATGAACACGATTTCTCGCATCCACATAGTAAGTTAGGCCTACAAGAAAAGAAATGTATTTTTATAATATATTCAGAACACTTCAGGGGGTATGTGTTCTTAGGTGAGTATACAGACGACACTGTCATTGAGATTGAATCTCGTGATGCCACATTCCTTAAGAATGATTTTCCTAAGAGAGGTAAAATCGATCAGAACTTTATTTTTTATAAGATGGATGAGTCTAGTGGCTTAGGTGAGTACAGCGGTGGAACACAAGAACCTATTATGGATCTTAGTCATAGTGAGAGCGATCCATCTAGAGATAAAGAGATTCTCTCTCCTTATAGGAGTATCGAGGACGTGTGCTTAAATGTCATTTCCTGATTGAGGGTAAGACCCTCATTGTGACTCTTGAGGATGATAAGAAATTTAAAACGGTCTAAGAGGCTCTCGAGGGTCTTGCGAAAGATCGTTGGTTGAAGGCCATGGATAAAGATAAGGAGTTGATGAGAATCAATGGCATGTGAGACCTAGTTGATTTGCTTGAGGATAGAAAGGTGATTGGAAACAAGTGGGTTTTCAAGATCAAGAGAAAGGCCGACGGATCGGTAGAGAGGTATAAGACTCATCTGGTAGCCATGGTTAAAATCAAACTAAGGGCATAGACTATCGGGGAGAAAAAGTCCAATTTATCTCAATCCATTTACCTTTAGCAATTGTTACAAGTATGGATCTGGAATTATACCTAAATAGACGTAAAGATTGCCTTCCGTAATAGAAGTTTGAATAAGGAGATCTGTATGGAACAACCTTCTAGACTCGTTCTAATAGGTCATGAGGATAAGAACTATGACTTCGGAAGTCGATATACAGTCTTAAGCTATCATCCAACTAGTGGTATTTAAGATTTCACGAGAAAGTGATATCTTATAGGTTTGTGATGTTCAATGAGAATCATTGCATATACTTAATACATTATAGTAACTCTTTTATGATTATGTTCATATATGTGGGTAATATTCTGTTGGCCGGGAATTATATAGAGTATCTGATGACCATTAAAATATGGTTATTGTCGAGTTTTGCTATGAAGGACATGGGTGAGGTCTAGTTTATTATCAGAATTAAGATTCAAAAGAATCGTTCGAGATGGTTGCTGGCTCTTTTACAAAAGTCTTATATCAGAAAGATTCTTCAGTATTTCAAGATGAGCGATTGCAACCCAAAAGATACTCTTATCGTTAAAGGTGAAAACCTGAATCTTGACATGTACCCTAAAGTTTAGGAAGAATTAAAAGAGATGAGTAGAATCTCTTTTATCAGTGCAATAGACAATGTAGTGTATGCGATGAGGCATACATGACCAGACATTTATTTTGCAGTTGATCTGGTGAGTAGATGTCAATTAAATCTTAGAAGGAGTCATTGGAGAGCACTGAAACGTTTTCTGAGATATCTCAAGGGAACTATGAACTTCTCCTTGTATTACACAGGAGGTGATTTGCGTCTCATTGGGTATTCAGATGTCGATTGGGATGGTAATATGAATGAACGTAAATCGACATCAATTTTTGCTGTCATGCTCAATAATATTGTCATTTCTTAGAGAAGTAAGAAGCAAATCTGTGTATATCTATCTACGATAGAGGCTGAACTTGTGGCATGCTCAACGATAGTTCAGAAAAGTATTTGGCTCTAGAAATCTCTAGATGACTTAGGGGTTGTGATAGATAGTGGTAGATTAGTGATAATTTATTGTGACAATCAAGCCGTCATTACTTATACCCATGACCCTAAATGTCACAGTAACATCAACATTGATACTAGATACCATTTTGTGAGAGATATCATTGAGATGGGGTTAGTGACGATTAAGTATAACACACAGTATGGTGGCTCATCCCTTCACCAAACCTATTATGCGAGATTCCTTTGTGAGACATGGACTCTTAGGTTTAGTGTATTTTAACATTTCTCGCTATGTACTGATTTTGATGCTTATTGATATATATGATATATGTACATTATACAGTCACAAGTTTATTTCTTGTATTTATTTATTGTCATATATTATAATATCAAAAAATTTGGTATTATAAAATTTTTATTAAATTTTCAATGGCCGGGAAAAGCCGGTTGTAATAGATTTTAATTTATCAATGAAAAGTCTTATAAAGTTTTGTTGAGAGAAAAATAGGTTTTGGTGACGATTTGGAGCAATTAAAATTTTCTTGGAGTTAATTGAATGATGAGAAACCAACTTACCCTATGATAAGGTGACTTGGAGTTCAAAAATTGAATTTTGGTTAAGTACAGAACTCACCAAGGTGACCTGAGCAAGTGCCAAGGCAACTTGAGGAGATTAGGTTTCAGAATTCTTAACTCTGCACATAGGCAAGCTGACTTACCCAATGACAGGTCGACTTATGCTCCCTGGAATTTTACGTCATATATTAAAATGACTTAGAATAAGCCTTCACTTTTCTAAATCGATATCTGGTCTCTCTCCTTCTCTCCCTCTCTCAAACTCATCTCTCTCCCTCTTTTGACACTCTCTCTCAATCTCTCTGCTAAAATCAATCCCATTTTTCTCAAACCCATGTCTTAACCCTCTCAACCCCTCAATAAAAAGTCTTCGTAAAAATACCGAGAAAAGTCGGTTGTAATTGATTTTAATTTATCAATAAAAAGTCTTATAAACTTTTATTGAGAGAAAAATAGGTTTTGGTAACGATTTGGAATAATTAAAATTTACTTGGAGTCAATTGAATGATGACAAGCCAACTTACCCCATGA
This sequence comes from Dillenia suffruticosa, assembly GCA_033439265.1. Lineage (NCBI taxonomy): Eukaryota > Viridiplantae > Streptophyta > Magnoliopsida > Dilleniales > Dilleniaceae > Dillenia > Dillenia suffruticosa. The sequence goes on along the minus strand of JAVTVX010000015.1, from coordinate 15,533,985 downwards.
TAAGGCGATTTAGAACTCAAAAATTGAATTTTGGTTAAGTATAGAACTCACCAAGGTGACTTGAGCAAGTGCCGAGGTGACTTGAGGAGATTAAGCCTCAGAATTCTTAACGCTGCACATAGGCAAGCTAACTTGCCCAATGACTGGTTGACTTGTGATCCTAGATTTTGTGTCTATAAGGATATTTTTTGCCAACACAAGTCAACCCGCCAGATTTAACTCACAGAAAAATATGTCTGCATGTGAAGCAAGTCGACTCACCAAAAAAACTGAATCGACTTGTGGTTATACAAGAAGGAAATTGGGTCGCCTTGAGTCAATTTTCGAGTAGACTTAAGGGCTCAATAAAACAAAGAGAAAGGCTATTTGTTGGACAATAAGTTGATTTACCCTCTGAAGAGCTTAGACACACAAGTAGGCTTGTGTTGTTTGCAAGTCGACTCATGAATATAAAGGGGTGCGAAATGACAAAAAGGGGCAGCCAAATTTGAACAAATTTTAGAGTAATGAAGGGAAAGAGGGGAATTTTACGTCATATATTAAAAAGGCTTAGAATAAGCCTTCACTTTCTTAAATCGATATCTGGTCTCTCTCCTTCTCTCCCTCTCTCGAACTCATCTCTCTCCCTCTCTCGACACTCTCTCTCAATCTCTCTGCGAAAATCAATCCCATTTTTCTCAAACCCACGTCTTAACCCTCTCAAACCCTCAAACAAACCTGCTAATGAATGTGATTTTGGGAGAAACCTAGGATTTGCTCAAAAACGGAAAAATTTAAAGGTTTTGAAACCTAACGTTCAAAATTCAATCCAACAACAAAATTGAGATAATTTCTTTTTTCTAAACATGGATTTAGTTCTATTACTCATGAATATGATTTTTATACTTGGAATTTGGGATGTTTGTAGAGAGAGAAAGTTAGGGTTTTGGACAAAGTTGATACCGGATGAAATTTGTGGATTCTCTAGAGGTAATATTTCCTTCTCATCTTAGATTTGAGTTTACCTTACTTATTTTAATTCAATTAGAATTGAATTTATGATTATTTGATTGATTGTAAGTTGGGAGTGTTTATTCTTACAAGAGATGAGTGATTTCATGATTGTATTTAAATAAAAAAAGTGTTTTTATTGAATTTTTTAAATGATTTTCAAATGTTGGATTTAAATACTTTAATGTGTGTGGAATATCCCAAATATTGAATTTTGAATTCTTATACATCCTATATATTTTGAATGAACAAATGTACCATGTGAATTTATTGATATTGAACCCATTGGTATGATAATTACTATTGAGAAATTGTTAAATTGATGGTGCATGGTGCATGAATTGAATTTATGATTTTTGTGAAACGGTTCATATGTTTGGATTGGAGTGAAAGCTTGAACCTCTATTAAAAGAATAGTCATTTCCCTCTATGGAGTAACCCGACGGGGTAATGTAGTAGGGTTGGTAGACCATGGAATGTAATCGAGCACGTGTGGTACATTCATGACTGAATATAGTGCCCACGGGTGTGGGATAGTTAGATGCACCACCAATGAGAGCTCATAGACAAAGTCAAGGATAGGGGCATTTTTAAACATAAAATTATTAAATCTCTTAATGGTTTTACCCTAGGTCATGGTAGACCTTTGTTGAAAATAGTGATTTTGGTTTGCTCTGAATTTGAAAATGTGAAATAGATGGATGCATATAAAATTGAATTATGACAATTATGAATTATGATAAATTTGGAAACAATGGTTTGAATTTATTTATTTATTAGATAAAATTACGAATGACATGATGGTTTAAATATATACATTTGATATATCCACCATACAAATTTTGTTTTTGTACAATTTGTATATCACTTGCTAGGTATATTATATACTCACTCGTCCTACTTCTAGTTTTACATAGAAAGCTTAGTCGAGATTTGTGGATGTTTAGGGTGATTTGAAGAAGCTTATTTTGTTGGACTTTTTTGGATAATAGTTTTCATTTGAATTGAGGTATTAGTGGATCCAAATGGAGGTATAACATATAATTATTTTGAAATCAAATTTTCTACTCCTTTTTGTGGATTTAAATTTGATTATGATTCGTATACTTAAAATAAAAACCACATTTTTTATGTTCTTGAATTTTTCCTTGCGAATTGTTTTGGAGGAATTTGATTTGAATCCTTTAAGTGATGACTTGTTTATACTCTGTGGATTTGATTTGAATAGCCAAGTTGGCCGATGCATGTATGTTTTAAGTAGGGATGGATCGAGCGGATCCTTTGATTGTACGATTGTCACGTCCCAGACCGGAATCGTGAACAGCCGCCCGTTGTCCTGAATGCCGACTGTATTTTTACAGAAAATCGGGCAGAACCTCCCCATATTTCGGAGGTCTCCCAAGTACAATTAATTCTGTATAAATCACAACCATCCTATAAAATAAACAAATGGTCATCCCGGCCTCTCCAAGATCAACCAATCCCACAGCCAACATCCAGAATAATGCATGGCTATAAAAATTTCTAGCAATCTAGCCACAGATCTCTACTACCATGCCCCCGTCAAAGGCATGGAGAGCCACCAGTTGCCCCTCCTGTGATTTAGAAGTGGACCGAGCGATCCTAGAGTACACTTCTAAGACATAACACATTCCCAAGTACATACACAATGAATAAGAATTTGCCTCAATGCAAGTATTATACAATGATATGAGAGCTCCACAATTTAAATGTCCATATTATACAGTCATCCCAGAATTCTACAATGGTCGTCTATAGACCTCAAAATATATTTACATAATCAATAAAATTTTAACTCACGAAATTGTAGCGAAAATATACAATGACTCCTCAAATCCAGAGCAGATTTCTCAATGATACCGAGTGTCCTAAAGCAACGCTCCTTGTCAAAAACTACCTCTGAAACAAGAAGGGAAATGAGAGGTGAGTACTCAGGAAAAGAATACTTAATGAGTGAGTGGGTCAATGCAATCGTTCAATATGAAGTGTGAAACTCGAGTGTTAAAGCATAAGTATATAATTCATATTTCAAATCATCATGCTTTTCCTTTTTATAATATATCATTAGCACGCATTATCAAGTCAAATATGCATCCAAAGCACTGTCATTAAAATCATAGAGTTGCCAGCCGAAAGTGTCCTGGCAGAGGTCTACCTTGACCTATGACAGGCGCACCGGGGTATTATATGCAAATTTATTTAAAGTGCTCTCTACCCCGGCATTGGTGACGGACCTTGTCCAGGTGCTAGACTTGGATAGAGTATCCAAATCCTTCCCTTTTGGGTTCAACCTGTCTAGTACCGTGTCGTTAATCAAATCACGACAACTTGTGGGATACCCCAGGCCTAGGCATATCTGGACGCCACCAAAGTGCCTCTCACGGTGTCCTTCGTAGTTACAGAACAATATATACAAAGGCTCTCAAGGCCAAAATTAATATCGTATGAAGAATGTGTCGTACTCAGGTTCACAAACCAAATGTAAGATATAACGTAAAATGGCACATTATACATTTCAACCACATGGATGCATAATTTCAATATTTCAACTCAATTTTTTGGACACTCCAACGGTTCACAAAAAGTCAGTTCCAAAACCAATCAAAACATTTCAAGCACACGACAAATCATGCTCATTTAACAAAATGTTATAAAATAGGGTTTATATATTAAACAATGGCATTGAAATAAATCTCACTCACGGATTTGGGGAGGATGGCGTACTCCCCAATAAAACCACAACATGTAGAATTAAAACTCCCCTCAATCGAATCGCCAAACAAGTTGGAAGGCAACCGTCCACAGATTTTACACCTCTTACATACCAAAAGTCTGCACATACATAGGTTCAATTAAGGACATATTTTTGTACTCAAACAAAAGCTAAAACAAGTTCGAACTTCCTACACATAAGACCATTTCTCTAGCTCACTCAAAATGCCTCGAAACATTCCATTTTCAAGGTATCGAAGTCTATTTTCATAATATAGACGTATTTTAATTTTCTATATGTAGGAAAATTTATAATGAAAAGACTGTATCAATCCTTAAACTCAAATCCCAAATTTTGACTGTTTTTAAGCATTCGTCAAATCAAACTCTAAGAGAAGCTATTCGAATCAAGACCGTACGATTCTATCATCCAGAAGAGCTCAATTTGTATAAAATCCTATATTTGACCTAATTAATTTTATATAATGTCAAACAATGCATTTCAATCTATTCTAACATTCATCCTAACATATGCAATACACTCTTACTTTAATTTACCCTAAATTCGTCCAAATAAATCGAGTGAGTCAGAAATCCTCACGTAGGGTCCCTCGGGTTGCAGTTCTAGCTTTTGTTCGCCCGTCAGATTGGTCTAAAACCTGTAATATTTCTAAATTTGAACGATATTAGCAACTAACTCAAATTTCTAAACACCAAACCCCAGAAACTTAACCAATCACAATTATTACATGCAGTGAAGATGCAGGTGAGCTCTCAAAGGAGAAGGTCGGTCACAGGCTCGCGGGCCATCGCGGGCTCGCGGGCTAGTAGGCTGGTGGGTTGGCCTACTGGTGGGCTCGTGGGTCAGTAGGTTAGCAGGCTTGCAGGCCAGCAGGCTCACGAGCTAGGGGCTCACCCTTGCGACTTGGAGTGCTCATGGGCTGGAGTGCGCACTCGTGAGCGACTGTAGTCGCGTGCTGAGGCACGTTCACGCGAGGGAGGTCACGCTGGGGGGCGCGCTCGCTCAGGGTAGCTCGTACAGGGGACGCTGGAGCTCGTGCAGGGGCACGTTTACGCTCGTGTAGGGAGGATCGCGCAGGGGCGCTCGCACGAGGGAGATTGCGCAGTGCTCTCGCGCTGTCGCTTCTGCGGGTAATCGCGCGCTGGCGCGCTCGCGGTGGTGGCGTGCGATAGAAGCGCAAGGCGGAGGAAGAGATCACGAACAGCGAAGGGAGAGAGAGTGAATGAGAGAGAAACTGAGATAAGGAAATAGAGAGAGAGCGGTGGCGATGGCTGTTGGGTAGTGGCGGGTCGCGGCAGAGAGGTGCAAAACAGCCGCGGAGGAGGGCGGCGGCCGCGGGAGGCTAAGGGTCGAGGAGAGAGAAAGAGAAAGAGAAAGAGGGAGAGAGGGAGAGATTAGGGCTTTAGCCTTAATCTGATTTGGGGAGAGGGGAGTGCCGCGTTTCTGCCGAAACGCAGCACTTCCTTCTCTCCCTCTCTCTTCCCCCTTTTTTTTTAATAAATAATTAATTTAATTTAAGAAATGGATAATTATGTGTATATATATATGTATATATATTTTTATACTCACTTACCCTACAATAGCAGGAACGGCATTTAGAATATACCAAAAATAAATTTAGAAACCTCAAAATCAAAAATCAATTTAAATAAATAAACTTTCTTTCTATATAAATAAACAGAGGAATATCTTATTTATATATATATATTTCAAAAATGGTACAATATTACGGACACCGCAGTGTCGGTGTTACAGCGATAATATGCATGTTAGTTTATTTTTATGGTTAGATTATTTCGGAAAATATGTGGATATTAGAATATCTTGCGGTATCTCGAAACATATAGCAGAGTTCACGCATGTTTCGGGGTAATGCAGCGGTTGTTGCGTGCTCGATCTGAGAGTCGAGGCATGACATATATTTTGTAGTGTATTATGGTAAAAGATATGCCAGGTAAGTGTAGTCAACTCTCACACGAGTGACCACCTCCAACTTTGAGTGAGCAGGGATTAGATGGCTTCTAGTAGTATGAGACTTTGAATGTGGTCTTGCTAGAATATAAGTCGTCCTGATATGTGTTCAGTATGAGATTATATGCGATATGACCGATATGGACATACCCACATCTATGTTACCTGTGAATAGACAAATTTGAGATTTCAGATATCACCTATGTCTAGTGATATTGTTTCTAATATACTCTTTATGAGATTTTTGGGTAAAGTCTTATACATAGACCGAGTTCCAAACCTAAACAGTATTAGAGAAATCTGACATTTGCCCTTTTAAGAGAACGGAGAAAACACTATGGCTCATGTTTTATACTACGTGTGATAAGATGATCATGTGATAGTGGGAACTATTATTTGAGACGATAGTGTGATTATGATCCCCGTTTCCACTATGTGAGACCCGGAGATCCATTGGATGAGATTTCTTGTACCCTTATTACTTTCAATTGTTTCCAGAAGTTTTGTTTTAGTATTTTCTATTTTAGTCTGTTTACTTATAGTCCAGAAAATAAATTAAGATCTATGGGATAGGTCTAGAAAAGCAGCTGAATTGAGACTGATAGATTCGAGTTTGGAAAAAGGAAAATCAATCGATATTAAATCATTGTGTTGCATTCGCAGGTCGCCCTATTATGTTAATCCATGTTAGGATTCAAATATAATAATGAATACATAATCGAGCAAATGATTGACCAAGCCTTTGTAAAAAATTTCAAATGGGTTTTCTCTCTAAACATTGCCAAGAGAGAGATGTTGAGAGTGAGAAATACCATCAAGGGTTTGCACCTCCATTGTTGGATGATTGAACACTGACCCCACTATTCAATGTAGCTTTTCTAATTTCATATTTTTGAATGTAAAAATTATACCCATTTATAAAATAAGCTGGCCAAGTTCGTACTCTTGATTTTGGAGCCCATAACAGATGGGTTAGCAATTTTTGCTCAACTTGAGCTTGATTACTATGAACCTGAAGTAAAGTAAATGTGTTAATATGTTTGTTAACCAATGATGTATAAAATGTTTACAACACAAAGAATATACCTATTTGCAAATGTATACTAACTCGAAGCTTGAGTCACTTCTAAACAGTTCAGTAAAATATATGTATGGGTTGCCCGCCATTCATTGCCAGTTAAATATCTAACCTTACATGCTCCACCTGGTCGACCAAAATAGTTAAAAATCGAGAAAGATTTCGAACTGGGATCAATAGGATCCTCATTATTTCTTACTGCTCTCCGTCTTTTGCATTGTACATGAGGCTCGAAATAGTACAAGGCAAACGTTGTCACTTCCTTCACAATGTATGCACTAACAATTAAGACTTCAACCCATATCTTATTTTTCACTTTTTTTTCAAATGATATAGGAATCTAATTGTAATAAAACAAAGTGTATCAAAAATAATATATAATGAAGTTAGTAATTTGACATGCATTGAAAACGAAGTATAGAAGATAAAAAATTCACCTTTCAAACAGATATATTAATCATAATTGGATGGGACCTGTAACTTTGGCCTCATAAAGCAAGTGAACTAAGAGATGTTCCATAGAATAAAAAAACGATGGAGGAAATATCCTTTCTAAATTATACAGAATAATACGAATATCTCTCTCTAATTTCTCCATATGTGATTCTCTCAACACTATCGAGCAAATGTCATGAAGGAAAATACTTAACTCTGTAATGCTGCTTCATATAAAATTTGGTAAAAGTTCCTTAAAAGTAATAAGAATTAGTCTTTCTATAAATATGTGATATTCATGACTCTTCAAACCAATCAACTTGCAATCTTTCAAATCGACACATCTCTCGAGATTTGAGGCATAGCCATCAGGAAATCTCAACGATTTCAACCATTCACAAACATTCTGTCAATGATCCTTATTTAATTTATAAACTGTCTTTGGTTTTGGTCCTTTACTGCTTCTATCCACATCAAGTGTAGGTCGATTACAAAGAAATCGCATATTTTTTCATGCATTCAAGTTGTCTTTCGCTTGTCTAATGACATCTATCACTGTATATATCACTTTATCAAAAACATTCTTCTCGATATGCATCACATTGAAATTATGATGAATCAAATGAGTTTTCCAATATGATAGATTCGAAAATGTACTCTGTTTTATCCATTTATGCGTATTTCCATATCCTTACGTTGTACCATGTGGGTCTTTAATAACAGATGGAAAGTGAAACACTCACTCCTAAATTTGTTCACCGGTCAATCTCAATAGAGAAAGTGATTTTTCAATTCTATTCTTAGTGAACTCTTCTTTATTCCTTCCGAATTTATGATTTAGCGGCAAAAATTATACATGATGATCAAAATAACTCATCTTCTTACCATATTTCAATCTAAATGACTTTAATCTCTCCATATATATCGGAAATCCTAACATCCTAGCAGTACTCCGTCCTGATAACATGCCATAAGCTGAAAAGTCATTACAAACATCTGATCAATATGGACATCATATGTTAGAATACCTTTTTCTCATAGTTGTTTTAACTCTGCAATTAGTGATTACATATAAACATCTATTAACTTCTTTGGATTTTGCGGGCAAGGCACGACCAATGTCAAAACCATATAGGGTGTTTTCATGCACATACCAGGTGGAAAATTGTATAGAGTTAAGATAACTGGCCAACATAAATAATTTTTTCCTGATTTGCCAAATGGATCAAACCTATCAGAACAAAGACCTAACCTAATGTTTTAAGTCTCTTTTATAAACTCAAGATATATTCTATCAAAATGTTTTCATACCTCTACATCTGAAAGATGACATATCAGCCCCTTTTCTATTTCATTATTTGCATGCCAAGTCATGTGTTTAGCAATGGCCTTAAATGCATAAAGTCTTTTCAATCTAAGAGTTAAGAGAAAATAAAACATTTGTCTGTATGGATTAAGCTGTAGATTACGACCTAACCTCCTGCTACTCTTGTACATACATTTGTTACAGAATTTACAAAATTCTACATTTTTATCATCTCCCTAATATAACATACAACCATCTCTGCATACATCAATACTTTCTATCGGAAGACCTAAGTTTTTTACCAACTTTTTCATACTATAGAAATCATTTAGCATGATGTGATCATGAGGCAATACTACTTGAATTACTTGAACAATATCATTGATGCAATCCTCAAACATATTATACTCTACCTTGACATTTAACAGTTTTACTGTTAGTGATAACTTAGTGTGCCTGTCACAACCAGCCCACAAAGATCCAACTGCAGCCCTTAATACTTCTTGAAATTGATTAGAGAAAAAAGTTTCATTATTCACATTCTCATCAATGCTTGTTACTTCTACCTCCTCCAATGGTGATGCATAACTAGTAACATTTATTCAAATGTTGGAGCAAAACTATTACTTGTATGGATTGGTTCGGGAACAAAATTCTGACCCGCTGCATCAATCACTATCCTTTGATATGGGTTCAATTGATTATAATAACTCTGATCCCCTCTAATTGAAAAATACATGTTTTTTTTCAATATTCTTTATGAGATATAAACGGTTCACTGTGACATGAGCAATTATAATAATTCGGGGTAAAATCAAATCTATAAAGATATTCCCTAATTTTATCACACTCATGAAATTTACGATGATCACGCTTTCTACACAGACACCATAACTTATTTCCATCCACAAACTCAACTTTACTATCAACAAAATCCAAAACTTGTTCCAACCCAATAATAAACTCATCAATTAAATCTTGATATTCAGGTAAGTTTTTATTATACATCCAATCTCTATCGTTCTGTATTTTTTTTGCTTACAAATTTAAAATTGATAAAATATTAATAAAATGTACTAGTAACAAAAGGTACATGTTTGGAGTATTTAAAAAAAAAAGTTTCCTTGCTTATAAGAAGGATCATTTCTCCTCTTGAATTTGATCGTTGAAACCACAGTTAAATAATATATTAATATCACATATATACACTATTAATAACATAAATTATATATAATATATTAATTTATAACAATAATAAATAATTAACATATACTAAAAATAATATAAAAAACATTAACAAATATAAATAAAAGTAAAAAAAAAAAGATGATAAACGGTGGGGATGCCTCCTAGAACGTATATCCCGAGAGAGACACCTTTTTTAAACCAGATCCGCAACCAAATTGCCTTGGTAAATGCAAAAATTATCTGGAAGCATGGTTTTGATCTTTGGGTGGGAGCTCACTTGTTGCTAAGTTCAGTTTATTTAACAAGTGCACCAGGTGAATTAACATTTTCCTTACAAGTGATCCAAGGATAAACATACACATGGTATGACATGGAAAGTGACAAAAAATTATTATAATCTGTATAAAAACATGTTAGAGCGAATCAACTACGTGGTGCAAAGGAAGAAAAGAACAAACACAATAAATGATAACTCGGTTGGTTTTAAGGATTGAGATGTGGAAAACCGACGTCATAACTTAATGGCATTGCCTTCTAAACTTATAACACTTGAAAAATCAAAGTTATCAAGATTTAACCAAGCTTCCGAAGTGTCATCTTCACTGGTAAAAAGGGTATGCAATCCCTACAAGCAGAAAGCTTAAGTTCAGTATGCTCATCATAGAAATGAATAGACCTTAATTGACAATTACATAGAAACCATATAGGAGTAAAGCCTTGCAGATCAACTCGAGCAGAAAAAAGGCCTGAAGGTTGAAGTGTTCTCCAATGTCAAACCTGGGGGCAACACAAAGCATAAGTAGTCCCTTTGCTCATGTCATATCCTCAATAATAAATAATTAACATATAATAAAAATAATATAATAAAAACATTAACATATATAAATAAGATAAAAAAAGATGATGAAGGGAGGGGACGCCTAATAGAATGACGGATTTGGTTGGCGGATGGGTTGAATCCGCCCCCTCTTTCGTTGAAAGAGGTAAAGGAGAAGGAGGGCACCCTTCCTCCCAGATCCTGCAACAATGTCGCCGGATCTATAGCCTCTTCCTAGATCCGACAACACTGCCACCAGATCTGTAGCGGGATGGTTCCTCCCCGTCTTTCGCCGAGAGAAGCAAGGGAGGGGAGAGGCACCCCTCCTCCTCCTAGATCTGGAGACAGCATTGCCAGATCTGTAGCCTATTCCCAGATCTGGAGGAGTTGCCACTAGATCTGCCCTCTAGGGGAAGGGGAACTCCTCCGCTACCCAAATCCAATGGCACTGCTACTGGATTATCAGTCTAGTAGTGTGCCACTGCCAGACCTTGGGTAGAGATAAAGAGAAAAGAGAGTTCAAGAGTTACCTTTTTGCTCCAACGCGTGAGAGAAAGAGAGAGAAAAAGAGAGAGCGAATAGTGAGGCACGAGATAAAGAGCGAGTGCAAGAGTGTAAGACAATACGGTAATGAGTGAGGGAGTGAAGAAGGGAAATTAGCCATGAAAGCAGATGTTTGTCACTAGTTTGCAACGAACATAAGCGTTCGTCACTAATTAGTGACGAACATAAAAAATCGTCGCTAAATCAACAACAGACATTTTTGTTCGTTGCTAAATCAATGACAAAAGCACATGTTTGTCACTAATCACTGACAAAGCACATGTTCGTCGCACATCAGTGATGAAAGCTGATGTTCCTCACTAACTTAGCGATGAACAATCTTGTTTGTCACTGATTTGCAATAAATTTAGTAACGAATGTATAATTTGCGATAAATTTAGCGACAAAAATTTAATTTCATCTACTAAACTACAAAATTAGAGACAAACTATCAACATTATTTAGTTCAATGCATGTAACAATAAAATTGCAGACAAAAATATTTATTATATTGATCATCAATAAAAGAAATTTTCTTTTTCGTACTTAGATAGTGACTTGAATATTTAAACAAATTTATAACTTTGTGATTTATATAAATATATACTCATCTGTTCATATGAATAATACTCGGTTACAATTTTCTTGTATAAATAGAAATTGATGAATTATTTATTGTCAAAAGTGAATGATTTGGTTAGAATCTTAACATTCACTACGCATGCAAACCGATTTCGTTATTCCGAAAAGGGTCAAGAATAAAGAGACAATTGAAAAGGTTACATCAAAGAGTATAGAACGAATTTAGTCACAAAATTAGACATGAGATTTCAAATACCATTGAAATTAACATCAAATTTAGCCACAAATAATCTGTTTGTAGTTAATTAGCAACAAATTTTAGAATTCATAGCTAAACTTTGTAATGAAATCTCTAGTTATCACTAATTAGCGACTAATTTTTTCTTTGTCTTGATAAACTTTTTAATTCATCACCGATTTAGCGACAAATAATGTTGTTCATCACTGATTTAGTGACGGATGACGGATGCTGAAGTCGGTTGTCGAATCAACAACGAATGCAAATGTTTGTCACAAATTTAGCAACAAACAATATAGCTCATCATTCATTGAATGCATGATGAAAAATAGAGTCAGCTACAAGTCGTAGCTATCGTCATCGAATCAGCAACGACGGTGGTGTTCCTTACTCATTTAGTGACGAATGCAATTGTAGGTCACTGAATCAGCGATGAACTCTTTTGTTTATCACTGATTTAGCGATGAACACCGAAATTCGTCGCTAAATCAGTAACGAACAATGTCTGTGTTGTTGAGTCAATGACAAATATTGCATTCGTTGCTGATTTAGTGACCAACACTTGTTCGTCACTGAATCAGTGACAAACTTATTGTTCGTCATGGATTGAGCAACGAACAATGAAGCTCATTGCTAAATTAGTGACGAACCGTGGAGATCGTTGTTAAATGAGCAACGAACACTTGCTGTCATCGCTAAATTAGCAACGATGGCTTGTTTATTGTTGATTTAGCAATGAACCCTTCTTTCGTCACTAATTCAGTGACCAATACCATTGTTCGTCATTGATTTAGCGACAAATAGTAAGTTCCTCATAGATTTAATAGCCAATTATGTGTTCGTTGCTAATTGGCAACAAATTCATCCATGAAATTTTTTTGATGACTAATTAGCATGAATTTAGCAATGAGAAGTCTATTTGATGCTAATTTAGCCATGAATATAAATTCGTCGCTAATTTCGTTACAAAATAGCAACGAATCTCGATTTTATCACTAATTTCGTTACAAAAGAGCAACAAATTCTTTTTGTCCCTGAATCCATTTTTTTGTAGTGTATCCCTTTTGTAACTTCTTGCTACATCCAAGAGAATAAGAAATCTCTCTCTTTCTATTTCTCTATTTTTCTTCATTATTATTAGTATTTTCTTTATTTTACAATACGTTATCAGCACGAAATTCTATCCAATTGAATATGAAATTCTTGCCAATGAAGAATAAGCTTTCTTCGGTATGAATTTTTATAACTTTGATTTATTATTTTGTATGAGATTTTATTAAAGATTATGGTTTCTTCAAAGTATACTCTATGGTTACAGTTTAGTCTGATTTTCCACATCAGAAAAGGAACCATCATATTTTGTTGTGTTCAAATTTTTTTAAGTTTAATAATCTTATTATTGATTAAATATATAGGTTAGAATCCAGATCTTGTAATCATAATTTTGTTGTATTCATTGTTTTCTTAGTTGAATAATCTTATTATCAATTAAGTATATTAATCGGAAAATAGATCTTGTTGGCTACTGGTCCAAAGATTTTTTATAAGACATAAATTTGGTATAACAACACAACGTATTTAATTAATAAGTTTTCATTAAAAAAATTATATATATTTATTTTCTCCTCACTTGATATAGTTGATAATATCATATCTTGTGAAACTTGAATTGTGGTTCTTGATATTATGGGAAAGAATTAATTATCAAGGGTGTTAGATGCTAAAATGCATCTAAATGCAATGGGTTTTGAAGGCATCATTAAAATAATTTGAAGGAATAATAATAATGGAAAACTATAACCATCTGAATATGGTTGTTCTTATGATTGATTACATTTGATGTTACAAAATCTCAATTTAATTAGTGAGTGCAGTTCTACAATGTTTAAAATTATATCCCAATTAAAGTTTTACAGAGAAAATATTATTGGGAAAGATATATTAAAAAATTATTCACTTTTTATTTCTCAAATTTGCTCCTACAGTAACAATATTGAGAAATGAGATTCAAAAATATTCTGAATTGATTTTATATGACTGAGCAAAATAACAAATTATTGATTAAAAATCATGAAACTCGACTTACTGTGCTCATCCATTCCCTAAAGCGAATGCGATTAAATATTGTTATGAATATGGAAGAAGTCATGATTATAGTGATTGTTGTGATTATGTAAAATTATCAAACCACCGGAAGTGGTCATATAAATTTATCAAATTCACCAAAAGTAGAAAAAACATGATGAAAAACAAGAAAATATAAGCTTTCTAAAAATTCTGAGAATATCCTGAGATTAATAAAAGGCGAAAAGATGAATATCTTATTGATAGTACTACGATACATACAATATTCAAAAATAAGAATTACTTCTCTTACCTGAAGTTAGGAGAAACAACAGTTAACACCATAAGTGGCAATGCCTCTTTGATACATACACCCTTAGTTCGATTCATGATGAATGGAGGAGATATATGTCACGCACACAATACCACAACACACACTATATTAAAAGATACGAAATATTTTTCTTTTTTGATAATACAAGACGTCAATGTTAATATCATATCTGGTAGTACAAAATTGATAGAAGGATCTGGAAGAGTTAACATACTCTTGCCTAGAGGAACTAAATTTGAAATTGATGAAGTACTATGTTCTCCCAGATCTCAAAGAAATTTATTGAGTTTTAAAGATATCCACAGAAATTGATACTATATTGAGACAACAAGTGACGGAAACGTTGAGTACCTTTACATTATATGTATCATCTTAGGTGATAAAAGGATATTAGAAAAGTTACCAGTATATTCCATCAATTTGTATTACACATACATTAATACATAGGAGCATATGCAACAATAAATCAAAAGTTTATTAAGTTGAATGATTTTACCGTTTGGTATGAATAGTTGGACCATCCCCAATCAATAATGATACAAAAAATTATAAATGATTTATATGCACATTCATGAAGAATCAGAAGATTCTTCAATCTAATGAATTTACTTATATTACTTGCTCTAAGGGCAGACCATCACCAGTTAAAATAAATTATGAGTCTCTTAAATTTTTGAAATGAATAAATGGGGATATTTCTAGACCTCTACACCCACCATCTGAGCATTTCAAATATTTATGATTTTAATTGATGCATCAACTAAGTGGTCATATGTATCATTATTATCAATTCATAGTCTGGCATTTGCAAAATTACTTGCTCAGTTAATTAGGTTAGGAGCACATTTTCTACATTATTCAATCAAGAAAATTCATCTTGATAATGCTAATGAATTAACATATCAAACTCAGGTGGTGGTGGATGGGTTTATTGATCCATTCGTTTGCTTTAGGGTTTACATTTGAACTATTTCATATTTGTTGATTAGAAGGTGCACAAATAGGTGAATAAGTATCAATAAGTCACTAATGTCTCTCCTTTTTGTGCACCAGCGACTATGACTGCAATCAAAACTATTGTACTAGATCTTTGTGATTGGTAACAACTATGACATTTGGTATCGAAAGATTCAGTTTATTCTTGAGGAGCAGGATCTTTCTAAGATTCTGAATACAAGATGGTAGGCTCCAAGAAGGGTACAACACCTCAGACTAGGCGGGATCAAGAGACCTATCATCCTTGGAAAAAGAAGGATAACAAGGTTAGGGTAATCCTAATTAATAGTATGCATGATGATATAATCCCAGTTTATAAGCAGTATCCTATGATTATGTTGGTTTGGCTCATTCTAAAAGAGCATTATAATGCTCTCTCAGTTTTTAAAGTGAGGATGCTGAGTTATAAGTTTATTACTTATAAGAAAAGAGCTAATCATACGATAAAACAACATTTGATACAAATGTCGAGTATGATTGCTAGGCTATGAAATGCGGGCGAGCCCATTCAAGTTGAGATTCAGGTACTGGATGTGATCCATTCATATCTTGATTCACAGAAGACCATGAAAAACCTACCTCACGCATGATGAGAGCACTCATACTTTTGCTGATGTAAGCAAGCATTGCGAGCTCAAGGAGAAGTGCCTGGAGGCGAGTAGGCCACAGTCTAATCATGCTTATGTAGTGAAGTCGAGCAAGAGCTCCAACGGCACCAAACGTAAATGGGAAATACGTGAGAAGAAAACCCGAGACCTAGGAAAAAAAAAGCAATCTGAGAAATCCGACAACAAAGTACAAAAGCATAAGAAGAAGCAGCTTGATAAGGCCAAAGTGAAGCGCTAAGTATATGGCAAACTTGGTCATTTCGCTCATGAAAATGATGAGCAGAAGGTATATCCTTCTTCTTTACATGGTTTAAGTTCTGTATCTTCTATTGTAATACTCACTACTTCCTCTTCTTTATGGATTATAAACTCAGAAACCACTGACCATATAGCTCGAGATAGGAGCGCGAACGTGAAGTTTTGCAAAACGATTCTATAGGCTAAGAAGATTTACATGGAGAATGGAGCATTTGTCATCATTAGAAGGATTGACACTTGCAAGCTAGAATTATGAATTGGTCAGAATCTATATCTACATGACATTCTTTATACTCCAGATATTCGACGGAACCTTATTTTTGTACTTTGTCTAGATCACTTAAGATATGCTCTCTTTTGAAAACTTTTCGTTACTATTTACTATGACATTTCTTTGATTTGTTCTGGTTTTGTCTATGATAGACTGTATGCAATGAATATTTTGTTAAATAGTAATTTTTGTTTTTCTTCTATTGTCTTTATATCTAATTATATTGATAATGATGTGATTGCATGGCATAGTTGATTTGGATACATATGGCAAAAGATGATGAACCGTTTAGTAGCAAGTGGTCTGTTGGACCCACTAACCAAAGCCTAGTTACCCGTATGTGAGTTTTGCCTAGTTGGCAAAGCTATAAGAAAACCATTTGGTAAGGCTATGAGAGTTGAGATTCCATTACAATTAGTCCACTTTGATATCTGTGGCATTATGAACGTGAGAATCAGAAATGGAGTTATTTATTTTATTACATTCATAAACAATCACACGCATTTCGGTTATCTCTTTCTAATCTCGCATAAATATGAGGTATTAGAATACTTCAAAAGATTTATTAGAGAGATTGAAAATAAGTTCAACTTGAAAGTGAAAACTCTCAGAACGGATCGGGGGTATGAGTATTTGTCTGAATAATTTAAAAAGTTCTGTTTCAAGAAGAGTACAACGAGACAATTAATTATTTCTGCTACTACTCAACAGAATGGAGTAGCCAATACGAGGAAGAGAACTTTATTAGAGATTGTGAGATTTATGACGGCGCAAACCAATTTGTCTATCTCCCATTAGGGGATGATTTATTAACTACAGCCTCCATTATCAATAGTATCCCATCAAAGTCTATATTCAATACTCTATATTAGTTTTGAACAGAGAGACAACCAGACCTTAACCACTTAAGATCATAGAGATGTGTCATATATGTTCATGATTTCTTGCATCCACACGATAAGTTAAGCCTACGAGAAAAGAAGTACATCTTTAAAAAATATTCAGAATATTCCAAGGGGTATGTGTTCTTAGGTGAATATACAGAAGACACTGTCACTAAAATTGAATCTCATGATACCACATTCCTTAAGAATAATTTCCTTAAGAGAGGTGAAATCGATTGAGATTTTATCTTTTATAAGATGGATGAGTCTAGTAACTCAGTTGAGCTCAACGACAGGCCCAAGAATCTATTATGAATCTATTATGAATCATGGTCTTAGTGGGAGTGATCTATCCAAAGGTAGAGAGGTTCCCCCAACTTATAGGAGTAGTTGAAAACACGTATCTAAACGTCATTTTTCAAATGAGGGTGACACTCTTATTGCAACTCCTGAGGATGATAAGGAATCCAAAACAATCTAGGAGACTCTTGAGGGTCATGCAAAGGACTATTGCTTGAAAGCCATGGAAGAAGAGATGGAATCTATGAAAATCAATAGGTTTGGAACCTAATTGAATTACCTAAAGGGAGAAAGGCCATTGAGAATAAACGGGTTCTCGTGATCAAAAGAAAGACTAACAGACCAGTGGAGAGGTATAAGACCCGTCTGGTATCCAAGGGTTATACTTAGACTAAGGACGTGGACTATAATGAGACTTTCTCCTCTATAGTCAAAGTTATCTCAATCTGTTTACTTTTAGCAATTATCAGGAATATGGATTTAAAGTTACAGTAGATGAACATCAAAATTGTCTTCTTGAATAGAAGTTCGGATGAGAGGATCTACATATAGTAGCAATCTGGATTTGTTTTTGTAGTTTAGGAGGATAAGATCTTTCGACTTCGAAAGTCTATATATGGCCATAAGCAATCATTCAGGCAATGGTACCTAAGATTTCACGAGAATGTGATATCTTATGGTTTCGTGATGATCGAGGAGGATCATTGCATGTATCTAATACGTTCTACTAACTCCCTTGTGATCGTATTCTTATATGTGGATGACATTCTGTTGGTTAGGAACAATAGAGAGTTTTTGATGATAATTAAAACACGGTTATCGTTGAGTTTTGATATAAAAGACATGGGTGAGGCTGAGTACATTCTCAAAGTTAGTATCTAGAGAAATTATTCAAGATGGGTGTTGGCTCTTTCACAAGAGTGCTATATCAGAAAGATTCTCAAGTGCTTCAGGATAAGTAATTGCAATACCATAGATACTCCCATTGCTAAAGGTAAAGGTCTGAATTTTGACATGTGTCATAAAACTCAGGAAGAAATAAGAAAAATGAGTAAAATCCCTTAAATCAGTACAGTAGGGAGTTTAATGTGCATGATGTTGTGTACACGACTAAACATTTGTTTTGCAGTCGGTTTAGTGGGTAATTATCAATCAAATTCTAGAATAGGTCATTGGATAACAGTAAAAAGGATTGTAAGAAATCTCAAAAGAACTGTAGATCTCTTCTTGTGTTATGGAGAAGGTGATTTGCATTTCGTTGGATATCTAGATGCCAACTAGGGTAGTGAACTGGATAAACACAAATTTACATCAGGTTTTGCTATTTTGTTTAAAATGGTACCATATCTTAGAGTTGTAAGAAACAAACATGTGTATCTTTATCCACGACAGAGGTTGAGTTTGTGGTATGCTCAATAGCAGTTCAAAAGAGTGTTTGGTTCCGGGGATTTTTAGTTGACTTAAGGGTTATAGTAAATAATGAGAGACCAGTGATGATTTAGTGTGATAATTAGACCGTTATTGTCTACACCCGAGACCCTAAGTATTATAATAGGACCAAACACATTAACCTCAGATATAATTTCGTGAGAGACATTATAGGGAAAGGTGAAATGACAATTAATTACATTTCCACACATAGTATGGTGACTGACCCCTTCATCAAACCCATTGCGAGAGATTCATTTGTAGGACATAGAGAGTCTTTAAGTTTATATGTATTTTGGCATTTCTTTTTATGTACTATATTGATGTTATAATGCTTATTACTATATATAACATACGTGCATTATTGAGTTATATGTGAAACTGTTTTATTAATTGTACTTATTTATTATCATATATTATTGAGATATGATATGATAAAAGATATGTCAGACAGGCGATGTCAACTCTCTCACACGAGTGACTACCTCCAGCTTTGGATGAATGGGGATGAGACAGTTTCTAGGTGTAATAGGCTTTGAGAGTGGTTCTGCTTGAACATAAGTCTCTCCTGATACGTATTCAGAATGAGATCATATGTAATATGACCGACATGGACATGCCTACATCCATGTTGTCTATAAGTGGTTAGATTTGAGATCTCAGATATCACCTGCGTCTAGTAATATTGTTTCTAAGGTACTCTCTTTGAGATCTCTGCATAGAGTGTTATGTGTAGACCGAGTTTCATATCTGTAAAGTGTTAGAAAATTCTAATATATTCCATTTTTAAGAAATAGAGGAATAGTACTATGGTACATGTTTCATACCGTGTGTGATAAATTGATCATGGGATAATGAGAGTTATTATATGAGACGATACTGTGATCTTGATCTCCGTACCCACTATATGAGACCCGAGACCTAAGACCTATTGGCTGGACCCTATAGTATTCTTATCACTTTTGACTGTTTCTTGACGTCTTATGCTATTTTAGTCTACTTGCTAATGGTCTGGTAGATAATTAGATCTATGGGGTAGGTCTAGGAAAATAACTAAATTGAGATGGATAGATTTTAGTAGGGAAAAGGATGATCAATCGATATTATATTATTGTGTTATATTCACCAATTGACTTGTAATGTTTATCCATGTTCGGATTCAAAACACAATAGTAAATACACAATCAAGTAACGATTAGGGATCACTTTCGATAAGGGAAATGTCGATGGATGTGATACGCTAAGTTTGAGGTACAATGAGTTTTTTTTTACTAATGGTAGCTTCTCGATAATCTAACAGATACATCGAGCAGTTTTTGCTTACAGGTGTACTTGCCAATTGCATGAAAGCCAAGCCTGTACGAAAGTCCAGTTAGGCGATGTAAAAGACCACATGAGTTGTTATCTCATGACAGACATAAAATGCTTTCACGTACAAATAGAAGATGTTAGAAAAATATGTCCATGAAGGGTTTTTTATCACAAGTTAAATCAAATTAATTTTTTTTAATTTTAAATTAAGGATAATGGGTGGTTAGTCCATTATCCTCAACTTCCAATAACTGCCCATAGATCTCTCCCTTTCTCTCTATACATCTATTGTGTGTTAACAATTCAATTTAGAGAGTTTTTGAATGAACTATTCTCTTTGTGTATTGCTGAGAAAAAAAGAGATTGAGAAAGACACACACTTTGAGTAATTATTGAGCAATTGAGAAATTTTCGAGTAAGAAATTTTTTTCTATTATTTAAATTGCCAAATTTAAGGTTTACGTGTCGTGATATTCTGATGGTACTTTGTCTCACGTGATCATCATCTCAATGTTCGATTTGTTCGATAGACTTTGCAGTTCAAAAAGTTTTTTGTAGACTTACGCATTAAGGTGCGATCCCTAAAATTTGGATCTATATTTATTTTGTGAAATAATTTTTATTTTTCACGCTTTCATACGCTCGAATAAATCTAACAAAAAGAGTTCAAATTAATTCAAAAATGAGTTCAAAATAATTCAAAATGAGTAGAAATGCAAACTTTATTATTCGAAGATAAACCTTGTCAGACCAACTCATAACACATTGAATTTTGTGTTTGTAAAAATATATTTTTACTATGTTTACTTTCTTTTTGACCTAAAAATGTACATATATGGTCTAAAAATATTATTGTTAAAAATAATTAGAATTCAAATTTTCCATGTCATGACGTGTAAATCATTTTCGAAATCATAATTTCATTCTTTTAGATGAACAGAAAAATAGCAAATATTAATTTCTTTCATATTTATTTTATGCAATTCGTGTAAACAAAAAATATTTTTATATTTTAAAAAATAGAAAAAATCATTTAGTTTTATTATGCTTGTGCATTAATTTTAAAATTTTCTTTATGGATGAATAAGAAAATAAACTAGCAGACATCGAGTTCCTTCCAATTTAATTTTTCAAGTCTCCCAAATCAAATGAAAATGATGCAACTGGCACAAGTTTGGTCAAATTTTGGCGTTTACACATGAATTAGGAAACAATTGTTGTCTTAAAATGTCATACTAGCGCACAATGTTATAGTTTTCAAGTCAGTGCTACCAATAAAAAAACGCATTTCCGAGAAAATTATAAATTGTTATCACTTGATCATGTGAAATACTCCTACAAATTTCAATAAGTCTTAATATATATATATATATATATATATATATTGTGTGTACGGTAGAAAGAGCACCATTCTCCATTGTTACCTTTTTTTTCTGGATTATCTACAAATATTTGGGTCTAGTCGCAAGAACCAATGACAAAAGTTCGGGACGAAGGTGCATGATGCTGACGTCTCAAGCACGGCTCTATGAGAGTAGAACTCCTGTATCATGTTGCATTTTCTGTAGCAGACCCTTGATCCGACATAATAGCATATACTCCGCACGCGGTCATATTCTTTTCTTTCCACGATACTAATAGACAAAAGTGTTTCGTTTGAGTACTTTTTTCCTGAGAGTTTTTTTAATTTTTAATAAAAAGGAGTAATATATCCATTGATTGGAGATTATGAAAAGCGATTTGCTTGCCTCTTTGTCCCCTTCGAGTCCATTACCCTCCTTCCTTGTTACCACTTAATAGAAAGATTACTAAGTGTTTCATAGAAAATTAGGTTTAGAACGCGACATATATGGGTCTTGTCTCAGGAGATGAAAAAGAATTCATATCTACAAATCAATCCTACTAAACAGCACTTCTACACTTAACAGGAAAAATATAGACAACTAGGGAAAGAAGTAGAGCCCAATTGACCCTCAACCAGCAAAGGGGGAAAAGCCCACTCTACATTCAGTATCACTTTACTCTTTTTTATAATAATATTATTATTATTTTATTAACTTTTGTATGCAGGATCTGCCGCTCCGTTTGACCCCACAATTGCGGTATGGTTGTCAACATGTGTCATTTATTCGGCATTTTATATTGACTACTTGCGGGTCGACCGGTACAATAACCATTTCTTTGTCAATCCCTCGTTAGCAAACTTGGTACCCTTGCTCACCTGCCGAGATTAATTGACTGAAAGGAGGAACGGTAGAGCAAAGTTCTTCCCATTAGCGTCAACAGGGACATGCTTACGTTTTTCTTTTCCCTACTTTAATTTATAAACATAGAGTAAAACTGAACAATACAATGTTAACAACCTAGAGGGAATAAATAAGTTATTTTCGATATTTTTATGTTTTTTTGAGTTTTAAGAAGTTTTGATTGAGAAGAGAGAGAAAGATTGTGCACTTAAGATTTATAGTGATCTCATCCTCCCTAATATACATCAACTTTTAGGCTACACTAGAATTTTTAATTCACTATTTTTTAAATATAGTATAATATCCAACTAACTTACACAGATATTAGTCAAAACTTACATTGTTTCTCTCAAATACTTCCCACTAATTTTGTAAAAGAGTTAATAAAACTAACATTTTTCACTCAAACACTTTTAAACCCCACCAAAAGAACTCTCACTTATGGTTTTTTACAAAGATTTAGAAGTGAAACAAATATACAATAAGTGAAACTTTAATTTCAGATGAATCATTAAAGCACAGACAATTAATACAACACAAAGAAAATATAGATCAAAAATTGCTCTCAGATCACTGTAGCTCAATAATGTTCCAAAAGTTATTGATATTCTTTTATAGTGTTATATTTAAAGTAATTAAGATGAAATAGCTGTTGAGCCTCATTTAATGCTTTAAAGATAGCCATCGTAAATAGTTGAATTTTATTTAATGTTCAATGATTTTTCTAATTAACTAGTAATTTTTAACTATCATTATTTTATATTTTTTATTAATGTAATTTATTGACACAATATTTACAAAATATTGGCGTAATATTATAACACAATATTTAATATATATTAAAATAATATTAAATATATATCTGTTGTATATAATATAATTTATTGACCGTTGATAATGACTGAATTATATAAATAGGGCATAATGATCTATTGCATATTAAATAATAAACAATACTTATCAACTTCGTTCTTTTCTCTTTATGTTTGAAACGATATTCTCATATTTTAAAATTCTAATCTTAATAAAATATCAAATTATTGAATTATATCTTTCATATTTCTAACAATATATACAATTTTAAAATTTTAAAACCTATCACTTATTGTGGCAAACTCAATGGAATTAGTTATAGTGATCCCGCTACTATAAAAAAATATGCTAGACGTGTTCAATTGGGTAAAATTTTTTAATTCGATCGTGCTATTTTGAAAATTGGATCTATATTGGATCTCACCTGAATCGCCCCATCTATTCTCATGAGGAGAAGTTTCAAATCTCGATTCGAACAGGAGAAGTGTACTATGCTAATGTACCTTGGATGATCCACATCTCAAGATCACGCGTTGATGAACACATTGAACTATCCATGTGGCTCACCCTTATAGGATCACGACTCTTTGTCCCTACCATTGTAGCACGTGTGTTGCCCTGGGCATAAGGGGCATGATGACTTGATGTCATCCTCATCTTCCTCCAGCTTATCACCGACAGTCAATTTGGAATTGTTTTGGTCCTTTAGCAACAGTCCTTCAAATTGTGAATTTTTATTCATTTTTCTATTTAATAACTAACAATCAGAATCATGATAACCGTTTGTTCTTGTATAAATAGTCATTGTCTATCTTTCCACTACAAGAGGGGTCAATTGAAATTGTTTGAGCAATAATCGTTGACCTCTTACCAATTGATTATGAGTAGCTTTATTGAAATCAAACGCGAATGGTGCAACGGCATCTAATTTTGCGAATTGAGCTAACTCCAATTTTGATTTTGATTTTTCATTTTTTTTTCATTTTCATATTGAAAAAGTAATAAGAATAGAGGTGTTAAGCTTTTTATCATCCTGGTGTCAAGTTATTTTTCCACAAGTGAGAAATGATCGGGTCTAGCCCATTCCTCAAAAGAAGTTTTTATGGAATCCATATCTACCAAAATTTTTACTTTTGGTTCCAGTGAACGAATAATCATTGAGTTTTCCACTTTTCGGACAACACGTACAAAAAATCAGTAAAAAAGTCTCTCGATATTCATATAAATTAATTGATAATTTGGAACAACCGGATAGAGAAACTAAAGAAGATGTGTTTGAAGATCATCAAATTCATTCAGAGACATTAAAAATAATGAATGGACATCGACTATAACCCCTAGCTTTCCAATCTTTCCAAGCTAATGATGTGGGTTCGATTCCTGCTACCCATTGTACTTAATACACGAAAGGGTATTAAGAAAAAAAAAAAAAGGAATAAGCTGGACTCAATATGCTAAAATACAAAATTAAATTAAGAACCAATCAAATAGAAATAATGAATCATGAATAGAGCTTAGATTCAAATTCCATGTATCGGTGAGATTGTCTATAATGATAGGAAAAAAAAAGACTATATTTCATAGAAATGTGAAATCAAAGTAGGTGATAAAGTTGCTGGAAGACATGGAAATAAAGATATCGTTTAAAAAATTTCGCCTATACAAGATATACCTTATTTGCAAGATAAAAGCCCCGTTGATATGGTTTTACTTATTCACAAACCTTGTGTGGGGCTAATAGTTTTCATTTTCGATCTCATGGAAAATCCTTTTTGCTCCGCGTAGCCCTATTCCCCTCTAGTGGTATTATAAGTGATACGTTCAATAGGAACTAGACGATCCTATTTGGTCAAATATCTAGTGATAAACTCCCATATTCTTTTCATTACAATATTTTTGTACAAGTTCCTGATAGGACCTATATTTCATCCAATTAGAAATGATTTTTTCATTTCTATATATTCATTTCAATAGAAATGAATATATACCACATATATATATTTCTCCTCATTTCATTTTTCCCGTGCAATTTTCAATAGTCAAATAGTCGACTTTTTTTAGTCTTAGCTTCTATCTTTGTCGAATGAAAGCATCATTATGATCTGGATTGCATTGATTTTGAATCAGAAGAGAGATTTCAAGAAATGACAGATCTATTCACTCTATCAATAACCGAGCCGGATCTAGTGTGTCATAAGGGATTTGTCTCTTCTATTGATTCCTACAGATTTGATTAAAAACAATTCTTGAATAAGGTATTCAACTTCAGAGATGAATAAAAAAAGAAATTTTTATTGAAACTTTTGTGATTGGGTTAGCCATGCACTTCACATATTTCTAACTATTCACTTCACATGGTATCATCAAATGATACAAGTTTTGGATAAGAATCGACAACACACTAGAATGCCATTGTTGATGATCCTTTACTCCCATAGCATCTAAGATTTCTCGAACAATGTGATATCGCACACCGGGTTTGCTTTCTTTTCTAACAAATTTCTTTATTTTTCTTTTTTTTCCAAAAAAATCAATTGAAGAAAAATGAAAATTTTATTTACTATGTTTTCAATTTTAATAATTTACATATTATATAATTATGTTTTCTACACATATATAAATTTATATATTTATAAACGTACACATATTACTTTGAGCCGTGAAATTAAATCTCGGAGCAACAACAGCAAGGACTACCAAACTGGAATGACAAAAGGATAAACAACATCAACAGTTAACAAAGAATTTTACGAAAAAAGCAGCAAAGTTGTAATCAACTAGTAGTTGCGCTTGAGAATGATAAATAGTTGAAGTGCACATCCCTCCTCGCCTCTAATGTGAGATATTCCCATAACCCTTTTGGTGTGTCGATCATATAATTCATCTACAATCTCATTTCCAAAGGCTTTGTGAAGAATTCCCTCCAAGCATGCTCTATTCGCTGTAGTAGATGGTATGGTAAGGTACTCTCTATGCATTGATTCTAATTTTGCAATGTTGAAGTTTCCATTTCTTTGAACAACTTATCTCTGTTGCAGATGGGGAATGGAGAGGTATGTTGAACTTGTCTAGCTCATCCCTGTTCACCAGTCCCTGTAAAACATCAAATTGGCAATATCAATCAATGATGGTGGCTAGTTGATTGAACTTGAAGAAAATGAAAGCGGGGAGGAGATTGTAAAATATGAAAGAATCCAAAACTTTTCAAGTGGTGGGGCTATCTTTCAAATATAATTTGGGAGACATGTCCAAATTATAAAGGTCAAGGTTCTTGTCAGAGATCTTTTGTTTGGAAATGTTGGTAAAAATGTCCACGTATGGGCTTTTACCACACAAAGAAAAAAATATTTAAAATTTAAATTTAAAATAAAAAGATAATGGGCGATTAACCCTATTATCTCTACTCCCTCAATACTCTCTCTATTATCCTACATGTTTTTTCAATCATCTTCTTTAATGTGTGGGTTGATGCATATTCGCAAAGAGAAAGAACACACATTCTTAGAGAGAGAAAGTACACATTTTTTTAGAGTGAATTGAGTTTTGAAAAAACTTATACTCTCTAGAGTGAGATCACTAAGGGTTTAAAGAAAATTCCGATTAGTGAATTTTTTATATCATATTTATCACCGGATTTTGGATTGTGGTATTGTGATATTGCGGTATTGTAATATTGCGGTAATAATTCGTTTAGTATGATTATCATGCTGACTGCAAGATTGTCGAGAAAAGTTTTATGATTTCTGGATTGTCAGCATTTATTCACTGATATAGACCTATAAACTTAATTTTTTTTAATTATTTTAAAAAACCATCATACTTCCGCTTGTGATAATTAAATCTAATATTGGTATCAGAGCGATCGTTAGATTTATAAAAATATTTTTCATAATTTTTCGGGTATAAAAATATAGGGTAAAAATTTTGGATTTGAATCACGGATGATTTCGTGAATCCAATTATACCATGATATTACCCATAATTTGTAGATCATGAAAATAATTTTTTCATAACTTTTTTAGTATGTTTAGATCATGAAATATAAGGTCGAAGATTTCGACCTTTAATGTGTTCGAAACATAAAAGCCTAGATTTGTCACGTTAGGGGATAAATTGACCTATGAAATTGGTATATATGTGTTTCTCACTATCTAATCTACATTTTGGTATATATATTGCGTATTGTTGTCATCGGAAACGGAGTTTTCTGACACGGCCGCAAAGGGCCAAAATTTTGAACATTTGATTCACCAAAATTAGGACTTGAATTTTCTAAAAATCGAGTTAAGGATGACTTGGAGAAGTCTAATTTTATTTTCTTGATGAGATCACGGTCAAAAAGTGGTTGGAAATGAGTTTTCCGGCAGTCGAGTCAAGACGACTAGATTATAGAATCATCGGGCGAGGAAGAACCGCCCCAGATCCACAGGCGCGTATGCTACACGCACACAGAAGCACATGATGGCTGGGATGCTAGCGCGTGAAGTTCATGCGTGTTGAGGCACATGAACAGGGTTGAATTGTCTAGGTCGGTTCTGACTCGAATTTATGTCCGACCCGTGTCCCAACCCAATCCACGACTCGTAGGGACACGGGTCAAGCACGTGAGCGTACGTGCAGAACGCGCCGTGCGTGCAGAACGCACCGTGCGTGCAGAACGCACCGTGCGTGCAGAACGTGCCGTGCGTGCAGAACGTGCCGTGCGTATTGTATTCCCTTGATGTTAAGCCCACAACACAAGATCTTTTTCTCACACAAAGGCTGTGAGATGTGCAAAATTCTTGGCTTGGCACACAAGAGCTGAGAATACCTTTGATTCTTGCACCGTTAAGGGGGTTGGGGAGGCTTACGTAGATGGTTTAAGTTCTTTCTTTGTGCAAGGTACCAAAATACTCAATGCACAAGGCCTTACTCGCAAAGAAATGAATGAAAAAGAGTAGAAGATGGAGAAAATGGAAAAAGATTTGAACTTGCCTTGATTGGCCTTCAAGTACAAGATCCGATATATCACGCGGGGGTGATGTAACCTAATAGGAAAACGTCAACCCTTAAGCCCTACTTATCACTCGAAGGTGATGTTACTCAAGGGGTCTTCGACACCCTTAAGTCCTAAGATCGTTTTCTTACGTTGGTGAAGGAACTTTCTTCCTCAGAATTCTGATATTTTATTTCTTAAAAATTATTAGTTACAAATGAGGAAGGCCTGCCCTATTTATAGAAGTTGATGGGGTATGAAAGGACCTTATTACATACAACTTTTAGAATGAAAAATTTCGTAATACAAGATAACTACTTGGAAGTTGTAAGTGCCCTTATTTTCCTAATGAAAGCCTTAGAAAAATAGGTGGAATTGTTTCATAAAAATGGTTACTGCATGGGAGAACAAGAGTCCTTTCGCTTGGCATTAGTGCTACTTGTGCGTGCTGGCGTGCGTTGCTTATACATTGGTCCGTGCTGGCCCGTGCATTGGTGATGTCTCCTCGGGCCATGGTTCATTTTCTTCTACCATTTCTCTGTTCCCTCAAGCCATGTGTCTCCAAATGATGTCTCTTCACTTGTTGGCTCGACTGCATGCATTTCCTCACTCATATCTTCATGCTTGTGGTGCACTAAGCATGGTAGTGCATTGCCTTATCATCCTAGCGTATTGCTCACACAGTGGTATTATGGATTACACATTTTCATGCTTTAGCATCTTTTTGCATGGGATGATGAGTGCATTCATGTGCAGTGGCACTGCATTGCTTGAAATGGGCGCATTCTCTTGTCAGGCTACTCGTACAATGGCACATAGGCATGTGCGGGCTGCTTGTGCAATGGCACCTCTTCGTTAGTGTCCTTTCAAGCAGAGGCCTTCTTCCTCGCACTTTTGGATGTGCAATAGCCTACTTTGTTTCCTTAGAAACAATTGCTTGATGGTTGCTCGATGTTGTATGAAGGGTCACGACCTTTGCTCGAAGGGTCGTGTCCTTTGGCATGTAACTGGTTGATTGTCTCATGTTGTAGCTTGAGCGCTACTTGTTTTTGCTTGGGCGGCTATGTGCAGTGTTGTGCAATGCCTTAGGTAATTGCATTACCTTGCTCGATGCTGATGTTGCATCATTGGTGTCCTTTGACTCGGTAGGAGCCATTGTGTTCAAGCGAACCTCCTTTGGAGTTATGTCCGTTCCAACCTCCATGATTGCCACATGCACTAGCCTTGTAGCTGCTTAAGCATTGACATGAGTATTGCTTGTAGCATCGTGAGAGGCTACAACATTCGCCTCCTTGAAGAGTAACCTTGTCCCCAAGGTTGAAGAATCGATAACCATTGATGATGGTTAAAACATCTTCTCAAGAGGCTACTTTCTTATTGAGGCATTTCCGCTTTATGATTACTATCGAAGATGCCCATACACCACCTGCCTAGCTTCGTTGGCTAGATGTTGAAGGTGTCCTTCGGTTGAGAACACCTTGTTACTTCTTGGTATGCTTCTGTGAGGAGGGTGGCATCTTGCTTATGGTTATGGCATGATAGCCTAGAGTGATGGCATAACCTGTGGCATGCTGGCTTAGTACGGTAGCACTACCTGTGGCATGCTAGCCTAGTGTAATGGCACTGATATGTGGCATTGTAGCCTGGAACTTCCGGCCTGCTACATGGTTCCTCGCTTTTTGACCACACTTATGCAAGGTTGCCTTTATCTTTTCTCCAATACTTCGTTGGGGATCGGATATGGTAATGAGAGCGGCAGTTTGTGGCTGCTCCTTTGGTAACTCTTCATTATAGGTTAACTTGAGTTGAACCCATTTGTCACCATGCATGAATTCCATGGTTCTAGTGCAGTAGTCCGTTACCACTTTTTCAAGGGTTGAGAGCCATTGAACTCCAAGAACCATATCCATTCCGATCAGTGAAAGAGAATAGAGATCGGTTGTGATTTCATAATGTTGGATGTTGATGGTGACTCCTCAGTGGATTTCCAAACATTGCAACTTTTCACCATTGGTAACCTTTACTTCAAAAGGTTCAATCTTTTCGACGGGTAACTTGAGAGTTCCCGCTACTTGGTGATTGATGCAATTGAGTGAGGATCCATTGTCAACCAAAAAAATGATTTCTTTTCCTTCATTGTGTGCCTTGGTACGCATGGTCTTTGGACCTTTAATACCGGCCATAGCATGGATTGAAATCATTTTCGAAAGGTGACTAATCAGACTACACCAATTCATTTTCACTTGGTATCTCCTCATCATTATGAGTTTTAATCATAAAAATTCAGGGTTTATCACACTAGTGACCTAGTGTGAATTTTTCATCACAATTAAAACATAACCCTCTAGTTCTTCTTGCTTCCATTTCGGCATTGGAGAGATGTTTCACTCCATGAGTTTTGTCACTCATTGCACCTTGATGGTAAGTCTTAAAAGCAATGGGTTTGGTAGGGATTCGTATGTTAACAATCCTCTTGAGTGGTCATGGCCTTAAGATCCTTTGAGTGTCTTGGAGTTGGTCATCTTTGATTCGTGCAATCTCCCAAGCATGCATCAAAGTCTTAGGTTTATGCAACTTCACTTCGGATGCTAGTTCATACCTTAGTCTGCCAATGAAGGCACCTACTAGGGCTGGTTTGGGCCAATTGACTCATGTTGAGATTTTTTCAATTCCTTTGATACTCACTTAATGAAGAGGTTTGTTTCAAACGGGTGAGAGTCTCATTGTAATCAACTTAAGAAGTTTCACCGAACCTTTTGGTGATTCCACCACAAAGTTTCCTCCAAGATAGGGCATTTCCTTTGGATCGATACCTTTCTCGTATCCATTGGTACCAAAGTTGTATCTCTTCCTCGAAGTAAAAACTTACAACTCGTACCTTTTCGTACTTATCTGCCGTATAGTATGTGAAATAGGTTTCAACTCTTGCAATCCAAGTACTCGAATCTCCTTAAGCAAATGTTAGAAAGACAAGTTTGGGCTACCGCAGTTAATGTGGTTGGAAGGCTACATTTAGGTTGTCTTATTGAAGGGCTACCTTTATTTCGCCTCCACTTGATGATGAATCATCCACTTTAGCATGCGAAGATGCTAGTATAGGGTAAGGGGCTCTAATGGCCAAGGTTTGCTCATCTTCTTGGATGGGGACTGCATGCCTTGCGTGCTGTCCTTGACTTGTCGCATGGAGTTCCCTAAGAATGGTACTCATGGCGGCCAGGCTTTGCTCTATTTGAGTCAAACATTGGTTCGTGCTATTACAGACTTGTTCATTCGCATCCAAGCATGTTTCAAGAGCCTTAATTCTTTCTCTTTGTGCCATAATGGTTTTCAAGATGAAAGGGTGTGAACAAGTATCCTTTCCAAAATTTGAATGAATGTTCAAGGAATGAATGAACTGTTTGTCTTCCTCTTCAATGAATCACGTAGATCCTTTGATAGAAAGGTAGAAAATTGATTTCTCACAAAAGGATGTATTCCTTGATGAAGGATGTTTTCCTTTCAACGAAATCTCAAAATGTTGATGCAATCTTGCAAAGAAATTCCTTCAAAAGAAACTTCTCAACAAAATGTTGTTTACCTCTCAATCAAATTACAAGACATTGGTCTACTCTTAATGAAATTTCGACCAAGGGTTACTTTCTCAATGAGATTCCCCCCAATTGGATTTTTCTCTCAATGAAAGCACCAATTAATGATGCATTCGCTTGATGTTAAGCCCGCAACACAAGATCTTTTTCTCACGCAAAGGCTGTGAAATGTGTAGAATTCTTAGCTTGGCACACAAGAGCCAAGAATGCCCTTGATTCTTACACCGTTAAGGGGGTTAGAGAGGCTTGAGTGGATGGTTTGAGTTCTTCCTTTGTACAAGGTACCAAAATGCCCAATACATAAGGCCTTACTCGCAGAGAAATGAATGGAAAAGAGTAGCAGATGGAAAGGATGGAAAATGATTTGAACTTGCCTTGTAGGTCTTCAACCACAAGAGCCGATATATCACGCGGGGCTGATTTTGCTTAAGGGGAAAATGTCAACCTTTAAGCCCTACTTATCACGCGAAGGTGATATTACTCAAGGGGTCTTTGGCACCCTTAAGCCCTAAGATAGTTTTATCATGCTAGAGAAAGAACTTTCTTCCTCATAATTATGATATTTTATTTCTTAAAAACTACTTGTTAAAAATGAGGAAGGCCTGCCCTATTTATAAAAGTTGATGGGGCATGAAAGGGGCTTATTACACATAACTTTTAGAATGAAAAGTTTCCTAATACAAGATAACTACTTGGCAGTTGTAACTGTCCTTATTTCTTTAATGAAAGCCTTAGGAAAAATAGGTGGAATTGTTTCGTAAAAATAGTTACCGTATGGGAGAACATGAGTCCTTTTGCTTGGCATTAATGTTGCCTGTGTGTGCTGGCGCGTACTACTCATGCGCTGGCGCATATTGCTCATGTGTTGGCGCATACTGCTCATGCGCTGGTGTGCGCTGGCCCATGCATTGGTGCTGTCTCCCCAAGCCATGGCTCATTTTCATCGAGCATTTTCTTTGTTCCCTCTAGCCATGTGTCTCCAAATGATGTCTTTTCACTTACTGGCTCGACTGCATGCATTTCCTCACTCATATCTTCATGCTTGCGATGCACTAAGGTAGTACATTTTCTTGCCATCTGTGGCGTGTTACTCATGCGATGGCATTATAGATTACACTTTTTCATGCTTTGGCATCTCTTTGCACTGGCTAATGAGTGCGTTCACGTGCAGTGGCGTTGCATTGCTTGGAATGGGCGTATTCTCCTGTGCGGGCTGCTCGTGCAACGGCACATAGGCATGTGCAAACTGTTAGTGCAATGGCACCTCTTTGCCTGGTGTCCTTTTGAGTGGAGGCCTTCTTCCTCGCTCTTTTGGATGTGCAATAGTCTACTTTGCTTCCTTAGAGACAATTGCTTGATGGTTGCTCGAAGGGTCGTGTCGTTTGGCATGTGACTGCTTGGTTGTCTCATGTTGTGGTTTGATCACTGCTTGTCTTTGTTTGGGCAGCTATGTACAGTGTTGTGCAATGCCTTAGATAATTGCATTGCCTTGACGATGCTGATGTTGCATCATTGGTGCGCTTTGGCTCGGTAGGAGCCATTGCACAAGCGAACCTCCTTTGGAGTTATGTCCGTGCAAACCTCCATGATTGCCTCATGTGCTAACCTTGCAGCTACTTGAGTGGTGACATGAGTGTTGTTTGTAGCATTGTGAGAGACTGCAACAAAATTTTAAACTTTTGATTCGTCGAGATTTGGGATTGAATCTCTCAAAATTCGAGTTACGGATGACTTGGAGAAGTCTAATTTTATTTTCCTGATGAGATTGTGGTCAAAAAGTGGTCAGAAATGAGATTTCCAGCAACGGATCAAGATGACCCGATTACAAAATCATCGGGTAAGGAAGAACCACCCCAGACCAGCAACCGCGTATGCTACATGCGCGCAGAGGCACATGATGGCCGTGGACGCTAGCGCATGAAGTTCAGGTGCGTTGAACCACTGAACAAGGTTGGACGGTCCAGGTTGGCTCTGACCCGGATCCATGTCCGACCTGTGTCCCAACCTGATTTGTGACTCGTAGGGATACGGGTCAAGCACGTGAGCAAGCGTGCAGGACGCGCCATATATCTGGCACATGGGCTGGACAGCTACCGGCACGTAGAGGGCATGAAGGCACGTGGCGGCACTGGGACCTTGAAAGGCGCGTCAAGCTGTCCTGAATTGGATTTTTGTAATTTTCTGAGGGTGTAACACCAAAAAAAAAAAAAAAAAACCACAGCGGAGTGCTGCGTTTTGAGCCAAAACGCAGCACCCCCTGCATTTGGGAAATTAGGGATTAAAACCCTAATTTCCCCTTCTCTCTCTCTCTCTCTTTCTCTTTCTCTCTCCCCGACTCCTCATCTCCCCGCCGCCACGTCTCCCTCTTCCGCTGCCATCCTCCGCCGTGACCTACCGCCACCACCACCATCACCATCGTCTTCTTCTTCTTCTCTCCTTCTCTATCTTTCTCTCTCGGATTTTTTCTCTCACTGTTCACTCCCTCTCTATCTCTCACGATCGCCACTCTCCACTGCGATCCGTGCAGCCACCACCCGGTTCCTCCGCCGCGAAGATCGCTACGCGCCACCTACAGCCGCTGCAACTCCTCCCTCCCGCGAGCGAGCTGCTGCAGCTCCTCCCTACACGAGCGCCACTACTCTCTCCTTCGCGCTCTCCCTGCACGAGCGCTCACTGCGCAGCCCTTAGCGCGCACTGCACGGCCCTTAGCGCGAGCCTGAGCGCACCCCAGCCTACGTGCCTCTGCACGAGTCTTGCGCGCCTCTGCACGAAGCCCTGCGCGCTCCAGCGCGCCCCAGCATGGGCTCCCCTGCGCCAGTGCACCCTCCAGCGCGACCCTCTGCGCTAGCATAGCGCGCCCACAGTACACCCCAGCATGAGCACAGCGCGCTCCAACGCGCGATCCATTGCTCGAGCGCGGCCCAACACGAGCACAAGCGCGCCCCAACATGAGCGCGCGACCCACTGTGCGAGCGCTCGATCCAGCGAGTGAGCGAGCGAGCCCTAGCCACTGCGGCCCAGTCCAGCCCGTGGCCCACAAGCCCGCGACGGCGCGTGATAGTCTGTGAGCCTTTGCGAAGGTAAATGACTCAAAGTTTCGATTTTCGCACTAGGGTTTCGAATTTCTTTAGTAATTGGACTTAAATTGCTCACAATTGTTTCGAATTTGGAAACATTCAGGTTTTAAACCAAACCGACGGTCGAACGAAAGCTAGATCCGAGATCCGGGGAGCCCTAG
Source organism: Dillenia suffruticosa (assembly GCA_033439265.1). NCBI lineage: Eukaryota > Viridiplantae > Streptophyta > Magnoliopsida > Dilleniales > Dilleniaceae > Dillenia > Dillenia suffruticosa. Next base: position 15,498,769 of record JAVTVX010000015.1, on the reverse strand, counting down.
ATGAGAGAAAGGAAATCTCTTTAACTCTTGAATAAATTTAATCAAATTAGATAGTTTTGGTTGGAAAGAAAATTGAAGATCCATAACTAGGCCCTTATTTGATATCGAATTGTGATGATTAATTAGGAAAATCTCATTAGAAACTTGAGCGGTCAGATTTGAATTGGCTATGAAAATAGGGAGTGATCACCCTCCCGTATACTGTGAGTGGGATTTATTTCTTTACTTTTGTTTAATATGTAAATCCTGTTTTACAACATTTTGATAATGAGTATGATTTGTCGTATGCTTAAAATGTTTTGACTGGTTTTAAAATTGATTTTGGTGAATCGATGGAGTGTCCAAAAACTGTGTTGAATTGTGAAATTATGCATCCATATGGCTGAAATGTATAATGTGCCATTTTATGCTATATGTTGCATTGGTTTATGAACCTGATTTCGGCACATTTTGATATGATATTGATTTTGGCCTTGCGGGCTTTGATATATATTGTTCTGTAGCTACGAAATACACCATGAGAGACGCTTTGGTGGCGTCCGGATATGCCTAGGCCTAGGGTATCCCATGAGTTGTCATGATTTGATTATCGACACAATACTAGACAGGTTAAACCCGAAAGGAGGAGGATTTGGATTTGGATTTGGACATCCTCTCCAAGTCTAGCACTTGGACGAGGTCCGTCGCCAACACCGGGGTAGAGAGCACTTTAAATAAACTTGCATATAACACCCCCGGTACGCCTATCATAGGTCGCGGTAGACTTCTGCCATGACATTTTTGGCTGACAGCTCTATGATTTTAATGACAGTGCTTTGGATGCATATTCGACTTGATAATGCGTGCAAATGACATATTGTTGAAATAAAAAGCATGATGATTTGAATTATGATTTGTATACTTGTGTTTTGACACTCTAGTTTCACACTCCATATTTGACGATTGCATTGACCCATTCACTCACTGAGTATTCTTTCCCGAGTACTCACCCCACATTTCCTTTCTTGTTTCAGAGATAATATTTGGCAAGGAGCGTTGCTTTTAGGACGCTCAGTATCATTGGAAGATTTGATCTGGATCTGAGGAGTTATTGTATATTTCCACTGCAATTTCGTGAGTTAGCAATTGTATTGGTGATATATATGTATTATGAGGTCGATAGACGACCATTGTATAATTCTGGGATGACTGTATAAATATGGACATGTCATTGCATAACATTACATTGAGACATTTCTGGTTCATTGTGTAAGTACTTGGGAATGTGTCATGTCTTATAAGTATACTCTAGGATCGCTTGGTGCCTCATCTAAATCACAGGAGGGGCGACTAGCGGCTGTCCATGCCTTTGACGGGGGCATGGCAGTAGAGATCTGTGGCTAGATTGTTGGAAATTTTTATAGCCTTGCGTTATCTGGATGTTGACTGTGAGATTGGTTGATTTTGGAAAGGCCGGAATGACTATTTGATTATATTACAGGATGGTTGTGATTTATACAGCATAAATTGTATTTGGGAAATCTCCGAAATATGGGGAGATTCTACCTAATTTTCTGTATAAATACAGTCGGCATTCAAGATAATTGGCGGTTGTTCACGATCCCGGTTCGGGGCGTGACAGAGGGTCCCACGTTAATATATGAAACTATTTATAGGTTTTTGTGTGCTGAATCTAAATTCATATGGTAAAATGCGACCTTAGGTTGTGGTGTATGGTATCTATTAACTCATACATTCGCTTTGGAGTCTATACTCAAATCATTTAGAATTTGCTAATTCGTAGGGTGAAAAAAATTATGAAAATATGCATCATATGCCACTAACATCTCTTTTTCCTATGTGACAAAGACAATGGTTGCAACAAAAACTATTGTGTTTGATTTCTTGAAGAGAGACAAACCGAATTGTGACAATTATGAGATTTAGCACCAGAAAGTTCGGTTTGTATTCAAGGAACATGAACTAGTAGATGTTCTACAGCACGAGTTGAAAGAACCCGGGGAAAGTACCACTCTCAAAATAAGACAGGATTAGGAGGCGTATCGTGCATGGAAGAGAAAGGATTGACAGGTTCGACAATCTTTCTGAGCAACATGTACGACAATATAATCCCGATTTATGAGCAATATCCTACTGTGATGTCAATCTGGCATGCTCTCAAAGAGCATTTCGGCTCCTGGTCAGCTCCTAAATTGAGAATGAAGACCTATAAGTTTATTATCTATAAGAAGAGGTTGGATCATAGCATGAAACAGCACCTCATGCATACATTGAGTATGATCATCTCTTTAAAAAATATGGGTGAGCTACTATCAGATAAGATTCAGATACTGGAAGTGATTTATTCTCTACCTGACTTCTAAGAGATTGTTATGACCTACCTCACACATATTGACAGTATTCATATTTTCATAAATGTAAGTAAGTATTGTGAGCTTGAGAAGGAGCGCCAAGAGGTGGATTAGTTTACTTCAGGTCATGCTTACATGGTGGAGTCAAGTAAGGGCTCCCGGGGTAACAAGCGCAAATGGCGCAAGCATTACAAGAAGACCAGAGGCCATAGCAAGAAGAACCCATCTATCAAGACAAATGACAAAGAATAAAAATGCAGGAAGAAGGAGCTCGATAAGAGTAAAATCAAGTGCTACATATGTGACAAGGTTGGGCATTTCGCTCGCGAGTGTGACAAGCAGAAGGTATGTCCTTTTTTATATGGTCTGAGTTTTATTTCATCTATTGTGATGTTCACTGACTCCTCTCTTTTTGTGGATTGTAGACTCAGGAGCCATCGATCATGTAACTCGTGATTGGAGCTCATATATAGAATTTCGTCGATGAAGCCCCCATGCAAGGAGGTTGTATGTGGGAAACAAAACATTTGTACCTGTTAGAGGGATTGGTACATGCAAATTGGTGCTGTGAAATAACCAAATCCTATATCAACATGATATTTTGTATGCTCCCGAGATTCGACAAAATCTCGTATCTGTATTTTGTCTTGATCACTTAGGATATTTTGTTTTATTGAGAAACTATAGACTTTCTATTTCATATGACAATTATTTGATATGTATTGGTTTAGTTCAAGATTGACTATATTCACTGGATGTGGATTCTTTTAATGTATTTCTTATTTATCTCCTACTGCCTTTACATCTGATAGTGCAGTCGATGATATTATTATTTGGCATAGTAGACTTTGTTACATGGGGCAAGAGAGGATGAACCGATTAGTTGTGACTGATTTATTGAGCCTGCTAATTAGGGTCAAGTTACCCCTATGTGAGTTTTGCCTAACCGGCAAAGTAACAAGAAAACCATTTGGAAAGGCAATAAGAACTGGGACTCCATTACAGTTAGTACACTCCGATATTTGTGGGCCTATAAATGTGAGTCCGAAATGAAGTTACATATTTCATTACGTTTATAGACGATTATACGTATTTCGATTATGTCTATCTGATCTCATACAAGTTTGAGGTATTAGAGTGTTTCAGGAGATATATTAGTGAAATTGAGAATCAGTTAAACTTTAAAGTGAAAACTCTCAAAACCAATTGATAGCACGAGTATCTGTCTGAGTAATTCAAAGAGTTTTGTTTCAAAAAGGGTATTATGAGATAGTTGACTATTATTGGGGTGATATATTATTGACTGCTGTCTATATTCTCAACCGTGTTCCAACAAAGTCCATAGTCAGTACCCCATACAAGTTTTGGATAGGGAGACAGTCTGACCTTAACCACTTGAGGCCATGGGTTGTGCCACATATATTCAGATTTCTTACATCCACACGGCAAGTTAGACCCATGAAGAAAGAAATTATCTTTATAAGATACTCTGATCATTCCGGAGGACATGTGTTCCTAGGTAAGCATACGGATGACACAGTTACTGAGATTGAGTCTCATGATATCACGTTCCTAGAAAATGATTTCCCTAAGAGAGGCGAAATCAATTGGAACTTCTCCTTCTATGAGATGGGTGAATCTAACAGCTTAACTGAGGCCAGTGGCATAACTGAGGCTAGTGGCAGGACTCAAGAACCTGTTACAGATTTTGATTCTAGTGGAAGTGGTCCATTTAGAGGTGATGAGGCTCCTTTTCCTCGTAAGAATAGTCAGGGACAAGTACCCTGATGTCATTTTTCGATTGAGGATGAGATTCTCATTGTGATTTCCGAGAATGATGAGAGGCCAAGACAATTAATGAGGTTCTTGAGAGTCCTATGAAGGACCAATGGTTAAAAACCATGCAGGAGGAGATGAAATATAAGAGAGTATGGGACCTAGTTGACTTACTTGAGTATAGAAAAGCAATTCGGAACAAGTGGGTTCTCAAAAACAAAAGAAAAGCTTACAGATCGGTAAAGAGATACAAGGCCTATCTGGTAGCCAAGAATTACACGTAGACAAAGGGCATTGACTACGAGAAGACTTTCTCTCCTATAATCAAATTTATATCGATCCGTTTACTCTTGATGATTGTCACAAGCATGGATCTGGAGTTACACCAGATGGATGTAAAGACCGTATTCCTTAACGAAAATTTGGATGATGAGATCTACATAGAGCAACCCTCTGGGTTCGTGCTAGTAGGTCATGAGGATAAGGTCTATCAACTTCAAAAGTCGATATATGGCGTAAAGTAGTCATCCAAGCGGTAGTATTTGAAATTTCAGTGATATCTTATGGTTTTACAATGATCAAGGTGAGTCAAAATATCTATCTAATATGTTTTGATAACTCTTTTGTGGTCCTGTCTCTATATGTGGACGATATAATATTCGTCGGGAATAACATTAAGTATCTGATAACTATTAAGATATGGTTATCATTGAGTTTCAATATGAAATACATGGGTAAAACTAAGTTCATCCTTGGAGTTAAAATCTAGAGGGATCGCTCAAAACGGATGTTGGCTCTTTCACAAGAGACCTACATTAGAAAGATTCTTGGGCATTTTGGGATGAGCGATTGTAATCTCATAGATATTTCGATTGCCAAGTGTAATGGCTTGAGTCTTGAGATAAACCCCAAAACTCAGGAAGAAGTAAAAGAAATAAGTAAATCCCTTACTCCAGTACAATAGGAAGTTTAATGTACATAATGTTGTGTACGTGACCAGACATTTGTTATGCAGTCGATCTTGTGAGTAGATATCAATCAAATCATAGAAGGGGTCACTAGAGAGTAGTGAAAAGGATTTTCAGATATCTCAAGAGAATTGCGAGGTTTTCTTTGTGTTACAGATGAGGTGATTTGCATCTTGTGGAATATTCAGATGTCGATTGAGGTGATGATCTGGATAAGGGCAAATCAATATCATGTTTTGCCTAATTGCTTAATAGAGGTGCCATTTATTAGAACGGTAAGAAGCAAACATGTGTAACTCTATTTATGATGGAGGTTGAGTTCATGGCTTGCTCAGTTGTAGTTTAGGAAAGTGTTTAGCTCCGAAAACTATTAGATGATTTAGGAATTATGCTAGATAGTGAGAGGCCAGTGCTAATCTAATGTAATAATCAGGTCACTATCGCCTATACTTAAAACCTTAAGTATCATAGTAAGACAAAACACATTAATATCAGATACAACTTCGTAAGAAACATCATCGAAAAGGGTGAAATGATCGTCAAGTACATTTCTACACACAGTATGGTGGCTGACCCATTTACCAAATCCTTTACTAAAGACTCTTTTATAGGACATAAAGAGTCATTGAGTTTGCATATATTTTGACATTTCTCATTTTGTATTATATTGACGATGTTGATACTTATTACTTATATATATATATGATTCTTGTACTTTTTTCGGTCACACATTTTTTATTTAATGTACTTGTTTCTTATTATATATTCTGTGACATGATAAAAAGAAATGTCAGACAGATGAGGTCGACTCTCTTGCACGAGTGACCTCCACCAATTTCGAGTGATTGGAGATGAGACGGTTTTTAGTTGTAATAAGTTTTTAGAGTAGTCCTGTTAGAATATAAGTCATCATGATATTTGTTCAGAATGAGGTTATATACGTTATGATCAACATGGACATATCCACATTCATGTTACTTGTAACTAACCAGATTTGAGATATCAGAAATCACCTACGTTTAGTGATATTATCTCTGAGATACACTCTTTACGATCTTTGGATAAAGTCTTATGTGTAGACTGAATCCTATATTTACACAATATTAGAGAAATATGATATATGTCTTTTTGAGAGTTTGGAGAATAATACTGTGGCATATATTTCATATCGCTTGTAATAAGATGATTATGAGATAGTGAAAACAATTATTTGAGACGATAGTATGATCATGATCCCGATTCCCACTGTATGAGACTCTAAATCCATTGGGTGGGATCTTTTGAACACTTATTGCTTTTGACTGTTTATAGAAGTTTTGGTTCACTATTTGCTACTTTAATCTATTTACCTATGGTTTCGAAGATAATTGAGATCTACGGCGTAGGTTTAAGAAAACAGCTGAATTGAAGTGAATGGATTCGAGTTTGGAAAAAAGAAAACCAATCGATATTATATCATTATATAGTATTTACCGACCGATCTATTATATTTATCCATATTAAGAGTGAATACACAATCAGCAATCATTTCGGATCACTTTCGATAAGAAAAGTGGCTCGATAGATGTAATTGCGTTAAGTTTGGGATATAGTGAATTCTTTTTGGGTACTAACGGTTACTTTTCGATCATCTTAACTGGTGTATCGAGAAATATTTACTTACAGTTGTACTCACCAGTCGTACAACGCTCAATCCTGTATGAAAGTCTTACATAGAAAATCGTATGAGTTGTGATTTTATGACGAATGTAAAATGCTCTCGTATGTAAATAAGAGATATTAGTAAAAATACCCATGTAGGGGCTTTTATCACACAAAGTAGAAAACATTTAAAATTTAAATTTAAAATAAAAAAATAATGGGTAGTTAACCCCATTATCTCTACTCCCTCAAAACTCTCTATCATCCTATGTGTTTTTTTAATCATCTTCTTTAATGTGTGGGTTAATGCATATTCGCACAGGGAAAGAGCAAACATTTTCAAAGAGAGAAAGCACACATTTTTTTAGAGTGAATTGAGATTTGAGAAAACTTATATTCTCTAGAGTGAGATCATTGAGAGTTTAGAGAAAATTCCAACTAGGGAATTTTTTTGTATCACATTTATCACTAAATTTTGGATTGTGGTGTTTTGATATTGCGTGATAATTTATTTGGCATGATTATCATCTCGATAGCGAGATTGTTGAGAAAAGTTTTATTGCTCCCAGATTGTTGGCATTTATTCATTGAGATATACCAATAAACTTAATTTTTTTTAATTATTCTGAAAAACGATCATATTTCTGCTTGTGATAATTAAATCTAATAGGAAATAAACTAGAGGTCAAGTTTTTGTTTAAATACAGTAATTGATGATTTTAGATCACATTTGTTGAATTTTCAATAAACCAAAATTTCAGAAGAAGTGAAAATGAACACCATAATTATCGAGGCATTTGGCATATAACCTAGGAATAGATGATTTTGGATCATCTTTGTTGAATTTTCAATAAACCAAAATTTCTGAAGAAGTGAAAATGAGCACCATAATTATTGAGGCAAATGTCATATAACCTATTTTGTCCATATCTAACTCAGTTTACTCATCACTTAACTTAGAATTTAGTTTTACTAATCATCAAAATATATTTTGCTTGCAAACTCTGTCAGCCAAATTCAGTTCTCACTGTCGGCCAAGTTTGATTCTACCAAATTTCAAAATCGCCACCACTAGATCTTTGATTTCTGACTTCAATTCTCCGCCTCAAGTTGATAGCCACCACTGCCTTTTGATTCTTCTGTTGCCATTGTCAAGCCCCAAGAATCAGATTCAATCCTGAAAAATATTACTTCTCTGCAGATACTTTTGTTAAGCAATACCTGTGGAATTTGGCAATTTTGAGAACTTGAAGCAGTTCATGGCTTGGTTCAATGGCTTGGATGGGAAAATCCTACTTGGGAGGGAAAATGAAGAAATCTTACAGATATGATTCTCATCAATAATTACATAAGTGGCGAAATCCTGGTTGAATTGTTCTACCACACTAATCTGGAATGGATTTCATTTATAAGAAATGATCTAATTGGACAAATCCCATGTGAATTTGGGCTTTTGTCAAGGTTTGCTATTCTACAACCAGCGAATAATAGCTTAAGTGGTCAGATTCCAAGGGAATTGGGAAATTGCAGCAGTATGGTTTGGTTATATCTCAACAACAATAGGCTGAATGGGGAAATCCGGCCTTGACTTGGAAGATAGTTTGGAGCAAAAGCATTGGGAGGAATTCTAATAAGAAATACTGAGTGTTTGTCAGAAACATTGGAAATTCATGCAAAGGAGTTGGAGGTTTGTTGGAATTCACAGGCACTCGACTTGAAAGACTTCAACAAGTTCACACATTGCAAAGTTACGATTTCACCATGTTATGCTATGGTCCTGTTCTCATTCTTTTTACTCAGTATCAGACGTTGGAGTACCATGATCTTTCCTACTATAAACTTCGAGGGAAAATCCCAGATGAATTTGGCAAAATGTTCACATTATAGGTTCTGGACTTTGTGGAATATCCCAGGTTATACTCCACCTGCAAGCCAGTATGCGAATAATCTTGGACTTTGTGGAGTTCCATTCCCTGAGTTTTATAGTAGCAACCAACCAACAATAGATTAGGTAACAATTGGGGAAAGACAAGGTCATAAACCAGTTGCTGCTTCATGGGCTAATAGCAGTGTGCTAGGAATTCTGATCTCCATTGATTCTATCTGCATTGTCGTTGTATGGGCAATCGCATTTCGTGCAAGGAGGAAGGAGGCAGAAGATGATAAAATTCTTAATAGATTGCAAGCTTCTTATGCTGTTACAACAAGATTGAAAAGGAAAAAGAACCTTTGAGTATTAACGTTGCTATTTTCCAAAGGCAGTTGAGGAAGCTTAAGTTTTCATAGCTCATTGAGGCTGCCAATGGTTTTGTATCTGCCAATCTTATTGGGAAGCACCAAATTTGGAGAAGGGTCTTGTGTTGCAATCAAGAAGCTCATAAGATCGAGTTGTCAAGGTGATCGAGAATTCAGGGCTGAGATGGAGACTTTCGGGAAGATCTAGTATAGGAACCTTGTTCCTCTTTTGGGCTATTGCAAGGTTGGCGAAGAGAGGCTTTTGTTTTATGAATTAACTGTCTCTCTCTGGCTTTAACTCTTTCTTTCTAACTCTTTTTTCTCTAACTCTCTCTCTCTCTCTCTCTCTCTCTCTCTCTCTCACTCCACCATTACTCTCTATCTCTTATTCTATTTGTTTAGGAAGGGAGCATGGCGCCAATCTCATACTCAACTTTACAGGCATGGCTCAAAAAGTGGGTCATCTGCCAACATGTCACTAGCCATACCAATTGGCTGACGTGACATATGTAATTATTGAATTTGTTAACACAGTGCTTGTTATGTCTGCAACTTGATCCATATGTGATGTTAAATCAGCAACTATTATTCCTTGTTCGACACATCGTCAAATCAACTCAACTTTTAACCATCAATATGCCTACGTTACTCATTCAAGGACCAATTTATTGCACTTTAAAAAATTTAAGTATTCAATCTTCATGTTTTGAAGTTTAGAAACCTAACTCTGAGCTAATCTCATAATTCATCGATTAGATAAATAATTTTTTATATATGAATTTAACTTTATTACATCACCCAGAGGACCAGACAAATGGGATGTCATTGTTGTTCGAGTTAGTGAAGTAACCGGGCCGGTTTGGGCCCGAAAACTGGCCCGGCTGACCCGGGTAAAGCCCGGAATCGGAACCGGCCCATGCTACAGTAAACCGGCCTGGCCCGGAACCGTTTCCTATAGCGGGCCGGGCTGGGCCAGTTCCAAAAAAATTTGAACCGGGAACCGGCCCGGCCCGGCCGGTTCCGGTTCAAATTTTCTCTTTTTTTTGAATTTTGAAAATTTTCCAATTTTACCCCTCCCAACAGCTATAAAACGATTACTTTTGAGATTATTTTGGTCCTTAGGGTCAAAAAATTTTCCTATAAATACCTTATACCCCATTTCCAAAATCTCCACAACAAAATCTCTCTTTCTCTCTCACATCTACATTCTCTAAATATTACTACATTCTCTCATTATTATTTCCTTTGTATTACCATTTTTTATATCATTTCCATCATTTTCTACACTATTACCTACACCATTTCCATCAATTTTTACACCATTTCATCACCTTGTACACCATTTTCATTTTCTCCATTATCTACATTTCCACAATTATTTACATTTCCACCAATTTCTACACCATTTCTATTCTCTTATACCACATTACCTGCACTATTTTTTATACAATTTCCATCAAATTTTACACCATTTTCATCAAAATTTACACCATTTTATCACCTTATACCCCATTATTTACATTAATCAAGATTTGAGAAGATTTCAAGGTTGGGAGGTCATTCAAGATTTTACGAAAAACAACTGCGATATTCGTCAAATCGGTACATTTAAATTTTTTGCATATTTATTTTTTTGCATTTGTATTACATTTGCATTATCTTTTTAAAAAATTTAATCTTAAATTTCCTTTAAAAAATTTTATCGTATATATTATTTTAAAAATTTTAATCTTAATTTTTTTTATAAAATGGCCGGAACACACTTTTCATAATTTTCTCAACAATCTACTCTTCCTCCATTTTTTGAAATTCCCGATCATATAGATATTGAAACTTTTTTGGAAAAAACTGAATCTAGTAACACTGAATCTAAAACAATAAAAACTAAAAAAAATGATTTTAATATATAGACATTTTTTGAAAGAAAAAATGATAAACAAAAAGCAAATTGTAAAATTTATCATCAAAAATATAAATTTTTAAAAGGTTGGGGGGTAGGCACACTTAAGAGACACTTAATTAATAATCATCCAGATAAATTACCACAAACAAAACAAACACAAATTTCTACAGGGGAGGTAATATAATTGGTACATTTAAATATAATTCGGATAAAGAAAAAATTGGACAAATAGAATGGCTAGCAAGAAAAGAATTACCACTTAGTATAGTTGCATGTTCTGTATTTGAAGAATATGTACAAAAATATTTACAATCCGGTTATAAAAAAAGTAGTAAAAAATCCGGTAGGAGGAGATCATCAGATAGATATCAGGAATTAAAAAATGGTATACTTACAGAATTTATGACTAGTCAATATAAATTTTCATTAATTTCGGATAGTTGGAAAAGTGAGTATAAAAAAGAATATTATATTGTAGTAACATGTCATTGGATAAATAATTCATGGTCTTTACAAAAAAGAATTTTAGCTTTTCAACGTTGGGAATTTCCACATTTCGGTGCACATATAGCTAGAATAATTTCAAATGTTGTTTATGATTATGGAATAAGTGATAGAATTTTTTCTATTTCCTTTGATAATATTTCGGCTAATACTACTGCGGTTAATAGTTTAAAATATTCTTTAAAAACAATTTTAAATGTAACTTTTTTTCATGTTAGATGTGCATGTCATATAATTAATTTATGTGTTAAGGATGGTTTAGTAATGGGAGAACTATTTTTATAATCTATTCGCGATTTAATTTATCAAATAAGAAATTCTGCTGTAAAAACTCAAGAAATGAGACAATTATGTATTTTACATAACAAAAAATATAAAAAATTTAAAATGGAATGTGACACTAGGTGGAATTCAACATATGACATGTTACAAGGTATTCTTCATTTTTAAAATATTTAATTGAATTTGCAAATTCAAATTACGAATATGGTTTTATTAATAATACCGCTTTTGAATTTGCGTCTACACTTACATAATTATTGGAATTTTTTTATTTATGTACAAATTTATTTTCTGGATATTATTATCCAACTACTCATTTAATGCTATCAAATCTCTGTAAAATTATTTATGTATTTAATGAATTTGAAAATGAAGAAAGATTTGGTGAAATTGTTTTTTCAATGAAAACAAAATTTTTAAAATATTATGAAAAAATTCCAATTTTATATTTAGTTACAAGGTATTCTTCATTTTTAAAATATTTTAATTGAATTTGCAAATTCAAATTACGAATATGGTTTTATTAATAATACCGCTTTTGAATTTGCGTCTACACTTACATAATTATTGGAAATTTTTTATTTATGTACAAATTTATTTTCTGGATATTATTATCCAACTACTCATTTAATGCTATCAAATTTCTGTAAAATTATTTATATATTTAATGAATTTGAAAATGAAGAAAGATTTGGTGAAATTGTTTTTTCAATGAAAACAAAATTTTTAAAATATTATGAAGAAATTCCAATTTTATATTTAGTTACAAGGTATTCTTCATTTTTAAAATATTTTAATTGAATTTGTAAATTCAAATTACAAATATGGTTTTATTAATAATACCGCTTTTGAATTTGCGTCTACACTTACATAATTATTGGAAATTTTTTATTTATGTACAAATTTATTTTCTGGATATTATTATCCAACTACTCATTTAATGCTATCAAATCTCTGTAAAATTATTTATGTATTTAATGAATTTGAAAATGAAGAAAGATTTGGTGAAATTGTTTTTTCAATGAAAACAAAATTTTTAAAATATTATGAAAAAATTCCAATTTTATATTTAGTTACAAGTGCATTAGAACCACGTGTTAAGATTGAAGGTGCTGAAATGTTAATAGATTGTTTTGCACAAGCTTTTCCATCAGAAATGTCTATTAACTTACATTTTTTAAAACAACAAACATCTCATACTTTACAATCAATATTTGAATTATATGAAAAGAAAATTAATAATTTAAATACTAATAATATAGCTGCTAGTAGTAGTAATAGTATTCAATTATTTTCATTTTCATTTAATCCCTTACACATGTTAGGAAAAAAACAAAAAACTTTTTCATCATCATTTAATGAATTACTTTTATATAAACAAACACCTAAATTAGAAGATTTTGATGATATAGATTTATATGATATATTAGATTGGTGGAAAAATAATGTATCGTATTATCCAATTTTGACCCAAGTGGCTAAAGATGTACTAACCCCTCCGGTATTTACAGTACTATCCGAAAGTGCTTTTAGTGCAGGTGGTCGAGTGTTAACCGAAAAACGTATAAATTTAGCGGACGATACTTTAGAAACTTTAATATGCATTAAAGATTGGAAGGATGCAGAAAAAAGAATCCAAGAAATTATCAAAATCTCGGAAGATGATGAACAAGAAGTTGAAGAAGAAGAAGAATAATAATAATAATAATAATATTAATATTTTTCTTTTGTTTAAAAGTCATTTTAAATAGAAAAAAAATCAAAGTGATGTAATTATCAAAATAATGTAAAAAAAAATAGTGGATTTAAAAATCCAAATGATGAGCTTGGTAGTGGACGTACACCGAATTCGGTGGAACCACTCTAAAAATTTTATGTCTCTAATTTTTAATTACAAGTAAATTATCAAAAATTAATTAAAAAAAAACAAAGTTAAAAAAATAGAGTTATAAAATTAAAATGGAATTAAAAAATAGAGTTACAAAAAAAATTTAGAAAAACGCAATAGAAAAAAAAAAAAAAACGAACCGGGCTCAGCCCACCCTGCCTGGAACCGCCGGTTCCGGTTCAGCGGGCCGGGCCAGTTCCACAAGAAAAAAATTGGGAACCGGCCTGGCACGGCCCGGACTGGCCTAGGAACCGCTGCCGGCCCGGCACGTGGTTCCTCGAACCTACCTTGAACCGGCCCGGGCCCGGCCCGGTTACTTCACTGGTTCGAGTACATAACATACATTTAAATTTGGCAAAGAAAACATGTAATGGTGGGATGGTTTCATAGGACAATAGTGATTTTAATATCAGTTTTTATATATATATATATATATAAAATGATGTTTAATATTTAGAGTGACATACGGAGAAATTTTACTGATATTAGAATTAGAAAAAAATTATTAAAATTAAATCAAGTCAAAATTGGTTAAAAAATCATAAATTCATCAAAAATAATATTTTCATCATTATTTTTCTAAATATGGCTCCATATCGTGATTCGGTCCAAATATCAAAAATCAATACATGGGATAGAGGGTGAGTGCATAATCGAAAGCCCTCTTTCGGCGGACAAGACAGCTCTAAATTCCGCAGCAATGGCGACAACCGATACCAATGTCGAAATATTGATGCTGGAAGCTCCGCCGTCGCAGAAACCGTCATGGTTACGCACACCAGACGCAGAAATCATCGACGCTCTCCCATACATCGACGACGACTACGCCAATCCCGTCGTAAAAGACGAAGTGGACCGCTTGGTCGAAGATGAAATGCGCAGAAGCTCCAAGAAGCCCTCGGACTTCCTCAATGATCTCCCTCCTCTTCCTCCTCGAAATTTTGATGTAATTTCTGTGATTAGGGTTTTCGATTTTCTTTTAATTCTTGCCAAATTTGAATAGTTTGGAGATTATTGATTCTTCGTTCGTGTGTGACAGGATCATCCGATGCTTGCGAGAGAGTACGAGAGAGTGAGAGCTGGGAAGCCTCCAGTGGCTGTTGACATGTCGAGATACGGGCTGGAGAAGCCACCGATGAGTAAGTGGAATGACGAGACTGCTTGGAGACAATCTGTTCAGAAAGCTCAGAGACTGCTTCAACATCAAGTCATTAGGTTTAGTGAAGCTATTTATATCCTTCATTATTCTTGCTGTTCTTATTTTGTTTTGAGAAATCGAGTGATTGGCTTTGCAGAATGGAGAATTTGGAGCTTATGTCCAAATATGGTGCTGAGGTGTGGAAACAACACAACCATCGGCTTGAAGTATTCTTATCCAGGTTTTCTTTTACTTTTACCACTATTTGTTTTGGATAGTGTCATTGATCTTACAATTAAAGCCTCAAACCTAGACTAAATTTATGGCTTAGGTGGTGAAAGTACAACAATTTGGTTTTGCATGATCTTTGTCATAAATTTCTTGGAAGTTGGAGTATTCGTGTTACCATGGATGAGGAAATATTTTTGTTGCTCAAAAAGGGGTTTGGGCAATGAGGCTTTGGCTGGTGCTATTTTAGTGGTTCACCTGAGGCAACGCACATGAATGAAATGCTTGCTTTTTCTTAATTGTAAATCTTAAACTTTGATCTAAAAGCACAGATCATGTGGCCATTTGCACGATAGAAGCAGTGGAAATACTTGGCCTTGGCCATGACATGTAGCGGTGGAAAATGGACCAAGATATTTATGTATTTGATATTGGTTGAAGCATATAGCTACTTTTATTGGTGGTGCCTTGCAGTGAGTTTTGTTATGCACATCTTTTTAACAAAGAGGAGAAAAGAGCACAAAGAAACAAGGAGCCATCAGCTGTTGTGCTCAAAATTGCAGACCTGTGAAAAGTCTATCCAATTTGATCTGTAACCTGAAAATAATTCATCATTCTACTAATAAGAAATTACCTATTATAATGCGAAAAGGAGCAGAGATGGAAGGGCCATCATCAGTCAAAGGCAGTTGAATCACTTCTATCCATTAGCAAGGATAATAGATCATATTGTTGATGTAAAAATAGAGGAGTATTCAAGACTTCCATTTCTCTATAAAGCTGTGTATGCTGAGTGAGTATATCTGACAATCCAATCCATTTTAAGCTATCTTACTACCTGATTTACAAATAATTCCTTGCACAGTCTGCTTGGTCCTCTAGTCTATACATTTATTTAGCTAGCAGTTAATATTGATTGACTAGTTGACTCAGTTTTATCATTTTAATAAGGCATTTTCAGTATCTGTGACTCTTAACCCATATGTTCTTTCAATTCTGCCAATAGCTTACACAAGCTGACAGCTAAACTTATACTAGTGGATGATTAAATGATTTTTGCACCCACATTATTTGTGAAGGAAAAAAAAATTGGTATTCTATAGGGAGCTAATGAATCGTAAAATTATCTTTGTTGAGTTACCTTTTTCATATATGTTACTTCGTGATTTAGCTTTGACTTTCTGTTCAGACTTCAAGTAGAAGCTGCAAGACAAAATGAAAAAATTGAAATTGTTAATCGTGAAAGGAAATACCATCAGGTGTTCAGAACTCCTGCCATCTATTTTATGATTAATTTGTTGATGTGTGTACAACTTCGGATGTTAAATATTTTCCTTCTTCTGAATGTAGCAAAATACAGCCTTTGAGCTGAATGCCCTTTCAGCACAATGGAAGGAACTTTGCCAGAAAAACATAGAAATTCAAGCTGCATGTGCTAGCATTGAGAATCAGATTGAAGGGATGCGGAAAGAAGCTGAGGAGAGGTTGTTCTTTTGCTTAAATTATTTTTTATGTTCATTGCAATTCTGGTTTTGGTGCTAATAATTGTAAACCTATCCAGAGGCTGGAACTTGGAGACTACCATGGAGAATGGTTCGTTTCCTCATCTAGAACAATGAGGTATGTCATGACTTAATATGATATGTTTTAGGTTCTAATGCTAGGCTGTCATGTCCATTTTCGTAGTGCCGAGATGCAAGTACATAACATTCTTGATGTTTCTTGAAGTTATTGCTATATATGTAAAAGTCTATAATACAGGGGTTCTTGCTTCCCTTTTTTGGGTTAAGAAAGAGGGCTAGATATCATTAAGCGAAAAAGAGGCTTGAACCCTTGGCCAAGGATTGGGGGAACCCCAAGCAGTCACATTCCATCCAGTTATGAGGCAATATTAACCTTCCAAATAGTAATTGCGTAATAATTTTATTTATGATCAATGGATGGAATACAGAAAGGAATGCTTCTAATTTGGAAATTCATTGCGAACAATTTTCATGATACAGCCACCGCTTATCTGAAACAGAAAACTGAATGCAGGCAGATAGAGAGTGAGCCAGGTGCAGGAAACCACATTATACTCTACTAGTAGAATGTGGATGACTTTGAAACTGATTAGAATAATTTTGAAGTAATTTAGCAGTATCAGTACAAGTTTAAGCATGATCATGTGGGTTTGATATAATTGTTTCTACAGTATTATTTTCCAATAAGGTGACTTGAATAAGGAGTTGAACTGCATTGAAACTTGAAGTGGCTAAATCATTAAAAGCACCCTTTTTTTTTTGGATATTCTAAATTACAGGGGTAAATAATTAAAGGTGTTTATTTGGAGATTGCATAGATTAGTGTTTGTAGTACCTTTAGAATAGATGCCTATCAGAACTTATGAGTGCATTTAATTTGAACCTGTAGTTGTGTGTGATGTTCATTGAAAGAATGGGCTTGTATAATCCTGCATAGATGGACCTACTAAAACACTTGGTGCAAGTTACACACGGTACTATGATAACTAGTGTGGTTTCATAGAATTTATGGAATCTTTCTCCCGGTTGAAGAATTACTACATATTCAATGCTATGAACTGTGTAAGATGTCAAACCCAGGGGCAGTACTCTCAGTTCTTTGTATGTTCTTTTGTAATATGGGTCTTAGAGCAATACCTTATTCACTATGCTCAGTTCATTTGACAGTTCGTTTGTGTTTTTCCGTTTCTTCCTGATATACCAAAGGACAAAAGGAAGGAAATTAGAATTCTTTTCTCTAGTGCATAGACATTTCAAAGAAGCAGCAGCTTTGAGATTATGGTAACTTATTCAAAAGATGAGAGCAAACCCTCCATGGTCATAAGAAAAGCGGGGTCATTCCAGTCCCAAATACTTTGATATTAGATTTGATGTTAATTTTCCCTTGTATTCGTGGGGTTAGTATTTCAGATATCCTTGAGAATCTCCAGTGACGTGGCTTAGAAATTGCAACCACTTTGACGAGTGTCTGAAGTTAAAGAAATAAAGTAAAAGGAGTAAACTTGTCCCAAGATAACATGAAATTATGAGAGGATGGAGAGTATGTTTTCACGGGAATGGAAAAGCAGGAGATGAAGAATGAACAGTATGTTTAAGAGGAGATGAACTCGTCAAATTCTTTCCATCAAAATCTTAAACCGAGGGTAGTGTTAAATGCTAATATATGGTTTTGACATTATTGAATGTCTTTTTAGGATACTGGATGCTGTTCTACTCATTTGGACCTACTTAAATGTTTGATTTTTGTGGTGTAGAACACCATGGGTTTTGTTGCAATTTGTTTTCTGATAATAGTGGGTCAAGGGTTTGTTCTTTCATGTCTCCCCGACTGTAGTGAGTGTTCGAACCTCTCATTTAATTAGTTTGTTGTGTTCTTTAGATCAGGTTATGTATTTCCACGCATATTATTATATCAGATCCTGCAATATTCTTAGTTCTTGTAATGCTATATTGTTGCTGCACGTGCCCAACAAAACCAGCATAAATAGTGGTCCTGTGAAATGTCAAGTTACTAATAATAGAAGTTGTTTTTAGGTGTGGCATGTGTTATTATAGGTTCTTAATCTCCACTAATCTTGGATATCTTGTAGGCCTGTGAAATGGTTAATATATTTTCCTCTTCAATGTGTAAAGAAGGAACAGCTACAGCATCGCGGGTTGCAACTAATACAGGAAAAAAATTTACCAAATCTGAAAGGATTGGCTGTTTAACATGGAATTTCGTTGAAAACTAAACATTTTAACAAGTTAAGGCTATGCTTCTCAACAACATTGCAGTGGATATCCGCTTCAAAACACTTAGGTAGATCAAGGGAAAGCACCTTAATATGTATGCCTGTATACCCCGTTCCACATCCATCGCTCATTTGCCATTATTTTATGCAAGACACTATAGCCTAAAACAAACTAAAGACTTAAAAAGATCAGTCCCCAACTTTTAAAAACTTAGGAGATCACTGGCCAACATTTTTATTCCAGAGTTGATGCAATTGAAGTGCCAAATAAATGTAAGAAATATGATACATATTCTTTGCTTGCTTCTCTTCTAGAATCTCCTACTTTTGTTAATGAGTTATAGCAAACTGATATAGAAGTGAGGAGTGGTTTCATATATAACATTGCAACAAAGTAAAGTCTCAAGAGAAATCAAGGGAGGTGCCATGAGAATCGGGTGACAAAATTCATTAGAAGATGTTTTTCATATATGGGGAACTCCTTCAAATGTATTGCTATGAGGAAAGTGATATTTGTATATTGTATGTGCTATAATTCCTTAATGAAAACATAAAGGTAGTCTAGGTATGAGGTAAAAGGTTAAAAGGGAAAGGGTTATAGGGGAAATGATAAAGGGGTAATGCTTTTCCCATGTTTTGTGTTTGGCATGCACATCAAAACTTGGGTAACTTTTATCCCTTTATAATTTAACTATTGATTTTTCCTCTTCAAATTGAATTTATATACAATATCTCTTTTCAAGTAAACACATTAATTTTCTTTCTAAAAATGCTCTCTCTAACTACATTGTTTGTATTTTTCTCTCTAAGAAAATGACATCGAGCTTTTTTTTTTTCTTTTTAAAACTAATCAAATTAATTTCTATTGAAAAAACTAAATTATTTTAAAACATATCTCTATTAATTTCAATTTTTTCCCTAAACTAGACATATTAATTCTCTCTCACAAAGTTTAAATTATTTTAATTTTTTGGCCTCTCAGTATATTTAGTTTTAAATTCTCTCTAAAAAAAGAAATTTAATTTTCTCTCTCTAAAACTAAACATGTTAGCTTTCTCTTTATTAATGATCTATTTAATTCATATTTTCTCTCTCTAAACATATTTAATTTAAGCTTTCTCTCTCAAAAAAAAAATCAAAATTTGCTTTTCACTCTAAAACTAAGCACTCTTTAAAAAAATTTTCTCCAAACATATCGATCTTTAATTTTCTTTCTTTAGAAAAATTAAATTAAATTTTTATTTTTTTTCAAACTAACACTAAAAAGATCTATTTAATTTACACATTCTAACATATTGATTTTAAGTTTTTCTAAAAAAAAAAAATATCAAATTTAGTTCTCTCTCTAAAAGTAACCTGATCAATTTTTTTTCTCTAAAAAGTTAATTTGATTTACATTTTTTCTGTTTAAACATATTGGTTTTAAATTTTCTCTCTTTAAAAAAATTAAAATTGATTTTCTTTTTAAAACTAAGAAAATCAATTTTCTTTCTAAAAAATTAATTTGGTTCAAATTTTCTCTCCTTAAACACACTGGTCTTATGTTTTCTCTGTGTAAACGTGCAAAATTTAGTTTTTCTCTCTTTAAACCAATTATATTAATCTTCTCTCTCTACAAATTAAAATTTTAACACATTAAACATATTGATTTTAAATTCTCTCTAAAAAATCTACATCAATTTTTCCTCTCCATAAATTTGTTTAGTACATATTTTCTCTTTCTAAACACATTAATTTTAATTTTTTCTTGTTAAAAATATAGAATTAGTTTTTCACTCTATAAAATAAAGCATATTAATTTAAGTTATGATTTTATTTGTAAGGAGTTAATGCTTTTAACCCCCTTCAAAAATGGCATGCTTTACCCCCTTTTTGAAATGCTTTTACCCCTTTTACAATATATTCGAGTTGAATTTTTGCATACCAAATATGAGAAAGGATTAAAAGGTTATGAGGGTAAACCTTTAGATCTCTTTTTATCCCATACCACGCGTTACCAAAAACTATGTTCAAGTGGTGAGAGAAAGCTTTAGTTTGCTACGATAACTACATCGACTCCATGAGCAGAAAGCGCTTACTTTTTTTTTTTAATATATACATATATATAGGGGTGGTTGCTTATTCCAACCATTTGCACTTGGGCTACACTTGTGTCTTACATCTAGGTCAAGTTTGGATGCAACCTCTACTTATATCTATAGTAGAAGTTTCATTCAATGCTAAAATTTATTGGTACAATGACCACATTACTCTCTTTTGTTGAAAAATTTGATGATTTTTCCCCTTAAATCTATGATTCTAGTAAAGTTTTTCATCTTAGTTGGGAACTCTACAAGTGGAATAAGACAAAAATCACATGATTTAGAGATGCGGAGAGATAGAACCTCTTCCCAAAAACCACCTTGGTAAAAGGAAGCTGCTTCAAACAAATTTATCGATGAAGCCCCTTTTCAACTTCCTTTTTTATACTGCTTCATTTTTATTAACCTGTAACCAGATAAAATTTCTGAGAATCTGAAAACACTTCCTCGTTTTGCTCTAGGTACTTTTATTACCTAAAGAATGAAAGCAAGTTCTAAAATATATTTCAAACTTGTATTTATGCTTCATTGAGTTAGTAGAGTTGGGATTTTTATTCTTAATATTAAGAATGGCACATGGAATAATGAGAGTTTGTATGATGCTTGAAAAGCAAATGATGCTAATCTTTGTTTATTTAGTGTTAACTTGAGTGGAGATCAAATATTTTAGGCACGGATCTAGTATTTTGTTAAATGTTGCTTGTTGGGCACAGATCAAATATATGTTGGATCAAATATATGTTCTGGAGAATGAGACGAAGAAAGTTGAGATAGGTTCTATTGCTGGTTCTGCACCTCTCGGGGAAAGGAAATTAAGTACGCTCAGGTTGGTGCCCTGTTTGTAAGAATCTACAGTATGTGGGGAAATAGTTAGAAGCATACATTACTTGCATAATCTTTTAATATTTTATTGAAAACCATATATTTAATATCATATATAAGCACATTCTTTTACACAAACTTTTGTTACTTTAGCTTTTCTTTGTGTCGATATTTTCCTTGAATAATTCCATACTGCAAACTAATTACCCTTTCCTAAAAGCTTACAAACACCACGAATTGACAAAAGATTTTTCACTAAAATGACAAATCTGTGAATTTCTTTTATTATTCTACACTTATACTTTTCCTCATAAAGGGGAAAAAATGTTAATTTGGACAATCTGTAAGTTTGTAGGAAAATTTGGTTCTTATGAATTGCAATACTCATTTTCTACTATTTGCTGGTGATTAGATTTTGTTGGTGCATATAATGCAAATTCATTTTCCTTTATTTATAAATACAGATTTACTCAATTATCTAACTGTATCCGTTCTCTTTTTATTGGAAAAGAGAGATCCAATTAATGTGACAATGAAGCACTGGTGTGTAAATGCACAAAAAAAAAAAAAAGAACAAAACAAAACAAAAACAAAACAAAAACAAAAAAAACAAAAAAAAAAAAAAGAGAAACAACAAATCAGGAAGGCCAAAAAATAGATACTTTACTGAGAAATTGTCAAAGAAACTAGGCAGACAGTACACCACTCCCTCAAACCTCTTTGTTTTTGTTCCCTTCAGATCAACCAAAACATTAGAGGGATCACCTTAAAGCTCCCCTCAATGACTATGCAGGTCCTTAGCCAGCCTATAGTCCAAAGCTTACTTTGGATAGATCTGGGTGCACTTGTTGCATGTGTTGACAAGATCAGGAACAATGTTGCAACAAATGATCAACTGACTCGAGCTTTGTTTTTGTTGCCCATGTGCACGAACATTGGTGGCTTTATTTTTGTTGCACACGCACACGCACAAACATTTTTGTTTTTAAAGATCATCTAGGGTTGGGGTCCTTGGGGAAGGCTCCCCCCCCCCCAATGTAAAGAAAGCCACTCTTGATGCAGTGGAGCAGAGGATTTCAGCCTTTAATGGAAAGTTGACCCTCTTCCTACGAATAGCTTTTGTAAAAGTTACTAACCTCAAAAAGATGACAGAAACTTCTTCAATGCCACTGAAAAATGTTATTTCTATCTTGTCTTATGTCACAATCTAATTTTATCTTGTGCTATGCAACAAATTGGTTAATGATGCATATATGGCAGGCCTTTCTTATTTTTCTTAAGCATATAATCTAGCCCTATTCATTGTCTCTTGGCAAGGATTGGATTTCAGGATGAGGCAGCAATCAAAATTCCTAGTAAATATGTGTTTTGCATATTTGGTTGGTTTCTGTCTGAGGAAAAATTTTCTTATCATCTATTGTGAAAATATTTTATAATAGTGGTAATGTGCCTTTCATCTTCATCAATCTCCTGTGTACATTTTGCCTTCAGCATGGTTGTTAAAAAATCAAAAAACTGCATAGCAAATTTCAAAGGGAAGATTGTGGGATTGAGGTTGGGTTCTACCAAAGTTTTGCATGGTTGCCTCTTGTAAAATGTAAGAACGTATAGGTAGGTTCAAGGTTTTAACAATTGTGTTGTTCACTCCTTGGCGTCCAGCAAAATAGGTAGAGAGAAATGATTTATAGAAGATAAGGAAGCAACACTAGTATATGCTGTGAAGCCTATATCTATTCCAATTGAACATAGTGGATTTATATGAAAGTGACATCTGAAGATTGAACTGTCACAACATTCAGTGGAGAGGAAAGGATCCTAGTTTAATGGTTTTACACACACACACACTTCTTGCTGCACTTCTCATCATTCAATGTACTTTGTTGTGCATTTTTTTGAAGCCTGGGGATATATATGCAAGGAATTACAAAAACCATAAAAGATCAACAAAAAGAGGTGTGGTCTATTATCTCACACTGTACATAGAGAATCTCTACAGACAGATCACAAATATATTTTTTTGGGCCTATTTTATAATGTGGCCAAATGAAACTCTAAAACTTGATAGTGATATGGTCCAGTCGGCCAAATAATTTTGAAGGCCTGGCCCACTATGTTTCTTGCTACATTTGGCAATCAATTGCAACATATGATCCTCGAGGATGGGGCCCAGTTGTTCTATGCTGTGCCTGAGGCCTATCAATAATTGAACAACAAATGCTTTGCTCCTCAATTCTATTAGTTTTGGTCTGACTTATCAAACGTTCTATTCCTCTCCTTAATGTTTCCTGTAAAAAAATATTTAATAAGGTTCCTAGCCTAGATTGGTTCTGGAAATCTTTATTTTGTTGTCACTTTTTCAATATCATACTGAAATTTCTTAGTATTCCTTTTCCTGTTATAATTGTGAGTGTGATTTAACTCTCCTGGTTACTTTGCACTTTAGTTTGTTGCTGAGGATGCAAGTGAAGATGATATATTGGCAGGAAGTAAATGAGTGATCTCAGCCTGGCTTTAATTTCCTTTGAGGTAACTTTTAGTTGCATAACTCACAAAGTTGCTCGGCTTGGCAGGAACATAGTACCAGTTCTATGCCTTGGATTTGTAATCAAAAAGTTGAGAGCTTCCGATGTATCATCTCTCAATTTTGTAACCATATTTCTATGGCAAGGTTTAAATTCTGATAACTGATACATACAATTTAGCTAGTGAAAAATTTCGTATTTCATGCTCCTGTGTATTTTATCGGTTTGAAGTTTGCCTGTTGTCTTGGTTGTAAATGGTATTTAGGCTAGTGAAAATTGACTTTACCGATTTCTCTTTTTGGTTCAATAGTGATCGAGTTAATAATTTTCACACTTATCCATAAGCTTCTCGGGCTTTTGACCTACTGAAATTTGATGCTGGGTTTTGTTAGTGGAAATAGTACTAGTTGAACTAATCGACACTGGGGAGATTAAAATTTGCTACGGCAATGACACCTTTAATTAATGGAAACCTGCCCATTTTGATGTCTCTTTTGCTTGTCGTTGATAAGAGTTGAGATCACAAAGGATCCGCCAATTCTGGTTTAATGGTACGGGAAAGTGCAATGCGAAACCGTATGTTGTAAGTTGGAAAATGTGAGCTTATCGAACCATTAGAACATTCAGCTGTTACACTGCCCAAAAAAAAAAAAAAAAAAAAAAGAACGCACTTTCGTATCGTCAAATTGGGACTAAAACTATGCATAAAGCAACACAAGTTTTTACGAACGCAAAATTAGTTGACACAAATGAAGACCTGGCGTTGTGTTTGGTGGTTTTTGTTTTTATTTTTGTTATTGTTTTTTTTTTTTTTTTTACACGAATTCGTTGTGTTTGATGTTGCAATGCTATTGTTTTCGAATTTATTTATTCCATTGCATTATAAAAGTCATTGGAAAGGGTATTATAGAAATTTTTATTATTTTATTAATTATATTTGATAATTAGTTGTGAATTTTTAAATAAATTTTTTAACAAGTTCAATTTCGAAGAAGAAAAAAGCATTGAAATACAAAAATTTATTTCAATTATGAAAATATATTATAGTATACATAAAATAACCAAAGAATAAAATTAAAATTATATAGAGAAAGAAAAAAATAAAAATGTATCAACATTAGTACAATGTTTAAGAGGCCACACCACTGCCAACATTGAGAAAGAAGATAAATGATGGGTGGCGGGAAGAGGAGGGTCATGGACATGTTGGGCCGGGGTTCCGCATGGGCTTCGGGTGGGGTTGAAGTCGGGGCACACTCATATGGTTGAAGAGAAAATGAAGTTCGCTAGTCAATTCACACTTAATCTTTCAATTCAGCATTTTCCCGTCAGTGTATTGTACTCCTGAGTTGGCAGCGTTGAGTGCTGGGAGGGGCTTGCAGTAGCGAAGACGGACCTCTGCTTCTTCTCTATGTTGTCCTCAAAAAATGGCAATTGAACTTTCCTTCGCAAGATTTTTCGTGGACAAATCCACCACATGCCTCCCAAGTTCATTTAGAAAAGACCAGGTTGAGATCTACCCTACCCCAAAATCAGTCCATAAGAACTACGTGACTGAGAGCTGCCCTCCTGTATCACAAATGATGGTACAGGGTCAAACAACCCATAACCATAAAATCTACTACACAAGTAGCCATCGAAACCCACAAACTGTCAAATGACTTCTTGGTAGGCACTCGAGGCGACCGAGAAGGCATTTGGTCAAACACTCTTGGCCATTGTTTGGACGAATGCTATCTCAGTTCGCACATTCTCGGTCACCTCCGGTCGAACAATCTTGATTAAGTCTCTCAGCTACCAACAAGTGGTTTTTCACTAAATAACGTCTCCACCTAGCAAATCAAGATCATGTTCACCCAAAATTTGAATCTCTCCAAATTCTGAGAGTAATCTCTCCTTATAAGAAATGAAATTTTCATAATCTCTCCTATAAGGTAGGGAATCTCTGTAACAATTTGAATTTCTTGTAATCTATAAGATCCAAAATCTCCTAAAGATTTTTTATTACAGTCTTTGTAATCTCAGAAAATCTCCAATGATCTCTCCATAAGATAATTAAGGTTTTTACACTTTCAAGCAAAAGACTTGCCATCCATGCATATACTATATATACTAGTATAGACGATTTGCCAGATACGTTCTTTTCTCTCTATATATGCACATTACTCAGAAGCTACACCGGACTAATCTAAGAATTTATTTAGTCTGTTCTCTCTCTCTCTCCTCTCTCACTTCTCTTTCTAATTTGAGTGTGGGAGTTTCCTTCACCAGACCACCTCCGGTGGACATTTGTAGGTCTTTTCATCCACAAGGCCCAATAGATACATCAACACTAGTTCCTCGTTCAAATTGGCAAAGCAGTTTGATTTGTGGAGTAAACCCACCTCCAATAGATTGGCGCCGTCCATGAGAACAAACTGATTTTTCAGCCAAAGATATTTCACGTTCTATTTCATTGTCTTTCCTATCGCTGTACCACCCAAAAGTAACAATGGAAACAACACCTCGAAAGCAATTTCTATGCTGGGAGGACATGCGTCTGACCCTGCAGACCCTCCTTTTGCCAACAGTACTAGCTAGTCAACATGACATTTCCATCATCTGCTCACAGCTCCAAATAGAGCCGATCTTGTAGAGAAATTCTCAACCACCTATTGCCCAACCTCAAGGCCAGCTGACTCCTCCCCCTACTCCATCCCCTCCCAACCGAGTCAATCACTCTCAAATGGAAATGCTTGAATTCCCGGTGTTTAGAATAATAGATTTTGATGATAATAAATTGGAGAAAAATAGATTTAAGCAAATCAGAAAATCATTAGAAAATGAAAGTCTACAAACTTTGTCGACCTGTTTTTCAAACACAGACTTATTCCCATAGGTCCACAAATTTTCAGATCCATGTCAACAAATTTAGCCACACCTTAAATATGTCAAGCTGATAGTAACCTTTGTTGAGTTGAATAAATCAAGCGTAATATTTTGTCTAAGTAAAATTATGTCGACAACCCCAAACGACCTGTCTTGAATATTCATATATCTTGTCAACCTGAGTTAAATCTTGTCAACCTGAGTTAAATCTTGTCAACTTGCCTTATACGTCGACCTAAATTAGTTCACACATCGACCTGTTGACTCAGGTGGATAAATTTAATATGACATGTCTACCAATTTAAGGAGTATAATGACCTACCATCTACACACATTGACAAGCACAAGCTAAAAGCATAAAGAGGTCGACACGCCTGACAACTTTAGGTTGACACATTGACAAATTTTATGAACACACAAGATTATGTTGATATAGAATTAGAACATGTCGACCTGGGATGTTGATTCTTAAGTAGCACATGTCGATGTTTAATTAGATCTATGTCGACACATTAAAACACGTCAACCAATTTACGCCCACGTGTCTACCTATTTAATTTGATACATGACCTTGTCAACCCAATCACTCTCTTAGCGACCTGATTACTCAATAACACAATACAAATTTTTTGAATTTAGGTCAATATTTTGTTTAATATTGTAGACCCGAAATTGTCAGAAATCAAAATTTTTAAACAAATTTAAACTCAACGGTTATATCCTTTTTTTTTGCATATCTGCATATTTCAATTTTGTTCAAAACTAACATTTAAATGCACCAAAAACAACTTTCAATTGGCAAACAAGAAAGTGGCGCCAATGGGAAAATGAAACTTCAATGTGGAAAATGGGTACTATTGTAGAATATGAATTGATAGACATTAAATGAACAATGTTCGGTTTCAATAACTTTACAACGGATCTCTTCAATGTAACAATAAATACTTGAGTTGAGATGTGAAGACGAGAATGCTTGATTAACTTTTTGAACAACCGCGATCCATAGCATTCATTACTCTGTATATTCTGTTTTTCATTTGATCCTCAATTAATTATCTTTTCGAGTGTAAATATTTGTAGAATCAATTTTGTCAAGTTTGAGTATTAGAGACTCGCACCTTTGACATTTCTCTTCTCCCTTACATTGAAATTTCAAAAGACTAAAGAATATATCACTGTTTTGGGTCTAGAGAGAGAGAGCAAATCTGTATAAGGTTAGAAAGTGGTGTTTTCAACAAATACTATAAAGATCCAATTTGAATCTGCAATCAAGTTTGTATTATTAAGTTGATAATGAAAAATTCAGGGGGAGTCTGGGAGTGGATGTACACCTAGTTTGGTGAAGCCACTATAAAAAGTTTTGTGTATTCTTTATTTTTTAGTCAAATCTCCAAATAGCTCTGTTGTAAGTTTTTAATTACAGCTAATTTTTTAAAATATCTATATTTAACTATTTACCCCCTCTAGTTGAATATCAATTGGTATCAGAGCAGGTATGTTGATAAAAAACCTAATAGTTTCAACACCAAAGATTCAAATGGCCATTAATGGAGATAATGTTTTTGTCGAAGCTTGCTCAACAAATCGTACACCCTTGTTCAATGGAAGCAACTTTAGCTACTAGAAGAAAAGAATACACAATTTCATCATTTCACATGATCTTAATGCCTAGGAAATAATTGAAGAAGGCGTTGAATTTCCCTTCGAAAAGCTTGATGGTGTACATGTGCCAATGAAATTAAAGAACATGACAATTGAGCAGAAGAAAACTTATCAAGCAAACCGTAAGGCCATAATTCCCCTTCATTTTGCTCTAAGTGTCAACGAATACAATCGAGTTTTCTCATATATCATAGTAAAAAAAATCTGGGAAAGACTCGAAACCACTTACGAAGACACTGATCAAGTTTGTAAGAGCAAAATCTGACTATTAAAATAAGAATATAAAGTCTTTAAGATGAAAGAAGGAGAATCTATCAGTTAGATGATAAAAAGATTAAAAAAGGTAATAAATGAATTGAGATTACCTAGAAAGGGAATCCCTCAAGAAGACATGGTAGACAAAATTCTAAGAAATCTGCCAAAATTTTGGAAACCTAAAGTCATTGTAATAGAACAGTCAAAAAATCTTGAAACCTTGACCGTGGATGAACTCATGAGGTCTCTAATAACCCATGAGATAAAGTTGAATGTAAAAGAGCCAAGAAAAGAAGAAAAAGGCAAATGAGTGGCTTTTAAGACTAACAGTGATGAGAGCACTTCAAATTCAGAAGAGGAAGATGATGAAGAAAATGAAGCACTGCTGACCAAAAAATTCAAGAAATTTATGATGTGAAGGAGAAATAAGAGTAAATCATACTTTAAATAGCCAAAAAAGAAAGAGGAAATTAGATGCTTCGAGTACAAAAAATTAGAACACATAAAAGCTTATTGTCCTTAACTAAAAAAGGATGAGAAGAAAAATAAGAAAGAAAGAAAGGGGAAGAAAAAGAAGAAAACTCTTGCAGTTTGAAGTGATGAAAGCTGTAGCTCAAGTGAAGAAGAGCAAACAGAAGAACAAGCAAATATGTGCTTCTTGGCCAATGAAGAATTCTCTGATAGTGAGATAAATTCTATTTTCTACTCTTCTTCTTCTTCTAATTCTGATAAAAGCAATTTCATCACTATTGAAATACATGAAACTTTGCTAGAATCACTTAAGGAATTAAAAAAATTAAAAAGTGAAAAACTAATTTGTTAAAGAAAAATGTGATTGATACTATTAAGGAATTAGAAAAATCAAGAATAGAAACTAATGAATTAAGAGAGAAAAATACTAAATTAGAATTAAGAATTTTTGAACTCGAAATGAAATTAAAGAATAAACATATGGATCAGTAAGATAAAAAGGATAGTGAAATCAAACGAATGAAAATATAGCTCTGAGGAAGGAATTAACTAAACAGAAGAAGAAAAATATTAGATAAAATACCATACTAAGAAAATTCATACAAGAGCAAGAAAAACTAAATGTCATCCTAGAATCACAGAGAGCAATATTTGATAAAGTTTGGTTAAGATATAATCCTACTCAAGCCTAGAAAAAAACTATATAAATTCTTTACACCAAGTTCAGAAAATGCCTAATTATCGAGATGTCACACATGTATGAAATTGAGATACAAGTTAGACAACTGTAAATTTAGAAATTCAAAGGGAAGGTCATTGGGATAGTCAATATTGAAAGTAAATCCACTGACTCTCAAATTCAAAATATTCTTCTTGTTTTCGGTCTTAAATTCAGTTTGTTAAGTATCAGTCAGTTGTGTGATAGAGGTTATAGTCATATTTGAATTTGATGCTTGCTTTATTATTGACAAAATCTCTGGTAATATTAAATTTACTGATTTTAGAAGAGGAAACATCTATGTGATTGATTTAGAGCAATTAGAAATTCAAAATGAGTCTTGCCTAGTTGAATTTAGTAAGAACAATTCATAGCTATGGTATAAGAGATTATGTGATGCATGCATGAAAGAAAAACAAACCAAAACTTCTTTCAAGCCCAAAAACTGTGTATCTATTAACTGTACTCTGAAACTTCTTCACATCAACTTATTTGGACCAACTAGAATCAAAGTTTAGGAGAAAAATATTATGGATATATGATCATCGATAATTATTTTAGATAAACTTGGGTGTTATTCCTAGCCAAAAAGGAGGAAACCAGTGAGACTTTTATCAAATTGATTCAAAATGAAAAGGGAATTATAGTTAAGAATATCAAAAGTGATCACTGAAAAGAATTTGAAAATAAAATCATGGAAGAATTCTGTGGAAATCAAGGTATTGGTTGTAATTTCTTAGCCCTTAGGATACCTCAACAGAATGAGGTAGTGGAAAGGAAAAATAGAATATAACAAAAAATAACTAAAATTATACTATGTGAGCATAATTTGTCGAAATTCTTTTAGGCAGGAATAATGAATATTGTTTACTATATCTTAAATAGGGCATTAATTAGATCTATTTTAAGGAAAACTCTCTATGAACTCTATAAGGGAAGGAAACCTAATATAACATATTTTAAAATTTTTTTGATGCAAATGCTATATTTTGAACAATGAAAAAGAAGTCTTAGGAAAATTTAATGTCAAAAGTGATGAGAGAATTTTCTTAGGCTACGTGATAGTAAGTAAGGTATATAGAGTTTATAATAAAAGGATGACGACAGTAGAAGAATCAATACATATGGAATCTGACGAAGAAAATGACACTAATCAAAGAAGATCAGATGATGAAGATTTAACAATAAAGTTTAATAAATTGAATCTTATTGAGAATTTGGATTCTCAAAAAGAAGAAATCAATGAAGTTATTGAACAAGAAAAAAAAGATGAAATTCAACAAAAGTAAAAAATAAAATATCCTCAAATCAGGAAAGATGTTAATATAGAAAACATAATAGGAGATGTAAGTTTCGGTATTAGAACCATATCAGCCTTATAGAATCAATGTAAATATGTGGCATTCATCTTACAGAAAGAGTCTAAAAATGTAGAAGAAGTATTATGAGATGAAAACTGGATCACGGCCATGCAAAATGAACTAAATCAATTTGAAAGAAACAAAGTATGAAACCTTGTCCCTAGACTATCAGATCAATCTGTAATTGAAACTAAATGGGACTTCAGAAATAAACTTGATATATATAGAACAATCACAAGAAACAAGGCAAGGTTAGTCACCAAAAGATATAGCCAAGAGGAGAGAATTGACTACGATGAAACATATACTCCAGTGGCTAGACTTTGAAGCTGTTAGAATACTTCTGGCTTCTCCTGTTATATGAACTTCAAGTTATATCAAATAGATATTAAAAGTACCTTTCTGAATGGTTGTTTAAATGAGATTGTGTATGTAGAACAACTAACTGGTTTTGAAAATTCGAAATATCTAGAATGTCTTTAAACTGATCAAAGCCTTATATGGGTTGAAAAAAACTCATATAGCTTTATATGAGAGACTCAACAATTCCCTAATTGAAAACAATTTTGAAAGAGAAAAATTAACACAACTCTCTTCATGAACAAAAAAGAAGATAACTTTCTGATAATTCAAATATATGTGTATGATATAATTTTTAGAGGAATTAGTGTAAAAATATGTGAAAAATTTGTAAAAGAGACGCAAGAAGAGTTTGAAATAAGTATGATAGGAGAGTTAAACTATTTTCTAGGATTTCAAATTAAACAATCAGAAAAGGTAATCTTCATTAATCAATCAAAATATACCAATGATCTATTAAAAGATTTGGGTTCAGTAAATGTAAAGGAAATGTAATGCCAATGAGCACAAGTCTAAAATTAGAAAAAGATGAAAATGACAAGTCAGTATGCCAAAAATTATCTAGAAGCATGATTGAATTACTTCTATATCTCACTGCTTCGAGACTAAACATACAATTCAGTGTATGTGTTTGTGCAAAATTCTAATCAGATCCAAATGAGTCTCATCTGATAGCAATTAAAAAAATCTTTATATATCTAAAAAACACCACACATCTAGACCTTTGGTATAATAGAAATTCAAGCTTTCAGTTACATGGATTTTCTGATGCAGACTTTGCGGGATGCAAATTAGATAGAAAAAACACCACTAGTACTTGTCAATTCTTTGGAATTATGTTGGTATCATGGTGTTCCAAGAAATAAAGTAGTGTAGCATTATCAACAACTAAATCTGAATATGTTTATGTTGGACAATTTGCTACACAATTTCTCTGAATTAAACATCAAATAAAGGATTATGACATAGATTTTGACTGTATCTTTATAAAATGTGATAACACTAATGCCATTAATCGAACTAAAAATCTAGTGCATTACTCTCGAATCAAACATATTGAAGTAAAACATCCCATAATTAGAGACCATGTATTAAAAATGGAATTATCCTCGAGTATGTAGAGACTCAAAAATAAATTGCTAACCTTCCTACCAATCCATTGGATAAGGATAGATTTTGCAAACTAAAAAGAGAGTTAAAAATGATTGAAATAGAGAAATAGGGAAGAAATGTAAAAAATAAAGTATATTTTAAAATTCTGAAAATGAACTTTAGGTTGACCTATTTCTCAAAGATGTCGACAAATTGAAAAATATACAGTCTTGTTGACTTACTAGTAATTGTATTAGAAATTTTGTCGACCTATTGCTTAAAATCGAAAATATACGTGATCTTGTCGACTTGTACGTAAATGTGTCGACCTGCTTAGCAGTTGAAGTTAGGTTTTTTTAAAATATTCCGACCCGATTATGTTTGAACATTCTTGAAATAGGTCGATGTGCATGAAAACATGTCAACCTGTACATGCAGAAAGGAATATGAATGGTTAACACATAGAACCATCTCTCTTCCTCTTCTACCAAAATTTAATTTCCATCTTTCTCTCTGAAACCCTAGTCGATTCTCTGCTATGAAAACATTAATCAATTATGGCTCCCAAACAAAAATTAGCCATCTCTAAGGAATTAACATCCTCAAAGCCTCCTTCAAAACTTGCAACCAAACCATCTTCATCGAACCCTCATTTGCGAAACCAACCTCTTTAAAACCTACTTCACCACCCCTACAGGCAAAGCCCATTTCTCAATTCAACACTCATGAGTTTCAATCAATCGAACAAAATGAGTTGTATAACAAATTGTTCTTGAGAAGGAAAGTCAATCAAGTATGAAAATGTGGTATGCCCTAATTGGTTAATGATTCCGAATAAATTCATTCATGAGAAGGCGATTAAACAGTTTTATAACAATATTGAAGTAATTTCTGTTGGAGTTGAGAATGAATCTCGGATCATATTAGATAAACACTCTATTTCATGTGCATTTAGGACATATGTGAATGGTAAAGTGATTGAAGTTACTCCTAGGATTGTCTGTAGAGAAAATGGTCTTGTATGGGTGCCATATGATATGTGTGAACCATATATGAAGTTTAGTTATTTAGAAAATGCAAGAATGGTATTCAATGTGAAAATCTGACTATTGTGAATACAATTGCTATAGAGTTAGGATTTCATGAATGAATTTTGCATTTAATTGTGGCACATATACTAAGACCTAGAGGAGAAAACTACATAACCATCTCTAGAGAAGATTTTTGGTTGATGACTTGCATTTCAGTGGAAAGAATCCCAGATTGCACTTCATAGTCCCTCACTTCATGATTGCTACACATAGATTAGAGAAGTCCCTTCTACTACATGCTAGTATGATCTCTCAAATCCTATCATGTAACCGTGTGAAGTTGGATAAAGATATGGTAATTGAATTGAATGAAAAGAATGTAATCACTGCTTCTTCTATAATTCGAGTCAGATGGATGTGTAACAGTGAGGGAGAATGGGTTAGAAAAGATGGTGAAGCAAACAAGATGCAAATAGAGGAGATAGGAGAAGAACCTGAGGAAGCAACAGAAAATGAACAAAGGGAAAGAAGAAGAGAAGATTTAGGAAAAATTAGAGAAAATTGAGAAGAGACAACTTCTTCAAGGTCAATTGAGCTATGTCTTAAAGATGGAACTTCAAGACATTAAGAACAATCCCTCTCATTCATGCTAATGCTAGTTATGTTTTGTAATGTTTCTCTACTAGTTTATGTCTTGGCACTTTAGGTGATTTACATGTCACTTTTCTTTTCTAATTGAATTACTTCTGCACTTTATTGTTAAATTCTAAAATTTGTTTGGCTTGCTTGACAAAATTCCAATAAC
Source organism: Dillenia suffruticosa (assembly GCA_033439265.1). Classification (NCBI taxonomy): domain Eukaryota; kingdom Viridiplantae; phylum Streptophyta; class Magnoliopsida; order Dilleniales; family Dilleniaceae; genus Dillenia; species Dillenia suffruticosa. Next base: position 15,464,050 of record JAVTVX010000015.1, on the reverse strand, counting down.
TTGTCAAAGCATTAAGATTTGTGCATTGCTATGTGCTATATGTGAAATGCATTCTATTTGATCGAATGGAAGCTTACTGAATGTATAATATATCTGTTTCTTGTTGGTTAAAGTTCTGGGATTAATTGTTGGTGTAATTATTGATAAGGAGTAGGTGTCTCTATTTGAGACGGAGCAATTGGCTATATATGATTGTGGATGCTGCATTGTGTTGCACCTTGTAGTTTGATGCTATAATCATCACCCCTTGCTCTAATTTTTTTCTTACTCTTTTTATTGATGACAAAAAGGGGGAGAAAGTGGTAGAAAGGGGAAGTGTGAGAGTGTGATGCCTATAGTCTAATGTTGCATTGTGTGTGGTCTGATGCTGTAGTAGCTGCAATGTGCGTGTGTAGCATAGTTTGGTGAAAATATGGTAGTGTTTGTGCAGTGTGGAAATGTGGTTTGATGACAGGATAGGAAAATTGGATTGGACTTAGGTTTAGACTTAAGAGGGAGACAGTTTGATAGTAAAAGTGTGTAGTGTAGAGTGTAATGCTAGAAGTGAAGTATATAGTGCTGATGGTGCTAAGTTAGAGCATTACAGTGTAGTAAGTGCAGTGCAGGTATATCAACAATGTTAGACTTAGACTAATGGTGCTAGGTACAATGCAGTGTACAGTGCATGTTGTATGTTGATGCAAGGTTAGACTGATGATGAATAGGTTTTCTGAAATTGAGTGGTAGTATAGTATGAATTAGACTATGAAATTCTTGTAACTCCAAATTAAATTTTCAAAAATAAGAATCAATAGGATTAGAAACCCTAGATAAGTGTTTGAAGTTTTATCATCATCAAAAAGGGGGAGATTGTTGAGAATGATAAGTTTTGATGATGATAAATTTGAGAAAAATAGGCTTAAGCAAATCAGAAAGCCATTAGAAAATGAAAGTCTACAAACCTTGTCAACTTATTCTTCAAACACATCAACTTGTTCCCATAGGTCCACAAATTTTCAGATCCATATCGATAAATGTTAGCCACACCTTAAATATGTTGATATGATAGTAACCCCTTGACAACTTGAATAAAACAAACGTAACATTTTGTCTCAGTAAAATTATGTCAACAACCCCGAAAACATGTCAATCTATCTTGAATGTTCACATATCTTGTCAACGTGAGTTATGCCTTGTCAACCTGCTTCATATATCGACCTAAATTAGTTTACATATTGACATGTTGAGATAAGGTGGACAAATTTAATATGATATGTCGACCAATTTAAGGAGAATAACGACCCACCATCTACACACATCAACAAGCATCAGCTAAAAGGATAAAGAGGTTGACATGCCCGACAACTTGTTGACCTGATTCCTTATATTTTAAGAAAAACACAATAACCTACGTATTGACTATGTTGACATAGTGAATATATCGATCAATTTCAGAAAATAGGTCCATCGATTTTTATAAGTACAGTAGTGTATCGATATATGCTTGAACATGTTGACCTGATATAAGCTGTCCCTTAGAAATCACACATCAACCCGCATTTTCTCCTTATTGACACACCTAATACATCGACTAATTTCAGAAGACAGGTCTACAAATTTTATGAATACATAGGATTCTGTCGATGTCGAATTAGAACTTGTTGACCTGGGATGTTGATTCTTAAGTAACACGTGTTAATATCCAATTAGAGCCATGTCGACACATTAGAACACGTCGACCAATTTAAACCTATGTATCCACCTATTTAATTTGATACATGACCTTGTCGACCCAAGCACTCTCTTGTCGACATGACTAGTCAAGAATACAATACAAATTTTTTGAATTCATGTCGATGTGTTGTTTAACCTTGTCGATCCGAAATTGTCAGAAATCAAATTTTCTAAACAAATGTAAACTCAATGGTCATCTCCTTTTTCTGCTTATCTACATATTTCTATTTCGATCAAAACTAACATCTAAATGCAGCAAAAACAACATTTGATTGGTTAATAAGAAAGTGGTGCTAGTTAGAAAATGAAACTTCAGCATGAAAAATAGGTACTGTTACAGAACATTAATTGACAGACATTAAATAAACAACATTTTGTTTCAACAACCCTACAATGGATCTCTTTAATAAAATATTAAATATTGAAGTTGAGATGTAAAGTTGAGAGTGCTTGATTAACTTTCTGAACAACCGATCTCTATAGCATTCATTACTCTGTATACTCTATTTTTCGTTTGATCCTCAATTAATTATCTTTTCGAGTGTAAACATTTGTAGAGAATCAATTTTGTCAAATCTAAGGATTAGAGTCTCACATCTTTGACATTTCTCTTTTCATTTGTACTAAAATTTCAAATGACCAAAGAGTATGTCACTGCTTTGGGTCTAGAGAGAGCCAATCTGTGTAAGGTTGAAAAGTGGTGTTACGAACAAACACTATAAAGGTCTAACTAGAATCTACAATTAAATTTGTAACATTAAATTGATAGTGAAAAATCCAAAAAGAGTTTGTGAGTGGACGTATACTTGGTTTGGTGAAATCACTATATAAAGTTTTGTGTGTTTTTTATTTTTTAGTCAAATCTCCAAGCAGTTCTGTTGTAAGTTTTTAATTACAACAAATTTTTAAAAATATCTATATTCAACTATTCACCCCCTTTAGTTGAATATCACCAGGTACAGGGCATGAGCAAATAGTTGAAAGAACTCAACCGTGACAAGAAGCGTCGTCTTCCCTCATGAGATCAGAGCACTTATTCTCGCTCAGGCTTTAGCCTTGAAGGTACCAAGAGCCCTCAGTGACCTCTTGACAAGATCCAGACAACTTGAAGAGGCATGTTGAAATACTCATGGCCGTTGAACTCAAATGTTATAGCGCAAGGTGAGATGATATCATCCAACATTCCACTAATTTTTCATTGTTCGATCTAAAAATCTCTATTGAGCCGATACCATTAGATGTTCTCCTTTCCCCTATGGAAACATACCATGGCACCACTAAACCTCGAGACCACATGACCCAAGTTGTGATAGTCATGATCTCGAGGGATATGTCGAATGCTGCCATATGGAAGCACCTCCCCCACAAACTTGAAGGGCAACAAGTTGACATGGTTCAATTTACTTCCCTTAGCATCAAGAGTTTTTCACAGCTCTGGCAGTAGTTCGAAACCCACTTTGTAATTAGTTGAGGTGCCAAAGGAAAGTTTACCTCCCTCCTATCATTAAGACAGAGAGATGATGAACCCTTAAAGGATTTTCTTGACTTCTTGGGTCTGGACCATTCCATAGCATTGTAGTACTACTTATTGGATTGCGTCCCTTGGGAATGAAGACTTCGATCACGAAAAACTCTTTGGCCATCATCTAGGAATTCTATGCACAAACAGAGAAGTATATTATTATAGAAGAAGTCGAGGTGTTTGACAGGCGCCGAGAAAGAATAGGAAGAAATGAGTGTAGTCATTCCCCAAGACAATCTCACCCAAGAGAAGCCAGTTGAGTCCTCTGCCTCATCGTAAATTCAACAACTATAGTCCCTCGAATGACACACCTAATTAGATCCTAATGCAGACCCAAAATAAGCCTTATGTTGAATGGTTACCTCAACTAATATGAGACGACCCTAAGAAAGACAGGACCCAATATTGTCATTTCCACAGGGAATACAACCACCTAACAGATGAATGTTGAAAGTTAAAAGATGAGCTTGAGGCCTTAGCTTGAGACAATAGACTTTAGAGATTCATTAGCGCAAAACAAGAGAACAATCCCCTTTAGGGACCAAATGCTGAGAGCCGAACAAAGAAACCAAGGAAGCTACTAGTCACGGGAGCCACCTGGAACCAAGAAAATGGAGTAATTCTTTACATATAGAGCAAGAATCCCTCATTAGTACTCCTCACTCTTGGTAATTCTCCTCCAGCCTAGGGCTCAACCAATTAACTGGAAACATGACAATGCAAGGTCGAGTAGATAATTGCCCCAATATTTCAAATGATAGGGACATCCACCTCTAAGAAGGTTTTCACTGCTCGTATCGAGAAGGTGTAGAAAAGGAAAAGACCAATAATTGGTTTTGATAACGATGATCTGGTAGGAATCGATCCTGACTGGCATGACCCACTCGTCATAACCATCAAGATAGGCCAATACACAATGAAGAGTCTCTTTGTCGATCAAGGAGCAGGCAGTGATTTTCTCTGTTGGGATATCTTCTGGCAAATAGGTTTCAACCAAACACATCTTTAAACTCATGCCGGACCTCTGAAAAGACTTTTTGTAATACCGTTTTTCAGTGATTGAGTATCATGTACCACTCCTCATGGTTCTATATATATATATTAAACATCTTTTTGAGGCATCTAAAATGAAATTTTAATTTTCTATTATTTACTTTGAGGTTTCCCTCAAAATCATTGAAATTGAAAATTTTATCAATAAACTAAAAATCCTCTCGGCAAGCGCCGACAAGGTCTAAAGAAGTCAAAAATGCCTAAGAGAAGGCTTACACAATTAAATAGAGATATTTAAATGAAATTTCATATATTTAAGAAATTTCGAACAAAATTTCATAGGGACCAAAAATACAATTTGTTAAAAGTCAGGGGTCTAAATGTAATTAAGGAAAGTTGAGGGACTTGGTTGCAAACCACTCAAGTATGGACAATTGGAGCCAAATGATTGGTCAAGAGGGTAGCAAGTTTGGTTAGTGGCCACCTAAACTCATTCCACCAAGGAGAAATCTCATTGGTTGAACAATACTAGCATGAATTCTCATTGGTTGGTCAAAAACCCCTCTCTTTGTGCTTGGAATCCATCATGAATGAAATTGACACAAAGGAGGTGCATAAAGGTAGCTTGTAAGCAATCTTGCATGGGAGACAGACTTAGGACAAGTGTAGAGTAAAGATCTTGCATAGAAATGGATCAATGGTCAAACTTTTTGCTAGGTTTGCATAAATGACTTGTTTGAATCATTAAACCTCATTTTCTTCTCAACATTCACCCTCTTGGCTATGAGTTCTAGTGTACGAAGTGAGAATTTCTTGTATTCATCCAAGCACTTGAGGTTTTGAAGAGATAAGGAAAATCTTTGGTTGATAGGATTTTAATTGTTTGATAGTATTAGTATGATGTAGAGGTTTTTTTTTTTTTATATATTTATATTAATGTACATGTGTTTGCAAGATGTGGCAATCAAGTGCTAAAGGATGGTGTTGATGATGAATAATTGGATGTCAAGATCTTATTCAAGAGATAATACATTCTTCTTTGAGTATATATTGGATTAAATTGGTTCCATAAAGTAGGTTTGTTCAAGTGAGCTAGCAAGGTTAGCAAGCTGTAGTAATTTCATGATATCTTATTCTGTGATAATCAAAATTTAGATTGGTTTGTTTCTGGTAAAATTAGACTCCATAAGCTTTAAAATAAGATATGGCATGAAAATTTTCATTAAGAATGTGATTTATAGTGATTTTGGAAATTGATAGCAAAATACATGTTCTATTTTTTATCCTCTGTGCACGACTAGTATGTTGTATAATTATTTAAAATATCTTCTATACAAAATTTAGAGACACTTAAAACATTAAAGTTTTAGCTCTCAGTCGTATCTTTAAAATGAGCTAAATTCACTTGAATCGGAGTAGTATACTGGAAGATATGGTGTTTTTACTGAAACTATGCAGAGTATAATTTAGAACTGGAACTGAAGTTGAAATGAAATTTTATAAAATTCTACACTTAGAAATAAAGGAAATACTAAACATAAAAGTTGTAGAGCTGTCTCTTATCTTTCCGTAGAACTTGAAATCATGTAAATCAGAGTGGATATACTAAGATATGAAATTTCTACCAAAACTATGCAAATTTAGTTATATAAGTACGAACTGTATTGAAGATAGATTTTTATAAATTCATGCCGTAGGAATTTTTATAAGTACGACATGTATAGCACGGTTGGTTTATTGATGATTTTGATGCGAAACTAGGTATTTGGGCATTAGTACCGATCCCCTTGATCGTAGATCGGGGATATGATATGATAGGCATTGTCCTACTCAGACTCGCCTCGTATGCTATAGCAGACCCATCTCGTTATATAGATTGCCATACGTTTACGATGTCTCGAGACGCAGACACTTCACATAGTTAGGTGGCATGTAAATGATATTGTATTTCAGACTAACCAAATTGAACCGAAAGGGGAGGACTGAATGACGTTTCAGTCTAGCACTTGGGGAGGCCTGACGCCAACACCAAGGTTTTGGGGTTGTTTTTTGCTTACATACAAAAATCCCTTGGTGGCTCGTAATTGGTTGAAGTTGACCTTTGCCTAGAACATGATTTGGCATGACCCTACGATTTACGACATGAGAATTTGAATGCATATGTTTAGATTGGATGAAAAGCTGTGTTAAAATTGCTATGATTTGATAATATGTCTTGTATGGATATACATATATATATATATATATATATATATAACTTTGACACTCAATCCTCACTTCACTTATTAATTATTTGTTACGGATTTCTCACTCACTGAGTATTTGATTATACTCACCCGTCAATATTTTAAATCTATACAGAGCTAGTCATTAGAGAGACACATTAATTTATTTCGACGTACGTAGTATCAGAGACCGCTTACTGTAATTATCTTTTGCTATATTTTGAGGATATTAGTTGATCATGTTAAGTTGACTGTATGAAACCAAGGAACTTTCATTTGTACAATATATATATATATATATATATATTTGAGGACTTTGTATTTTAAATATTAATAAAACATTTGTAACTGAAATTTTGATTAGCCTTGCGTTACCTTGAGCATACGTGGCGGGTTGGGCCGGTGTCCGAGGTAATAGGCGACTGTTCACGGCCTCTGGATCACGGATCAGGATGTAACACTTTTGGACGAGTAGTTATACCCTGAGGGCACTATCTCGCTGCTTGTAATCTTGAGGATGCCACCCAACCATACGACTACTACACTACCTTCAACATGGTCAAACTACCGTCTCCTTACAATGCCATTGGGGTCAGCCTAGTCTGGATGCTTTGGAAGAACTTTTGAGCATCGAACACATGAAGGTCAAGTTCAGGACATCACTCAGTATTTGAGTATTCAACTGTGATCCAAGTTCACCAAGCACCCCGGCCTAGTGGTCTCTCTCTATTACCTATTATTACTCTGTCAGTGTTCTAACATTGCCAACTAGTCATCTTGATTTAGAGTTTTATCTTATGATTATCATTGTAATAATATCTTAATTTTACATGCTTTACTATCTTCTCGCAACGCTATGATCATGTCAATCACACAATAATCAAAAGAAATTTACAAGTAGCAAATACGCATCCTAGCCTGACTAGGTAGACATGACCTACTCTCTCAGCTCTATGCCTAATCAACATGTCCTATGTGAGTCGTAGCACTTGATCAGGTAAACGCAGCACACTCTCTCAACTTTTTGCCTTATACGCGTCCTATACGAGTCCTAGTAGCCAAGCGTGCATCCCACTCTCTCAGCAATGTATCCTATATAGGTCCTAGCACCGAATGTATTAGATGTAGCCCACTCTCTCGACTTAATGTCTCTTATGGGTCCTAGCGCCCAAGTGGGAACAAACTCCCATTCTCTCAATGACACATCTTATATGGGTTGATGCACCTGACCGGGTTGACACACTTACTCTCTTGGCTCTACGCCCCATGTAGGCCCTAGTAGGATATAAGTCCTTATCTCTCGATTCTATGCCTCAAGTAGGCCCTAGTAGGATATAACTCCTTATCCCTCAGTTTTACCCAGCTGGTAGGTTTTAGCAGGATACAACTTCTTATCCCTCGACTCCAAGTTTCATATTGATCACAGCATACGAGAGGAGCCTAACTCCTATTATCTCGACTTCAACACTCGGAAAGGATTCTAACACCTTCTCTTGACTATAATGCCTTTAAAGGTAACTCATTGCTCATGTCTTCCTACTTCAGCATACGATCAATAAGACAAATGAAATGTAATGGAGATGAGAAAATAAAGGGAAAAGGCTTATAATTCATTCATTGCATATCCGAAATATGGCAGGAGTTGATAAGATCCTTACAAATTCAGGGGGTAAGGCACATCAAGAGAAGGGTAAAAATACAAAGAGATTACAATGAAGGAGGTAGAGGAGGAGGAAGAGCCTTCTACCTTAAGGACTCGAAGCCAGCTCAAAGAGTGACGGTAAGAGAACCTGAATCAGATGTGGGCGCCTCAAAAGCAGCACCAGCAGCAACCATGCCAAGCTCTCCTCCAGCCCCACCCGATAGAGAGTAGTCTTAGCCTGCCATAGCTTTTTAGAGAGTCTTTGATCATTGCACTGGTGGCCATCGATAGCCTTCGTATATCTATCTCCCAAACCAATTATCTTCTGCCCTTGCTCCTCAACTAGCTTCTCGGTAGCTTACAGCTTCGCCTCGTTCCCCCTTTCTATGGCTTCCAACCTTTTACACTTTAAAATGGTCAAGTCACACTATCGAAACATATAATCTATGTTAGATCTTCTAACTTTATCGCCTAGGATAGCATTCGCTGCCCTTGCTTCTTCAACTTCACTCTCTTTTTGAGCCAGGGTGGCATATAGACAGGAGATCTTCTCATCCCTCTGGCTCACCATATGATAAAGATGTCCCACCACTTGATCCCTCTTCAATTTCTGGAATTTAACCAAAACAATAACCTATACAAAGCACAATAAGTCAGTTCACATAACTAAGATCAGAACTCAAAATAAAATACACTTCTAAGAGAAAAGTTCTACCTAAATCCTAATAGACATGAGGGCTTCATTACCCTGCTCCATAGACAATCCATTCAACTCCAATTTGGAGTAGTGATAGTCCAGCTGATCGACAAACCTTCTCGCCTCAGTAATATCTACATAACTGTAGTGATTATTGCCACCACTAATCACTACAGTACCTTTCTCCTTTAGGTCCTTCCTATAGTCATATGCCTAATAAAAACAAGAGGAAGAGGAGCCGTTTTCTTAGGCATGACCCCTTTTCCCTTCCGCACATGCAAACTCTTAGAAGGGTATAGGATAGCCCAGCTGCTGACCCCTGAGCCATATGTTCGGGCGACATACGCCTGGTTCACAGAGAGCCCCCTCTCGGTGTCCTCTCTCTTGATGCCCTCCTCGAGAGCCAATATTATTAATCAAGGAAGAGCCACCTCAATCTCATTCTCTTCTTCCCTGGCGGCCTTTGGCGGAGGGTCCTTAGAGGTGTCTGCTGAGCCCCCTTCTCTATTCTCCTCCATTTATTCACTTTCAAGGCTTGGCATCTGCACTTTTCTTCTTTTCCTCCTCAAAATCGAAATGGGGAGAGCATCCACGATGGAGTGCCTTGCTTCGATGAGCTCTTTCCTTCCTCAACACTTCTCCTGAACTTGGCCCTCATTAGCCTCCTCATGGTTACTTCCATAAGATCCTCCTTAGCGAAAGCAAGAACATCAACTAGCTTCATTGCTCACTTCTTTACAAGGAGGGGCCTTTCAATTTGTACCTTCTTGCCAACTAGCAGGCCTCCAACTTCAACATTTTGTTATCTAGGGGGCGTCTATGCAAATGGCCCTACTGCTTATAGAATAAACCCCCCATAGAATGCATAAACTTTGAATGCCAAGAAGGCTTTGGAGACTTCAATCACACAAAAGGCACTGCCCTAGCCTCCAACAGCGCTAACATCAACTCCTTATTCACAAACTCTACAAAAAAGAACTTCTTCATCCATACTTTATCTATAACACCGACACTCGGTGTACTATTTATTGTACTTATTATTATTCCATATATGATATATTTTCATTTTCATATAGAGAAAATTCACTCAGAACTTTTTCCGATTTATAATGCCCTTGAAAATTTTTGGCGAGATTGTCGGGAGCTAAAATTTTCCCCTGCATGCCATTTTAAAACCTAAGCATGCAATTATTGCCGGAGGCAAAAATTTGTTCTCACTGAAAAAAAATTAAGCCTAATATGAGATTTTGGGTCTAATGTGAAATTTTGAGAGTTTTTTGGGTCAATTTAGAATTTTTACAAGTCAAGGGATTTATTTACAATTTACATGAATTTGAGAATAATTTAAATAAATGTATTCTTCCAAAACATGACCCAACAAATATTTGTAGATGGTGGAATGTGACATGGCAGAGAGAGAGAGAAAAGTTTTTGACTTTTGGGGACTAAATCCAATGGTGGGAATGGGATGAGAAAAAGGTAAAAATGCTTGGGGCCATTGGATCAAGTAGTTGGGGGACAAAACATTTAATGGAAACCTTGGATTGTGCGGTGTGAGAAGACAAAAAGCCAAATTGTGTGGGTTGTTCATTCCATTTGCTTGCCAAACCATAAGAGCCAAGGAAGAAACACAAGAAGCTCTCTATTGTTCTTCCTCATATCTGTGGACTGCTAAGGTAATGTCTCTAAATCTTTCTACATATTACCCAAATTTTATTTTATAGATCTTTTCCATAAATCTTGAGTTACAACATATCATAATTTGGGACAAAAATGAGGAGGTTTGGTGGATGAACATAGGGCAGTCGAGAAGGAGACTTAAGAAATTATGGAATTTCTGAAATTTGGGTATTCTGACCTTGTAGTGGTATTTTAGCCATAACACTTTCTGCATAAAGGCATATTGAGTGAAATGTTTTCATATGAAACTAGACATTCATAGCTTTAAAATGAGATAAGTACCGTTGCATTCTGAGTAGAGATGGATTTTTTATGATTTTTTTTCTTTAGGTATTCTGCAGAATCATGTCCTGTTCTATTTCTGTTCTGCCCTACTTCTGCCTTGGAATTTATTATGATTTTGAGGTACCTTCCGATCCGAATTAGCTTGAGCCCTAGTTATACGATTTGTAGCTCTAGATTGTATCTTTCTAACGAGATAAGAATCATCTTAATCCGACTCTTATATCAAAAGTTATGATAGTTCTCCCAAAACTGTGTAAATTTTCACTCTGTTTTCGGTCCCAGATCAACAGCCTTATTTGTGACCTAAATAATTAAGAAAACCTCTCAAAAAGAAAGTTGTAGTGCTATCTCTTATCTTTAAAATAATATAAGAATCATGTGATTCGGAGTTGTGTAGTGAAAGTTATGACTATTTTCCCATGACTGTACAAATTGTGGTGTGCAAAATTTTAGATTTAAGCTTGTGGACTATTTTGGTGCAATGATGAATGTGAATGGACGTATTTGAGGTCAAGAGTGTGAAGGGTATGTGTGTGATTATGAATGCCTTGTATATGTGTATATGAGGAGTGTTTGTGTGAAATATGTGTGCTGGAATTTGAGTGTAAAATTTCATGTATGTGGTGTTTGTGTGTGCAACCATGAGAAGACAAGTATATGAGTCCGAGAGTGCCAAGGCAAACCTTAGTAGTTTTTCATGATTTTTGATGGATAGCTTGTAGACATCCTAAACTATAACATGTTAAAAATTTGGGGTCATTTGAATTTAGTTTGATAGAGAAACCAATAGCAAAACCGGGACAACCAAAATCTAGAAATTTAGAAAATTTAGAAACTCCTACGGGGTAGTGAGTTTCCTTGGACCAGCAGCCACAGTTACCCTAGGTCATTTTCAATAAAATTTTGCAGAGACCTTTTACACATCCTAAGGACCAACATATCCAAAATTGAGGTCATTTGGAGCCCAACTGTTTAGTGAACCACTAAGAGAACTGAACTAGCTAAGGAATGATTCAATTTTTGTCCTTGGGATGCAAAACTAATGCAGTTTCTACCTTGCTGCATTATTACAACAAAACCAACTACAAAATAAGATTTAGCACAAGAAAATGAAGGGATCTATCAAGAAAAACTGTGGGGTCAATGGAGAAAAAATTGGACTTAGTCGGGTTGGAAATCGGACAAAAAAAATGGCTAGGAAAGGAGAGTAGGTTAGATTTTGACAATGTACTGTTCTACCTTATTTTGTGGCAATAAGATTTCCTCTGAGTGCAGCCCCCTTTCCTGGTAGAACTGGATTTTGTGCCAGTTATATGAAATATAGATCTATGTCTTATCTTCCCAACGAAATAAGAATCGCCTCAATCCGACTCCTGTGTCAATAGTTACAACCATTCTTCTGAAACTCGACAGAGGGTCACCCATTCTCCAACATAAAAAATAGTAGCATTGCACGACTCCCTTACATCCCTTGTTTGAAAAAACTCAAAGAAGAAAAATGTAGGGTTATGTTTCTTCTAAATACTATAAAAAGTTCAGGAAATTTAGAGTTGTGTGTTAAAAGTTGTGAGGGCTGTACTAAAATTGGTCAGAACAGACTTCTGAAACGTAATGTGGGCAAAATGGTGCTATTTCACGGACTTGTACTAGGAATCCGAGAAAGTACCCAACTAGAAAGTTGTAGTCTTGTGTTTTAACTACAACATAGTAAAATATCAGCGTATTTGGAAGAGTAGATGGTGAAATATGAGAAATTTACTAAAATATGACAAAATAAAAAGTGAGAGTTGAATTGGTTTAAAAATATGAACTTTAAGAAATCTTTCACCTAGATTTTGGAGATAAGTTCAACACGAAAAGTGTGAGTTTTTATGTGAGCTAACCATAGAAATTGGAATTTCCCAATTCCAACTCCGGTTGAAGAACTTGTGTTCGATTCTCGAGAATGATGCAAGATTAGATTTAAAAAAAAACCCTAGGTTTGTCTATAACTAGAGTTGCATCACATTTATATCATCATATACGTATCATATAACCTTTTAAGTGACACATGTTCTACATTATGTTTATAGAGTCTCGTTGGTGATATTGAGATGAGTATTTTTATGTGCATCGAGATTTGTGCTGAGAGTGCCATACCCTCTCGTATATTGAGTGAGATTTATTATATTATGTGTCTGATGCACAATATTATGTTTTAAAATGTTTTCTAACACAAGTATGATTTAATGAATATGTGATGTGAATTTTAAATGAATTATGAAATGTTTTTGTGAATTCACGAAGTATCCACAAACATGTTTATACATGTTGTATATGTATCCAAACGACTTTTAACATACGAAACCATGCCATTGCATTTGATTTATACATGTTTTATGAAAGCATCATTGTGGAAATGATTGACATTGCTTGAAAAATGTGGCATGGCACGTGATTGATTTGATGATGATATTTTGTATGGGCCGAGGGCCCTAGCATGTGATGATGATAACTTTATGATGGGTAAATCTCATTCCGTAGCTACGAAGGATGCATGTGTAGGGTGATCCATATTTGCACCCGATATGCTTTTGCGAAAGGTATCCCACATGATATCGAAAAATGGTAAATGTATTGTAAATCGACACGGTACTAGTCAGGTTGAACCTATAAGGGGGAGGGCTATGGTACGCCATAGTCTAGCATCTGATGAGATCCATCGCTAACATTAGGATAGAAAACTTTTCTAACCTATTGTATACAAAACTCCTGATGCGCCTGTCATTGGTCACGGTCGACCCTTGCCAAGACCGATTTTAGCACGCTCTATTCTAACATGATTTGATGATATGGATGCATATATGTTTGAAATGTATGTGAAAATAATGATTTATGATAAATTGAGCATTATACACGATTTCTTACAATATGTGGAATTATTGAGAACTTTGATACTCTATTTTTCACCGACACATTAAGCACATGATATATACCCTCTCACTCACTGGGTATCTTCCTTGATACTCACCCCTCATTTCCTATTGTGTATAGAGATAGTGATAGTGGGACGTGTTAAGACTTATCAGCGTACGAGATTTTTGTTGGAGATCGAGGCTGTTGATTAGGTACTCAATATAATACTGGGAAGGATTTTCCAATGAAATTGTATATTTATGTATTGGGATTGTAGATAGACCATTGTGCATAAAAAGGGATGGCTGTATGTAAATTTATGTATATCTTATTGAAACTCTCAATTCAATTCTATTGCATTGAGGCATGATTTGTACTATTATGTATATTTACTTTGGGAAACGTGTCATGTTCTAGAAGCGTCCTCCGGGTTCGCTTGGTGCCACCTCAAAATCACAGGAGGGGTAATTGACGACTGTTCATGCCTTTGATAGGGGCATGACAGTAGAAGTTTGGTGTAGGACTGTTGTTAGCCTTACATTATCCTACATGATTGACAGGGATTGGATGATCTGAAGAGATTGTTGATTGTGGTCGGGTTGGCCAATATATATAGATATGTGACAGGTCGATATATGGTATTTGATAGTCTTCTGACTTATGGAGAGATTCTGCTCGTTTGGTTATAGAAAGTCAACATCCGGGATAACGGGAGGCTGTTCTCTGCTCCGGTGCAGGGCGTGACAGTTCGGTTGGTATTAGAGCTCTAGGTTGAGAGCTGTATATCTAAGTAAGACATTCCCAAGTATGTATGTATTTAAAGTCCTCAATGCATGAGAGTATCATATAGTCATATATGTATCCCTGCATATGGTCTTAGGAATTGAGTTCATCCATTTTAGAGGGTTAGTTACTTCATAGCTAACCCTAATTCTTGAAACATATCTCATGGAGAATTCTTTTCGTAGAATTATGCCGCCTAGACATGGTAGATCAGTGGGACGCGGAGCTAGACTCGCACCACCTGAGACTCCTCCAGCACCTGATACTTTGAGGGAGCCTGAGACCCTTAGGGTACCTGAGGATGCTTTCTCATCACAGGTGCCTACACTAGCACCACCCCAGCCGATGACTATGACAGAGATTCCACCACCACCACTAGAGGCTTTAAGGTAGTGGTAGGAGTGGTATGGTCAGTATGATTTGCAGATGCCACCACTACCTTCACCTACAGCCGTACCTACACCCGTGGCAGCACCTATCCCAGTGGTACTGGAGCCCCAACCGGTGGTCGAGCTCTCAACAGTTTCATGTCTGAGTGAGACCACTTCTATGATTTTAAGGCGAGTTCATGAGTTGACACAGTTAGTGAAGGAGGCATGTCAGCTTGGTTATGTAGATTTTTCAAGATTTGGTGATGCTGTGGCAGCAAAGTATTGGATCAACCGGATTTGTAGGATTCTTACAGATCTGAGGTTGAGTGAGAACCTCAGACTTAGTGTTGTCGAGAGGTTATTGGATGGAGATGCTTACGCTTGGTGGGAGACTATACGAGATGAGGTTACAGGGCCTTTACACTGGGAGGATTTTCTACGAGAGTTTGACCATAGAAACTTACCAGATTTCCAGTAGGACTGTTTGAGAGCTGTGTTCCTGCATTTGAGATACTGGACTAGATCTGTTGTTGAGTATAAGGTAGAACTCAGGAGGATAGCTGCCTTGTCCCTGACATAGCTATATCGCAATAGCTGAGGTTTAAGTTTGAGGATGGCCCCAGTTTGAGTATTCAACGCTACATGACTGTGACCCCCAGTTTCACCCTCTCAGAGGTGATTAGTTCAGCTCATCGCGTGGAGGAGATAGTCCGCGTTGAGGCCAGCAGAGAGAAGGTAGGGAGCAGAAAAGGAAGAGGACTGGTTCACATTCTGGGCAGACCTCTAGAAGAGGCAGAGGTTTTGGCTTGTATAGAAGCACTTCAAGGTTTAGACCGCAAAGTTCGGGCAGGGACTTCGTCACTAGAGGTTCAAACCACCTGCCCCTAGTACCTCTGCACAACGATCGACTCCTTGTCGCAGATGTAGTCGTTTCCATTCCGGACCTTGTGGAGGCCCGATCACTTGCTTCTAGTGTGGGAAGCCAGGTCATATCAGGAGTGCGTGCCCTGACCTGGGTTTTAGAGGTTAGGCATCGTAGAACCATACCATTGCACCATGCACGGGATAACAGGGAGTACCTGCTTATTCAGCATATACAGCTGCACGGATGGCCACCGGGAGCAACATCGTGCAGACTCAATCACGTCAGCAGCCTAGAGCTTAGGCTCGAGTGTACGCGATGACTCAAGAGGATGCTCAGGCGAACCCTGATGTAGTTACGGGTAACCCTCCCAAAGATCTAGCAGTATAGAATCTATATTGTATTGTATTTTCTTTTGATATCATGTATGCCATGATGCTCGTGTACAGTCATGGCATGTTAAAGCCTTAGAGGCTTGACTACTTTGATGTACATATATGTTTTGATATATATATATATATATTTATATATATTTAGTTTTCTCATATTCTAAATTCCATTTAACTCTTTTTGTCATTAAGTACCATTCATATATTTGGTATCGACGCCCGTATTCTCATAGACATAGGGTTGAACTACTTATGTGTGAGCGATTCCTTCGCTAGGCATTATGATAGGCCTATCTCACCACTTGATGAGGAGATCTTGGTCATCACTCCTTTTGGTAAGCAGATTGTCTGGGATTCAGTATGTCGTGGTTACGAGGTCAGGATAGAGGATACTGTATTAGAGGTAGAATTGATTCCTCTCAGTATGACTGACTTTGATGCCATCCTAGGGATGGACTGGTTGAGTACAAACTGAGCTTCAGTTGATTACTTTACGAAGCAAGTTGAGTTCACGAAACCCGGGCAGCCACCATTGATTTTACGGGAGATAGGCGGGTATTACCCCGCTGTGTGTTATTTATGTTGTGGAGCCCAGACGTTTGGTGCACCGTGGAGGTACGACATATTTAGCCCACGTTATTGATACCACCATACAGAGCCCGCAGCTTGAGGAGGTCCCGGTGGTACAGGAGTTTTCGGATGTGTTTCCTGAGGAACTACCTGGATTACCACCAATCTGGGAGATTGATTTTAAGATTGATGTAGTTCTAGGGACTGCTCCGATTTCTATGGCACCATATAAGATGGTGCCAGCCGAGCTCAAGGAGCTAAAGGTTCAGCTACAAGAACTATTAGACCAGGGATTTATCTGTCCTAGCACGTCACCGTGGGGTACACCGATGTTGTTTGTGAAAAAGTAGGACGATACATTTCGGTTGTGTGTGGATTGTAGACAGCTAAACAAAGTTACCATTAAGAATCGGTACCCACTACCACGTATTGATGATCTCTTTGATCAGTTATAGGGTGCTAGGGTATTCTTGAAGATAGATCTCCAGTCAGGTTAGCATCAGCTGCGGATTAGGGCCGATGATATGCCTAAGATGGCTTTCCGCACCCAATACGGACATTATGAGTTTTTATTCATGCCGTTTAAGTTGACTAACATCCCTGCCGCATTTATGGACCTTATAAACCAAGTTTTCCATGATTATTTGGACCGGTTCGTTATTGTTTTTATTAATGATATCTTAGTCTACTCGCGGAGTGATGATGACCATGCTCAGCACCTTAGGGTAATTCTGCAGACTCTTCGTGAGAGACAACTTTATGCCAAACTCACCAAGTGTGAATTTTGACTACGATAGATTGGTTTTATTGGCCACATAGTTTCTGCGAAGGGTATCTTTGTTGATCCACAGAAAGTTGAGGCTATATTGAGATGGGAGCAGCCACAGATAGTGACAGAGATCAGGAGTTTTTCTTGGTCTAGTAGGGTATTACCGTAGATTTGTAGATAGATTTTCCTGAATTGCTGCTCTGTTATCTAGATTGACGCGGAAGGACGTCAAATTTATATGGGATAATCGTTGTGAGGCGAGCTTTCAGGAGCTCAAATAGTAGTTGATGTCTGTTCCGATTCTAGCCCTTCCCATGAGTACTTGGGAGTATGTGGTGTCCAGTGATGCCAGCAGGTAGAGATTGGGCTGTGTGTTGATGTAGGATGGTAAAGTTATCGCCTATACTTCTCGACAGCTAAAGAAGCATGAGGTGAACTATCCTACGCATGATTTGAAGTTGGCAGCCATAGTCTTTGTGCTAAAGATATGGCACCACTATCTATATGGGGTCACATGCAGGGTGTTTACAGATCACAAGGGCCTGAAGTATCTGTTCACTTGGCGGGAGCTGAATTTGAGGTAGCGAAGATGGTTAGAGCTACTAAAGGATTATGACCTCATCATTAAATATTATCCACGTAAAGCTAATGTAGTGGCTGATGCCTTGAGCTGGAAGTCATCTTCTTCTTCTCAGACTACCGAGAGTACTTATCTCTCATGTTTATTGGGACTTCGAGCTTTGGGAGTCAGGTTGGCTAGTGATGATCAGGGAGCTATACTAGCTAGATTTGAGGTTCGATTGAGTTTGCTCAATCGTATTAGGGAGCTTCAGCAGAGTGATGAGGAGCTCTGAGGTATTTATGAGAAAGCTAGCAGAGTGATTAGGAGCTCCGAGGTATTTATGAGAAAGCCAGTAGAGGTGATATCGATGACTTTAGAGTCCGCAAGGATGGACTGTTGGTTTTCTGAGATAGAGTATGTGTACCAGCAGATAGTGATCTCTGCAGAGCTATTCTTGAGGAGGCCCATTCATCTGCCTATGCTTTACATCCCGGCAGTACTAAAATGTACCGCACCATCAGGGCAGTTATTGGTGGTCGGGTATGAAACGGGAGATTGCGGAGTTTATTGCTCGTTGCCTTGTATGTCAGCAGGTAAAAGGCCGAGCACTAGTATCCAGCTGGCACTTTACAGCCCCTTCCGATCCCTGAGTGGAAGTGGGAGCATATCACGATGGATTTCGTAGTGGGGTTGCCGTGGACTTTGGT
This sequence comes from Dillenia suffruticosa, assembly GCA_033439265.1. Lineage (NCBI taxonomy): Eukaryota > Viridiplantae > Streptophyta > Magnoliopsida > Dilleniales > Dilleniaceae > Dillenia > Dillenia suffruticosa. Next base: position 15,445,385 of record JAVTVX010000015.1, on the reverse strand, counting down.
ACAGCATGATGCAATCTGGGTGATAGTTGATCGACTTACTAAGTCCACACACTTTATCCCGATCAGGAGTGATTACTTACTTGAGGCATTGGCACGCCTCTATATTGATAAGATTGTGAGACTTCATGGGGTTCTAGTGTCGGTAGTATCAAATCGAGACCCCAGATTTACATCCCGTTTTTGGCCCAGTCTGTAGAAGGCTTTGGGTACTAGACTGAGTTTTAGCACAGCGTATCACCCCCAAATAGATGGTCAGTCAGAGAGGACCATTCAGACTTTAGAGGACAAGCTTAGGGCATGTGTTATGGATTTTGGGGCAATTAGGATCGGCATCTTTCGTTAGTGGAGTTCACCTATAATAATAGCTATCAGGAGAGCATTGGCATGCCACCTTATAAGGCATTATATGGGAGGAAGTGTCGTACCCCATTGTACTGGGATGAGATTGGTGAGCGGCGACTCACCAATGTTGTGCTGGTAGAGGAGACAAAGGAGAAAGTAAGGTTTATCCGTATGCGGATGAAAGCCGTCCAGGATAGACAGAAATCCTATGCAGACCGTAGTCGGCGACCTCTAGAGTTCACTATGGGAGACATGGTATTCTTTAGGATATATCCTTTGAAGGGAGTCATTCAATTTGGGCAGCGGGGGAAGTTGAGCCCCAGGTATATTAGAACCTTCCGTATCCTTGAGAGGGTCGGAAGTGTGGTGTATAAATGGAGCTACCAGCAGACCTATCACGTATTCATGATGTATTCCATATCTCAGTGCTTAGGAGATATCAGCCAGATCCCACACACATTTTAGAGACTCCGCCAGTTGAGCTTCAAGAGGACTTAAGCTTACCTATTCAGCTCGTGGCTATTCTGGATCGACTGGTCAGAAAGCTACGGAGAAAGAGGTTCCTCTTGTTAGAGTTTTGTGGAGGAGTGGCCAGATCAAGGAGGAGACTTGGGAGCCCGATGAGACTATGAGGAGACAATACCCCCACTTATTTACTATATAGCTTTCTTTTAGTTTCGAAGACGAAACTTGTTTTTAGGGGGTTAGAAAATGTAACACCAACAGTCGGTGTACTATTTATTGTACTCATCATTATTCCATATATGATAAATTTTCATTTTCAAATATAAAAAAGTCATTCAGAACTTTTTCCGATTTATAATACCCTTGAAAATTTTTGGCGAGATTGCCGGAAGTTAAAATTTTTACCACCGTGCCATTTTAAAACCTACGTGTGCAATTATTGTCCGAGGTGACAATTTGTTCTTACTGAAAAAAAATTAGGCCTAATATGAGATTTTGGGTCTAATGTGAAATTTTAAGAGTTTTGGGGCCAATTTAGAATTTTTACAAGTCAAGGGACTTATTTACAATTTACATGAATTTGGGAATAATTTAAATAAATGTATTCTTCCAAAACATGACCCAATAAGTATTTGTGGATGGTGGAATGTGACATGGCAGAGAGAGAGAATTTTTTGACTTTTGGGAACTTAATCCAATGGTGGGAATGGGATGAGAAAAAGGTGAAAATGCTTGGGGCCATCGGATTAAGTAGTTGGGGGACAAAACATTTAATGGAAACCTTGGATTGTGTGGTGTGAGAAGACAAAAAGCCAAATTGTGTGGCTTGTTCATTCCATTTGCTTGCCAAACTGTAAGAGCCAAGGAAGAAACACAAGAAGCTCTCTATTGTTCTTTCTCATAGCCGTGGACTGCTAAGGTAAGATCTCCAAATCTTTCTACATATTACCCAAATTTTATTTTATAGATCTTTTCCTTACATCTTGAGTTACAACATATATAAATTTGGACAAAAATGAGAAGGTTTGGGGGATGAACATAGGGCAACCGAGAATGGGACTTAAGAAATTATGGAATTTCTGAAATTTGGGTATTCTAACCTTGTAGTGGTATTTTAGCCATAACACTTTCTGCACAAAGGAAAATTGAGTGAAATGTTTACACATTAAACTAGACATTCATAGCTTTAGTTAGGTATTGAGCAGAATCATGTCTTGTTCTATTTTTGTTATGCTATGCTTCTGCCTTGGAATTTATTTTGATTTTGAGGTACCTTCCGGTCTAAATTAGCTTGAGCCATTATGAGATTTGTAGCTCTAGATCGTATCTTTCTAACGAGATAAGAATCACCTTAATCCGACTCTTATATCAAAGGTTATGACAGTTCTCCCAAAACTATGTAAATTTTCACTTTGTTTTCGGTCCCAGATCAATAGCCTTTTTTATGACCTATTTCAACCCCCTTTTGGACTGAATTAAGAAATCCTCTCAAAATGAAAGTTGTAGGGCTGCCTCTTTTCTTTAAACTGAGATAAAAATCATGTGATTTGCAGTTGTGTAGTGAAAGTTATGGCCATTTTCTCATGACTATGCAAATTGTGGTGTGTGCAGAATTTTAGATTTAAGCTTGTAGACTATTTTGGTGCAATGATGAATGTGAATGGATGTATTTGAGGTCAAGAATGTGAAGGGTATGTGTGTGATCATGAATACCTTGTATACGTGTATATGAGGTGTGTTTGTGTAATATATGTATCCTAGAATTTGAGTGTAAAATTTCATGTATTTGGTGTTTGTGTGCCCAACCATGAGAAGACAAGTATGTGAGTCTGAGAGTGCCTAGGCAAACCTTAGTAGTTTTCCATGATTTTGGATGGATAGCTTGTAGACATCCTAAACTATAACATGTTAAAAATTTGGGGTCATTTTAATTTAGTTTGATAGAGAAACCAATAGCAAAACCTGGACAGCCAAACTCTGGAAATTTAGAAATTTTAGAAACTTCTATGGGGCAATGAGATTCCTTGGACCGGCAGCCATAGTTGCCCTTGGTCATTTTCAATAACATTTTGTAGAGACCTTGCACACATCCTAAGGACCAATATATCCAAAATTGAGGTCATTTGGAGCCCATCTGCTTAGTAAACCACTAAGAAAACTGAACTAGCTAAGGAATGATTCAATTTTTGACCTTGGGATGCAAAACCAATGCAGTTTCTACCTTGCTGCATTACTACAACAAAACCAACTTCACAATAAGATTTAGCACAAGAAAATGAAGGGATCCATCAAGAAAAATTGTGGGGTTAATGGATAAAAAATTGGACTTAGCCGGGTTGGAAATCAGACAAAAAAAAAATGGCTAGGAAAGGAGAGTATGTTAGATTTTGGCAATGCACTGTTCTATCCTATTTTGTGATAGTAATTTTGCCTCTGAGTGCAGCCCCCTTTCCCAATAGAACTAGATTTTGTGCCAGTTATATGAAATGTAAATCTATGTCTTATCTTTCCAACAAAATAAGAATCGCCTCAATCCGACACCCGTGTCTAGCCATTCTTCTGAAACTCGATAGAGGGTCACCCATTCTCCAACACCAAAAATAATAGTATTGCACGACTCCCTTACAGCCTTTGTTTGCAAAAACTCAAAGAAGAAAAGTTGTATATCTCCTTCTTAGCCACCTACTATAAAAATATCAGCCAATTTACACCTGCGAATGAAAGGCTATACAAAATCTCCCAAAATTATGCAGAAAGGATTATGCTTCTTGGCCAAAACTGAACAGAGATGTTGGTGGTCCATTTCAGACCCCTTCTAGGCATAATTGGGAGAAATCCAAAACATTAAAAATGTAGGGTTATTTTCTTCTAAATGCTGTAAAAAGGTCAGCTAATGAAGAGTTGTGTGTTAAACGTTGTGAGGGCTGTACTAAAATTGGTCAGAACAGACTTCTGAAACATAATGTGAGCAAAATGGTGCTATTTCATGGACTTGTACTAGGAATCTGAGAACATGCCCAACTACAACATTGTTGTCCTATGTCTTAACTACAAAATAGTAAAATATCAGAGTATTTGCATGAGTAGATGGTGAAATATGAGAGATTTGCTAAAACAGGACAAAATGAAAAGTGAGAGTTGGATTGGTTTAAAAATGTGAACTTTAAGGAATCTTCCACCAAGATTTTGGTGATAAGTTCAACACGAAAAGTGTGAGTTTTTATGTGAGCCAACCATGGAATTTTCCAATTCCAACCCCAGTTGAGGAACTTGTGGTTATTTCTCGAGAGTGATGCGAGATTAGATTAAAAAAAAAAAAACCCTAGGTTGTCTATAACTAGGGTTGCATTAGATTTATATCATCATATACACATCATATAACCTCTTAAGTGACACATGTTCTACATTATGTTTATAGAGCCTCATTGGTGATATTGAGGGGAGCATTTTTATGTGCCTCGAGATTTGTGCCGGGAGTGCCATATCCTCTCGTATACTATGAGTGGAATTTATTATATTCTGTATCTGATGCATAATATCATATTTTAAAATATTTTCTGATGCAAGCATGATTTAATGAATATGTGATGTGAAATTTTCAATAAATTATGAAATGTTTTTGTAAATTCACGGAGTATCCACAAACATGTTTATACATGTTGTATATGCATCCAAACGAGTTTTAACATACGAAACCGTGCCATTGCATTTGATTTATATATGTTTTATGAAATCATCCTTGTGGAAATGATTGACATTGCTTGAGAAATGTGGCAGGGCATGTGATTGATTTGATAATGATATTTTACATGGACCGATGTCCCTAGCATGTGATGATGATAACTTTGAGATGGGTAAATCCCTTTCCGTAGCTACAAAGGATGCATATGTAGGGTGATCCATATTTGTACCCGATACGCTTCTGCGGAAGGTATCCCACATGACATCGGAAAATGGTAAATGTTTTGTGATTCGACACGGTACTAGTCAGGTTGAACCTATAAAGGGGAGGGCTATGGTGCGCCGTAGTCTAGCACTTGATGAGATCCGTTGCCAACGTCGGAGTAGAGAGCTTTTCTAACCTATTGCATACAAAGCCCCAATGCGCCTATCATTGGTCATGGTCGACCCTTGCCAGGACCGATTTTGGCACCTCTATTCTAGCATGATTTGATGATATGTATGCATATATGTTTGAAATGTATGTGAAAAGAATGATTTATGATAAATTGAGCATTATACATGATTTCTTACAATATATGGAATTATTGAGAACTTTGAGACTCTATTTTTCACTGACACATTGAACAGAGATAGCTATAGTGGGACGCGTTGAGACTATCAGCGCATGAGGCTTTTGTTGGAGATCGAGACTGTTGATTAAGTACTCGATATGATATTGGAAAGGATTTGCTAATGAAATTGTATATTTGTGTATTGGGATTGTAGATAGACCATTGTGTATAAAGAGGGATGATTGTATGTAAATTTATATATATCTTATTGAAACTCTCAATTCTATTATATTGCATTGAGCTATGATTTGTACTATTGTGTACATTTACTTTGGGAAATGTGTCATGTTCTAGAAGTGTCCTCTAAGTTTGTTCGGTGCCACCTCTAAATCACAAAAGGGGTAACTAGCGACTGTTCATGCCTTTGATGGGGGCATAGCAGTAGAGGTCTGGTGTAGGACTATTGTTAGTCTTACGTTATCTGCATAGTTGATAAGGATTGGATGATCTGAGGAGATTGTTGATTATGGCCGGGCTGGTCTATGTATATAGATATGTGACAGGTCGATATATGGTATTTGATAGACTTCCGACTTATGGGAAGGTTCTATTCGTTTGGTTATAGAAAGTCAACATCCGGGATAACGGGCGGCTGTTCACGGCTCTGGTTCGGGGTGTGACATTGTCAATAATTTTCTTAAAGAAAAACTTCCACCTTGACTTTGGCCTGGTCTAGAGGTAAAACTAACCCTCTGTGGAACCCCCAGATGTACACCTCAAAGAAAAAATCAATGCCAAAATTTAAAAATCAAAATTCAGACGATAATAGCTTAATAGGCTGGCTACTGCCACAACCAGATGCCAAGTGCTTGGAATCAACATAGTTGGAAAAATATTCCATCCCTTCCAAACCCTAGCAAGAGGATCCATATAGAGCACTTGAAACCCATATCTCACGTACTCCTTATACATCATAACACACTCCTCCAGTCTTCCATCCGCCCTCTCTTCCTCCATGGGTAACCGCAACTAATAATTGTCGCCTAACATCATCTCCTTTATTATCCTTCACAATTCCTCTACTGTCTAGTGCTCCAGATCGCGATAATAAAGAGGTACGATTGTGATTTAGAACTCTTTGCCATCTTTATTTTTTGTAAATATTACAAACCCTAGATCCTCAAATTCTTTCTCAAAAAAACAAATTGATGAGAGTAGAAGCACCATAATATTTGAAACCAATCGCAAATCATACGATAAAAAGAGTATCAAAGAATATTTACAAAAATCGAGGTGGCACGTGTCATATTTAATACTCCACTTTCGTGTTTATTCCACTTCTCCAATTCGTACGCTATCACAACTACTTGTAATGTCACTTTTTTGAACTAGCATTAGAAGTAGGGGCAAATGATGACACAGGTCCCAACAGCCCATAACCATAAAATTCACTAGACCAATAACCGTCGAAACCCACAAACTACCAAATAACTACTCGGTAAGAACCCAAGGTGACCAAGCAGGTGCTCGGTTGAGCACTCTTGGCCATTTCTTGGTCAAACGCTCTCTCGGTTCATACATTCTCGGTCACCTCTCAGTCGAACACTCTCGATTAAACCACTTGACCACCACCAAATGGTATTTCACCAAATAATGACTCCACCTAGCAATTCAAGATCATGGTCACTCAAGATTTGAATCTCCCATAATCCCAAGAGTAATCTTTATTGATAAGGATGGAAATCTATATAATCTCTTCCAAAAAAGTAGGGAATCTCTGTGACAATTTAAACTTTTCTTAATCTATAAGATCCTAAATTTTCAAAAGATCTTTGACTATGGTCTCTATAATTTCAGAAGATCTCCAACGATCTCTCTATAAGGTAACTATGGTTTTTATACTCTCAAGCAAAAGACTTACAACGTATGCACATGCTATATATACTAAGCATAGGTGACCTACCAATTATGTTCTTTTCACTCTACATACACACATTATTCAAAGGCTACACGGGGCAAATTTAAAGTTCTACTCAATCTATTCTCCCCCCTCTCTCTCTCTCTCTTTCTCTCACTCTTACACTTCTCTTTCTGAATTGAGTATCGAAGCCTCCTTCGTTGGAGCACCTTCGGTGGACATTTGTAGGTCTATTCATCCACAAAGCCCAGTGGACATATCAATGCTAGTTCCTTGTTCGAGTCGGCAGAGGAGTTCTATCTACGGTGCAAACCTACCTCTAACAACAAACTTCTATTATCTCTCTTAAAATAAACAAAAGAATATGATATTTAATTTATAAGGATAATTAGAAAGCAATAGTATAGAAAAAAAGTTGTTATTGTTAATAAAGATGATTTAATGTGAAAAAAAAGATATATATATTTACCTAAAACTGTATTCACCTCATATTCTTTGATCCTCAGTTGCTCGAATTATCAAATGATCATTTCTAATTGGATCATACACTGTCATTTAATTTTTTTTATAACATACCTAGCATTCTCAAACTTAAGACAATAAATATTTGTTAATTTATTTTATAAATTTTAAAATAAATATATAAGCGCACTATGAAAAATATAGAATTGAATTAATGTAATAATATTTGGGATTCTAGTTAGCTCAAGACTCATCTTCCTTCACAACCATCTTTTTTCATGAAGTATTATGAAAGATATGGTATAATAACAAAATATGAAAAATATTAAATACATGAAAAATAGTGTAATTCAGGATAATTTTTTAAAAATATGTGACATTAATTAAAAGATTATTATTTTTAGATATGTAAAAATGGTGTAATTATAAAAAGATTATTTTGTTAAAAGGTTACAATAATTAGATTTGTGACTTTACAAACTAAAATTAAAAAAAATAATATCAATCAAATAAAACTAAAAAATAATTTGTTTTTAATCTATAAAGTCGACACTCCGGTGTTATAAATTATGAATACAAATCAAGATTATTTTACAAAAAAATTGGTGGTAATAAAAATGCCATTAAGATTATTTTTGAAACAAAAGCCTCTTTGCTATTTTGGGTGAGTTTGATGAACACAAATTAAAATTGAAAAATATATATTAATATATCACCTAATTAATTTGCACAATTAGTGTTTTTTCCCCCTAATTCAGATGTTTGTTAATAAAATAAATTTTCTTAATTGAATACACTGCAAGCACACACAAAAATGACATCCGCAGGATACCCCTAGATGCAGAACATGAACAATCCCTAAGACTGCATGCGCACAGAGAACAATAGCAATCCCCAGTACCATGCATGCATACAAAACATTCTCAAAACACAAAAAATGCAAACAAACTTTTCTTTGTCAAAGAAAAAAAATACACAAAATGATGCATTGAGAGGTCCAAAATGTTATCACTCGTGCACTTCACTAGACTTAGGATATCATTCCAAATGCCGCACTGATAAATATTTCAAAAAATGAAAAAGAACATGATTAAGTGTTGATAAATATGTCATGAGGGGCTTTTTATCTCAAGTAAAATTTTAATTTAAATCAAATAGAGATAATGGGATAACTCCCATTCTCTTTGAACTATCTATCTCCCCAAAAACCTCTCTCTATTTGTACGTGTAATATCCTTTTGAGAAAAATTAGAGTTTGAGAGAAACTCTTGTTCTCTGCACTTTTATTGAGAAACAGAGATTAAAAGCAATTGAGAAATGCTTAGAGAAATATAAATATTGTGACAAAATATATATTTTTCTAGAGAGAAAAATTGAGAGATCCAGAAAATTTTGAGCACCAAATTTTCTCTTGTCATTGAGTTCACCAGATTGTGAATTAAGTCATCATGGCACAGTGGTGGTGGTTTGATTTCATGCATTTTGTTTGAGGGTTCGCTGTCACGATTTTTTGGAGACCTATACAACGAGTTATAACCTCAAAAATTTTGACGATTTAATTTTCATGCTTCTGCATATGCATACATATATAGAATAAATCTAACATTGGTATCAGAGTATGTTTATATTTATTTTTAAAAAATTTGAAAATTTTCGAGTATAAAATGTGTATAATAAAAATTTATGGTTTGTATCACGAATGAGTTTCATGGATCCGAAAATACCACGAGATTATCCATGACTCTTGGATATGATTTTTATTTAATTTTTGAACATGGTTAGGCCATGAAATCTCCGGCAAAGTTTCGGTCGTGAAAAGTGCCTGAGACCTTAGAACTTAGATCTATTGAGTTTAAGAATGAATTAATCTATGAAAATGGTGTAAATATGTTGCTCATGATCTGATCTACATTTTGATACATTAATTGTGCGTTGCTGTCGTCGAAAACTAGGTTTTTCAGCATGGCCATGGACAGCCATGATTAATTATGTTTGATTCGCCAATTCAAGTCCATGAATCCTTCAAAAATCGAGTTTAGGATGTTTGGAAGAGATCCTATTATAGTTTTTGGGTGAAATTGGGGTTAAAAATGACCGGAAAAGGCATTTTTAGGGAGCTGGGTCACTGGTGTGCCAGACACGCTGCACATCTATCACGTACAACAACTTGTTACCAGAAAGTGTAGGCATGTGGTAGCACGCCACCTATGCATGGCAGCGCATGTGCCATCAACGCGTGTCATGTCATTCCGGATTGATTTTTTTCCTTTTTTTAGGGTCCCACATCATTATTTGTGATTTTTTTATGGGTTTTTGTATACCAAGTTCAAGTATAGGTGATGAGATGTGACTCCTGGTTGTGGTAGATAGGTCTGTTGATCCATTCGTTTGCTTTGGAGTTTACATTCGAACTATTTTGTGTTTGTTGATTTGAAGGGTGTACAAAATGTAAGAATAAATATCAATAAATCACTAACGTCTCTCTTTTCTGTATACAAAACACTATGGCTATTTCAAAAATTGTCGTTCTAGATCTTTGCAAGGAGCATAAGCTGAATGGTGACAATTACAACATTTGACACCAGAAGATTCAGTTTGTCCTTGAAGAGTAGGATCTATATGAGATTCTAAGGTACGAGATGGTAAACCCTGAAGAGGGTACCACAACCTAGGTTAAACGGGATCAGTAGGCCTATTGTGTATATAAAAAAAAGGATAGTCATGTTAGAGCAATCTTGATTAACAGCTTGTATGATGACATGATCCTGATCTATGAGTAGTATCCTATGACTATGTCGGTTTGGCTCACCCTAAAAGAGAATTATGGTGTTCTTTCAACTCCTAAGATAAAGATGCTGACTTATAAGTTTATTACTTATAAGAAAATGCCTGATCATATGAAGAACCAACGTTAGATGCAAATGTGGAGCATGATCGCCAGACTAAAGAATGCAAAAGAGCCCATTTCAGATGAGCTTCAAGTACTAGATGTGATCCAATTTTTACCTGATTCATGGGAGACCATGAAGACTTATCTCACATTCAACGAGAGTATTCATACTTTCGCTGATGTGAATAAGTATTGTGAGCACGAAGAGGAGCGCTTGGAGGTGAGTAGACCGTATTCGAGTCATGCTTATGTAGCAGAGTTAAGTAAAGGTTCCCATGGCACCAAACACAAATGGAAAATGCATAAGAAGAAGACCAAGGTTCGAACAAAAGGAAACCATTCGAGAAATTCGATAGTAAGTACAAAAGCATAGGGAGAAGGAGTTGGATAAGGTTAAGGTGAAGTGTTACGTATATGGCAAACTTGGTCATTTGGGTTGTAAGTGTGATGATTATAAGGTATGTCATTTTTCTTTACATGGTTTGAGTTTTGTCTTCTTTACTGCGATACTCAATAACTCTTATCCTTTGTGGATTGTAAACTCAGGAGCCACCAACCATATAGTTCGAGACAGTAGTGCGTATATGGAATTCCGCCAACTGAGTCCTTAGGCTAGGAGGATTTACGTGGGGAATAAAGCATTTGTCATTGTCAGAGGGATTGACACTTACATGCTGGAGCTACGAAGTGGTCAGTCTCTATATCTGCATGATATATTTTATGCTCTAGATATTTGATGGACTCTCATTTCTATACTTTGTTTAGACCATTTAGGATATGTTTTGTCTTTTGAAAACTCATCTGTTTTTATTTATTATGATAGTTTTTTTATTTGTTCTGGTTTTATCTATGATGAACTGTATGCACCAGATGCTATTTCATTTAATGATTATTCTTGTTATTCTTTTATTGTCTTTACATCAATTGTACTGATGATGATGTGAAACTGTGGCGTAGTAGATTTGAACACATAGGGCAAGAGATGACGAACCGGCTAGCGATAAGGGTTTTGTTGGGCCCACTAACCAGGGTCGAGTTGCCCATACATGAGTTTTACCTAGTTGGCAAAACTACAAGAAAACCATTGGACGAGACAATATGAGTTGGAATTCTATTGCAATTGGTTCACTCTGATATATGTGGCCTTATAAACGTGAGAACCCGAAATGGAATTGTGTAGTTTATTATGTTCACAGGTAATTACACACAATTTGGATTCGTCTATCTAATTTTTCACAAGTTAGAGGCATTAGAATGCTTTAGGAGATTTATTAACGAGATTGAGAATCAGTTATATTTAAGAGTAAAGACTTTTAGAACAGATCGGGAGCGCGAGAATTTATCTGAACAATTCAAAGAGTTCTGTTTCGAGAAGAATATTACGAGATAACTGACTATTTCACTACTTTTCAGCAAAATGGAATAGGCAAGAGGAAAAATAGGATTTTGTTGTAGATGGTGATATCTATGATGGCGTTCCCATTGGAGAAATGCACTATTGACTGTAACCTATATTTTCAACCGTGTTCCATCAAACTCCGTAATTAGTATCCCATACAAGTTTTGGATAAGGAGGCAGTCTGACCTTAGTCACTTGATACCATAGAGATGTGTCGTGTATGTTCATGATTTCTCACATCCATACGACGAGTTAGATCCACGAGAAAAGAAATGTATCTTTATAAGATATTCAAAATACTCTAAGGAGTATCTGTTCTAGGTGAGTATACAGACGATACTGTCATTGAGATTGAGTTTTGTGATACAATGTTCCTTGAGAATGATTCCCTAAGAGAAGTGAAATCGATTGGGATTTTACATTCTATGAGATGGATGAGTCCAGTGGCTTAGCTGAGTCCAGTGGCAGGACCCAAGAACGATCTTGGTTCGCATGGGAGTGATCTATCTAGAGATGAAGGGGTTCCACCTTTTCGTAGAAGTAGTCAAGGATACGTAGCTAAATGTCATTTCCTGATTAAGACCCTCATAGTAACTCCTGAGGATGATGAGGACTCCAAAATGGTCCAAGAGATTCTCAAGGGTTTTGTGAAGGATCATTGGTTGAAGGCCATGGATGAAGACATGGAGTCAATAAGAATCAATGGGATTTGAGATCTAGTTGATTTGCTGGGGGTAAAAAGGCCATTGAGATCAAGTGGGCTCTCAAGATCAAGAGAAAGGCCGATGGATCGGTGGAAAGGCATAAGACCTTCTGGGGATTACACTCAGACTAAGGATGTGGACTACGAGAAGATTTTCTCCCCAGTAGTCAAATTTACCTCGATCCGATCACTTTTTGCATTTGTCGCAGACATAGATCTAGAGTTATACCAGATAGACATCAAGATTGCATTCCTGAATGGAATTTTGGATGATGAGATTTACATGGAACAACCACTTGGTTTCTATCCTCTAGGTTAGGAGGATAATGCTTGTCGATTTTGGAAGTCAATATATGGCCTTAAGCAATCATCCAAGTAGTGGTATTTGAGATTTCATGAGGATGTGATATCTTATGAGTTTGTGATGATCGATGAGGAACTTTGCGTTACCTTATACATTCTACTCGCTCTTTTGTGATCATGTCCTTATATGTGGGGGACATTCTATTGGCTAGAGAGAGTATCTGATGACAATTAAAATGTTGTTATTATCGAGTTTTTATATAAAGGACGTGGGCGAGACTTAGTGTATTCTCGAAGTTAGGATCCAGAGGGATCGCTCAAGACGGGTGTTGACTTTTTAATAAGAGTCATATATTAGGAAGGTTCTCAAGCGTTTCGGGATAAACAATTGCAACTATCATGCCCCAACCCACGGATCAAGCACGCGACAATCGCCGCGATATCTCAATATACGGGCAGAACCTCCCCATATATCGAAACACCGCAAGGCTATCAAAATCAACCTGTAATCTAGTCCAAAACCTACTTTCCTCAAAAAACATGATCCCAAGTAAAAGTATACTTGATACATGACACTTTGCCTCAATGCATGAATAAACAATGATTCAAGAGTTTCAATTACATTACATAATATAATTACAGTCATCCTAATGTAATTATACAATGGTGATTCTATATACCTCAAAATGTACACATACAATATCCAACATCAAATACAATTATTGCGGAAGAATGGTCGATACCATACCCAAGTCCGAGATCTCCAAATACAAATCAATGTATCAAACTCCCTCAACATGTCTCCCTACCAAGTCTATAATTGAAAATTAAGGAAAAGTGAGGGGTGAGTATTATGGGGAAATACTCAGTGAGCGAGGGGATCGACAATATGTCTCAATCATAAGTGTAAGTATGGAGTATCAAAGTATATTTCAAAACCAATATGATATCAAAACCAAGTATGTCATGTCCAGAAATTAAATGATCACATATCACACATTGTAATGTCAAAGGATGCATCCATTTACAATTCCAAAATCATATAGAGCTTGCCAATAAAACATTCCCTGCAGTGGTCTACCTCGACCAATGAAGGGTGCATTGGGGGTTTTTCTTTTTTCCATATACAAGTATATAAAATTTAGCTCTCTACCACAACATTGACCACAGGCCTTACCAAGTACTAGACAGTGGCGTAACACCTATCCTCTCCACATTTGGTTCAACCGGCTAACTTGTGTCTATACATATACCTAACAAATCGTGTATAGTACCTCACTCAGAGCTAAACTATGGCATAACACACGTCCTCCCCAATTTGGTTCATCTGAGCGCAACTATACATATGACGTTTGCGGATACCTCCTTCAGAAGCGTATTCGGGCAACATGAGGTGCCTATACAAACGCCCTTCGTAGCTACGAAATCCATCAAGAATATCATCATATCATCATATCCGTCAATTCCATGGACTCTCATTCCAACTATCAAACCAATATCCATCAAACGTGCCAAAATGCATAGTCTTGTCAGAAATCATATTTCGAAATTTCAAAACACGGCATGGTATCATTTCATCACAAATCACGGATGCATATCATTTGAATCAAATCATTTGAGACACTCCATTAATCACAAAAGCAACATTTACAAAACATAGTCAAAATCATATGCTTTCCACAATCAAGAAATATGTCACTTGAAAAGCTGTAAAACATGAGTTTTTGTTCAATTGAAAACATAGCGTCAAAGTCCCACTCACAGTATACGGGAGGTGTGTCACTCCCTGAAAGCACCATAAACACGAAAGTGTTCCCCTTGCTCGATATGTCTCCCACGTGACACTGCAACACGCAACATGATATATGTCATGAAATTGGGAATAACTAGGTTAACAATTCCTTCATCTAAGATCAAAGTTTAGAGTATCATAAGTATGGTCCTAGGGTTCACATGTACTATCCCTTTTTCCATCACTAAACCAACAACTTCCAATGCCCACTTCTAAAGGTACATTTCAACAAAACAATGTCTCTTTAAACCCTCAAACCATTACTCCTTATAAGGTTTCACATTTTACAATGATTACATATACACATACACCAATTCCTACACTTTTCTTCACATCACCTTAACACATAAACCTATAACTCATTATCCAGAATTTCAGCACACATGCACATTTGCGCAGTCTTTGAAAGACAGCCATAACTTCCACTACACATATCGGATTTAATTGATTTTTATATCAAATTAACGACAAGATATAGATCTACATTTTTCATAACTAGAGCATAGCCTAATTTGGCCTTGAAGATGGCTCAAAACCACAGTGAAGTCACGGACAGAACAGGACAAAACAGAGCATGATTCTGCAGAACTCTTCACTTTGAAAAATCATTAAAATTTCGAATCTCATCAGAATTCAGTGAATCATATGTCATTTTAAAGCTCTTGAAGTCTAGTTTTAGCAGCAATTTATCTAATTAAATTTGCAATAGTGTAGATAAAGTTATGATTTAAATAGTGCAGTAAGGTCATATATCCAAAATTTCATAAATCAGATTTTTGCATCCTCATTCCCTATTCAAGTTCTAGGTCAACATAAGGTTCTCAAATTCAAACAAAGTGCAGAACTTTTCTTTATCTTAGATTTGATGTCTCAAGACCAACCAAAGCCTTCTCTTCAAAGATCCCTCCTTTCCTCCTTGTTCCTAACTTTGGCTCAACAAAGGCATCAAGTTAGACATTTCCTTTTTTTTTTGCTCCAATTTAATATATGTTGTACAAGGGATAGAGAGGAAGCTTTCTTACCTAAAGATGTTGAAGGAAGATTGAAGGAACCTTAGATCTCTACACTTGAAGTCCACAGTTTCCATCCTTGGTTCACCAAGCAAATCTTCTCCTCTTCTTCTAATTTTTGAGTATGTTGGTCTGGAGATGAAAAGTGTTTGATTTATGCAAAAACATTGAAGGGTTGTTTGAAGAAATCAGGTGATCCTTCAAGAGATAGGTCACAGTTTTGGAGAAGAAATGGAGAGAACTTTGCTTCTTTGGACTTGAACACTCCCAACACTCCCACGGTTTTGAAGGGAACAATTTGCCTATGTATTTGGTTTTATTTGTTTTGCCCATCCAATCCTAGCCATCCAACAAATTTCAAGAATCAATTCTAGCCATTAGATTATTTTGTCATAATAAGCTTTCTCTCTCTCCCCACAAGAACACTCTTTCTCTCTCCGACATTGGCTCTCTCATTCTCACACACAAACCTCACTTTGTCACACTACAAGCACACTTTTCACTAATTGCATGTTTCCCCCAACTACCATGATCCAAGAGTCCACAATTTTTGATCCAACTCAGTAAATCCTCACCATTGGTTGATTTTCAAGAAATCTCATTCTTCCATACAATGAATAGTGTCTTGTCCTCCACTAACTCAATCTAATGGTTCACATTAATTCATCTTACTTTAATTCAATCTCCACCCTTGGATTACTTATCAAAAACCCAAAATAAAATAAAAAAAAAGTCTCTTTTCTTCCTCCTCATGGCACCCACGTTTTTTTTTCTCATCTTCGGTCTCTTTTATTCTCGTTGGGTCATGGTTTTTTGAAGGGAGAATCATTTTCCAAATATTTTTAATTTTTGTTAATTGCAAATGAGTCTCTTGATTTACAAAAATTATATTTTGACCCCGAAATTTTTTATGATTTCAAGTTAGACCCAAAACCTCTTATTAAGCCTAATTTAATTTATTCTACATTAAAACGTGATCGTTTAGCCTTTCTAGGACACATTAGACTCGGCTGGGGTTTTACCGGTGATTTTTTAAAAAATTTACAATTTAACTTTACGAAGTGAAATCTACCCAAATTTGAAGTTCCTATACACTCTGGTGTCATTCTCGTTGATATTGGACCATCGGTGGTCATTTTAAAAATTTTTAATTTCCGACGATTTGGGCCAAAATTTTCCAGAAGGGGTTTTAGCAGAAAAAAATTTTTTAGCGAATTTTTTTACATAGAATATGTGTAATATCATATATATAATGAAGATGAGTACAAAAGAGATTACAACGAAGTGTCGGTGTTACAGCAACCCCATAGATATTCCCATCGTTAAAGATGAGTGTCTGAAACTTGACATGTGTCCCAAGACATACACTATTAGAAAATAAGTTATCAACGATGAAAATCTCCGTCATTGAAAGTAAAAAATCCGTTACTAAAGGATATTAGTGATGGATAATTTATTGCTAAATTTGTCGTTGAAAACTACCCCGCTAGATATTACCGATAGAATACTATCTGTGATTAATTTTAGCGACGGATTAACGACGAAAAAAATCAGTCGCTAATCCATCATTGATAGAAGAAAATATGTAAAAGTATCAATGACGGATATTTCTGTCACTAATTTTGGAACCCTCACGCACGCGCGCACGCCGACATGCACGCCTCGCCTGTGCCCAACTGCTCGACCGAGCGCCCTGCATTTTGTTGCGAAAAATGTGTTTTCACGTGGAATCAAACCCGTGCCTCTGAGATGGAATATGAGACATCCAACTACCATGCAATAATCAGTTTTGTGATATCTTTTTTTTATTTATTATCTAACTCTCACTTTTTTTAATATTAATCTCACTCTCACTTTTTTTTAAAAAAAATTATCTTACTCTCCCAATTTTTGTTTTCTCACTTACATCTCCTTTTTTTTTTCCTTTACCTTGAGATAATTTTTTTTCATTGAATATTTTCAATGAATTTTTCTAAATGTTTAAATTTGATATTGATTAATTTGCGCTAAATAAAGAATAAAATATTTCTTTAATTAATTAAGATAGAATAATAAATTATTTTTTATTTGTCCATTAAATTAAATAATAAAATAATAGAATAAAGGAAAAAAAATAAAATAAATAAACGAAAAATAAAAAGAATTATAAATTAATAAAAGAGAAGAAAAATAAAATAAATAAAAAAAAAAGAAAAAGAATTATAAAATAATAAAAGAGAAGAAAATTAAAAAAATTAAAAAAATAAAACAATAAATAAATAAATAAATAATAAAAATCCGTCGCTAAAATTTCCATCGCTGATAACTGTACATATTTTTTTATTATTTTTTTCCCTTCACCAATACACTAAGGATTAGCGACGGAAATTTTCCATTGCTAAAAATTTTGTCGGTAATCCGTCGCTGATAGATTTATAATTTTTTTTTGCAGTGGACCACTACATTGATGGATCAGCGACGAAATATTTTCGTTGCTAATTTTAGTCGCTAATCCATCGTAAATTTCTCGGTATTCTATCTGGTGTTAATTCATCGCAAATCTATCGCTATTAGTGACAGATTTGTTTTCATCTGTAATTTTTGATGTGTTTTCATGTAATGATAGGAAGAGATATGAGATATGAATAAAATCTCTTATGCTAATGCAATGGGCAGTTTGATGTATGCAATATTGTATACATGACCAGATATTTGTTTTGTAATCAGTCTGGTGAGTAAGTATCAACTGAATCTTGAAATTAGTGATTGGAGAGCAGTGAAAAAGATTTTGAGATATTTCAAGAGAATTGTGGACCTCTCCTTGTGTTATGGAGGAGGTGATTTGCATCTCATTGGACATTTAGACGCCGACTAGGGTGACAATCTAGATAGATACAAATCGATATCAGGTTTTGCTATCTTATTTAATAACGGTGCCATTTCTTATAGCAACAAGAAACAAATCTGTGTGTTTTTATCTAAATGCAGGCTAAGTTTGTGGTATGCTCAACGGCAGTTTAGGAAAGTGTTTGGCTCCAGAGATAGATGACTTTGGAGTTGTAGAAGATAGTGAGAAGCCAGTGATGATTTACTGTGATAATTAGGCCATTATTGCCTACAATCGAGATCTTAAGTATCACAGCAGGGCTAAGTACATTGGTCCCAGATACCACTTCGTGAGAGACATCATCGAGAAAGGTAAAACGATGATTAAGTACATTTCCACACATAGTATGGTAGTTGATCCCTTCACTAAATCTATTACGAGAGATTCCTTAATAAGATATAGGGAGTCATTAGGTTTATGTATTTTGACAATTCTCATATGTACTATATTGATGTTTTAATATTTATTATTATATGACATACGTGTCTTATTCAGTCATTTATTTATTGCACTTATTTTTTACCATATATTCTGTGATATAATATAATAAAGTTATGTCAGACAAACGAGATCTACTCTATCACACTAGTGACCAACTCCAACTTTGAGTTAGCGAGGAAGAGATGGTTTCAAGAGACTTTGAGAGTAGCTCTCCTAGAATATAAGTCATCCTACAGAATAAGGTTATATGCGATATGACCAACATGGACGTACCAACATTGATGTTGCCTGTAAGTAATCAGATTTAAGATTTCATATATCACTTGCATTTAGTAATATTGTCTCTAAGGTACTCCCCCTGAGATATCATGGTAAAATTTTGTATATAGACTGAGTCCTATATTTATACAGTGTTAGAGAATTCTGACATATGCCCTTTTGAGAGATGGAGGAATGATACTGTGGCATGTGTTTCATTCTACGTATGATAAACTGACCATAGAATAGTGGGGGCTATTATTTGAGATGATGATGTGATCTTGATCCCTGTGCCCATTGTGTGAGGCTCGAGACTTATAGGATGGGACTAATTATACCCTTATCACTTTTGGCTGTTTTTTGAACTCTTAGTTTAGTGTATGCTACTTGAATCTGCTTAACAATGGTCTGGAAGATGAAGTTTGTGGGGGAGGTTTAGGAAAGGAACTGAATTGAGATGGATATTTTCTAATAAGGAAAAGGAAAACCAATCGACATTATATTATTGTGTTGTATTCATCGGTCGACTTATTATATTTATTCTTGTTGAGATTGAAACATTATAGTGAATATACAGTCAAGTGATGATTGGAGATCACTTTCGATGAGGCAAGCGGCTCAATGGATGTAATACGTTGAATTTAGGGTACAATGAATTCTTTTGTACTAACATTGGCTTCTCAATCATCCTAACAGTTGCATTGAGGAGTCTTTACTTTCAGCTGCACTCGCTGGTCGTATGACATCTAATCCTGTATGAAAATCCAATAAGGTGATCTGGAAAATTACATGAGTTGTGATTTTATGACAGACGTAAAATGCTCTCATATGTAAGCGGAAGATATTGATAAATATACCCATGAGGGGTTTTTTTACCTCAAGTTAAATTTTAATTTAAATCAAATTGAGATAGCGGGATAACTCCCATTATCTCTTAACTATCCATTATCTCAAAAACATCTCTCTCTCAAAAACAACTCTCTCCCTTTGTACGTGTGATATCTTTCTGAGAAAAATAAGAGTTTGAGAGAAACTCTTGTTCGCTGCACTTCTATTGAGAAATAGAGAGTAAGAGCAATTGAGAATTGCTTAGGGAGATAGAAATATTGTGACAAAATATATATTTTTCCAGAGAGAAAAATTGAGTGATCGAGAAAATTTTGAATAGGAAATTTTCTCTTGTCATTAAGTTTACCGGATTGTGGATTGAGGCATTGTGATACAATGGTGATGATTTGATTTTGTGATCAGCATTCTTTTATTCGAAGGTTCGTAGTCACGGTTTTTTGAAAAGCTATGCATCGAGATACAACCCGAAAAATTTTGATGATTTAAATTTCAAGCTTTTGCATGAGCATACATAAGTAGAATAAATCTTACATTAAGTGATTCAAATATGTTTTAGAAAAATACAATATATATCCTTAAACAAGGTGAACGAAATAATAGTTGTTATGGATGATAAAAGTACATTTCCCCTTCAATGAATTCCAAACTTTTTTTTTTCCAAATGCTTGTTTCCTTTCATGGTTTTTTTTTTTTTTTTAAACATGCTTCAAATTTTCATTGAATTTCTATTTTTAAGTGCACTATGCTTTTGTCGTGTTTTTTTTTTCTTTTTGTTCCTTTTTACTCTTTTTTCACACCAACAATTGTTTCAACAATAAATGTAAATCTTGATAATTTGTGTTTGAAGACTCCAATAACATATAAAATAAAAAATACATGAAACATAGGAAATATGATTGATAGAAAATACTTAAGTGTTGAAATATACGATGCATCTCTAAAAGAAATAAAAGTAAGATAACGAAATAAAAATATTCATAGATAGCCATTCACAGGCTCAAAGTGTTGAGGGGTGGTTAATGTGGGTACAAATAAATATCTGGCCATCAAGTTAAGATTACAAAATGGGTGATTAGAAAAAATATCATTGGTAGGCTATAAAGGCTCAAATAGTTCAAAGAAAAAACCTAAATCATCTTTAAATCTTATGAGTAAATTTTTTAATTTGGTTATCAAATAAGTTCTACAAAATGAGACATGATGAATTTTCTCACTTTATAAAATAAAAAAACTAGTTTTATATTCCAAGTTCTAAAGAGAGCAACTTCTATGGTTTTTGTGATAAAAAATTAAGTTTCAAAGTTTTGAATTTCTAATATATAATGGATTGTTCTAGTTTCAAAATAGTTTTAAACATACTTGTATTACTCTAAATCATGAAAAATATGAGGATATGCATAAATTCAAGCCAAAATAAAAATTTAATACTCCAATCCCATACTTATAATGAACATTGCCCCTAGTGGTCAAGAAAATGAAAAAAACAAGGGTAAGGATAAAATACTCCCCTAAGGTGAGACCAAATGCTCGAACGAAGCTTCATGGAAAACCAAGTGTAGTCCGATGTATGTTGTGCTACAATTAAAACTTGCTAATCAATGAGAAGAAGAATTCTAAGAAAAGAAAAATGTCTAAAATCAATAAAAATCATAAACCACCATACTTTTAGTTAACATTCTTGAGTCAGCAAGAATTGAAAAAAAAAAAAGAAAAGACCCTGAATTAAGACACCTAAAACCAATAGAAATCCTAAAACAAAAAAAGGAAGATAGGCAGTTCTGGTTATAGTTACAGCTTGAAATTTTGGAATTCATATATTCGGCATGAGAATAGAGAAAGTGTAGTTGAGGGGTCTATCATCTCTATAATCAATTGTCAACCTATATCCGACCTTGGGTTTTGGTTCAGTGCACTCATCAAATCCAACTGTATTATGCTCCCTATTACACTTTCTTTTATCAATCCTAATGTTGAGATCTGGCTAACACAATTAGTAAATCAAGGCACTTTAGATCACAAAGAAAAGTCTGAAAAAAAAAAGAGAAAGTAGGATAAAATTGAGATTCAGACTCAAAGTTAAGTAATGATATGTCATATAAGGATGCTAAATGTTAGGTAGAGACTCACTCCAAAATGTATATGCAATTTCCACAAGTTTCTCTATGTCTGCACCGGCAAATATCACCTTTTGCAATTCGAGGTTATACAAGCTCCCAAAAAAAAAAAAACCCTATCTATCTCAAATTTCTTTTCTACTAGTACACTCTGACATGGATTCTCAGTCAAGACATTCTATTCCTGCAAATTTTCGATACTATCGTTAAAAACCATATCAATAGGGTAAGAAAATAATATTTGTTAGAATATTTCAGAATTTTATTTAAATAAAAATCCATTGACTTATCAAGGTAACAGAGAGTCAACTTTCCTTTCTCGACATCTATGAGGGCTCGATATCAAAGTAACGGTCTACCAAGAATGAGTGGTATAGTTGCATCAACCTCGATATCAAACATCACAAAGACAACAGGCAAGTGGATTAAACCAACTCAAACCAGCACGTCTTCCATGACTCTTTTAGGTGTACTTACCAAGTGATTAGCTAATTGAATATGCATATCCATTTTCTTCAAACTCTTAATTTCTGGCTTTAAAAACATAGACAGTGGCATTAAATTCACACTTCTACCTGCATCGCAAAAAGATTTATAAAATGAAGAACATGTTATAGTGCAAAGGACAAAAATGCTTCCTAGAACTGTCAACTTAGGTGGGATTCATCCTTGAAGGATCTTGCTACACTTCTCAATAAGCACCACTATGCCAATTGTTCCAACTATCTCTTATTTGAGAGAATCTCCTTCGTAATGTAATTTGACATTTGTAGGTGTGTCTCATGTAATGGATGTTCACTTGCATTGATTTAAGCAAAGTCATAATTTTTTTAAAAATATTTATCTAGTTGCTCTTGCCTAAATTTTTGAGTGTAGGGAAGAGAACCAAATCTGCTGCCATATGTGGATTATGCTCTTTCTTTTTCATTGCGGTGGTCATAACTCATTCCTCATCTTTTTCTTTACTTGCTTCTTCCTATGTTAGTAATAGCTCTTCAACGTGCTTTTCTAATTCCTTCTTAAGGATCTTTGGTGAACTAGCTTCTCACCCTTCCTCAATGTGACTGGTCCGGTCTCATTTGTGCATTTGGATTGATCTCTCCATTACTCGTAAAGTGCCTAAAGTATGGCTCACCTGTGGGATCTCTCGTTATCTATTTTGATTTTGGCTCATGAACTTTTTGAAAATTTTCTCCAAGCTAGTAAGTGAAGTGTTTATCTGTGTAAACATTTGCTTAAAATATGTGGATATCTACCATGACTCTCTGTAGACCCTGTAGGTTTTGATTTGTTAATAAATGACTTGTGTGCTTTGCTTCTCAACTGGTTCTTCGCATCCTTCATTTTTTATTGGGGCTAGTGGTTGGAATCCAGGTGTTCTGTTGGATATTGCATTATGTTGGCTTCAAGAAAAGTTAGGATGACTGTGCCAACTCAGGTTATTGGTGTTCCCAAATTTTGTGTTGTTCCTAAGAAGGTTAGAAACATAATTAGCATCTTCAAATAGCATGCAGTTAGTAATATTACCTAGGTTAGGATTTTCTCCATTCCAGTTAAACGTTGTGGTCATACACTTTATCATCAAATTCATGTTCTCTCCTATACGAGATATGTTATAATTCATGGTCTAGTTCTTTGCTAGATTGGTTGCGAACTCTGAAACATAATGAATTCCTTACTTTGTCCTATATATCGTCCACTAATATGAGTTAAAAGTCATATCATTGATCAACTCAAATACCTCTTTATCTGTTCTCTTCCATATGCTCCCTCTAGGGTGGCATCAATCATAGTTTGAGTGTTAGGACTTACACCATTATAGAATATCTACACCTGCTCCATTGCCATATTCAGGTTGGAGCACTTTCAAATCAACTCTAGGAGTTTCTCTTGGTCATCGTAAATGGGCTTATTGTAATACCAAAACTGCGGTGTCCGTACTATTGTACTCCTCTTCATGAAATATATAAAATATTATTCAATTTCTATATATAGAAAATTCACTCAGAAATTTTTATGATAAAATCATTTTCGAAAATTTCGACAAAAATCGTCGGGAATGAAAATTTTCCACAATGACCACTTAGAGTCAAATAATAATCAGAATGGCCTTAAAAGTACATGAGAACTTCAAATATAGATAAATCATACTTTATAGAGCCAAATCAAAAATTTCTGTAAATGTTAGCCGAAGATCCTAATTTTGGACAAAAGCCTCTCAGCAAGGCTAAACGCCCTCGTTATGACGTGGAATCAATTTAATTAGACCTAATATGAGGTTTTGAGCCTAGTGTGAGGGTTTGGGAATTTTCAGAGCCAATAATAATTTTTACACGTCAAGAGGCGCATCCGAAACAAATAAAATTTAAGGAAAAAGAATATGGGATAGTTAAAATAATTAGTTGGGTTATAACTAGAATGTACCCGTTGGATTAAAGAAGATAATGTCTAGTTGGCACAAGGGGATCCAATGGTGGAGAAAATTCAAGAAAATGATCAAGGGCTAAGAAAGAATCCAAATTCAACTTTGCTTCCTCATAATGCATGAACAAACAAGCTTATTTAGGAAGGAGAATTGCATGACCGGCCAAGTGAGGAGAAATGAAGAGTTGCAAATGTTGACATTTGAGGTAGTTGATCCAATGGTTTAAAATAAATGGAAATATGAAGGCTTTTTCTTGGGCCAATAGATTTGTTAGTGGGAGACACATTGAGAGACACAATAAATGCGCAATTTGAGTGTTGTTGGGTTGTAGAGTGAGAGAGAGAGAGAGGGAAAAAATGTGAGAGAGAGAAAGAGAAGTGAGACTAGTCTTGTTATATTAAATGTGATCCAAAGGTTAGAAAATTGTCTTGAAAATATGGATGGTTGAGATTAAATTTAACTAAAGTGAATGAGGGTTAATAAAAGAAGAAAACCTAGCCTCCACTACCTTCTCAAAACTGAGTGTTGAAGAAAGAAAAAAAAAAGTCAAAAGCCTCTCCATCCTCTCATGACCGTGACCCTCTCTTGAACAAGAGCTTGAATCCTTCAAACAACCTTCAATGTTTTTACATAAATCAAACACTCCTCACCCCTAAAACAACATATCCAAAAATTGGAAGGAAAGGAAAAGTCTAGCTTAGTGATTCAAGGATGGAAATAGTGAGGTTCAAGTGAAGAGATCTGAGTTCTTCAAATTTTCTTCAACAACTTTAGGTAAGAAAGCTTCCTCTCCATCTCTTGTGTAACATATGTTGATTTGGAGCCAAAAAAGATTTCCTAACTTGATGAACTTATGTTGGCTGAAAGTTAAGGACAAGGAGGAAGGGAGGATCTTTGAAGGAAAGTTTAGATTTGGGCTTGAAACATCAAGTTTTGAGGTAAGGAAAATTCTGCACTTGTTAAAAGTTATGGATCTTGTGTTTTGGTTATGAACTTGTGATGAATTGGTTAGTTATTTTGAAGGATCCTTGAGTCTAGTCCAAAGTATGTTCTAAGTCCATGTTTTTAAGTTCTTAATCATCATAGAAATCATGTTGAACATGAGGTTTGGTGATCTGAAATTGAATGAGGAAGGAAAGATTTGATGTAAATATTGAAACTTTAGATTTCTGCAAAACATGGTAAACTGACCAGGCTGTAATCTTTCTGTAATAAGTTTCCCTGTACAAATGCAAATTGTGTGAGATTTTATGCATATGCAAATAGACTTCTATAGCTTTAAAATGAGATATGATACGTTGAATTCTGAAGATAATTGGATTTTTTGTGATTTTTCAAAATTAGATGTTTTGCAGTGAAATACCATGTTCTGTCCTGTTTTGCCCGTGGACTTGATTTCAATTTTGAGGTGTCTTCTGGCCTGAACAAACCTGAGCTCCAGTTATGAAATTTGTAGATCTATGTCTTATCTTTAAATTGGGATAATAATCAAGTGATTTGGATAGCTGTGGTGGAAGTTAAAGCTTGTTTTCCAAGACTGCGCAGATTTGAAATTTTGCAATAAAAAAATTCTTAGAATGAATTCTTATGTCTTTATGTAATTGAAGTAGAATTAGGCTAAAAATGTTTAAAATTATTGTTTTATAGTTAGTATAGGTGTATTAAGTAAAGTAATAAGTTGTGTTAGTTTGGTAGTTGGCTTGGGATATAAAGAATGGAAATGTTTTGCATGCGGATTGTTTTGTGTATACAAGAGTTATGTGAGAGTGATGAGTTGAGTAGTTTATATGTAGCATTGTAGTGTCTTTCTTGGTGATCGAACGAGGGGAGCCTTTTTTGTTTGTTACAGAGCATTTTAAGGAGTGATGTGACCTCCCGTATAGGTGAGTGGTATTTCGATTTTATATTTTTGATTGAACAAACTCATATTTTGTAGCTTTTCAAATGACATGTTTTATAGCATGTGATGATTTGAATTATATTTTAGAAATGTTCTTTTGTGATTCATTGGAGTATCCCAAAATAATTGAATTCGAATGACTATGCATCTATGGTTTGAAATGAAATGACATTGTGCCATTATTTGAGAACTTGATATGTTTTTTGTACTACCGTTGCATTGGTATATTGATTTGATGAAATGTATTAGCACACGTATTTGAAATTTTTTGATGAACTGTGTGGGCTGGATGCTTACTTGTGATGGGATGACATGATGAGATGATGATGTTCCTTGATGGATTCTGTAGCTACGAAGGACATTTATAGAGGCACCCCTTGTGTGTTCGGATACGCTTCGGCCGGAGGTATCCACAAATGTCATAATTGTGATATGTATAGTTGTGCTCGGATGAACCAAATTTGGGGAGGATGTGTGTTACGCCACAATCTAGCTCTGAGTGAGGTACTATACTTGATTGTTGGATATACGTATAAACACGGATTAGCCGATTGAACCAAATATGGGGAGGATATTTGTTACGCTACTGTCTAGCACTTGGTGAGGCTTATGGCTAACATTGGGGTAGAGAGCTAATTTTAAATACTTGCATATGAAAAACCCCCAATGCACCCTTCATTGGTTGAGGTAGACCACTGTAGGAATCTTTTATCGACAATCTCTATATGATTTTGGATATTGTAAATGGATGCATATTTGATATTATTATTATGTGTGATATATGATCACTTGGTTTCTAGACATGACATAATTGGTTTTGATATCATAATGGTTTGAAATGTACTTTGACACTCCATGCTCACACTTATATTGAAAACATATTGTTGATCCCCTCACTCACTGAGTATTTCCCCATAATACTCACCCTTCACTTTTCCCTGATTTCAGTTGTAGACTTGGTACAGAGAGGGACGTGTTGAGTGAGTCGACACACTTGATTTTGTTGGGAGACCCCAGACTTGGGTATGGTATCGACCATTCTTTCGCAGTGTTGTATTTAATGATGATGGATTGATGTATTTGATGATGCTGTACATATTTAAGGTCTATAGAATGACCATTGTATATTTATGTCGGGATGACTGTAATTATATTATGTAATATGATTGAAACTCTCAGATGTGTTGTATAACTTGCATTGAGGCATTGTCTTGCATTTTATATTCTTTACTTATGTTTTGAGAAAAACAGGTTTTATACAGGTGTTGATAAGAGCCTTCGTTGCCTCGGTATGCATGTTGTGAGGTGGCAGCATACGGGGTGATGGGTGGCTGCTCACGCCTCGGATCGAGGATCGGGGCGTGATAGTTCGATTGGTATCAGAGCTCTAGGTTTAGAGCTATGTTTTATGAAAACAGTTTTGAAACTATTCCCAAGTACATTTTTAAAAGTCTTCAATGCATATAAGAGTTTCTTTATAGTCATGAGATCCCAATACATGGTCTTAGACATATAAGTTTCTTTATTTTAGGGCATAGATACTGTTCGTATCTAACCTAACTTAGTTACTTCGTAACTAACCCTAATTCTTTAATAATGCCTAATAAAAATTCTTCCTTTGTAGAACTATGGCTACTAGAAGGGGTACTAGATTTGCACCTGAGACGCCTATAGTAACTGAGGATGCTTCCTCATCCCATGCACTCCCTCTAGTACCTTCTCAGCCGGCAACTGCAACCGCAGCTCCACCACCGTCCTTAAATGCTTTTAGGTAGGTGTATGAGTGATACACCTTGCACGGGGTTCAAATGCCACCTCCATCGACACCAATGGTAGTGCCAACACCTACGGCAGTGCCGACACCTACGTCAGCGCCTATTCCTACTGCAGCACCTACTGATGCAGCACCGGATCCTCCACCGGTGGCCGTTCCTTCTACAGTTTTCGATCGAGTGACAGTACTTCCGCTACTCTTAGGCGTATACGCGAGCTGACTTAGCTGGTCAAAGAAGCTCGTCAGTTAGGATGCACGGAGTTTGTGGGACTTAGTGATGCCACTGTAGCCAAGCATTGGATCAACAGGACCCGTTGGATTTTGACAGACTTAGGTCTGAGCAAGGAGTATAGGCTGCGGGTTACTGAGAGATTGTTGGACAATGATGCCCTTACGTGGTGGGAGGCTATTAGTGATGAGGCTACGGAGCCACTGCGGTGGGAAGACTTTTTGAGGGAGTTCGACCGCAGATATTTTACGAAGTTTCAGCAGGACTGTAAGAGGATGGAGTTCCTACACTTAAGATAGGGGACCAGATCTAGAGCTGAGTATGAGGCAGAGTTGAGGAGATTAGCTGCCTTCGTCCCTGACCTAGCCACACCTTGTCACGCCCCAAACCGGGCTCGTGAGCAACCGCCTGTTACCCTGGATGCCAGCTGTATTTTTATAGAAAATTGATCAGAAACTCCCCATATTTTGGAGGTCTCCCATGTACAATTTGACCTGTATATTCAAAATCAACCCGTCAAATAAACAAATGGTCATTCCAGCCTCTCCAAAATCAATAAATCCTACTGCAAACATCCAGGACAATGTAAGGTTATAAAATTTCTAGCAGTCCTAGTCACAGACCTCTATTATCGAGCCCAACTAGAGTATGAGCAACCGCCACACCGAGCGGTCCTAAATATTTTTATAAAATGTATAACAAATTTCTCAATTTAACATTTCAAATATTTACAAGTGTCCCAATAAAAATGAAATGAGTTTACACGAGAGTTTCACGAATAAATGTCCATTATTCATACAGTCATCTCATAAATATATATACGGTCAACTAGGATCTCAATATCAAGATCTTGTAGAGTCAAAATAAAGTAAAAAACTCATCTTTCAAATTTAATTTAGAGCTCACCGTAGTAAATATCAAATCCACCGAAACTATAAAAAACTTTAGAACCTTTAACATCGCTCTATCACAATAACCCTGTCTGAGAAAGGAGAAGAGAGGGGTGAGTATTAGGGAAGATACCCAGTGAGTGAGGGGGATTAATATCAAGCATAAATAGTATGAGTGAACCATTGGAGTGTCAAATAATATTTTTCGTAAGCAAAAATTCATAATTTGTAACGAAACATAATATGTGCCGAAATATGAACTCATTTAATAAATCACACGATATTATACATATATGCATCCGTATCAAACATCTTTTTCAGAAAATCTTGGGGTCCCATCGAAAACACTTCCGTCTCAGGTTGGCTGAAACCCAGACGAAAGCCCGCCAAGGGTTTTTTCATCATGTTTCAAAACATACTCCCTTCCTTGGCGTTGGGTCGTGCCCCACCTGGGTACAACCAGATATAGCCCGAGCTACCGCAGAAGGAGACACGTCTGTCTCTCCCGCCAAACATAATCCAACCCTCATCCATGTTACCCTATCGGGTCGCGCCGTGGAAGGAATGACTATAATCATTAATCATACACAAGCACCAATCATTTCGCAAACATCACATAACTAGCAGGCATCCAATCTACATAGTTTATCAAAACATTTCAAATTCGTGTGTCGATACATTTCATCAAATCATTTTAAATCAACATGCCAATGCAATGGTAGAGTAAAAAACATTCTAATTCTCAAATAATGACACGATATTATTTTATTTCAAACCATGGATGCATAGTCATCGAAAGCATAAATTTACGACACTCCAGATGTCACAAAACAAATTTTGAAATTTAATACCACACGTCGAGTCAAGACATATTGAAAGCATATTTTATTAAAAACATGGCAGAAAAATAAGTTCACTATTTTATGCAAAAGATTAGGTTCCCACTCACTTTTCTAGAGAGGGTGGTCACTTCCTATTTTTAAAACAAATATAATCTGACTACTCGAGTCTCCCAAAAGATTTCCCTAATCAAATCATCACAATTTAATATCAAATAAAAGCTTAATAAGGGATTTTTCATTTTTCTTTCCAATTTAATATAAGCTTAATTTACACAATCTCCTTTCTAGATTCTCGTTTCATTAATTTTGAATCATTTGGCTCACCAATGATCAAATTTCCAATATTTCTCATTTTTTTTTCTAATTTTCCTCGAATTTAACATATTTCAGAGTATATATATAGCTTCCGATGCAAATTTCAACCTAAATTCGATAAAATTTATTTCAAAAGTTGAAAAGATTTCATTTCTCTCACCTAGGGTTCGGAGTGCAGACCTTCGTCCAAATGTTTTCTCGATCACTCCAAAATCTGTAATGCTCCCTATCAAGACAAGATTTATTAGTTAGGTTATAAACACTTAGATTAGGATCAAAACCCTAACTCAGTTACCTGCGCAGAGATTCGTGGGCTCGCGGGTCAGCAGGCTAGCGGGCTCGCGGGCTGTAGTGGGCTTCGTGGGCCGCAATGGGCTCGGGGGCAGGCGCGCTATGGCGTGCTTACGCTGTGGTACGCTCGCACGGTTGAACGCTCGCACTTGCGCTATGACACGATGGCGGAAGGTTGCGCGCTGTGGCGCGCTCGCGCAAGGAGGATCTTACTGTGGCACGCTCAAGCTCGTGCAGGGAAGCTTGCGCTACAACGCTCTCGCGCGGAAGGGAGGAGCAGCGGTGGAGAGAGCATCGGATTCGGGCGAGGGAGGGTCGCGGGTCACGGGAAGGGGAAGAGGCGGAGAGAGAGAAAGAGGAAGAGAGAGAGAGAGAGAGATTAGGGCTAAAAGCCCTAATCTGATTTGGGTAGGGGGTGCTGCGTTTTGGCTCAAAACGCAGCACTCCTCTGTTGTTTTTTCTTTTAATACTCTTATTATTATTATTATTTATATGTATATATATATATATATTTCTTTTTATAAATAAATTCATAAATAATTAAATTTGTAAATAAAAATTTTAATAAATGGTTGAATATATATATATATATATATATTTTTTTTATATTCATTTTACACTAAAATTCACGAATACGACAAAATTTAAAATATACTAAAAATTCAATTTAAATACCCTAAAATAAAAAATCAATATAAATCAATAAAATTTCTCTCCACATATATATATATAGACTAAAGAATATTTATTTATGTATATTTTTCGAGAATAGTATACTATTACGGACACTATAGTGTCGGTGTTACATTTTCTAATACCTTAAAAATAAGTTTCGTTCTCGAAAATAAAAGAAAGCTAAACAGTAAAGGGGTACTGTCTCCTCATGGCCTCCTCGGGCTCCCAGGTCTCCTCCTCAACCTGGTTACTCCTCCACAAAACTCTGACCAATGGGACTTCTTTGCTCCGTAGCTTTTTGACATACGGATCAAGAATAGTCACGGGCTAAACTGGAAGACTAAGATTCTCTCGTAACTCAACAGGTGGAGGCTCAAGTACAAGAGAAGGATCGGCCAAGTACTTCATGAGTACTGAGATATGGAAAACGTCGTCAATATAGGATAGTTTATGTGGCAACTCCAATCTGTATGCCACACTCCCGACCCTCTCAAGGATACGGAAGAGCCCAATATATCTGGGGCTCAACTTGCCCCACTGCCTGAATCGTATAACTCCCTTCCAATGAGATATTCTCAAGAAAACCATATCTATAGTGGCAAACTAAAGAGGTCGCCGCCTACAATCGGCATATGCCTTCTGTCTATCCTGGGCGGCTTTCATTCGCTCACGGATGGCCTTAACTTTATCCTTCGTTTTCTCAATTAACTCGACACTGCTGAGACGTCGCTCTCCGACCTCATCCTAGCATATCGGGGTGCGGCACTTCCTGCCATATAATGCTTCATACGGGGGCATCCCTATACTGGCTTGATAGCTATTGTTATATGCAAATTCGACCAGTGGAAGGTACCGATCCCAACTACCCCAGAAATCCATCACACATGCTCTCAGCATGTCTACAAGGTTCTGAATGGTCCTCTCTGACTGACCATCTGTCTGCGGATGATAGACCGTACTAAAGTTCAGCCTTGTGCCCATTGCCTCCTATAACTTGGGACAAAACCTGGAAGTGAACCTCGGGTCCCTGTCTGATACTATGGACACAGAAACACCATGCATCCTGACTATTGTATCAATGTAAAGACGTGCCAAGGTCTCCAAAGGATAGTTACTGCGAATAGGAAGAAAATGCGTGGACTTGGTGAGTCGATCTATAATCACCCAAATGACACCATGCTATGATGAAGTCTGCGATAGCCCTATCACAAAATCCATAGTAATGTGATCCCACTTCCACTCAGGAATGGGTAAGTGCTGTAATGTACCAGCCGGCTGCTGATGCTCAGCCTTCACCTGCTAGCAAACTAAATACCTAGCCACAAAATCTGCGATTTCCCATTTCATGCCAAGCCACCAATAACTATCCCTAATGGTTCGATACATCTTGGTAGCATCCGGATGCAATACATAAGCGAAGGAGTGTGCCTCCTCAAGTATGGTCTTGCGGAGATTTGAATCAACGGGAATACAAACCCGCTCCCTAAACACTATCAAATCATCTCCTTGGATCCTGAAGCCTCCACCCTCAGCTCTGCGGACTCTATCCGCAATACTTTGAAGCTCATTATCTGTACTTTGGAGCTCTCGGATACGGTCGAACAAAATCGGTCTGACCTCAAATCTAGCTAGTAAGCTTCCCTGATCATCACTAGTCAAACTGACTCCCAAGATTCGGAGTCCCACTAAACAAGAAAGGTAGGCTTTCTCTATCGACTGTGAGAATGATGCTGACTTCCGACTCAAGACATCTACTACAACATTCGCCTTGCCCGGATGATAATCAATAATGAAGTCATAATCTTTGAGAAGCTCTAATCATCTCTTCTATCTCAAATTCAGCTCTTTTTGGGTAAATAGATATTTCAAACTCCTGTGATCTATAAATACCCTGCAAGTCACCCCATAAAGATAATGCCGCCATATCTTTAATGTGAAGACTATGGTTGCCAACTCCAAATCATGTGTCGGGTAATTAACCTCGTGTTTCTTCAGCAGTCGCGAGGCATACGCAATAACCTGACCATCTTGTATCAGAACACAACCCAATCCCTATCGGCTAGCATCACTGTACAATGTATACTCCTGACTACTAGTGGGAAGGGCTAAAATAGGAGCAGATGTCAACCGTTGTTTGAACTCCTGAAAGCTCACCTCACAACGGTCATCCCAAATAAACTTGACCCCATTTCGGGTCAATTTAGACAACAGAGCGACTACTCGGGAGAATTCTTCTACAAATCGGTGATAATACCCAGCTAAACTGAGAAAACTACGGATCTCGGTAACTATTTGTGGCTGCTCCCACTTTAGTATAGCCTTAACCTTTTGCGGATCAACATAAATACCTTCCATGGAGACAATGTGCCCAAAAAATCCTATCTGTCTCAGTCAAAATTCACATTTCGAGAATTTAACATATAGTTGTTTCACACGGAGTATCTGTAATACCACCTGAAGTGATGAACATGATCTTCATCACTCCGTGAATATACCAAGATGTCATTGATAAATACGATGACAAACCGATCCAAGAAATCATGGAAGACTCGGTTCATCAAATCCATAAAAGCAGCTGAGGTATTGGTCAACCCAAACGGTATGACTAAAAACTCATAGTGGCCATATCGAGTGTGAAAGGCTGTCTTGGGCATAATTTCGGCCCGAATCCTCAATTGAGGATAACTAGAACGGAGATCAATCTTTGAGAAAATCGTAGCTCCCTGCAGCTGATCAAACAAATCATCTATACGTGGTAGGGGATATCTGTTTTTGATGATCGCTTTGTTCAACTGCCTGTAATCCACACAAAGCTGAAGTGTACCATCTTTCTTCTTTACAAATAACATCGGATCGCCCCAAGGTAAAGTGCTCGAGCGAATAAACCCCTTGTCTAGGAGTTCCTGCAACTGAATCTTAAGATTTCTTAGTTCTACAGGCGCCATTTTATATAACGGAATAGAAATAAGATTGGTTCTCAGTATTAGATCAATCTCGAAAACGAACTTCCGAACTGGTGGTAATCCGGGAAGCTCCTCGGGGAATACCTTTGGAAACTCCTGCACCACAGGGACATCTTCAAGTCTCGGTCTGTCAACAGTGGTATCGACAACATAAGCCAGATAAGCCACACTACCATGACGTACCAAGCATCTGGCTTTTATAACAAATATAATACAGCGGAGCAATACTCGTCTCTCTCCCCGGAATACTAATGGTGGCTACCTGGACCTCCAAAACTCAACCTCCTTCGTGAAACAATCTACGGAAGTCCGGTATAAAGTCAGCCAATCCATCCCTAGGATAGCATCAAAATCCTTGATAGAGAGCAAAATAAGATCTGCCTCTAATACCACCTCCCCAATACCGACATCACAGCCCCTACAGACTGTATCTCGAATGATATGCTTGTCAAGAGGAGTAACTACCATAATCTCCTCATCAAGTAACGAGAGAGGTCTATCAGAATGGTGAGCGAACGTGTCACACACATATGAAAAATTTGACCCGATATTTATAAGAATACGGGCGTCGATACCAAATATTCGCATGGTACCTAAAGATAGGAAAAATATTAAAGATATTTAGAATACAAAGAAAAGTAGACATATTCATATATATATCAAACTAGTTTAAGTTTCTAAAATTTTAACTAGTTAAAACTGTACATTGACATCATGATATACAAAAAGCTCATACAGAAAGTACAATAAAAGTACTATACTGAGGGATCTGCGGGAGGATTACCCATAATATCAGGGTTTGTCTGTGCGTCCTCCTGCGTTATCGCAAGTACACAAACCTGGGCCCTAGGCTACTATCGCGATAGTCTTGGCACTGTATTACTCTCGGCTGTAGTCCGAGGAGCTGTAAGAGCTGAGTACGCAGGTGCACCCTGCTGGTTTGTGCCAAAAGTACCAGTACGACCCTGTAAAGTCTGTCCTCAACTCAAATCTGGGCAGACACTCTTAAAGTGACCTTGCTTCCTACACTGGTAGCAAGTAACCGGTACTGTACATGCCCCATATGCATCGTGGCTGCCGCATCTGTGGCAAAAAAGCTGTCTATGTATAGTAGACTGTGAAGCTAGAAGAACCTCCAGGATATCCAAAACCCCTATCCCTCTTCGAAGACTGTCCACCCTGTAACCCAGTCTTCCTCTTCTGGTGACTCTCTCTCTGTCTAGCCTCAGCTCGGACAATCTCCTCTGCCCGATACGCTGAATCAATGTCACGCCCCGACCGGGGTCGTGAGCAACCGCCCGTTACCCTGAATGCCGGCTATATTTTTATAGAAAATCGGACAAAATCTCCCCATAAATCAGAGGTCTCCCATATATAAATAAACCTATTTAAACCTATATAATTTAAAATTATCCTGTAAATAAAATAAAATGGCAATCCCGGCCTCACAACAACCCACCAACCATAGCAGATATCCAGAACAATGCCAGGCTAACTAAATTACCAACAATCCTAGCCACAGACCTCTACTGTCATACTCAACTAGAGCATGAGCAGCCGCCACACTGAGCGGGCCTAAATTTTATACAATTTACAACCAATTTTTCCAACTTGATATTCAAACACTACAATTTGCCTCAATACAAATGAAATATGAGAGTTTTGTAAATAAATGTACATAAATTATACAGTCAATCACAGGGTCGAAAATAAGGTACGAAGCTCATATCTCAACTTAATTTAAATCTCACCGTCAAAAAACACTTAAATCCACCAATGAGCTACCAAATCCTATAGAGCCCGAAACGTCGCTCTAACACAATAATCCTGTCTGAGGAGGGAAAGAAGAGAGGTGAGTATCAAGGAAGATATCCAGTGAGTGAGGGGATTAATTTCAAGTACTAATAGTGTAGGTGACCATTGGAGTGTCAAATAATATAATTCATAACCAATAATTCAAATTTTGCAGTAAATCATGATATTTTCGCTAAAATGAACTCATTTAATCATTCACACGATAACATACATATATGCATCCATTTAAAATTAAGTAGATCATAGAGCAAGCCGAAAGGATCTTCGCAAAGGTCAACTATGATCAAGGACAGGTGTATCGGGGGTTTTATTATCCAAAGAGTTTTTAAAAGTAGCTCTCTACCCCGACGTTGGTCATGAGTTTGCTGGGGTTAGATCATCATCATGTATAGGACCCCGCTCGGTGATAGACGGTGGCGTCACACACGTCCTCCCCCTTACGTGGGTTCAACCAGCCATGCCTATAGCCATTAGACATATGACGTTTGTGGATACCTCCTGCAGAAGCGTATCCGGGCAACCCGTGCCTCTACAAATGCCCTTCGTAGCTACAGAATTTATCAAATAATACCATATCATCATATCATCTCAAGCTAGTAGGCATCCAACCTACATAGCCAAATCATCTCATCTATCCTCAAAACAATTCAAATCCGTGTGCCAATATATTTTATCGAAATCATTTAAATTCAATAAACCAATGCAATGGTAGAATAAAAAATATTTCATGGCACAATTTCATTT
Organism: Dillenia suffruticosa; assembly: GCA_033439265.1. Taxonomy (NCBI): domain Eukaryota; kingdom Viridiplantae; phylum Streptophyta; class Magnoliopsida; order Dilleniales; family Dilleniaceae; genus Dillenia; species Dillenia suffruticosa. The sequence continues at coordinate 15,408,475 of JAVTVX010000015.1, read as the reverse complement.
CATTTCAAACATGGAGCATAATCATAGAAAATATAAGTACGACACTCCAATAATCACAAAACAGATTTGAATTTCATTTCCATACGTCGAGACAATGCATATCAAAAGCATATTTTATTAAAAACACGATAAAATTAGGTTTCACTATTTTATGCAAGAGATTAGGGTTCCACTCACATTGTTAGGGAGGGCGGTCACTCCCTATTTTAAAAAATTATCCAATCTGATTTCTCGAGTCTCCAAAAAGATCAATCTAATCTAATCATCATAATTTAACATCAGATAGTAGCGTATTAATAGATTTTTCAGTTGTCACGAGGCAAACGCAATAGCCCGACCATCCTGCATCAGAACACAACCCAATCCCTGTCGGCTAGTATCACTGTATACTATATTTCCCGAATGCTAGCGGGAATGGCTAAAATAGGAGCAGATGTCAATCGTTGTTTGAGCTCCTGAAAGCTCGGCTCATAACGGTCATCCCAAATAAACCTGACCCCCTTCCGAGTCAATCTAGACAATAGAGCAGCTATCCAAGAGAATCACTTTACAAATCTGCGATAATACCCGACCAAACCGAGAAAACTACGAATCTCGGTAACTGTTTGTGGCTGTTCCCACTTTACTATAGCCTCAACCTTCCGCAGATCAACATAAATACCTTCCACGGAGACAATATGCCCCAAGAATCCAATTTATCTCAGCGAAAACTCACATTTTGAGAATTTGGCATATAGTTGCTTCTCACGGAGTATCTGCAATACCACCCGAAGGTACTGAACATGATCTTCATCACTCTATGAAGATACCAAGATATCATCGATGAATACGATGACGAACCGATCCAAGTAGTCATGGAAAACTCAGTTCATCAGATCCATAAAAGCAACTGGGGCATTAGTCAGCACAAACAGCATGACTAGAAACTCTAATGGCCATATCAGGTGCGAAAAGCTATCTTGGGCACATGTTCGGCCCTAATTCTCAACTGATGATAACCCGAACGGAGATCAATTTTAGAGAAAATCGTAACTCCCTGCAGCTGATCAAACAAATTATCTATACATGGCAGGAGATATCTGTTTTTGATGGTGACTTTGTTCAATTGTCTGTATCCACACAAAGCCGAAGTGTACTATCTTTCTTCTTTACGAATAATACCAGAGCACCCCAGGGTGACATGCTCGGGCGCATAAATCCCTTGTCTAGAGGTTCCTGCAACTGAATCTTAAGCTCTCTTAGTTCAGCAGGTGCCATTCTGTATGGCGGAATGAAATAGGATCGGTCCCCGATACTAGATCAATCTTGAAATCGAACTCTCGAACTAGTGGTAATCTGGGAAGCTCCTCGGGGAACACATCTGGAAAATCCTACACCACAGGGACCTCCTCAAGTCCCGGTCCCTCAACGGTGGTATCAACTACATGAGCCAAGAATGCCATGCAGCCTCGACGTATCGACCTCCTGGATTCCATCATTAATATGACACGGTGAGGTAATACTCTCATCTCGCCAGAGAATCTCAAAGGGGATCCCTCTGATCTCCGGAACTCAACCTCGTTGGTGAAACAATCCATTGAAGCTCTATGTTTGCTCAGCCAATCCATCCCAAGGATGGCATCAATATCCATCATCTCAAGGGGAATTAAGTCTACCTTGAGTACCCCATCCCTTATCATGACCTCACATCCATGATAGACTGAATCTTTGTGAAGGTGCTCACCGAGAGGAGTGATAACCATTATTTCCTCATTAAGTAGCAATAAGAATTTACCCATCTGGCAGGTAAAAGACGCTCTCACGTAAAAGAAATTCAACCCGGTGTCAATAAGGACACGGGTATCAACTCCAAATATCCTCATGATCCCTGAATGTAAGGAAGGGAAGAGATTAAAGATATTTAAAATATGAAAAAAAAAGTAGACATATTCATATATATATCAAACTAGTTAAGTTTCAAAAACTTTAACTAATCAAAATTGTACATCGACATTATGATATACAAAAAGCTCATACAGAAATACAATAAAAATACTACATTGAGGGATTTATGAGAGAATTACCCATAATAACATCAGGCTTTACCTGTGCGTCCTCCTGTGTCATCGCAAACACACGAGCGTGGGCTCTAGGCTGCTATCGCGACGGTTCTGGCACTGTATTACTCCCGGCTGCAGTCCGAGGAGCTATAAGAGCTGAGTGTAGAGGTGCCCCCTGCTGGCCTGTGCCAGAAGTACCAGTACGACTCTGCAAAGTAGATCCTCCTCGACCTAAATTGGGCAGACACTCCTAACGTGACCTTGCTTCCCATATTGGAAGCAAATAACTGGTGCTCTACATGCCCTAAAGGCATGGTAGCTGTTGCATCTACGGCAGAAAGACTGTCTCTGTGTAGTAGACTGTGTAGAGACATTAGGGGCCGATACCCCAAAACCCTGTAGTCGAGGTCCCTGTCCCGGTCCTGCTGGTTTGAAGCTAGCAGAACCTCTGGGATGTCCAAAACCTCTACCCACCTAGTCTCAGCTCGGACGATCTCCTCTGCCCGATATGCTGAATCAATTACCTCTGATAGTGTAAAAGATGGAGTGACCATCATATACTTTCTGATACTCAATTGGAGGCCATCTTCAAACTTAAACATCAATTGAGCTGGTGTAGCCATATCGGGGATGAACGCTGCTAGTTGTCTGAGCTCGTCTCGTACTCTGAAACTGACCTCATCCCCTGACGTAAGTGTAGGAACTCCGTCCTCATCCGGTCCTACTGGAACGGGGTGAAGTACCTATGGTCGAACTCTCATAGAAAGTTCTCCCACCACAGGGTCTGTGTAGCACTGTCACGGATAGCCTCCTACCACGAGAGGGCATCTCCGTCGAGGAGTCTCTCAGTAACTCTCAATCTGAACTTCTCTGACAACCCCAAATCCAAAAGGATCCTACAAGTCCTGTTGATCCAGTGCTTCGCCGCTACGGTATTACTAGATCTTCAAAACTCTGTGCATCCGAGCTGCTGAGATTCTTTCACCAACTGAGTGAGCTCGTAGATGGGCCTTAAAGTAGCCGACGTCTCATCGGTAGAGTAGAAACAAAGGACCGACCACCGAAAGAGGAATCAGTGTCGTAGGTATAGGTACGACCACAGGTACGGTCGCTGGAGTCTGTAGTAGAGGTGGCGACATTGGCTCCCTATATCTACTATACCACTCCTGCCACTACCTCAAGGCATCGAGTAGTGATGGTGGAATCTCGGCTGTAGCAGCCGGTGGAGGTGCTGGGGGTGGCACTTGGGAAGGTGCATGAGTAGAAGAAGCACCCTCCAGTACTCGTGGAGCCTCAAGTGCCTTAGAAGCCTCAGGCACTGAAGGACTCTCCGGTAGTGCACCGTGCCTACCACATATAAGCAGCATAAGTCTGTAAAGAGAGCACGGTTTCATTAGATACTATCTTTTCTCCAGCCTATTCTCTTTGATACCAATAGAACTAGCACGCCCCAAACCGGGGTCATGAGCAGCCGCCCGTTGCTCTAAATGCCGGCTATATTTTTACAAAAAATTGGGCAGAACATCCCCATAAATCGATTCTCTCCCATGTACAAATAAACCTGTTTAAACCTATATAATTTAAAATCATCTTGCAAATAAAACAAAATGGCCATCCCGGCCTCACAACAACCGACCAACCATAGTAGACATCTAGAACAATACCAGGCTACGTAAATTACTAACAATCCTAGCTACAGACCTCTACTGTCATACCCAACTAGAGTATGAGCAGCCGCCACACTAAGCAGGCCTAAGTTTTATACAATTTACAACCAATTTTCCCAAGTTGACAATCAAACACTACAATTTCCCTCAATGCAAGTGAAATATGAGAGTTTCGTAAATAAATATACATAAATTATACAGTCAATCCCATAATAAATACATGGTCAACTACAAACCTTAAGGTCAAGACCTCACAAGATCGAAAATAAGGTGCGGAGCTCATAGCTTAACTTAATTTAAATCTCATCGTCAAAAAACACTCAAATCCGCCAATGAGATACCAAATCCTCTAGAGCCTAAAGCGTCGCTCTAGCACAATAATCCTGTCTGGGGAGGGAAAGAAGAGAGGTGAGTATCAAGAAAGATACCTACTGAGTGAGGGGATTAATCTCAAGTACTAATAGTGTAGGTGAACATTGGAGTGTCAAATAATATCATAAATAACCAATAATTCAAATTTTGTAGTAAATCATAATATGTTCGCTAAAATGAATTCATTTAATCATTCACACAATAACATACATATATGCATCAATTTAAAATCAAGTAGATTATAGAGCAAGCCAAAAGGATCCTGACAAAGGTCAACCATAACCAAGGACAGGCGCATCAGGGGTTTTATTATTGAAAGAGCTTTTAAAAGTAGCTCTCTACCCCGACGTTGGCCATGAGTTTGCTAGGGCTAGCTTATCATCGTATATAAGACCCTGTCCGGTGCTAGATGGTGGCGTCATACACGTCCTCCCCCTTACATGGGTTCAACCGGTCGCGCCTATGACCATTAGACATATGACGTTTGCGGATATCTCCAGCAGAAGCGTATCCGGGCAACCTGTGCCTCTACAAACGTCTTTTGTAGCTACGGAATTCATCAAATAATGTCATATCATCATATCATCTCAAGCTAGTAGGCATCCAACCCACATATCCAAATCATCTCATCATATCCTCAAAACAATTCAAATCCGTGTGCCAATATATTTCATCGAAATCATTTAAATTCAATAAACCAATGCAATGGTAGAATAAAAAACATTCCATTTCTCAAATCATGGCACAATTTCATTTCATTTCAAATATGAATGTATAATCATAAAAAACATAAGTACGACACTCCAATAATTACAAAACAGATTTGAATTTCAATTCCATACGTCGAGACAATGCATAACAAAAGCATGTTTTATTAAAAACACGATAAAATCCGATTTCACTATTTCATGCAAGAGATTAGGGTCCCACTCACATTCCTAGGGAGGGTGGTCACTCCCTATTTTAAAAAATTATCTAATCTGACTCCTCGAGTCTCCAAAAAGATCAATCTAATCAGATCATCACAATTTAACATCAGATAGTAGTCTATTAACGGATTTTCCATTTTCTTTCCTGATTAATACAATCTTAATTTACACTATCTCCTTTCTATATTCCTGTTTCATAAATTCGAATCATTTGACTCACAAATGATCAAATTTCCAATATTTCTCATTTTTCTAATTTTTCTCGAATTTAACGTATTTCAGAATATATATATATATACAGTTTCCGATACTAAATTCAATATAATTTTGACAAAATTAATTCAAATGTTAAGGAGATTTCATTTCTCACCCAGGGTTCCTTGGATTACAGACCTAGCTTTCGTTCGAATGTCTCCTCAATCACTCCAAAATCCGTAATGCTCCCTATCAAGACAAAATTTATTAGTTAGGTCTAAGCACTTAGAACAAAATCAAAACCCTGAGTTAGTTACCTACGCAGAGACTTGCGGGGCTGTCACGGGCTATCGCAGGCTTGCGGGCCTTTGGGAACATGAAGAGTCGGGGAGAGAGAGAGTGGAAGAGAGAGAGAGAAAGGAAATTAGGGTTTTAAACCCAAATTTCTAAATTTGGGGGAGTGCTGCGTTTTGGGCCAAAACGCAGCGCTTCCTCTCCCTTTTTTTTTTTAACTTTGTATATATATATATATATGTACATACATGCATACTTATATTTTTACACCCATATTTCGCTAGCTTGCGAATTTCATAATAATGGGGTTATCTACGATTTACGAACACGATAACTTAAATTATACCAAAAATTAAATTTAAAGACCCCAAAATGAAAAATCAATATAAATAAAAATTTCTCTATATATATAACTGAGAAATATTTTATTTAATTCCTGAACAGGAATACAATAGTATGGACACCGCAGTATCGGTGTTACATTTTATCACCTCTGATAGTGTAAATGAGGGAGTCACCGTCATATACTTTCTGATACTCAATTAAAGGCCATTTTCGAGCTTGAATCTCATCTAAGCTAGTGTAGCCATGTCGGGGACAAAGGCAGCTAGTCGTCTGAGCTCAGTCTCATACTCTAAGACTGATCTAGTCCCCTAGCGTAAGTATAGAAACTCCGTCCTCATACGATCCTCCTAGAACGGAGTGAAGTACCTACGGTTGAACTCACGTAGAAAGTCCTCCCACCGCAGGGTCTATGTAGCACTATTACGAATAGCCTCCCACCACGAGAGGGCATTTTCGTTGAGGAGTCTCTCAGTAACTCTCAACCTAAGCTCCTCTGTCAACCCCAGATCAGTTAGGATCCTACGAGTCCTATTGATCCAGTGCTTCGCAGTTACGGCATCACTAGATCTTGAAAAGTCGGTGCATCCGAGCTGCCGAGACTCTTTCTTCAACTGAGTAAGCTCATGGATGCACCTCAAAGTAACCGATGTCTCATCGGTCGTTGTAGAAATAGAAGGACTAGCCACCGGAGGAGAAATCGGTATCGTAGGAGCAAGAACGACCGCAAGTGCGGTCGCTGGAGCCGATGGTGGAGGTGGCGGCATCTGCACCCCATATCTACTATACCACTCCTACCACTGCCTCAAGGCGTCGAGTGGTAGTGGAGGAATCTCGGCTATAACAGCTGGCGGAAGTGCTAGGGGTGGCATCAGTGAAGGTGCATGAGTGAGGAAGCATCCTCTGGTACTCGTAGAGCCTCAAGTGCCCTACAAGCTTCAGGCTCTGAGGGACTCTCCGGTGGTGCACCGTGCCTACCATTCTAGGCGGCATTGTTCTGCAAGGTAAGCACCGTTTCATTAGATAAAAGCAAATATTAGGGTTAGTTAGTAACTAACCCCCTAAAAAAATTTTAGTTACGGATCAAGACATGTGAATGCGAAATAATGGGATAGGTGCATCATTTATCTTACCTTCTACAATAGATGAACTTATATGCCTATAGCTATATATGAGACTTTAAATGACTGTATGAAACTCTCTAATACATTGAGAACTTTTAATGTATCTTGGAAGACTTTTTATTACAATCCTTTCTCAAATCTAGACGCTCTCATACCAATAGAACTGTCACACCCCAAAACGGGTTCGTGAGCAGCCGCCGTAATCGTAGATGCCGGCTGTATTTTTACAAAAAATCAGGCAAAATCTTCTCATATTTCGGAGGTCTCCCATGTATAATTTGACTTGTATATTCAAAATCAACCTATCAAATAAACAAATAGCCATCCCAACATCTCCAAAATCAACAAATCCTACCGCAAACATTCAGGACAACGCAAGGCTATAAAATTTCTAACAATTCTAGTCACAGACCTCTACTGTCATACCCAACTAGAGTATGAGCAGCCGTCACACCAAGCGGTCCTAAATATTTTTATAAAATGTACAACAAATTTTTCAAGTTAACATTTCAAATATTTACAAGTGTCACAACGCAAATGAAATGAGTCTACACGAGAGTTTCACGAATAAATGTCCATTATTCATACAGTCATCCCATAAATATATATACGGCCAACTATGAGACTCAATATCAAGACCTCGTAGGGTCGAAATAAAATAAGAAACTCATCTTTCAAATTTAACTAAGAGCTCACCGTAGTAAATACCAAATTTATCGAAACTATCAAAAACTTTTAGAGCCTTTAATGTCGCTCTATCACAATAATCCTGTCTGAAAAAGGAGAAGAGAGGGGTGAGTATCAGGGAAGATATCCAGTGAGTGAGGGAGGTTAATATCAAGCATAAATAGTTTTGGTGAACCATTGGAGTGTCAAATAACATTTTTCGTAAGCAAAAATTCATAATTTGTAACGAAACACAATATGTGCCGAAATATGAACTCATTTAATAAATCACACGATATCATACATATATGCATCCGTATCAAACATCTTTTTCAGAAAATTCTGGGGTCCTATTGAAAACACTTCCATCTCAGGTTGGCCGAAACCCAGACGAAAGCCCGCTAAGGGTTTTTCCATCATGTTTCAAAACATACCCCCTTCCTTGGCGTTGGGTCGTGCCCCACAGGGGTGTAACTGGATATAGCCCGACCTACCGCAGCAGGAGACACGTCTATCTCTCCCACCAAATATAATCCAACCCTCATCCATGTTGCCCTGTCGGGTTGCGCAGCGGGAGGAATGACTATAGCCATTAATCATGCACAAGCACCAATCATTTCGCAAACAACACATAACTAGTAGGCATCCAACCCGCATAGTTTATCAAAACATTTCAAATTCGTGTGCCGATACATTTCATCAAATCATTTTAAATCAACATGCCAATGCAATGGTAGAGTAGAAAACATTTTAGTTCTCAAATAATGGCACGACATTGATTCATTTCAAACCATGAATGCATAGTCATCGGAAGCATAAATTTATGACACTCGAAATGTCACAAAGCAAATTTTAAAATTTAATACCATACGTCGAGTCAATGCATATCGAAAACATGTTTTATTAAAAACACGGAAGAAAAACAAGTTCACTATTTTATGCAAGAGATTAGGGTCTCACTCACTTTTCTAGGGAGGGTGGTCATTCTCTATTTTTAAAACAAATCCAATCTGACTCCTTGAGTCACCCAAAAGATTTCCCTAATCAAATCATCACAATTTAATATCAAATAAAAGCCTAATAAGGGATTTTCCATTTTTCTTTTCAATTTAATACAACCTTAATTTATACAATCTCGTTTCTAAATTCTCGTTTCATCAATTTTGAATCATTTGACTCACTAATGATCAAATTTCCAATATTTCTCATATTTTTCTTGAATTTAACATATTTCAGAGTATATATATAGTTTCCGATGCAAATTTCAACCTAAATTCAATAAAATTTATTTCAAATTTGAAGAGATTGTATTTCTCTCACCTAGGATTTTCTCGAAGTGCAAACCTTTGTCCAAATATCTCCTCGATCACTCCAAAATCTGTAATGCTCCCTATCAAGACAAGATTTAATAGTTAGGTCATAAACACTTTGATTAGGATCAAAACCCTAACTTAGTTACCTGTGCAGAGGTTCGTGGGTTTACGGGTCAGCAAGCTAGCGGGCTTGCGGGCCGCAATGGGCTTCGCGGGCCGCAATGGGCTCATGGGATGCACGTGTTAGCGAGCTGGCACGTGCTCATGCATAGGCGTGCTCACGAGTAGGCGAGTTGTGGTGCGCTCACGCTGTGGTGCGCTCACACTGTGGTATGCTCACGCTGTGGTACGCTCGCGCAGTCGCTCGCTTGCGCTTACGCGGTGGTGCGCTGGAAGAAGGTCGCGCGCTGTGGCGCGCACATGCGAGGAAGGAGGCGCTGCAGGCTGGTGTGCTCGTGGGTTGAGGCACGCGCTCGCGAAAGGTCACACGCAGTAGCGAACTCGCTCGAGGAGGATCACGTTGTGGCGCGCTCGCGCTCGTGGAGGGAAGCTTGCGTTGCGGGGCGCTCGCGCGGGATAGAGGAGTAGCGGTGGAGAGAGCGGCAGATTCGAGCGAGGGAGGGCGGCGGGTCGTGAGAAAGGGAAGAGGTGAAGAGGCGAAGAGAGAATGAGAGGAAGAGAGAGAGAGAGAGATTAGGGCTAAAAGCCCTAATTTGATTTGGGTGGGGGTTGCTGCGTTTTGGCTCAAAATGCAACACTCCTCTGTTGTTTTTTTTTATATATACTCTTATTATTATTATTATTATTATTTATATGTATATATATATATATATATATATTTCTTTTTTTAAAATAAATTTACAAATAATTATATTTGTAAATAAAATAAAAAATTTAATAAATGGTTGAATATATATATATATATATTTTATATTCATTTTACACTAAAATTCGCGTATATGACAAAATTTAAAATATACCAAAAATTCAATTTAAATACCCAAAAATAAAAAATCAATATAAATAAATAAAATTTCTCTCCACATATATATATATAAACTAAAAAGTATTTATTTATATATATTTTTTGAGAATAGTACACTATTACAGACATCGCAGTGTCGGCGTTACATACCTAGACAGATGCGATTTAAGTTTGAGGATGGCTTTAACTTGAGTATTCGGAAATACATGGCAGTGACACCCAGCTTTTCCCTCTCGGAGATTATTGATTCAGCATATCATGCGGAGGAGATAGTCCACGCTGAGAGTAGACAGAAGGAGAGTAGAGATCTAAAGAAGAGGAAGGCTAGTCCTCATACGAGTCAAGGCTCGAAGAAGGGTAGGACTTCAGGTTTTCAGGGAGGCCCTTCTCACTTTAGGCCAGTACAGTTCAGACAGGGATCGCATCCCCAAGGGTTTAGAGTACTGGCCCCTAGTGACTCTAGTTATTCCACAGTGCAGAACTACCCTATCTGCCGTAACTGTGGCCGACGTCATTCTGGAGTTTGCAGAGATCCTGTGAGATGCTTCCAGTATGGGAAGCAAGGACATATTCGGAGTTTCTGTCTTAACCTAGGTTTCAGAGGTCAGGTGCTACAGACACACATGGGTGGACCACGGATAGGTCAGCAGGGAGCACCTACTTATTCAGTACCCACCGCTCCACAGACTATAGCTGGGAGCAATATAGTACCAGGTCCTTCATGACAGCAACCTAAGGTACAGGCCCATATGTATGCGATGACTCAGGAAGATGCTCAAGTGAACCCTGACGTAATCATGGGTAATCCTCCAGTAGACCCTTCTATTTAGAAGCTTTATGTACTCTTTCCTTCTTTGAAATTGTGTACTACCATGACTAGTTAAAGCTTTAGAATCTTAACTATTTTGATCCTTTTTTTGAAATCATGTATCTCATGATGATATGTACGGACATGATTAGTTACAGCCCTAGAGGCTTAACTATTTTGGCATATATATATATATATTTATCTTTTATGTACTTTCGATTGATTCTTTTCAATTTCTCACATCCATGTACTATGAAAATATACGAAGTCGATGCCTATGTTCTTATTGACACCGGATCGAACTATTCTTACGTGAGAGCCTCTTTCGCTCAATAGTCGGATAGGCTGTTATCACCACTATATGAGGAGCTATTGGTTATCACTCCTCTTGGTGAGCAGTTAGTCAGAGATTCGATATATAAAGGGAGCGATGTCATGATTAGTGAGACAGTGCTAGAAGTAGATCTGATTCCACTTGATATAACGGATTTCGATGCCATCCTAGGGATGGATTGGCTGAGTACTTACCGAGCTTCCGTGGATTGTTTCACCAAGGAAGTTGAGTTCCGGAGGTCTGAAGGACCACCACTGATGTTTGTGGGTGAGAGACAGTTATTACCCCATTGTGTAGTATCAGTAATGGAGGCCAGACTGATGATACGCTGAGAATGCACGACATATCTGGCTCATGTGATAGATACCACCCTAGAGAGTCCGAGGCTTAATGAGGTCCTGGTGCTACAGAAGTTTTCTGATGTATTCCCCGAGGAATTACCCGGATTACCACCAGTTTGGGAGTTTGATTTTGAAATCGATCTAACTCTAGGGACTACTCCTATTTCGATTCCACCATATAGAATAGCACCAGCTGAGTTGAGAGAGCTTAAGGTTCAGCTATAGGAATTGCTAGACAATGGATTTATCCGTCTGAGCACTTCATCTTGGGGTGCACCAGTGTTATTTGTGAAAAGGAAAGATAGTATACTTAGACCTTGCGTGGATTATCGACAGTTGAACAAAGTCATTATCAAGATCCGATATCCATTACCGCGCATTGATGATCTGTTTGATCAGCTTCAGAGTACCAGAGTTTTCTCAAAGATAGATCTTCGATCAAGGTACCATCAAGACTGCATTTCGTACCCGATATAGACACTTTGAGTTCCTAGTCATGCCATTTCGGCTAACAAATGCACTAGCTGCATTAATGGACTTGATGAATCGGGTCTTCCATGATTATTTGGATCGATTTGTGATTGTGTTTATTCATGACATTCTAGTCTACTCGCGTAGCGATAAGGAGCATACTCAACACCGTCGGGTTGTTTTACAAATTCTTCGCGAGAGACAGTTATATGCAAATTCACTAAGTGTGAATTTTGGCTATGGCAGATTGGTTTTCTGGGACATATAGTTACTACGGAGGGTATTTTCGTTGATCCACAAAAGGTTAAGGCTATACTGAAATAGGAACAGCTGAAGACCGTGATTGAGGTCCGGAGTTTCCTTGGTCTCGCAGGTTATTATCGGTGGTTTGTAGAGGGATTCTCTCGGATCACCGCCCCATTATCTAGATTGATGCGGAAGGACGTCAAATTTTATTGGGATGATTGTTGTGAGGCGAGCTTTCAAGAGCTCAAACAACAACTAACATCAGCACCGATATTGGCCCTCTCCACTAGCAGTCGGGAGTATATAGTATACAGTGATGCCAGCTGACAGAGATTGGGTGGTGTACTGATGTAGGATATTCGAGTGATTACATATGCTTCTCGACAACTGAAGAAGCACGTGTTGAACTACCCGACGCATGATCTTGAGTTAGCTGCCATAGTCTTTATTATGAAGATATGGCGACATTACTTGTATGAGGCGACCTGTAGGATATTCACAGATCATTAAAGTCTGAAGTACTTATTCACTCAATGAGAATTGAATCTCAGACAGAGGAGATGGATGGAGTTGCTAAAAGATTATGATCTTATTATTGATTATCATCCGGGAAAGGCAAATGTTGTGGTAGATGCCTTGAGCCAGAAATTATCTTCTTCTCAGGCAATGGAGAGTGTTTATCTCTCTTGTTTGGTAGGACTCCGTGCTTTAGGGGTCAGCTTGGCTAGTGACGATCGAGGAGTACTACTAGCCCAATTTAAGGTGAGGCCAACTTTGCTCGACCGCATTAGGGAGCTCCAAGGATCAGATGAGGAGCTCCGAGGTATTCTTTATAGGATCCGCAGAGGTAATGGAGGAGAGATCCAGGTCCGTGTTGATGGACTAGTAGTATATCGGCAGCGGATTTGCATTCCCGCTGACAGCGATCTCCAGAAAGCTATTCTTGAGGAGGCTTATTCCTCCACTTATGCTATGCATCCGGGTGGTACGAAAATATACCGGACTATCCAAGATAGTTATTGGTGGCCCGGTATGAAGAGGGAGATCGCAAAGTTTGTTGCTCGATGTTTGGTCTGTCAGCAGGTGAAAGCCGAGCATCAGCGACCCACCGGTACTTTACAGCCTCTCCCCATTCCTGAGTAGAAATGGGAACACATCACGATGGATTTTGTGATGGGACTACCATGGACTTTGGCATGACATGATGTTATATGGGTGATTGTCGATAGACTCTCTAAGTCCGCACACTTTATTCCGATTTGTGCTGATTATTCCTTAGAGGTGTTGGTACGCCTTTATATTGACACCATAGTCAGACTTCACGTGATACCAGTATCGATAGTATCAGACAGAGATCCCAAATTTACATCTACATTCTGGCCCAGATTACAGGAGGCATTGGATACTAGACTGAGCTTTAGCACAGCCTATCACCCCCAGACTGATGGTGAGTCAAAGAGGACCATCCAGACTCTAGAGAACTTGTTGAGAGCATGTGTTATGTAATTTCGGGTAGTTGGGATCAGTATCTTCTGTTGGTAGAGTTTGCATATAATAATAGCTATCAGGCCAGTATTGGGATGCCTCCATATGAGGCATTATATAGGAGAAAGTGCCATACTCCGTTATGCTGGGATGAGGTAAGGAAAGGTGACTCACCAGTGTTAAGATCATTAAGGAGACAAAGGAGAAAGTGAGGATCATCCGTGAATGGATAAAAGCCGTCCAGGATCGACAGAAGGCTTATGCAGATAGGAGGCGGCAACCACTTGAGTTTGAGGTACGAGATATGGTTTTCCTTCAGATCTCCTCCTGAAAATGGATGATTCGATTCAGGCAGCGGGGCAAGCTGAGCCCCAGGTATATTGGACCTTTCCGGATCCTTGAGAGGGTCGGAAATGTGGCATATAGGCTAGAGTTGCCAGATGAGCTTTCCCGTATTCATGATGTCTTCCATGTCTCGGTACCTAGGATGTACCTACCTGATCCATCTCATGTATTAGAGCCTCCGCCAATTGAGTTGCGAGAGGATTTGAGCCTACCAGTTTAGTTAATGGCTATCCTTAATCGGCAGACCAAGAAGCTGCGGAGCAAAGAGATTCGTCTAGTCAAAGTTTTATGGAGGAGAGACCAAATCGAGGAGGAGACTTGGGAACCCGAGGAAGTCACGAGGAGACAGTACCCTCAACTTTCACTATATGATTTTTCTTTTAGTTTCAAGGATGAAACTTATTTTTAGGAGGTTAGAAAGTATAACACTGAAACTGCGATATCCGTACTATTGTACTCCTGTTCATGAAATATATAAAATATTCTTCAGTTTCTATATATAGAAAATTCACTCAGAAATTTTTCTAATAAAATCGTTTTGGAAAATTTCTACAAAAATTGTCGGGAACGAAAATTTTCCACAATGACCACATAGAGTCCAATAATAATCAGAATGGCCTTAGAAGTACATGAGAACTTCAAATATAGATAAATCATACTTTATAGAGCCAAATCAGGAATTTCTGTAAATGTTAGCCGGAAATCCTAATTTGGGACGAAAGCCTCTCAGCAAGGCTAAATGCCCTCATTATGACGTGGAATCAATTTAATTAGACCTAATATGACATTTTGGGCCTAGTGTGAGGGTTTGGGAATTTTCAAAGTCAAAAATAATTTTTACACGTCAAGAGATGCATCCGAAACAAATAAAAATTTAAGGAAAAAGAATATGGGATAGTTAAAATAATTAGTTGGGTTATAACTAGAATGTACTGATTCGATTAAAGAAGATAATGTCTAGTTGGCACAAGGGGAACCAATAGTGGAGAAAATTCAAGAAAATGATCAAAGGCTAAGAAAGAAGCCAAATTCAACTTTGCTTCCTCATAAGGCATGAACAAACAAGCTTATTTAGGAAGGAGAAATGCATGACCAGCCAAGCGAGGAGAAATGAAGAGTTGCAAATGTTGACATTTGAGGTAGATCCAATGGTTTAAAATGAATGGAAAAATGAAGGATTTTTCTTGGGCCAATAGATTTGTTAGTGGGAGACACATTGAGACACATAATAAATGAGCAATTTGAGTGTTGTTGGGTTGTAGAGTGAAAGAGAGAGAGAGAGGGAAAAAATGTGAGAGAGAGAGAGAGAGGAAGAGTGTCATGCCCCGACCCACCCCCGGGCCGAGCACGTGAGCAACCACCGCGACACCTCAGTGGATGGGCACAACCCTCTGAGACATCGGGGCATCGTAAGACTAAAAACACATATATCCAAATCAGTTTACAAAATCACATGAGTTCCCAAGTAATAAAAGTAAAATATCTTAATGTGCCTCAAATGCATAAATATATAAACCCAAGATGAGAGTTACCATTTACATGCGCCAATAGTAATATACAGTCATCCCCAAGCAAATAAGTACAATGGTCAAACTAAATACTCTAAAATAATATGATAACCTCAAATTGAATATAGCGAAAGAAATGGGTAATCATACCCCAGCCCAGTCTCCAATATAAGTCCAACGAAATCAAGTTTCTACCATTCCCTCGATCCAAGACTATACCTGTGAAAGGGAAAGTGAGGGGTGAGTATCTATGGGAGGATACTCAGCAAGTGAGGGGATTGACATCGTGCTATCAATATCAAGTGTGAACTTGAAGTGTCAAGGCATGTAATACAATATCAAGTGTCAAGGCACACATCGAAAAATAACATATGCATCCATCCATGTATCAAGTCACATATATAGAGCCGGCCGAACAAACAACCCCGGTAATAGTCTATCTCGACTAAGGACGGGTGCATTGGGGTTTTTCACAATGCAAATATCAAATAATGACTCTCTATCCCAATGTTGGTCACAGACTACTCCAACTAGCCTGTAAATAATAATATCAATATATATATATATATATATATATAAATAGTCAGCCGTGTATGATGCCCCGCCCAATGCTAGACAGAGGAAAACTCACGTCCTCCCTGATGAGGGTCAACCTGGAACAACCATACACATAACAATATTGCGGATACCTCTAGCTGAAACGTATCTGAGCACAAGGGGTGCCTCTACCAAATATCCTTCATACCTACGGAATGCTATAGGAAGCATATCACAATATCATCAAGTCGGCTGGGCACATAGCCTCATGCATCACATCATCACGTCGGCCGGGCATACAGCCTTATGCATCGTCTCATAACGTCAGCCGGGCGTACAGACCAAATAGTACATGTAAATCCATTCAAAACCATGTGTCAATATAGTAGAAGCATTAAAATATGCCAATATGTATATATACTTATCAAAATCCAAAAATTTAGTTTTCACACGTAAAGAAATCATGTCGTTTGAAAATCGATAAAACATGATTTGTCAATCAATAGTAGATGTCAAAGTCCCACTCACAGTATGGGGGAGGGTAGATCACTCCTCACAATACCACTATAATAGCAAATGAAACTCCCTTGAATCGATCATCAATCACATCACTACAATGATCATATATGCATACATATGTCATTATAGGAAAATATATGTAATAAATTGCACTTAACAATTTCTTAATCTAGGGCCAAGTTCTAGGGCATTTTAAATAAATCTCTAAGTGTATTTGTACAAAAATATCAAATTTTCCATTGTTTGGTCTGGTCAAAATCACTACACGGACATCGTGCTTATGCCGTGCCCATGTCGGCCCATTGCCCCGTGCCCATGCGTACAAAGCCTATGTCCCTGCATGGTAGAAATGACTTAGCTCTTTGCATATAGCTCCAAATTAAGCGAAAATTTGATATGTTGTAGGAAATGTCGGGCCCTATAACTTTCATGTTATACATTTTCTCAAAATCTCATCACAGAATTTCCGAAAATACTCATTTTGTTTCTGTCACGTTCTATATTCAGATTCTGTCCTATTTTTGTGCAGAAACTATACCTTTAACCCTATTCATTCAAACTTAATGAAATTTAAACATGTTATACATAAGACATAAATCTACAACTTTCATGTTTTGAGTTTTACTCAATTATGCTGAAAAAGAGGTTGAAATAATTCATGATCAGAATTGTCGGGTTTCAATTGGAAACAAGGTTTCTGTCAAAACGTCTTTAGGAAAAAGGGTATAACTTTTGATTCCCTTATGCGGATTGGCTGCAATTCTTACATGTTGTAAGGGGATATCTATGACTTTTATGTTTTGACTTTCTCTAAATAGGACTGGAAAATGGTCGTTTTTGCACACTATTTTTATGTTCCGAAACAGAACAGCTTTCTGTCGCATTTCAGGAAAAGTGTCATAACGTTTGGCACAAGTATCAGATTAAGGTGGTTCTTATCTCGTTGGAAAGATAAGACCTAGATCTAAAATTTACTTGCTAGAGCATTTGCTAATTTAGACTGTAAGATGCATCAAAACAAAGGTAAAGTCACCGACAGAACTAAGAACATAATTTAAAACAGGATAGAAATCTCTTTACCTAAAGCTTGGAATTTTAAGTCCACCAATCTTCACCTCAAGGCCCTTTCTTCCTTCTTTGCAATTTGATTCGGCCTTCCTTAAAATCATGAGACAAGGCTTAGCTTGGCTTAAATCGACATGTGCTAAAGAAAATGAAGAAAGAACATGTTCTTACCTAAGGAAGCTTGAAGAAGTGTTGCTGAAATTCCAGATTTCCTCTCTTTGAGGCTCTTGGTTTTGCTCTTGTTCTCACTAACAAGTGTTCTCTTTTGGTCTTAGCCTTGTAGTATGTTGTTCTAGGATAAGAATAGGTGGGATTTATGTAAGAATATGAGTGGGCTTTTGTAGAGAAAATTGAGCTTCCTCCTCCCACGGTTTGGACAAGGAAACAATAAGGCACTTGTTTGTCATTAAATCCTAATTGCACTCAACCATGATCTAACATCCACAAGTCTTGAACTTCTCCATGCAAAATCCCTACCCTTGATTTGCTTCCATACTTTAATCATTGGAAAGGTCTTATCATCTACTATCTCAATCCAAGGGCTTACATTTGCATGCAACTTCAAGCAATTTCCTACCCTTGGATCAAGTTTCAAAAATTACACATTAGACCCAAAATTGCTAACAAGTCCTTTAAATTATAAAAATTTAAATTTGGCACTTAAAATTTTTTATAATTACACATTAGACCCAAAATTTCATGTTAGGCCTAATTAAATTTATTAAATGTGAAACTAAGTTTATTGAGTCTCTTTGAGTCAAACTAACCCAAGTTTACATTTTAATCGGTAAATTTCTTGAGTAGTTTTATCAAAAAATTTCTCATTGAAAATTTATGAACGTAGTCATGAAAACATTATATATATATATATATATATACATGAACTAGAATACACCATAGGATATATCGAGGGTTGGTGTTACATTTTCCTAACCTTCTAAAAACAAGTTTCGTCCCCGAAACTAAAAGGAAATCATACAAGGAAAAGAAAACTAAACAATGAACAACTGAGGGTACTATCCCCTTATAGTATCCTCCAGCTCCCAGGTCTCCCCCTCGACCTGGTCACTTCGCTACAAAACACGAACTAATGAGACTTCTTTGTTCCGCAGTCTCCTAATTTAGTGGTCAAGGATGGCCATGGGTTGAACAGATAAGCTCAAATCCTCCCGCAGTTCAACTGGTGGGGGCTCTAGCACATATGAAGGATCCATCATATACTTCCTAAGTATTGAGACATGGAAGACATCATGTATACGTGTTAACTCCTTGGGCAGCTCTAATCTATACGCCATACTCCTGATCCTCTCAAGGATACGGAATGGCCCAACATACTTGGGGCTCAACTTGCCCCGCTGCCTAAATTGAATCACCCCTTTCCAGGGCGAGATCCGTAAAAATACCAGGTCTCTAACTTCGAACTCAAGAGGTCTCCGCCTCCGATCCGCATACATCTTCTGCCGATCCTGGGTAGCCTTCATCTTCTCGTTGATGATCCTCACCTTCTCCTTCGTCTCCTCAACAAGCTCAATGTTGCTGAGTTGCCTCTCACCTACCTCATCCCAACACAGAGAAGTCCTGCATCTCCTCCCATACAAAGCCTCATACGGTAGCATCCCAATGCTCGCCTGGTAGTTGTTGTTATAAGCAAACTCTACTATGGCAAATGTCGATCCCAACTATCATGAAAATCTATTATGCAGGCTCTCAACATATCCTCGAGCGTCTGTATGGTCCTCTCCGATTGTCCATCAGTCTAAGGATGATAAGCTGTGCTGAAGTTCAGTCTAGTACCCAATGCCTCCTGCAACCGAGGCCAAAACCTAGACGTGAACCTGGGGTCTCGGTCTGAAACAATCGACATGGGTACCCCATGCAATCGGACAATGGTGTCAATGTAAAGGCATGCCAATGCCTCCAATGAATGATCTCCATGGATGGGGATAAAATGTGCAGATTTGGTGAGTTGATCGACAATCACCCAAATCGCATCGTGCTGTGCAGAAGTCCGCGGCAATCCCATCACGAAATCCATAGTAATATGCTCCCATTTTCACTCAGGAATAGGAAGAGGTTGTAACTTGCCTACGGATCTCTGATGCTCGGCCTTCACCTACTGACATACCAAGCATCGAGCTACAAACTCTACTATCTCCCGCTTCATACCCGACCACCAATAGCTACCTCTGATGGTCTAGTACATCTTTGTACCCCTGGGATGCATAGCATATGCTGAGAAATGAGCCTCCTCAAGGATAGCTTGCCGAAGATCAGTATCGGATGGGACACACACCCTGTCTCGAAATATCACTAGTCCATCATCACGTACTCAGAAGTCTCTGCCCTCTCCACTACGGATCCTGTCGTGAATACCTTAGAGTTACTCATTAGATCCCTGAGGCTCCCTAATGCGATCGAGTAATGTCAGCCGTACCTCAAACCTGGCTAGCAGTGCTCCCTGACTGTCGCTAGCCAAACTGACTCTAAAGCACGGAGTCCCACCAAGTAAGAAATATACGCACTCTCTGCTGTCTGAGAAGAAGGAGTTGAAGACGACTTCCGATTCAAGACATCTGCCACAATGTTTGTCTTGCTTGGATGATAATCAATAATCAAATCATAGTCCTTCAGTAACTCTAACCATCGCCTATGCCTGAGGTTCAACTCCCTCTGAGAGAACAAGTATTTCAAGCTCTTGTGATCAGTGAAAACCTTGCAGGTTACTCCATACAGATAATGACGCCATATTTTTAATACGAAAACTATGGCTACCAACTCTAAATCATGAGTAGGGTAGTTCAACTCATGCTTCTTCAACTATCGAGAAGCATAAGCAATCACCTGACCATCCTACATCAAAACGTAGCCCAATCCCTGCCTACTGGCATCGCTGAACATAACGTACTCTCGGCTGCTAGTAGGGAGAGCTAAAATTGGTGCCGATGTTAGTTGTCGTTTGAGTTCCTAAAAGCTCACCTCACAGTGATCGTCCCAAATGAACTTGATGTCCTTCCGCGTCAATCTGGAAAGTGGAGCAGTGATCTGTGAGAATCCTTCTACGAATCGCCGGTAATACCCTGCTAGACCAAGGAAGCTCCGAACCTCGGTTATGGTCTGCGGCTACTCCCACCTTAGTATGGCCTCAACCTTCTACGGATCAACATAAATACTCTCTGCAGAAGCAATATGATCAAGAAAACCAATCTGCCTTAGCCAAAATTCGCACTTAGTAAATTTGACATACAACTATTGCTCACGAAGAATCTGTAAGACTACCCTAAGGTGCGGTGCATGCTCCTCATCGCTCCGCAAGTATACAAGGACGTTGTCAATAAATACAATGACGAACCGATCCAGAAAGTCATGGAAAACCCAGTTTATTAGATCCATAAAGGCAGCTAGTACGTTGGTTAGCCCAAATGGCATAACCAAGAACTCGTAGTGTCCATAGCGGGCACAGAATGCGGTCTTAGGCACATCCTCATCCCTAATTCGCAACTAATGATAACCAAATCGAAGGTCGATCTTCGAGAAAACCTTCGCTCCTTGAAGCTGATCAAATAGGTCATCAATACATGGCAGTTGATATCGATTCTTGATGGTAACCTTGTTTAGCTGTCGGTAATCTACGCACAACCGTAAGTTCCTGTCCTTTTTCTTTACGAACAATATTGGAACACCCCAAGGCGAAGTGCTCGAACGGATAAAACCCTTGTCCAGTAACTCCTGCAACTGGACCTTGAGCTCTCTAAGCTCAGCTAGCGCCATTCTGTATGTCGGAATAGATATGGGAGTAGTCCCTGGAGCTAGATCAATCTTGAAATCAAACTCCTGAACGGGTGGAAGTTCGGGTAGCTCCTCGGGAAATACATCTGGAAACTTTTGCACCACTATGACCTCCTCAAGCCTCGGCCCCTCCACAGTGGTGTCAATAACATGAGCCAAGTATGCCGTACATCCTCGGCATATCATTCACTTGGCCTTTATCACTGATATAACACAGTGAGGTAACGCTCGCCTCTCACCTGAGAACCTCAACAACGGCCCCTCAGGTCTCCGAAACTCTACTTCTTTGGTGAAGCAATCCACTGAAGCTCTATGCATACTTAGCCAATCCATCCCTAGGATGGCATCGAAATCCGTCATCTTGAGTGGAATCAAGTTTGCCTCAAGTACTACATCTCTGACCATAACCTCGCTCCCTTTGTAGACAGAATCTCTAAGTATCTGCTCACCTTGATGAGTGATGACCAATATCTCCTCATCAAGTGGCGACAAAGGCCTACCCAACAAGTGGGCAAAAGACGCTCTCACATAAGAATAGTTCAACCCGGTGTCAATAAGGACCCGAGTGTTGACTCCCTATATTTTCAAAACTCCTAATGTAAGAAAATAAAAAGATTAGTTGATAAATATGGAAGAAAATACAAGCCCACATATATATACATATCAAAATGTATGTACAAACTAACATAGTTAAGCCTCTAAGGCTTCAACTAGTGATGGTTCTCAAAAGAAAGTACATGAAAAATCTCTAAACATGGGGATCAGTGAGAGGCAAACCAATAATCACGTCAGGATTCGCTTGAGTGTCTTCCTATGTCATCGCGTATATATGGGCCTATGTCCTCTACTGTTGTCGGGATGGTCCTGGCACCGTGTTGCTCCCGACTGCTATCCGTGGAGTGGTGTGACTCGAGTGTGCAGGCGCTCCCTACTGTCCTCCTCGGGGAACACTCGAGTGTCCTGAAGCTGTCTGACCTCCAAATCCTAACTCAGGGCAGGCGCTCCTGATGTGCTCTGGCTTCCCACACCGGAAGCATGTAGCAGGCACCCTACACCCTCCAAAAGGGTAGTGTCAACTATATCGGCGGCAAAAGGGGTACCGCTGAGCTGAAGTCTGAGTAGTGGCACTAGGGGCTGGTGCTCTGAACCCCTGAGATTGTGATCCCTGCCCAGAATATGCCTGTCTCGGTTGAGAAGGGCCTCCTTGATATCCTGAAGTCCTGTATTTCTTCGAGCCTTGGTCCATAGAAAACCTATGCCTTTTCTTCCTCTGCTCTTTGCTCTCCTGCTGCTTGCCCTTGGCATGGACAATCTCCTCTGCCCGGTATACCGAGTCCACTATCTCTACAAAGGAGAGACTAAGAGTCACTGTCATGTACCTCCTGATGTTCAAGTTGAGGTCGTCCTCAAACTTGAACCATAGCTGCTTTGGCATCACCAAGTCTGGAACAAAAGTAGCTAACCTCCGTAACTCGGCCTCATACTCCGTGACCGACCTTGCACCCTGCCGCAAGTGCAAAAATTCTACCCTCTTGCGGTCTTGCTGGTACTCAGAAAAATACGTGTGATCAAACTCCCGTAAGAAATCGTCCCATCATAGGAGCTCGGTAGCATCGTCAAAAATAGCCTCCCACCAAGTGATGGCGTCACCATCCAATAGTCTCACTGCTACCCGAAGCCAATAGTCCTTGCTCAACCCCAGATCAGTCAAAATTCTGCGGGTGTGGTTGATCCAGTGCTTCACTGCTGTGGGATCACCGGCTCCCATGAACTCCGTGCATCCTAACTGCCTCGCCTCCTTCACCAACTGGGTGAGCTCATGAATACGCCTCAAGGTGGAGGAGGTAGTGTTACTAGTTCCTGAAACAGTGGATGGACCAACTATCGGTGGAGGCTTCGGCACAACCGGAGGTGGTTTGGCCATAGAGGTTGGCGCAGCCAACGGTAGTGGTAGCATCTGAACACCATGTGCAATATACCATTCAAACACCTGTCTATAGACCTCCAGTGGAGGTAGTGGTGGAGCTGCGGTTGTAGTAGCCGATGGAGTAGGTACTTGAGAAGGTGCGTGTGAAGAAGTCATATCCTCTGGTGCTCCAGTAGGTTTGGTAGGTGCAAAACGTGTACCTCACCTAGTCGTCATACTTTTGCAAGGAAATAAAGTTCATTAGATAAAAGTGTAAGTTTTAGGGTTAACTGACCCCCTAAAATAAAGGAAACATCTGGTTTAGGAACCAATGGAAAAGATGTACTAGGTTAGATACGATCCGTATCTAACCCCATAAAAATGGATGAACTCATCTGCTTATGACCATGTACTCAGATTTCATGACTGTATCTTAACTCTCACATGCATTGAGGACTTTCAAAACCAAGTTACTTGGGAATATTTTCAAAATCATTACATAAGGCATAACTCTAAACCAAGAGCTTTGATACCAACCGAGTTGTCACGCCCCGACCCACCCCTGGGCCGAGCACGTGAGCAACCGCCAAGACACCTCAATGCATGGGCACAACCCTCTGAGACATCGAGGCATCATAAGGCTAAAAACACATATGTCCACATCAGTTTACAAAATCACATGAGTTCCCAAGTTGTAAAAGTAAAATATCTCAATATGCCTCAAATGCATAAATATGTAAATCCAAGATGAGAGTTACCATTTACATGCGCCAATAGTAATATACAGTCATCCCCAAGCAAATAAGTACAATGGTCAAACTAAATACTCCAAAATAATATGATAACCTCAAATTGAAAATAGCGGAAGAAATGGGTAACCATACCTCAGCCCAGTCTCCAATATAAGTCCAACGAAATCAAATCTCTACTATTCCCTCGATCCAAGACTATACCTATGAAAGGGAAAGTGAGGGGTGAGTTTCTATGGGAGGATACTCAGCTAGTGAGGGGATTGACATCGTGTTATCAATATGAATTGTGAATTTTGAGTGTCAAGGCATGTAATACAATATCAAGTGTGCGAAAAAACACCGTGCAATTTTAATATAGCTCAAGGCACACATCGAAAAATAACATATGCATCCATCCATGTATCAAGTCACATATGCAGAGCTAGCCGAACAAACAACCCCAGCAATAGTCTACCTCCAGGACGGGCGCATTGGGGGTTTTCACAATGCAAATATCAAATAATGGTTCTCTATCCTAATGTTGGCCACATGCTACTCAAATAGCCTGTAAATAACAATAACAATATATATATATCTATAAATAGTCGGCCGTGCATGATACCTCGCCCAGTGCTAAACAGAGGTAAACTCATGTCCTCCCCGATTAGGGTCAACCTGGGATACACATGACAAATTGGCGGATACCTCCGGCCGAAGCGTATCCGGGCACAATGGATGTCTTTACCAAATGTCTTTCATAGCTACAAGATGCTATAGGAAATCATCAAGTCAGCCGGGCATGTAGCCCTATGCATCACATCATCACATCGACCGGGCATACAGCCCCATGTGTATTTGTACAAAAATATCAAATTTTCCAAAGTTTGGTCCGGTCAAAATCACTACACGGATATCGTGCTCATACCGCGCCCATGTTGGCCTATTGCCTGGCGCCCATGCGCACAAAGCCTGTCCCTGCATGGTAGAAATGACTTAGCTCTTTGCACACAACTCCAAATTAAGCAAAATTTTGATATATTGTAGGAAATGTTGGGCCCTATAACTCTCATGTTATACATTTTCTCATAATCTCATCACAGAATTTCTGAAAAATACTTATTTTGTTTCTGTCGCGTTCTATATTCAGATTTTATCCTATTTTTGTACAGAAGCTATAACTTTCACCCTACTCATTCAAACTTAATGAAATTTAAACATGTTATACATAAGACATAAATTTACAACTTTCATGTTTTGAGGAAGGGGTTGAAATAATTCATAATCAGAACTGTCAGGTTTCAATTGGAAACAAGGTTTCTGTCAAAACGTTTTTAGGAAAAAGGGTATAACTTTTGATTTCCTTGTATGGATTGGCTGAAATATTTTCCTATTGTAGGCAAGGGTGATACCTACAACTTTTATGTTTTATGTTTCTCTAAAATAGGACTGAAAAAGGGTCATTTTTGCACACTATTGTTATGTTCCGAAACAGAACAAGTTTCTGTCGCGTTTCAAGAAAAGTGTCATAACTTTTGGCACAAGTATCAAATTAAGGTGGTTCTTATCTCGTTGGAAAGATACGACCTAGATCTAAAATTTACTTAACTAGAGCATTTGCTAAATTAGAATGTCAGATGCATCAAAACAAAGGTAAAGTCACCGACAAAACTAAGAACAGAATTTAAAACAGGATAGAAATCTCTTTACCTAAAGCTTGGAATTTTAAGTCCACCAATCTTCACGTCAATGCCCTTTCTTCCTTCTTTACAACTTGATTCAGCCTTCCTTAAAATCATGAGACAAGGCTTAGCTTGGCTTAAATCGACACGTGCTAAAGAAAATGAAGAAAGAACATGTTCTTACCTAAGGAAGCTTGAAGAAGGGTTGCTAAAATTCCAAATTTCCTCTCTTTGAGGCTCTTGGTTTTGCTCTTGTTCTCACTAACAAGTGTTCTCTTTTGGTCCTAACCTTATAGTATGTTGTTCTAGTATGAGAATAGGTGGGATTTATGTAAGAATATAGTGGGCTTTTGTGGAGAAAATGGAGCTTCCTCCTCCCATGGTTTGGACAAGGAAGCAACAAGGCACTTGTTGGTCATTAAATCCTAATTGCACTCAACCATGATCTAAGGTCCACAAGTCTTGAACTTCTCCATGCAAAATCCCTACCCTTGATTTGCTTCCACACTTTAATCATTGGAAAGGTCTTATGAACCACTATCTCAATCCAAGGGCTTACATTTGCATGCAACTTCAAGCAATTTCCTACCCTTGGATCAAGTTTCAAAAATTACACATTAGACCCAAAATTGCTAACAAGTCCTTTAAATTATAAAAATTTAAATTTGGCCCCCAAAAATTTTTATAATTACACATTAGACCAAAAATTTCATGTTAGGTCTAATTAAATTTATTAAATGTGAAACTAAGGTTATTGAGTCTCTTTGAGTCAAACTAACCCAAGTTTACATTTTTACCGATAAATTTCTTGGGTAGTTTTATCGAAAAATTTCTTATTGAAAATTCATGAACATAGTCATGGAAATATTATATATATATATATACATGAACTAGAATACACCATAAGATATACCAAGGGTCGGTGTTACAAAGAGAGACTAGTCATGTTATATTAAATATGATCCAAAGGTTAGAAAATTGTCTTGAAAATATAGATGGTTGAGATTGGATTTAAGTAAAGTGAATGAGGCTTAATAAAAGAAGAAAACCTAGCCTCCACTACCTTCTCAAAACCGTAAGTGTTGAAGAAAGAAAAAAAAGTCAAAAGCCTCTCCATCCTCTCATGACCATGACCCTCTCTTGAACAAGAGCTTGAATCCATCAAACAACCTTCAATGTTTTTACATAAATCAAACACTCCTCACCCTTAAAACAACATATCCAAAAATTGGAAGAAAAGGAAAAGTCTAGCTTAGTGATTCAAGGATGGAAATAGTGAGGTTCAAGTGAAGAGATCTATGGGTTCTTCAATTTTTCTTCAACAACTTTAGGTAAGAAAGCTTCCTCTCCATCTCTTGTGTAACATATGTTGATTTGGAGCCAAAAAGGATTTCCTAACTTGTTGAACTTATGTTGGCTGAAAGTGAAGGACAAGGAGGAAGGGAGGATCTTTGAAGGAAAGTTTAGATTTGGGCTTGAAACATCAAGTTTTGAGGTAAGGAAAATTCTGCACTCGTTAAAAGTTATGGATCTTGTGTTTTGGTTATGAAGTTCTGATGAATTGGTTAGTTGTTTTGAAGGATCCTTGAGTCTAGTCCAAAGTATGTTCTAAGTCCATGTTTTTAAGTTCTTAATCATCATAGAAATCATGTTTAACATGAGGTTTGGTGGTCTGAAATTGAATGAGGAAGGAAAGATTTGATGTAAACATTGAAACTTTAGATTTCTGCAAAACCGGGCAAACTGACCAGGCTGTAATCTTTCTATAATAACTTTCTCTGCACAAATGCAAATTGAGTGAGGTTTTCTGCATATGAAAATATACTTCTATAGCTTTAAAATGAGATATGATTCGTTGAATTCCGAAGAGAATCGGATTTGTTGTGATTTTTCAAAGTTAGATGTTCTGCAGTGGAATACCATGTTCTGTCCTGTTTTTGCCGTGGATGTGATTTCAATTTTGAGGTGTCTTCTGGCCTGAACCATCCTGAGCTCCAGCTATGAAATTTGTAGATCTATGTCTTATCTTTAAATTGGGATAAGAATCAAGTGATTTGGATAGCTGTGGTGGAAGTTACAGCTTGTTTTCCAAGACTGTGTAGATTTGAACTTTTGCAGTCAAAAAAAAAATTCTTAGAATGAATTCTTATGTCTTTATGTAATTGAAGTTGAATTAGGCTAAAAATGTTAAAAATTATTGTTTTATAGTAGTATAGGTGTATTAACTAAAGCAATCAGTTGTGTTAGTTTGGTAGTTGGCTTGGGATATAAAGAATGGAAATGTTTTGCATGCGGATTGTTTTGTGCATACAAGAGTTATAATGTGAGAGTGATGAGTTGAGTGGTTTATATGTAGCATTGTAGTGTCTTGCTTGGTGATCGAACGAGGGGAGCCTTTTCTGCTTGTTGCAGAGCATTTTAGGGAGTGATGTGACCTCAGGTGAGTGGGACTTCGATGTTACGTTTTTGATTGAACAAACTCATATTTTACAACTTTTCAAATGACATGTTTTATTGCATGTATGATTTGAACTATGTTTTATAAATGTTCTTTTGTGATTCATTGGAGTGTCCCAAAATAATTGAATTCGAATGACTATGCATCCATGGTTTGAAATGAAACGATATTGTACCATTATTTGAGAATTTGATATGTTTTCTGTACTACCGTTGCATTGGTATATTGATTTGAAATGATTTGATGAAATGTATTGGCACACGTATTTGAAATGTTTTGATGAACCTGTATGGATTGGATGCCTACTTGTGATGGGATGACATGATGAGATGATGATGTTCCTTGATGGATTCTGTAGCTACGAAGGACATTTGTAGAGGCACCCCTTGTGCGTTCGGATATGCTTCAGCCAGAGGTATCCACAAATGTTGTGATTGTAATATGTATAGTTGCGCTCGGATGAACCAAATTTGGGGAGGACGTGTGTTACGCCACAGTCTAGCTCCGAGTGAGATACTATACTTGATTATTGGATATACGTATAGATACGGGCTAGCCGGTTGAACCAAATGTGAGGAGGACATGTATTACTCCACTGTCTAGCACTTTGTGAGGCCTGTGGCCAACATTGAGGTAGAGAGTTAATTTTAAATTCTTGCATATGAAAAACCCCCAATGCGTCCTTCATTCGTCGAGGTAGACTACTGCAGGGAATGTTTTATTGGCAAGCTCTATATGATTTTGGATATTGTAAATGGATGCATATTTGATGTTATTATTATGTGTGATATGTGATCACTTGGTTTCTAGACATGACATAATTGGTTTTGATATCATAATGGTTTGAAATGTACTTTGACACTCCATGCTCACACTTATATTGAGAACATATTGTCGATCCCCTCACTCACTAAGTATTTCCCCATAATACTCACCCTTCACTTTTCTCTGATTTCAGTTGTAGACTTGGCACAGAGAGAGACGTGTCGAGTGAGTCGACACACTTGATTTTATTGGGAGACCCCGGACTTGGGTATGGTATCGACCATTCTTCCGCAGTGTTGTATTTAATGATGATGGATTGATGTATTTGATGATGTTGTACATATTTGAGGTCTATAGAATGACTATTGTATATTTATATCGGGATGACTGTAATTATATTATGTAATATGATTGAAACTCTCAAATGTGCTGTACAACTATGTATTGAGGCATTGTCTTGCATTTTATATTCTTTACTTGGGAAATGATGTTTTGAGAAAAACAGGTTTTATACAGGTGTTGATGTGAGCTTTCGTTGTCTCGATATGCGTGTCATGAGGTGGCAGCATACGGGGTGACGGGCGGCTACTCACGCCTCGAATCGAAAATCGGGGAGTGACACTTATCATGTCATTGCACAAATTTAGCAATTTTCTGTCCTAGTTTAGCCTTTTTTGGGGAAAATAATTATCGAGAAATTTATCGACTAGTTTTGCCCAAGTTCTAAAGTATTGGATTGAAGACAAGTTCAACCACAATGTTATCCTATCTCTATGGAGAAACAGAAAGAGTTTAAGTTAGAACACCGCATTTGATACGCCTTGGTGCTATATGGTATCGCAAATCACCTCGAAAGCTAGGAGGTGGACATATGGATCCACATTACAAAGGCTGTTGAACTGGTTTTGTTTCATTAAATTAATGGTGTTAACGTGAAGTGCTAAGTCCACAACACTAATCTCTAGCCATGTGATGCTTGTTCCTCTCCAATGAACCTTTGAGTTGTGAGCTCACCAATTGTTCTCCAAGGAGTAATACAATTCTTGTGCTCCTCAATCGAGTTGCAATTATTCATTCGATATTAGTGTGTACCAAAAATAACATGAAAAAATGTAGACATTAGCCAAAATAAAACCAACAAAATTAGCCAAAAGATCTATCATAGTCCTTGAAAACGATGCCCAAATTTGTGGTGGTATTTTAGATGAGTAAGATTGTCAATGCGATGAGAACTATTCAATTTTTACCAATTAATTCAGAGTATCAAAGATGATTAACCAATTTTCTAATTTTAAAAACTAAGAAATGTAAAAAATAAACTAAATTGATTTTGACAGTCATGATTCTGATACAAAGCTAGTTCAGTATATTGCTTAATTTTGCCTCAAACCATTGTTGATACACTTAAAAGTGCGTTGAACCGATACCTTAACTACAAGTCATTTTGGGTTTGACCACATCGGTTAAGATTTGAACTAGCCAGTTGTGAGGTTTAAATCTTGGCATGAATAAACCATATTTTTTAAAAAAATCTTATCCCAAATTTTACTTCTTAATTATGACTTTGATCACAAATATTTTATATCATTCTAAGGAACTTAATCAATTGAGTCAATTGATTTATAAGCTGTCTTAACTCAATCGGTATAGTGCGTGGCTTTTAACTACGTGGTCGTGGGTTTGATTTTCACGGACAGCGCATTTATTTAGAAAGAACTTATTAGAATTAATGGGAAGTGAGATAGAACTTATTAGAATTAAGGAGAAGTGAGATTTGGTGGAATCTAAGGTCTCATTTAGTTGCAGAAAATGTTCTCTAGTTTTTCATCTCTAATTTTTTTAAATATTTTTCATATTTTCTATTTTTAAAGAAAACAGTAGAAATTTTAGAAATACGTTCAAATTAATAATATAAACTAATCTTTAATCAATAAAACAATTGATTAATCCTAATTACATATGATCTATGACATGGAGTGCATATAGTTTAATAATTCTTCTTTGCCTCTAATTCTTGGGCCATGTTTGAAATCTCTACGTCGGTATCGTTCACCATAATATGGGCTAAAAAGTCTTATGAATTAGATAACTACTATCAACATCATATAAATAATCTACACTAATAAACTGCGCAAAAGTTCATAATTAGAAATATAAATAAAATAAGTTTATATCATTAAAAAAATTTTACGAGTCTTAACATGAATATAAATATATTCCCAACAAGTTCTAGCATAGAGTTAATATGAATATAAACTTGTTTCCAATCAATTTTAGCATGTAATTACCATGAATATAAACATGAATATTAGTGTGTCCCATCAAAAGTATGGAATTAACAACCCTTTATACTCAATATATCTGAGTAATATGTAAAATCAATTCTATCTTCCACATGTTCTCAATTACATCTATCCATATACAAACCAAAATTAAATTAAACATGCAAAACTAGACTAGTTAGGAAGAAGAAAATTTTGGGAAAAAAATTTCAGTGTGATAGAAATTTTTGTGATTTTTCTCTAAAATAAATGACTAATTAATATCTTTTTTGGTGTTTTTTGCTGCCTGCAGTTATTGCCCCTTTTCAATAAGGAATTTGGGAAGAGTTCATAAAAATCAAAACCCTAATCAGCAATTTATCATAGTTTAATGCTAAAATTGAAAAGCAAGAGTACATAAAAATCAAAAGCCTAATTTGAAAAAAAATGAAAGAAAAATTTTAAGAAAAATGGAATGAATCTGTTTTGAGAATGCCCTACTTCCCCAAATCTCCCTTCTTTTCTTCAACCTATGAATTTCCAAATGAAAGATAGCGACTAAGATGATAAAGAAAAAAAAATGAGAGAGGAAAGGTGGAATTTGAAGCATAGGACACAGAGGAGATGAAGAGGAGAGAGAGAGGGAGTCATACTTGAAGTCTGAAGATGGAGAAAAAATGTGTATCTACCTCTTCTAAATGAAATAAAAACGAGCTTTTGTTTCTGGCCCTTACAATTAAATGAGGCCACCCACACTCCGTGTTTTCCAATTTCGAGAATTTTGGAAAACATAGATTTTATTTATAATGGAAAATAATAGAAAATAATTCTAAGATTGTTTTTTATTTCTCTTTATAATAAATTGAAAAACTGTGTTTTCTAATTCTCATTTTCTAAAAATTGAAAATTGAAATATTTGAATGCAGTTTCATTTTTTTAGAAAATGTTTTCAAGAAAACACCTTTGTTTTCCAAAATTAAACAAACCCTAAATTTTTATTATTCGATACATCTACAAATTTAAGCTTAAGGTTTTGGTCCTAGATTGGTTAACTCAAAACAAAGCTTTCTCAAACTGAACGCTTTTGTACTTTTAGTACAATATTATTGTAATCATATACTAAAAGCCTTTGCAAATTGAACAGTCTCAATTTGAATGTTTTCATATATTTAATCACGAGAGTATCATAATGCATGTTGTTTATGTACCAATGGAAAAAATGAAGTGATATTGTAGAGAATTGAGGTGAAAGAAAAATTAAACATAGGAATAATTACAGAAATGTGGGAGATAGAGATAATTGAGGGAAGTCGGGCATAGGAGTTGATAGGTAATTGAAATGGATTAACTCTTTTAATCTCATCTTTTTTTGTTAAAGTAAATATTTGGATATTTTAGCAATATGCATTATAAAGAATTTGTTATATATGTAGATAATGAGTTGGATAATTCACTACGATTGAGGGGTAGAAAGTTAACATTAAAGAAGTTAATGGCATACATCTTTAAAAAGTAATGTCAATATCCATCAGTTATTAAAGATAATGAAGTGGTTCAAGACTAGGAAGTTAACATTTGAAAGCACTTCAAGTGGTAATTAGGTCGAAATGTTTTCTATAATAGTGTGGAGATCAATCTATCAAATTAAAATTTCAATTTCTTACTTGCGGGAATGAGCCATTTGTTATGAACTTACTTTTGAAAGGGATTGGTTTCGAAAAGTGAAATTTCAACTTAAAAGTCATTTCAAACATTGTCTTGATGTGAACTAATAAAGAATTCATAAGATATGATAGTATTTACCATACAACTATATAATTGTGCATTTTACACTCTATCAATGGAAATTGGTTGAGCATTATCATATGCCCGGTTAATAGAAAAATCAAGAGATTTGTACACAATTGTATTTGTAAATATACCATAAACATTTGGATCTTACCTATATAAATAAAACCCTTGTTTAAATCTAAAATCACAGAATATGATACAACCTTTTATGCTTTTCTCTCTTTATCTTTGCATCTTAGTAAAATTTGTAGAGTAAATTATTAGGGTAGAAGAATCGAAAGCAAGTAAAATATATATATATTGAATTTCCTATTTGAGTTGGTTCTATGAACCTATAGTTTTGACAGCTACGATTCTAGTCCAAGGCTAGTCCAGCATATAGCTTAATTTGGCCTTAAATCATTGTTCATATACCAATACCTTGACATGTCATTTTGTATATGACCTTGTCGGTTAACATTTGAACTAGTTAGTGGCCAAGTCTATAACTCGGCATGCATAAGCCATATTTTAAGAAAATCCGATCCCAACTTTTACTTTTTAATAATGCTTCAATAACTTTAATCACAAATGTTTTATATCATTCTAAGGAACTCTATTAATTAAGTCATTTGAGCTCAGTTGGTAAAGCGCGTGGCTTTTAACCATGTGGTCGTGTGTTCGATTCCCATAGACGATATATTTATTTAGAAAGAACTTATCTGAATTAAGTAGGATTTGGTGGAAATAAGTTTTTATTATTTAGTATCTCTACATGTTTAAGTTCATGGTCTTGGTCTTAGACATGGTTAACTTGAAACAAAGTTTTCTGAAATTGAAAGCTTTTGTATCCTTAGTACAATATTATTGTAATCATATACTAAAAGCTTTCTTAAATTGAATAGCTCTTGATGGTATAGGGCATAACAGCCCATGAGCATAAAGTATAGAGCCCATTGAGACCATTAGACTATAATCGTAAAACCTACAGACTACCATGTGACCACTCAGTAAAGTACCTGAGATGATCGAGCAAGTACTCAATTGAACTCTCTCGATAAAGACCACCAAGTGAACACTCGATAAGCACCCAAGACAACCAAATAGGTGTTCGGTCAAACTCTCTCGGTTAAACCTCTCAGACACTACCAAGCAATCTTTCACCGAGTAACGTCTCTATCATGCAATTCAAGATCATGATCACATGACTTATGAATCTCATATAATCTCGCCCGATAAGGAAGAAAATCTCCGTGGGGACTTGAACTTTTCTTAATCTTAAAAGATCATAAATCCCTTAAAGTTTTTTTATTACAATCCCTATAATCTTACAAGATCTATAATAATCTCTCCTATTGACAAAAATTGAGTTTTGATGATGATCAAAGTAGTTGAACAATTTAAACGAATCTGAAACTACATAACATCCTATAAGCCTATTAACTTGAAACCACACAACTCTAAGCAGCCAAGTATTAAAATCAAACAAGTCATCCTACTAAAGAATTGAGTCAAACTATTAAACCATTCTTATCAACCCATTAGACCACCTTATCGACTTGAGCACATTAAGTTCAGTTCTTAGCAATGCAAGTCGACTTACTCACAAAGCATGTCGACTTGTTGAAGTTTAAACCTTAGAAAACAATTATGAAATCAACAAGTCAAGTTATTACGGTTTAAATGTCGACCTATGACTTGCTTAGGTTGATCGATTTACCTCTTAAGTCGACCTTTATATACTTAAGCCTTCAGAGTTGTTCCTCAAGCCATGAGTCAACTCACCAAAACACTCAAGTCAACTCATGGTATAAAAATATAAGGATACTTACCTCTTGTCGATCTATCACCATAGAATTCCTTAAAACTATTGACATATCTCTAAATAAGTCAAATAAGACCTTGAATTGGTCGACCAAAGATACTAAAATCAGTCGACACAATCAATAAAGTCGACCTAGGAACTAATATGCTGACCTAAAAAGTATAAGCCTCCAAGAACACACCATACAAGTTGACACAACACAGGTTGCAAATTGATCCAAATACATTGCAAAGGCTTGTAAATCAACACAAGGAGTATGCAAGTCGACCGCAACACTCTTCGTCAAGGGAAAACAGATTGTGAAGTTGACCCTGTATTTGAATAAGTTCATCTGTGTCCTAAAATAGGTCAACTTGTCCAGTGGACAAGTCGATATCCTTGGTTGATAGTTAAGAATCCCAACACACATGTCGACCTTAGGGAAAGATAGGTCGACCCATGCACTAAAAGAGTTAAACTAAAATAAAAACAAGTTGACACCTCATGTTCATAACTAACAAATTTCAAAACTAAGTCAACCCTTTACTAAAATCATGTCGACTTATGAGGAACACATTTCAAACCCAGAAAACATGTTTTAAAATAAACAATCAACACTTGAATCTAGCTCTTCATATTTATTTGCTTTATTATGTAGGAAAAGCAAAAGCGAAACATTTCATTGGCCAACAGAGCAGTAAGCAGAAAAGAGAGCTGAAGAGAACTTCTCATTGGCTAAAATGAAGAACAATTGGAAGATCATTTAATGAGAAATGGATGAGAGCATTTATGCTCAATGTTCAAATCCAAACCTACTGCTTCAATAGCTCTCGACCAACCTTAGAAAAATGCCAGAGAAAGAAGAATAAAAAGAAGAAGTATAAGGAACAAATGTTGAATGCTCTGAATACAAAAGATTACATACTCTATTCTTATATTCAAATCTTAATTCTTCTTAAAATTCTTCTATGAGCATCATCATTGCTACATCTAAGGGTTTTAGCCTCATTTCCTATAATTTCAACTCATCTTATGTACTTAAGTTTAAGGGACCAGAGAAAGGAATCTTGATCCTAGGTTTAAAGAGAGATGGACAACCTATATAAGGTTGGGACACTTAGTGTTCATAGCGAAACAATGTAAAGGTCCAACTTGAACCAGAGATCAAGTTTGTACTATTTGAGAAAATAATAAAAATTCAAGATAGAGTTTGGGAGTGGATGTACACCAGATTTGATTGAACCACTATAAAAATTTGTGTGTTTTGCATTTTAGTTTTTCTATCAAACTCCAACACTTTTCCTTAAGCTTTCTATGATCTGCAAAAACCTCAAAAACACTTGAAAATTGCCATTCCACCTATTCACCCCTTATAAATTGTATTTCAATTGGTATCAGAGTATGTGTGTTGGTGAAAAGCTTAATGGCTTTAGTACTAAAGGTCTAAAATAAAATGGCAATGAATGGAGATAGCGTACCTTTTGAAGCCTGCTTAATAAATCGTGCACCATTTTTCAATAGGAACAACTATAGCTATTGGAAGCAAAAAATGCCCAACTTCATAATCACACAAGATGAGATGGCTTGGGATATTATTGAAGAGGGGATTGAGTTTCTCAAAGAAGAAATTGATGGTGTATGTGTGGTGGTAAAAATGAAGAATGTGACACCGGAAGAAAAGAAGTCTTGCCAACTAATTGCAAAGCTGTGAACTTACTACACTTGGCACTCAGTCTAAATGAATACAATTGATTCTCATCATGTTTTATTGATAAGGAGATATATGAAAGACTTAAAGTAACCTATGAAGGAACTAATCAAGTTCGAAAGAACAAAATCAATAAGTTGAAACAGAAATACGAAGCTTTCATGATGAAGGAAGGAGAATCTATTCATGAAATGATGACTTGCTTCAATGCAATTACAAACGAATGGAGGTTATTAGGAAAAGTGATACCATAGGAAGTCATGGATAACAAGGTGCTGAGATGCTTACCAAAGTTTTGGAAGCCAAAGGTCACTATCATTGAAGAGTCTAAGAATCTCGAAACACTGACTATGAACTAGTTAGTCGGTTCACTCATTACACATGAGATGAAGCTGAATATAAAGGGTTTAGGAAAAGAAGATAAAGGGAAAGGCATGGCTCTCAAAGTTGATAATGATGAAAGCATGTCTGAAAGTAAAGAGGATAATAAAGAAGACATGGCCTTGCTCACTTGAAAGTTTAAAAAATTCATGATGCAAAGAAAGAGCAAGGGTAGAGTATTTTTCAAAAGGCCATAGAAGAATGAAGAAATTCAATACTATGAGTGCAAAAAGGTTGGGCATATCAAGGTTGATTGCCCTCAACTGATGAAGAAAGTGGAATAGAAGGATAAGAAAGAAAAAAAGAAAAAGAAAACCCTAGCAACCTGAAGTAATGAAAACAGTAGCTGCAGTGAAGATGAAGCTGCAGGGAAAAAGCAAACTTTACTTTATGGCAATTAATTAACCATCCGATGATAAGATAACATCTATTTCATATTCCTCTTGTTTTGATGATGATGATATTTTGATAAACAAAATGTATGAGGCACTGATTGAGAACTAAAGAAAATGAACAAGAAAAACAATACATTAAAGAAGAAATTGAATGAGTTAGAAGAGGAAAAAGATAGACTAAAAGCAAAGAATCAAAGACTAAAAGAAGAAAATGATGTCTTAAAGGAAGACAAAAACAACTTGCATACCAAAATTGATGAGACTGAGAAATTGAAAACTGAAGTTGAAATTCTTAAAAGTATGCATGTCCATGCTGAAAGGAATAAACTTAAATCAACTCTGAAAGATGAACTTAAGAATGAAAAACATAAGAATCAAAGACTTAGGTCTCTATTACATAAGTTTATTCAGGGGCAAGAGAAATTAAATTTAATACTAGGAGCTCAAAGAGCAGTATATGACAAAACTAGTCCAGAATATGATCATGCGACAACTTAAAAAAGCCTTTACAACTTCTTTGGGCCAAGTTCACAGACCAGTAGACCTAAGAATAGATGTCATGCTTGTATGAAAGTAAGATATAAAGTAGAACATTACAAGCTCAAAAGACAAACAAATATAAGAAAGGACAAAGAACCATTAAAATATCAAAAGTGCACACACTGTAACAAAACGGGACATAATTCATTTGCATGCTGGTTTAAGAATAAAACTTTTGAGAAAATGAAAATGCAATGGATACCAAAGGTAGTTAGGACTATTACTTCACCTAACTTAGCCAGAGCAAAGAAAGTTTGAGTACAAAGGCACAGACTTGATTCTCTTTTCTCTCAGACATGTCGAAGTCTAAAGAAGCTCTCGATTTATCATCATAGTGTATTGACAGTCGCTATTCAAAGCACATGACAGGAGACGCCTAGAAAAGAAAAAGGAAGGAAAGGTGGTCTTTGGGGACAACTTTAAAGGCTAGTTTCAAATTTAACTTACTTAGTGTAAGTCAATTGTATGTAGAAACTGTAGAGTTACATTTAAGTCTAATGTGCGTTTGATTGTAGATAAAGAATCCAATGAAATAAAATTCACTAGCCATAGAAAAGGAAACATCAATGTAATAAACTTAGATGCATTAGTAGGCATAGATGAGTCCTATTTAGTAGAGTGAATCAAAGCAACCCATGGTTTTGGCATAGGAGTTTACGACAAGCAAGTATGGACTTGATATCTAAACTAATTAGGAAAGACATAGTGAAAAGCCTTCCAAAGTTGAAGTTTGAGAGAATAGACTATGTGATGTATGTATGAAAGGTAAACATATAGAGCCACTTTCAAACCCAAGAACATAGTATCCACTAGCAGACCTCTAAAACTCCTTCATATAGATTTGTTTGGACTAACTAGAACTCAAAGTTTAGGGGGGAAGCACTTTGGTTTTGTGATTATTAATGACTTCTTATGATTCACATGAATATTATTCTTAGCCGGAAAGATGAGGCAAGTGAAAACTTTATTATGCTTTTAGAAATATTCAAAATGAGAAAGGATATTCAATTAGGAGTATTAGAAGTGATCATGACTAAAAATTCAAAAATAGGACAATAGGAAAATTTCTATGAAGAACATAGCATAAATCATAATTTCTAAACTCCCAGGGCACCCAATAAAATGCGATTATAAAAAGAAAGAATAGAATCTTAGAAGAGATGGTAAAAATAATATTCTATGAGCATAATTTGCTTATGTATTTCTGGGTAAAGGCTATCAATACAGTTTGCTACAGTTTGAATAGAGTCTAATTAAACTTATTATAAAGAAAACTCTTTATAAGCTCTATAAAGGAAGAAGACCCAACATAGCATATTTTCGTGTATTCGGATGCATGTGCTATGTTTTAAACAATGACAAAGACTCTCTAAATAAGTTTGATGCCAAGAGTTATGAGAGAATCTTTCTAGAGTATACAACCTCCAGCAAAACATATTGAATCTATAACAAGAGAACTATGATGGTAGATAAATCAATATATGTAGAGTTTGATAAAAATAATGACTCAAGAAAAAGGAGGTATTATGACTAGCAAAAAATGCAAATACTCAAAAATAAGAGTCTAAGATAGAGCAAGAACCAAAAATGGAAGAAAAGATTCATCAAGAGCAGGAAATTAGATATCCAACTATTAGAAAAATAGTTAATATAGAAAACATTATAGCCAATATAAGCTCAAAAACTAGAACTAAATATACCTTACAAAATCAATGTGAGTTTGTGATATTTGTTTCTCAGATAGAGTCCAAAATCCTGGATGAAGCCATGAAAAATTAGAATTGGATAATAGCTATACTAGAAGAACTTAATTTATTTGAAAGAAACAAAGTCTAAAACTTAGTTCTTAGGCTAGAAAAACAATCTGTTATAGAAACTAAGTAGGTATTTAGAAACAAACTTCATAAACATGGCACAATTACAAGAAATAAAACAAAACTAGTAGCAAAAGAATAATCAGGAGAAAGGAATTAATTATGATGAAACATATGCCTCGGTGATTAGATCAAAAACAATCAAAATATTTCTAGCATTTTTATAAACTTCAAACTCTTTCAAATAGATGTTAAAAGTGTTTTTCTAAATGGAAATATCAATGAAACTATGTATGTTGAACAACCCTCAAGCTTTGAAGATCCAAATACCCAGACCATGTCATCAAGTTAACTAAAGCCTTATAGAGACTCAAGCAAACTCTTAGAGTTTCATATAAAAGACTAAATAATTTTCTAAAAGAAAATGAGTTTGGAAGGGGGAGAGTTCACACTACATAATTCATTAGAAAAGGATAAAGACCTTCTGATAGTCCAAATATATGTAAATGATATAATATTTGAAGAAACAAGTGAAAATATGTGTCAAGATTTCACAAAAATTACGCAAACGAAGTTTGAAATGTGTATGATAGGTGAATTAAATTATTTTTTAGAATTTCATATCAAACAATCTGAGAGAGGTGTATTCATCAATCAATCAAAGTTTATTAGAGAATTAATTAAAAAATTTAGTTTCAAAGAATCTAAAGGAAATGTCATACCTATGAGTACAAGTTTAAGCTAGACAAAGATGAAAATAGAAAATCAATTTATCAAAAATTATACAAAAGTATGATAAGTTCATTTCTTTATCTTATTGCCTATAGACCAGATATACAATATAATGTATATCTTTTACTAGATTTCAATCAAACCCAAAAGAATCCTATCTAGCTATAGTCAAGAGAATTTTTAGGTATTTCAGAGAAACCATAAAAA
Source organism: Dillenia suffruticosa (assembly GCA_033439265.1). Taxonomy (NCBI): domain Eukaryota; kingdom Viridiplantae; phylum Streptophyta; class Magnoliopsida; order Dilleniales; family Dilleniaceae; genus Dillenia; species Dillenia suffruticosa. The sequence continues at coordinate 15,367,953 of JAVTVX010000015.1, read as the reverse complement.
TAGTCCTATGGTATGACAATGGTTCAAACTTTCAGCTGCATCAATTCTCTAATTTGGACTTTGCAGTCTGCAAATTGGATAAAAATGTACCAATAATACTTGTCAATTCTTTGAAAGAATGTTGCTATCATGGTCTTTTGGCAATTGCAACCATAGAAGCCGAATATGTTGCTACAGGGCAATGTGTGGCAGAAATTCTATGGATCAAACACCAAATGAAATATTATGGCATAGACTTTGATTGTATCATTCACGAACCAAGCATATCGAAGCAAGACACCACTATATCAGAGATCATGTTATGGAAACTGAGATAATACTTGAATATATCGAAACATAAAAGCAAATTGTTAACATATTCACAAAAGCATTAGATGAAAATAGATTCTATGAGTTGAGAGTGATGGAGTTTGAAAAATAAGTTAAATGAGTGAAAAATAGAGTGCTTTGAAGAATTATAGAAACGCGAACTTTGTGTAGCACAAGTCGACCTAACAAGGAGATAAGATGACCATGTTTAAGTATAAATCGACACGGCTTTGAGTGATCAAATGAAAGCTGACTTATTGGTATCAACAAATTGACCACTCAATATAAATTGAGAGCATGTCGACTCGTGTTCTCCATAAGTCGACCCATTTTAATTAAGAGGTCAACAAAGTCAAAGGATTGATCAACCTACATGTTACTTAAGTAAGTGTACTAAAACCACATGTGGACACACAAGAATGAACAAGATAAGAAATAAGTATATCAAGGAGCAATTTAGGGTTACACCTATCAAGAAAAGATTGAGAAAAATATAATTAAGATGGTATATGTGACGACCCGCTATCCAGACGTCACATCCCCTAGCAAAAGGAGATAAACATGCAAATACGAAAGCAATCAACCAAATTAAAATGCGACGTCTGGACTTGTGACAGTCGCACTCCCCGTGTGTGACAACACGGAAGAAGATTTATATTAAAATAAAATAAATCTTTTGTTCTTTCCAAAGAAAATCATGACAAGATCTCCCCTATTTAGTAACTATTTAGCCACTTGAGGTAACCTGAGAAAACATATAAAGTATCTGTAATATCAAACAAATGCCATTAATGACTCTCATTGGCCTCAAACTAGTTATTTACATATAATAAGTACCCATACAAATCCAAAGGAAACACAAAAGTAATATGCCTTAATAATACAATAGGTCTGAAAAGAGTAGGGAATGAAATCCCTTGGTTCAAAGGTCTCTACCCTACGTTTTCCTCTTTTCTCCCTGATCACCTGAAAATAAGGATATCGGGGTCAGCATAAGTTGAGCAAGTACACGGGGAACTAATAGTAAGCAATGCAAGCAAGCAAGTACGAGAATATTAATATCACTATGTAAGGAGCAAAATCATAGCAAAGTATATCAAGGATGCACATTTACTTAAAAGGACAATCTCAATTGTCACATTTAAAACCATTATGTTTTTTCCATCTTCGTTGTTCCAATTTAATTTGACATTTAAAGAAAGGAATGGAGTGTCGAATCAATCTAGTGTATGAGAGTCTAAAGAGCAAACCAAAAATTCAGTATTCCTAAATAAAATCTAGGTATTTTTAGGTTAGACACATCAAACACTTCACCTATTTCTAATTCCACCCTCGTAGAGAGAAGAGAAACATCCATAGTTCCTTAAACTTCGCCAGTGGGCTTCACAAAGCTTTTGGAACTCCACATACCAATTGTACTCTTTAAGTTTTGCCCGTAGGCTTCGCAAAGCTTTCAGAGTCATCATTACAGTATCACTTTCTCTTCATATTATTTCGTATTCACATGAGCTATCATCACAAAGATTCCAATTCATCACAAGGATTACATAGGATTCGTAGTAAGATTCAGTACCAATTGTATAAAGAATGGCATATCAAACAATGTTAAGCCCACATTTCATAATATAACTTGCGCAATTATAGAAAAACTATCATAATTTTTTCTGCAAATATCGGATTGAGATGATTCCAATGGCCATTAAAAATAAGAATAGGACTACAATGTTTATGTTCAGAGCTTAGCCTAATTCAGTCTAGAAGGTAGCCAACAATCGAGACAAAATTCAACACAGAAACAGAATGAAATAGGATTTTTTGTAGAAAACATGACACTTTTAAAAATTCACCAAAAATTCATTTTTCAATGAAACTTTTTGGGTTTTATGTTATTTCAAAACTATGGAAGTCTAGTTTTTACAAAGAAAAACTCATTCGATCTTCAGTTAACTAGAGAAAGATATTTAACAAAGAACAGAGCATGATTATGCTATGAACAGAGTAGTTTTCTATAGAGAATATATTGTTTCAAAAATTCACCAAAAATCCAATTCTTCTTGAAACTCTTTGAATCCTATGTCATTTTAAAGTTACAGCAATCTAGTTTCATTGGGAGAAAACCCTACTCAATTTGTAATTGTGTAGTAAAAGATATTAAATAAATAATAGGGCATGGTTAGACTATCCAACATACCAAATTTTCTAGGGTTTCATTCAAGAACGAGATTCTCTTTTCTCTAATTCATTTCCTCCAAATTCCAGCAATACAATTATATCAAAATATGTTCTATAGGATTATTAGATATCAATTTAACAAATACATACAAGATACTTAGTTCAACTTGCAATTCTTCTCTTGAGTTTTCCTTTCTTTGCTTTCCAAACTTCCTTTGAATTTCTAGCTTGTTCTCTAGGTATTTTGTACTTTTTTTTACTTCCCAAAGACTAGAGTTACCATATACATGGATGGAGTTATGTTACTTCAAACTTAAAGGATAGTTTTAATGGAGGTTGGGGTGAGTTTTTGGATGAGAAAGATAGAATCCAAAAATGAATATTTTGAAAGAAGAAAGTTAAGCTTTTGAGTTCTTTATCCATCCTTACCTCTCTACCTAAGTGGAATGTGAGTCCCAATCATGGTGAGGTGTCAAAGTTAAGGTTGCCATGTGTTGGGTGATGGTGTGCCATGGTGTACAGATTATTTTTATTTTATTTTATCATTTTTATTTTTCTTTTTCTTTTTCTTTTCCTTTTTTCTTTTCTTTTCCTTTTCTTTTTCTTTTGTGGGTCCCACACCAAACCCTAATTCGGTTCTCTTGTTGTATTCTTTTCTAATCATTTTCATTCGTTACTATATTCCACAGTTTATGCTAAGTTCTATATGTCCAACCTCTATTTAGAATTATAAATATAAAAATCAAAACATGTATCGCAAATATGTCTAAAATCGCAGTATATCTAATTTATCACAATACGATGCAATACAATTTAAGTATGGTAAATAAAATGTAAACAACAATGCATGCCTTAATGTTTTATAAAATTGAGATCTTATAGTGCGGATGTATAAATAGGAGACCGATTGAGACTTTATTTAGGTAGTGTGAGATTATAACAAATATTCATATTAACTGTGAGAGATAAAGATCTAAGAAGATTTGAATAACGATAATAAAATATAATATGAATTATTTAAATCTAGATGAAATTATGATACAAGTAGATAACAATGACGTAAAATATCTATATTGCCAATCTCACTTAATAGATAAAAATACGATTATTGTTACTGTATAAAGAAAATAATCATATAGATAAAAATGTGAAATAAAGTATAATGGCATATAAGGATCTATATAGTCGATCTTACTTAGCAGATAAATATTTGTTTGTTGTTGTTATTTTGTTTTGATCTCGTGACTTGCCACCTCTTTTTTCACATTGTTTATACAATATAATGTGGGATGGGCATTTAAAAAAAAAATAAAACGTAATGAGCCATCATATTTGAAGATATGGAAGGTTTTGAAATAAAGAGAGATTTCAATGTTGAAAAATTGTTAAAGATCAAATTCAAATTCAATTTGGCATTTGAGTGCTGATAAATTGCTGTCATTGTCGATGTCAAAAATCCAACATTGCAACTTTAAATTTAGAGGGCAACTCTTGAAATTTATCCCCTTTCATGTCTTTGTAAACATCCTTTGGATACATAAAGACAAAATTTATCTTGAAATTTGTACCTAAAAAAAATAAAGACAAAATTTCGTATGAAAATACATACATACATATATATGTATATATAGGTGTGAAAGATAGGTTAAGCCTAATAATTACAGAAAGCAACAATCATACCATCAGCTAACAATAAATTTCTCATGTCAATTAGTGGTTCAAATAAAAAAACTTCGGCTACAGGTTGACAAGTTGATGAAAAATCTACATATCGATTATCTTCCCGCAATGTATGCAGCAGCTCTGCATGCCAAAATCGAGTTAATAACAGTCTAATATAATTCAGAATGGTCCAGATTATGAGAAATATAGAAAATGATCAACTAACCTTACTATGGCCAAGGTTGTTACTTCTAGAACTGCTTAGTAAATGAATAAAGGGCGTAGACGTTCTAACTGTAATTATTAATTGTTAGATTTAATCGCACATGTGGAAACGTAAAATAAATAGTTCAGAAATTTTCAGGATAAATATCTCGATAGAGTGGTCTCCAAAATTGAACGTATAGCGATTTCCCTCGAACGGATCGCACGGTTGGATGGTGATCACGCAATCGAATCACCACCATAAATTCACAACGTCTCAAGCCTCATGTCCGGTGTATCGTTTGACGATGGGAGATTTTCCTACGTGAAAATCTCCAACGCTCACGGTATTTTCTCTCTCTAAAGAATGTGCACTTGGCCTCATTTTTCATGACTACTGTTCATTACAGTTCACTCGGAAATAGAGAGAAATGTCACTTCTTTACCTTTTAATATGTGCACTAGCTTTTTAAGCAAGTCATTATGAGGGAGTTAATTAGGTGGTAAGTAAGATAATGGGAGTTACCCCATTATCCCTAAGGTACCAAAATACCCCACTTGGGCACACTAATCTACATTAATAATTAAAAAAGATTTAAAAATAGTGAATAATGCAGTTTGTGACAAAGGAAAAATGTCCGAAATCAAGAGAGATTATCGGAACAAAGAGAGATTTACGTTCATATTGAACCCCCAAGGCGCAGGCTAGGATGAATCGTGCAAGATGACTCAGACTGCAGGAAGAAATACAAACTGGGCATGAAACCCGAGTATGATGCCATGCAATTGTTCCTGAAATTGTTTGATTGACACGGCTTCAGCATTTGTATCCTTGTTACAGATAAAGACTTGACCCTTGAGTTGGGCCCGTTGGGTTCAGCTAAGGTTGGGCTGAACAAAATTATTTGATGCCCAAACACAGCCCGTTCAATGTGTCAGGCATGTCGGGCGGGCTAAGGATTTCAACCTAAGGGATCATATTAGCCCACTCAAAATAACAGTTTGGGCGATACTCTGCCTGTTGGCCCAGCCCATCCAATAAGTGGGTCACGCCTATGCTCGGTGAGAATCCGTAGAATATTGCCGGACCAAAGTCTCACAAGCTACATTTATAATCGCAAATCTTCAATTGCTTTGATACCTTTCTCGTCCCCATATAACAGTACAGTGATACAAATATCTCTCCCTAACATGATGATTCTAAATTCAAATATTTATACAAAAAAGAAAATATTAAATTGCTTTGTTTGGAATTACCATTCTTACTTTATTAAATTCAAAGAATATTGATTAATTTTGTGTAACACCAAGCTTAAAAAAAAAAAAAAAAAAAAAAAAAAAAAAAAAAAAAAAAAAAAAAAAAAACAATATTTGGAGACGCAGCGTTTTGGGACAAAACGCTGCGTCCCCAATTGGGGATTAGGGTTAAAACCCTAACCCCCTTTCTCTCTCTCTCTCTCTCTCTCTCTCTCTCTCTCTCTTTCTCTCTCCCCGACGTTCCCTCTCCTGCGGCTGTTCGCCTTCTCCCGCGGCCGTTCGGCTTCCTCCGCCACAGCCACCGCCGCCGCCGCCATTCTTCTTCTTCTTCTTCTTCTTCTTCTTCTTCTTCTTCCCTCTCGCGATCTCCCACGATCGCTCTCTCTCCGCCTCGCCGCACACCGCCGCGAGCCTCCGCGCGCACTACCTTCCGCCACCACACGCGACTGCAGGGCCTTCTGCAGCGCGATCTCCCAGCAACAGCACTAGCCCAGACCGCAAGCGCGAGCGCAGGAGCGCAGGAGCGCAGGAGCGCGAGCGCAGGAGCGCGAGCGCAGGAGCGCGAGCGCAGGAGCGCGAGCGCAGGAGCGCAGGAGCGCAGGAGCGCGCGAGCGAGCAGGCGCGCGAGCAGGCGCGCGAGCAGGGCGCGCGAGCAGGCGTGCGAGCAGGCGCGCGAGCAGGGCGCGCGAGCAGGCGCGCGAGCAGGCGCGCGAGCAGGCGCGCGAGCAGGGCGCGCGAGCAGGCGCGCGAGCAGAGCGCGCGAGCAGGCGCGCGAGCAGAGTGCGCGCAGAGAGCGCGAGCAGAGCGCGCGAGCGCGCAGGGGCGCGCAGCAGCGCGCGAGCGCGCACGAGCCAGCGTGCGAGCGCGCACGAGCCAGCGCAGCGCACGGGCGTGCGCCAGCACACGGGCGAGCACTGTCAGCCCGCAGGCCCATCAGCTGCAGGCCCACCGGCCCATCGGCCCGCCAGCCCGCTGGCCCGCAGACCAGCGAGCCCGCTAGCTGTAGCCCACGAGCCCAGTCCGGCCCGTGGCCCACGAGCCCGCGACGGCCCGTGACGGCCCACGAGCCCGTGACAGCCCACGAATCTCCACGCAGGTAAATGACTTAGGGTTTTGCTTCGGATCTATGTGTTTGGATCTAACAAATAAATGTTGTTTTGATAGGACACCCTACAGACTTTGGAGTGACCGAAGCGACTTTCGGACGAGACTCGGCGCTTCGAGAAAACCCTAGGTGAGGAGATTTCGACTTTAATTGATAAATTGGATGAATCTATGATTGAATCTAAGATGAAAGGTGTTGTATATGTTTAGAGTGTAAGTGGAATGCGAATAGAATACAGTTTATAAAATGATTATATATGAATTTAAGGTTAAGTATAGAATGTTACAGAAATTTGATGATCTGATTTAGGTTGATCTTTTGGAGACTCGAGCGGTCAGATCCGATTTGGCTTGTCAGTAGGGAGTGACTTCCCTCCCGTAGAACAGTGAGTGGGACTTTGACATTCGCTATTGATTGAAAACCATGTTTCAAAAATATCTTTTAAATGACATGTTTCTGCAAAATGTATGATTGTTATGACTTTCCAATATTTGATGAAATGTTTTGTGACCTTTGGAGTGTCTTAACTGCCGACTTTATTGATATGCATCCATGAGTTTTGATAAACGTATATTGTGCCACATTTTCGACATATTGATATGTTTTAATGCTTCCACTGCATTGGCACATGGTTTTAAATGGATTTATTTATACATTTGGGCTGTATGCCCGGCCGACTTTATGATATTATGTTTTGGGCTGTATGCCCGGCCGACTTTATGATATTATACATTGGGCTGTATGCCCGGCTGACGTTATGATATTATGCATGGGGCTATATGCCCGGCTGATCTGGTGATGGGATGCATGGGGCTACGTGCCCGGCTGATATGATATTGTGATCCGTAGCTACGAAGGACATCTGGTAGAGGCACCACTTGTGTCCGGATACGCTTCGGCCGGAGGTATCCGCCAGATTGTCGTGTGTATGGGTGTCCCAGGTTGACCCTCATCGGAGAGGACGTTGAGTACGGCTCCGTCTAGCACCAGGCGGGGGCACCATACACGGCTGACTAGTTATATGTACATTATTATTATTTACAGGCTAGTTGGGGTAGTCTGTAGCCAACATTGGGGCAGAGAGCCATTCTTTAATACTTGCATTTGAAAAAAACCCCCAATGCGCCGTCCTTGGTCGAGGTAGACCATTGCCGGGAATATTTCATTGGCCAGCTCTTCATGACATTGAAGTGAATAGTGGATGCATATCTTGCTTTCTGATGTGTGCGTATTATATATGATTTTGAAATAACATAATCGATTTGCACACTGTGGATATTTTCTTATCTTATATTTTGACACTCCAAATTCACCCCGATATTGATAGTATGATGTCAATCCCCTCACTTACTGAGTATCCTCCCATAGATACTCACCCCTCACTTTGTTTCCCACAGGATTAGTGTTGGATCGAGGAGATATCACTGGGCTTGGGTATGGATATTTTCCATCTCTTCTGCTACGATGATTGGTGATATTATTATGTATTGGAGATTTTTGTTTGATCCATGTAATTACCAAGTTTTATGGGATGACTGTATAAATTATGGACTTTTATTCTTGAAACTCTCGTATTGACTTATTTCATTGCATTGAGGCATTTGTAAATATTTAAAAATAACTTGGGAATTTATTTTATATATGCGTAGAATTTAAGTCCGCTCGGTGTGGCGGCTGCTCATGCTCTAGTTGGGCATGACAGTAGAGGTCTGTTGCTAGGACTGTTAGAAACTTTATAGCCTTGCGTTGTTCTGGATGTTGGCTGTGGATATTGTTGATTTTGGAGAGGCCGGGATGGCCAATTGTTTATTTGTACTGGATGAATGTCATATACAGGTGAAATTGTACATGGGAAAACCTCCGATTTATGGGGAGGTTCTGCCCGATTTTCTGTAAAAATCCAGCCGGCATCCAGGGACAACGGGCGGCTGTTCACGATCCCGGTTCGGGGCGTGACATTTTGGGATGACAAAACTTGATTAATTTTGTTTGAAATATTTGTTCATAATTACACTAAAATATGAATAAAGTTTATAGATGAAATCATTACATCCTTTTTTTCCCCTTAATTTGCAATCTAATCGATGCCTATTATGCATGTATGCCCAAGCTTGTTATCAAATAATTTTATGAAAAAACAGTTTAACCTTGGTAGGAGTATATGCAGCCAAGGGTGGCTAAATTTGAATTGTAGTTTCAGGCTGAAAGCATTCTCTGATGCATTTACAGCGAAATAAATATTTAATATCCCAAGATTTAAGGTCGGATCACTAACCTTTTCGATACACGGGTCTGAAAAATATCACGAATGGATCAATCTCCTTTTGTTCACAATTCAAGAGTCTTTGATTCAAAAAGTATATATGGTATAGATCTCTTTCTTTTTTGTGTATTGTCTCTCATTTCTTCAATGTACATGATGATGGTTAAGAGAGTTAGGAGTTGGTTTTCCTCTTAAAAAAACCACTCCCTCCCTTCCCTCTTTTGAATTTCAAAATGGATTAAGAGAATGGGTTGGGTCAAACCCACATGGGCGACCCGACCCAACACCCATAACTTACATCTCCTACTTGCACATGAGGGTTAGACCTACATTTTGCTCAATCACTTCCATATACCATTGATTTCATACAGACAAATGGATCATGTGACCAGCGAGTACATCGAGAGCTCATAGCTATACACCGGTTAAGAATATGTAGCAGCTCAAGATCTAATACTATAAAGACATCATGTCTCGCTATACCTCAGACCTCTTTTGCTATATACAGAGTCACCGTACCTCTTATCCCTCTATTAATGAACAAGAGTATATTTGATTCATTTCAACTATGCATTCACAATTATGTTTCAAAACATCAAGTTAAAAACATAACTGACCAGTCTGTGAATACAAAAATTATGTACAAACTTTAAGACAGTCTTCCTTTTACACTACTATCTTTCCACTTCATTTTAGTTGCTTTTCTAGTCATACACCGCAAAACCGAATCAATCATGATCTATTGCTTATATGCTAAAGTAGCAACACTAAAATAAAGTTTAAAGAAACAGCCGAAAGTTTTAAGGGTATTAAATGAAGTTAATTACAAACCTCTGGATCTCACACAATGAGATAGAGGGATTCATTAACTCATTACCCATTGGGTCACTGAAAGCACACGTGGTATGAACACGTGTTACGATATATTTTCTATTTATTTAGAAACGTATGTCTATTTCAAAATTATAATGCATCGTATAGATTTTAGTCCAAGTATATCACAATATTGACTTGATTCTCTCTTCTTATAAATTCTCCAAAAAATAACTTTTCCAAAAGAGAACCACACCTGACTTCTAGACAAGTGTAATGGATTGTAGGAAATCCATTTCGATTATCAAATAAATAAATATCAAGGATAATCTCATCTTAGTTCTGTACTAAGGCGGCTAATTTATGTTAATTATCCAAAATTAACATTACCTCGTCTCTACATATCACATAAATATTAGAGGCGATTGCTCGTGTGAGAGAATCAATCTTCCAAACTTGTCCGACATACTTTTTAATCAAGACATAAGAACTCGCAAATGCAAATAAATTCAAATGTCATATAATAATGAGCATTATATCACGTTCATTGTATACACATACAATTACACTCTACACAATTCTAGATATTTTACATGTTTCAAAAAGACATCTTTAGGTATCAGTTTCGTGAATGGATTAGCCACCATTAAATGCGTAGATAAATACTTCAATGTCACCTCTCTCTTTTTAATAATGTCTTGAATAAAGTTGAATTTCGTATCAATGCGTTTGGTCTCCTATGTTATTTGGGATCTCTCGTGTAAACAATAGCTAATTGACTATTACAATAAATTGTCACAGGTCCCACTTTGTCTTTTATGATCCCCAAATGTTGTAAAAACTGTTTTAATCAAACACACTCCTGAACTGCTGAAGCACAAGCTACAAACTCTGCTTCCATCGTAGACAGTGATACACATGTTTGATTCTTGCTTCTCCAAGAGATGACCCTCTTATTTAGCAAGAAAATATAACTTGAGGTAGACTTACGTTCATCTAAGTCACCACCACAATCAGCATCCGTGTATCCACTCAATAACAAGTCATTTCCTTGATAACAAAGGGAATAATTTATAGTTCCTTTCAAGTGTCTTAAAATCCTCTTTACCACTATCCAGTGACCTTTACCTGAATTAAATTGATAGTTGCTGACCAAACCCATGGCATAGCAGATGTCAGGGCGAGTACACATCATAACGTATATCAGACTCCCAACAGCGTTGGAATACAGTACTTTTAACATCTCATATTTTTCTTCAGTGGTCTTTGGGCACATCGCTAAACTTAAACCTTCGCCTTTAACCATAGGAGTATCAATAGGTTTACAGCTTTCCATCCTAAATCGTTCCAAAATTTTTTTAATGTAATATTCTTGAGATAAGACTAACAATCTCTTGGAACGATCTCTGCGGATCTTAACACCCAGTATGTACTCTGCTTCACCCATGTCCTTTATTTTAAAATTTGATGATAACCAACACTTGATATTCAGCACATACTCCATATCATTTCCGGCTAACAATATGTCATCGACATATAGGCTCAGAATTACAAACTTATCGTTGGACTTTTTCACGTAAACACAATGGTCTTTGTCTATCATTACGAAATCGTAAGAGATTACGGCTCTGTAAAATCTCAAATATCTTTGTCTTGAAGACTGTTTGAGGCCATAAATTGATCTATTCAATTTACAAACCTTGTTTTCTTGCCTTTTAACTATGAAATCTACTGGTTGTTCCATGTAAATTTCTTCTTTAAGTTCTCTGTTGAGAAACGTAGTCTTCACATCCATCTGATGTAATTCTAAATATAAATTGGTTACAATAGCCAACAATAGGCGAATAGAGCCAAATCTCACTACTGGTGAAAAAGTTTCTTTATAATCAATATTCTCTTGTTGGGTATAACCTTTTACCACCAACCGAGCTTTGTACCTCTCAATTGTTCCACCAGCTTTACGTTTAATCTTGAGAACCCATTTGTTCCCAATAGGTTGCACCCAGGTGGAAGTTCAATCAGTTCCCAAACATGGTTGGAATCCATTGACTCTATTTCTTTCTCCATTGCTTTTACCCACTCATCCTTGGCAGGACAAGACAAAGCCTTGTTCATATTTTTTGGCTCATCCTCATCCTATGGAGAAATGATAAAAGCGTGCCCTTCAATTTCATAATAACATTTGGGCACACCTTTCCTAGTGCTTTTTGGAATCAATGATTCGATTGGATCGTTAGAATTTGAATCCCTCCCACTGAAATCATCTAAGGATTCAATTTCTCATAATTCTCTTGATCCATTCTGCACGGAACTATCATTTGAATTATTTAATTCAAACAAAGGTTCTCCTTTTGTTATATCACCTTTATTAGGAAAATCATTTTCCAAAAATGTCACATTTCGTGATTCAATTTCTGTTACAGTACCATCTTCTCTTTCACCGATGAATACATAACCTTTTGACTGATCAGAATATCTAATAAAGATACATTTTTTCCCCCGGGGACCAAGCTTTCCAAATTTATTAGAAGGGTCATGAACATATGCTGCCGATCCCCAAGGTCTAAGACTAGTCAAACTTGGTTTCCTGCCAGTGCAAAGTTCGTACGGTGCTATGGGTTCTATTTTTGAAGGCACTCTATTCAAGATATAGGTTACAGTTAATAATGCATCTCCCCAAAAGGAAATTGGCAAGTTAGCCTGTGCCATCATAGATCTCGTCATTTCCAACAACGTCATATTCTTCCTCTCAGCAACACTATTCTGTTGAGACATATGGGGAATAGTCAATTGTCTAATTATTCTCTTTTCATTACACAGATCATTAAACTGATCTTATAGATATTCACGCTCTCGATCTGTCTTTAAGACTTTAATTGTTCTATCTATTTGATTCTCCACTTCATTCATATAATGTCGAAAGCACTCAAGTGTTTCAGACTTGTGAGTAGTCAAATAGACATGACCAAACGCATGAAATCATCAATAAAAGTAATGAAATATAATGCTCCATGCCTAGCCTTCACATTCATTGGACCACAAATGTCAGAGTGAATCAATTGTAATAGAAGTTCAGCCCTCACGGCTTTTCTAAATGGTTTTCGAGTCATCTTCCTGGCAATGCAATATTCAAAATTCGGTAAATCAACTTTAGTAAGCGAACCCAATATTCCTGCTTTCAGAAGTCGATTCATCCTGTCCTGCCTTATGTGACAAAATTTAGCATGCCATACTTTGTCATCTATATTAGCATTACTAGAAGAACAAACATTTAACGAAATATAATGATCAACATAACAGTTAAACATTTGTCTATCACAATCCAAAGTAAGAAATCCATTTAACAGATATCCAGTACCATAAAACACACCATCATTATAAATACAAACTCTATCACGAGTAAAGTTCAAGTCATAGTCTATTCTAAGAAAAACAATAACAGAGACTAAATTTCGTCGAATTTTTTATGCAAAGAGAACATCATGTAAGATTAGAGTTTGGCCACTTCGTAACTCCAGTTTGCAAGTACCAATCCCTTTGACTTCTACCCTTGTATTATACCCTACATATATCCATCTTGCACCAGGAGGTACTCGACGAAAGTTTACGAACGCTTCTCGATCTCTCGTCACATGGTGTGTTACTCTTGAGTCTATAATCCACACAGTATAAGATTCAGAAAGTAAAATAGTGCTAGAGACATGTATAACACTTAGAGAAACGCTACAGTGTGCTACCTTTTTCGGCTTGAGGCATTCTCGAGCGAAATGACCAAGAGCTTTGCAATTGTAGCACTCGAGTTTGTTCTTATCCTTCTTTTTCCAAAATCGCTTTCGTTTGTTCTTGCGGTTAGAATTGTTCTTCTTAGACCCTTCCGCATTTTCCTTCCCTTTCTTGCCCTTATTCTTGTTCCCCTTGCGTTTAAAGCCCGAAACTTTCTGGGAATTGGACTCAGTTATAAAAGCATTATAAATCGATTTTGCAGCACTAAGCTGCTTATCTTCGAGTTCTACGTGGCAAACAGTATCAGCGAAAGTCTTAATGTTATCATTGTGAGTCAGATTGACCTTCAAGTGTTCCCACTGGTCTGGAAGGGATCGGATTAAAGCTTGAACCTGTTGCTTATCAGATAAAACATGACCTGCTGACTTCAATTCCTTTATCATGTTTGATATGGTTCTCCGGTGTAGTTTGATACTGTGATCAGATTTCTTTTTGTACGTGTCAAACTTAATAGTCAACTGTTTCAAACGGATCACACTGGTACCTCCATACTTCTCTTTGAGATACACCCATATGTCATGAGAAGTAGAGAATTGCTCACATTCATGTATGAAATCATCAACTACAGAACTAACCAGGATCCCACATGCAGTGGAATTTTTTTTCTTCCACGACTGGTAAGCTTCTTGATCTCTTCTCTATTGAGCAGTGTTTCCAATTCTATGGTCTTGCATGATATGGTTGATACCCTCTAAGGCATCTTGCTCTTCCAGCACATACCATATCTTATGGCGCCAAATGTCATAATTGTCGCCATTAAACTTATCATCTTTATTTAAATCTGCTATTATTGATTTCGGTGCCATGGTCTGGGTTTTCAAAGAGAGATAATTGCAAGTATTCATGCTCATTCATTCATATAATTTTGTACATGAAATCTAATAAATTTATCATAAACGAACATATGGTGTAAACTCAAAAGATCACTGAGTTCTCAATCATCATCCATCATCCAAATATTTGATTATCATAAATTTGATTTCAAAGTAGCAAAATCCTTTAAGTTTTAGGTGAGAATTACTTAAATTCTACAAACCTAAAACTCCCACTAAAATCATGTGAATTAGAATATATCTCTTCACATGCTTGCATAAATATACAAATATGCACATTCTTGATATATGTTTAAAGAGAGAAACATTATATCATATGTTCATGGCATTGTTCTCATCACAGTACATAACTATGCATAAAGAAAAGAAGAAAAAAAAAATATATATATATAATCAAACTTCTCTTTTCTTTTCTTTCTTTTCTTTCATATACATGCGAGTAACCATATCGACGATCCCAACTGAAAGTCTATCTTTCGGAGTGAATCTCCTAACAGCTTGGGGTGTAGAGCCATTGATCTTTAGAGACAACGCCCTTTTCATTTTAATCTCTATCTCCCTAGCTCTCCACATTCTAAGCAGTTTTAATCTGAAATCCTTGAGGTAGAGCCACTTATTATCCTCTATTATTTTGTCAGTCATTCCAACCAAATGATCAGGGAGGGAATTTCTTATAATCTTAACTCGGCTTCGTCGCCTCCGAACCAGTGACCCAAACACCGAAATTCATAACGTTTTTAACTCATAACCCACAGATGTTGTGGTAAAGTGTGCGTTGCTTTCATCTTATAATGCAACATCATATACAGCTTGGTCAAACGTTCCGGGATCCTCTCGTTTCTGTATCTCCCCCGGAGAGGTGCAAGGGTAAGTCTAATTCTCACCATATCCCTAAAATGGGGTAAATATTAGATTGGATACGAAACCAACCAAAAAATTTTAAAACACCATCCACAATTATTTATACTTAAATCAACGAGTCAAATCAAATATGTGTTATAAAATTTAATATAGGTAGGGATAAGATAGAAAATATTTTTTCAAACATATGAGAAATTTTCAGAAATTTGTCTCACTTGTTAATTGATTTTTCTGTAATTTTCAAAAAAATTTACAAACTTAAAATCAATAGAAAATAATTTTCAGTTAAAAAAAATAATTTAAAATTACAGAAAAAAATAATTAAAAAATAAAAAACAATTTTAAAAAAACGCGGTTTGAGAGGGTGCGTAACGCGTCCTCACGTGCCACCTGGTGGCAATGGCGCGTGGGCGACCTGCCCACGAACCGCCTTCCTGGTTGAATCCGGCCATCGGATTTTTCCTACCCCCCATTTTTGGGGTCTCTGAATCTAATTGTGCCATCAGTTTTTCAATCTGAGGTCTGGATCGTGATGTTTGGGCTTCACAGCCCACAACTCGCAAGTGGGATTATGTTTTTTGCACTGTTCATCGTCTTCCCTAAGTCTAGATTTCTGCACCTCGAACAGTTTTTTAGATTTTGATTTCTCCCTCATTCTAAACCATTTTGCATGTTCTTTATATAGTTGGAAAGGATTTTTAATGGGGAATCTAACCATACAAGTTTTAAATCATAAAGCCTATCATGCAAATAGATATAAGCATTTTCATTTTCAGCTAGGGTTTCATTTTTTAAAAAAAATACATGACGGCCATACATGAAACTTTGCAGATCAATTCCTAACATCATGGGTACTCTACCTTTCAAATTTGAAAGTATTTCGTGATCTATAATCAAAGTTATCATTTTCAATTTTTTTAAAAAAATGGAACTCGAATATATATTAAAAAAATAGGAAACACCCTAAATCATGCTCTGATACCAATGAAAGCATTCTTTGATGCATTTACAGCGAAATAAATATTTAATATCCTGAAATCTAGGGTCAGATCACTAACATTTTCGATGTACGGGTTCAAAAAATATCATGAATGGATCAATCTCCTTTTGTTCATAATCCAAGAGTCTTTGATTCAAAAAGTGTATATGGTGTAGATCTCTTTCTTTTTTGTGTATTGTCTCTCATTTCTTCAATGTGCATGATGATGGTTAAGGGAGTTAGGAGTTGGTTTTTCTCTAAAAAAAACCACTCCCTCCCTTCCCTCCTTTGAATTTCAAAATGGATTAAGGGAAGAGGTTTTGGTCAAATCTACATGAGCGACCTGACCTAGCACCCATAACTTACACAGGCAATTTAGAAGTTCTTGACATTTTAATTGCAGATTATGGGCATAAGCAAATAATGTCCATTTGTTTCCTCAAGTAATTTATAAGGATCAAAACTCAACTTCAAAATATTTTCATGAAAAGGGTTAATATCACCACAAGAGCTTGAACTTACAAACGCCCAATCTTCAATTAAGCGCTTCAACCTAAAATCTCCAATCAAGTTAATTTCTCATTATAAAAAATGAAATTAAACCATACTTGATTGCACCAAAATTCAAAAACTTAAAGACACTTGATTGCAGACTAATGAAGTTCAAGCACTCGAAGTACAAGCACATGTCACTACAAAAAAACACGGCGACGGATTTAGTGACGGAAATTATAGAAAAATTAGTCGCTAAATCTTTTAGCAATGAATTCAACGTCAAAAAATTTTTCTTCGCTGATGACGCATTGTAAAAATCATTACAAAAATTTAGCGATAAAAATAAATCAGAATCCCTCGCTAAATTTAGTGACGGATCCTTTTTTTCGTCCCTAAATTTAGTGACAAAAATCAGGACTCGTCGCTAAATTTAGTGATGGAAAATCAGAATCTGTTGCAAAATTTAGCGACGGATTCATGAATCCATCTCTAAATCTTTTTTCTTTTATTTTTTAAATTAACATTTTATATTTTTCTTTTATTTTATTAATTTATTAATTTATTATTCTTTTACTTTTTTATTATTTTTTTTTGAAATTTAAGCAAAGTTTGTAAATGAATGGCCACCTCTCAGTAGTCATCCCTAAAAACTACTATTTGTCTACTTGCCGGGGAAGATGGATCACTAGATGTGAATATTTGATCTCCTATCTTATCACTTAGAAATCTTGTGTAGAGTTCTGAACTATTGTCTTCCTTGCCTATGACGATGATGATGGAAAATGAACAGCTAAACTTTAGAAAGCGATCAAACTATTGATGAAAGTAACGAATAGGCGGAGAAGATGAAGAACACGAAAGGTGAATTCGACGATAGCGGTTGATAGAAAATTATTTGTTAAAATTGTTTCAATTATTTATTATAAAAAATTATCAATTTTATGAAAATTGTAACATTCACTATATATTCAACTCGATTCTGTTATTTAGAAAAAGTAAAAAAAAAAAAAAAAGAGATATGATTAAAAATATTTCATAATAGATTGTAAAAGAAATTTAGTCATGAAATTAGTCACAAATTTTGAAATACTTACATCAATTAACAATGAATTTAGTTACATATATATTTTTGTAATAAATTAGCGATAAATTTACTCACGAATATTTTTGTAACTTATTAGTGGCGAATTTATCTACTATTAGTAGAGTTTGTTGCTAAATTTTGAAACGAATATTTTTTTTCATGACTAATTTGCGACGGAAATTTTTTTAGCTAATTAGAGACGAAATTTGCTACGAAATTTTTTCGTTGTTAAATTTAGTGAAGAAAATCAGTTTCCATCCGTCGCTAAATTTTGCAACGAAATTGTACTTTTATCGCTGAATTAGCGACAGATTCTTGAATCCGTCACTAAATCTTTTTTCTTTTAGTTTTGAAATTAGCATTTTATATTTTATTTTATTATTTTATTAATTTATTAATTTATTTTGTTATTCTTTTACTTTTTATTTTATTTTTTTGAAATCTTAGGAAAGTTTGTAAACGAATGGCCACCTCACAGTAGCCCTTCATTTCATTGTCGCCGTCCTTGGAAACTATTGTTGGTTTGCTTGCCAAGGAAGATGGATCACCGGACATGAATATTTTATCTGCTGTTTGATCGCTTGGAAATCTTGTGTAGAGTTCTGATCTACTGTCTTTTTTGCAGATAACGATGACGATGAAAATTGAACGGCTAAACTTTTGAAAGTGATCAAACTATAGATAAAAGAAACGAACTGATAGAGAATACGAAAAACATGATGGGTGAATTCGACGGCAAGAACTGATGGAAAATTATTTGTTAAAAATTGTTTGAATTATTTATTATAAAAAATTGTCAATTGGTGAAAATTGCAACGTTCACTATATATTCAACTCGATTCCATTATTTAGAAAGGATAAAAAAAGAGACGATTAAAAATGTTTTATAATAGATTGTACAAGAAATTTAGTCACGAAATTAGTTACAAATTTTGAAATACCTATATAAATTAGCAACGAATTTAGTTACAAATATTTTTTTAGCAAATTAGCGAAGATTTTAGTCACGAATATTAGAGTTCATTGCTAAATTTATTGACAAATATTTTTTTGTGACTAATTAGCGATAAATTTAACGACAGAATATTTTTGTAATTAATTAGTGATAAAATTTGTCATGAAATTTTTTCATTACTAAATTTAGGACGAAAAGAGTATTTGTCGCTAAATTTAGCGATGAATACAAATTTCATGACTATATTTAGTGACGAATCAAGTATTCGTTGCTAAATTTGATTCGTCGCTAAATTTAGTTACGAAATTTCTACTCGTCGCTAATTAATAACAAATTTTGCAACAAAAATATTTTTATCGTCAATTAGGGATGAATTTTGCAACGAATAAATTATTTATTGCTAATTTGTGCACGAGTACATTTTTGTTACAAATTTCATTGCTATATAGCAATGAAACATTTTTTCATCACTAAATTCGTTACAAATTAGCAATGAATTTTTTTTATCGCCAAATTTCACCGCTAAAACCATATTTTTTTGTAATATGCAGTTACCACCAACCCATGATAACAATAAAAGCATATTGAAAAGGCATGAAAAGAATGAATGGAATGAAGGAAGATTTTGAAGGGTAATAAAAGCTAGTTCAAATGATACTTGTCAAATAGTGAATGCCAAATTGTTAGGTAGCCCAGCAAGTCTTAATTCTCCGACATTAAAGCCAATGATGCACATGATAATTCATGATTTAGGGCGACATATAAGTACTAAAATGCTAGAATATCATGCTAATGCTCAGATAACTTCATACTAAAAGGATGAGAAAGAAGGGAAAAAGAGGGGAAAAAAAAGTAAATATATGCAAGCTTAGAGGAAAGCACGTATCTAAATCTAATTATGTGCCATGCATTTTGGTCGAGTACAAAGTTCTAGGCACAAAGTTCCACGTAATTTGTCCTGTAGACCATGTTCACATGATACGATAATGCCATGCATATCCATACATGCTTGAGACCCAAAACTTTGTCTTTCCCACTACAAAAAAATGCGGTTTTTGCAACGAAATTTAGTGACGAATTTTTTTTGTTGCTATTTTACAACGAATTTAGAGACGAAAACTTTTTTCATCACTATTTGCAATGAAATTTGTGACAAAAAAATAGTCGTAGCTAATTTAGCGACGATTGGAAATTCGTCACTAATTTTGCGATGAATTCAAAATTCGTCACTAATTTTGCGACGAATTTCGGAATTTGTCGCTAAATTTGAAAAATAATTCAATAAAATAAAATATTAATATATATTTATTAAATAATATATTAATTTAGCGACGAATTTTGGATTTCGTTGTTAATTTTGCGACGAATTCCGAAATTTGTCACAAAATTAGCGACGAATTTGGAATTCGTCGCTAAATTTGAAAATAATAAAATAAAATAAAATACTAATATATATTTATTAAATAATAAATTAATTTAGCGATGTCGCTAATTTTGGAACGAATTTAGCGACGAATTCATAATTCGTCGCAAAATTAGCGACGAATTCAGAATTTGTCGCTAATTTGCGACGAATTCGGTAACGAATTCCTAATTCGTTGTTAATTTTGCAACAAATTTTAGAATTCGTCGCTAAATTTGAAATATAATAAAATAAAATAAAATATTAATATGTATTTATTATTTTTTATTTAAAAAAATTATCATATTTATTATTTTTAATTAATATGTTATATTTTATTTTTACTTTTTCTTTTTAAAAAATAGTATTATTATTTTTTAAAATCTTTTATTATTTTATTTTAAACTAATATTTTATTATTTTATAATAAATTGTTTTATATTGTTTTATTATTATTAGAAAAATGTAAAGAAAAGAAAATAAGTAAAAAAAAAAATTATAACAGATACTAACATTTAGTTTTGTGGTTATATGATCTTAAACGTTTACGGAAGTGTAGGAGTTCGAACCATGGCAGAGCAAAGTGGAGGCATTTTCTAGGAATTAAGTGAGGGAGGGCGTGTGGGTAGATGTTGGCTTGGGCGGGCGGGCTCGGGTTCAGGCGGGAGTGTATTTTTTTTTCATTGCTAATTTAACGACGGATTTTGCGATGAAAAATTATTCGTCGCTAAATTTAGCGACGAATTTTAGATTTTCGTCGCTAAATATAGCGACGAATAATTTTTTGTCACTATATTTGTGACGAATTTAGCTACAAAAAATTATCCGTCGCTAAATTTAGCGACGAATTTCTAATTTTCATTGCTAACTTTTTGTGACGTATTATTAGCGACGAAAAATTTTTCGTCACTAACTTAGTCACTAACGTTTTTAGCGACGAATTTTTATTAAATTTTTATCGTTAATTTTGTGGCTAAAAGTTTGTTTTTTTGTAGTGCTTGGCATCCCTAATTTGACAAAATTAATCAAACCAGCATTCGACTTCCACCTTCCTCTCCCAAAATAACAATGAAAATTATTCAGACTTTTTATGCTTTTCTATATGTTTTTATTATTTTGTAATAAATATTTTAAAGTTAAATAAAATAGTTATGAACTTTTGATTTCTATAAATTAACAAAAGAAACTAATAAAAACTATTTATTCATACAATCAAAAGGTTGCCATTAAACCTTAAACCATATAAAATCAAATAATTTTGAATCGCATTAAACCAAAGTCAATTCAAATCTGGTCACCCTAATGAGTTTACTTGTACACATACACCAACCAAGGTATGAAGATCTTTTCACATAGAATTCTTTGGTTGGCAAACTAACATCGGCATCAGATAGATTACAGACTAAGCAAATATAACAAGGATAACAATTTCAACTCTAAAGTATATCTTCATTTTAGTGTTATCAAGTCTAAATAATCCTCACAAAATCTGTTAAGTAATACCATCATAAATAAAACTTATGCAACTGTACATACTCCTAATAAGTTTTATTACTGCTTGTCATATATAATTATCTACTTGACAAGTCAAGACTTGTACAACGGGCACTAGATTTGTTATTAAGCTTAGTGTGCAAAGGCCAAATGTTCTCGATCCTAAATTCTATTCATATTTATAGTATTTCTAATTTGATTAGATTTAATTTAATAAGAAAAATGATATTCGAAGCATTGTAAAATAAAGTGATTCTATTATAAGCATGACCTACGACTACAACTGGGATGAATTTCTTACATGGTGATTTTGTAACCATGTTTAGACTTTGCACCAACACTATTGGACAACTTACTACTAATTAAGGTATTTTTTGACGAGCTTAATGAAGGAATTAATGCCTACGTGGGGCATCTTTCCATATTTGGAAAATGGAAATTTTTCACTTTCCATATTCACAAATGGTAACTGATGTGATTTGAATTCCTACCATATGTGGTAACGGAGGTATATGGAAACTAGGGCAAACCCTAGGGAACATCAACTATTGCACAAAAAATTGGGTAGAGGCACAATTGAGAGAAGGAGAAAATTCTGTGAAGAGAATTTGTGTCATCGGATTTCGATTGCAGTGTTGTGATACTGTGGTGATAGTTCAAGTTTCGTGGTTATCATCCCGACGGCGAGGTTGCTTGATCGAGATTCGTGGTTCTCTGGATTTTTGCAATCTACTCTTTGAGGTATGCCCAAAAACCCTAACCTTTTATGATTCCGAAAATTTCGCACACTCCCGCATGTGTATGTGCATATAAATCCAACATTGGTATCAGAGCGTAGGGTTGGATTTATTATATAATTTTCAGAATATTTTCGGGTATAAAAAATATGGGGTTACAAAAATGGGTTTCGAATCACGGATGAGTTTCGTGAATCCGAATATACCGTGACGTTACCCATGTCATGTAAGTCTTAAATATATTTTTTTTCTGAATTTTTGGAGTACGTTTTAGCCGTGAAAATTGAAATTAAAGTTTTCGGCCCTAAGAGTGCCCAAAACTTTAAAAAAAAATAGATCTATTCATGTAGAGGGATTTTTGATCTAAATAAATGACATATTTGTGTTCCATGTGAATTGATCTACGATTTGATATGCATTTTGCATTGAATAGTTACTGAAAACAGGGCTTTTCGGCGAGGCCACGGAGGGCCAAAACTTGGATATATGATTCGCTGTGTTTAGGGCTTGAATATTTCAAAAAAAATGAGTTTGAAATATTTTTAGAAAGTCCAAATATATTTTCTGGCAGAAATCGCCGTAAAAAATAAGCCGGAAATGGGTTTTCGGACAACCGGATCGAAAAACCAGGTTGCAGACCTGTCGGGTAAGGAAGAAGAGGTTCAGACCCGCGGGTGCATGCAGGACACGCACGCAATAGCGCGTCCAGCAGGCACGTGGGCCTCACGTACGAGCAAGGCGCGTGAGTCGGTCTGGGACTGGATCGGGTCGGAGCGGGTCAAGATCTGACCCACAACCCGACACGTGTCGGGTCGGACCCCGACCCGTTTACCACAAGTCGGGTCAAACCTGACCCGTTGATCGACCTGGCTGACTCGGGTCCGCATATGAGAGCGCGTGAGCCGAGCCGCGCCAGGCACATGGCAGCGCGTGAGAATACGCGCGCACGTGAGTCGAGCCGCGCCAGGCATGTGGCATCGCGTGAGATACGCGCCGCGACTGGGCGCGCGTGAGCCAAGCTGCGCCTGGTGCGTGGCAGCGTGTGAAGGGCGCACTGCGCGTCTGGTGCGTTACCCAGGCTGACGAGCCACAGGTGCGCGGCGGTGCGTGGGGACCCCGGCAGCACGTTAGGTCATCTAAAAATTGATTTTTTCAATTTTTTTGGGTCCTATGTGCATAGTTATGACTATTTATGGGATTTTGTGTGCCGAATTAAAGTTCGGATGGTAAGTGAGATCTCAGGTTGTGGTGTATGGTGTCCATTGACTCATATGCTCATTTTGGGGTCAATACTCGATTCATTTTGGATTGTTAATTCGTAGGGTGCACGAAATTGTGAGAATAAGTATTATTAGTCACTGATGTCTCTTTCTTTCCATGTGACAGAGACAATGGCTACGACAAAATGTATCGTACTTGATCTCGTTAAGGGAGACAAGTTGAATGGTGATAATTATGAGATTTGGCACCGTAAAGTTCAATTTGTCTTTGAGGAACAAGACCTAGCGGAGGTTTTACTACACAAGATGACAGACCTCGGGGTGGGTGATAAGCCTCAGGCGAAACTGGATGACGAGGCGTATCGTGCATGGAAGAAGGATGGCCAAGCTAGGGTCATCCTCCTTAGCAGCATGCACAGTGATCTGATTCTAGTATACGAGTAGTATCCAACTACGATGTCGGTTTGGAGTGCTATGAGAGAGCACCTTGGCTCCCGGTTAGCTCCTAAGTTGAGGATGCTGACCTATAGGTTCATTACTATAAGAAGAGACCCGATCATACCATGAAGCAGCATTTGATGCATATGTCGAGTATGATCGCTTCTCTAAAGAACATAGGGGAGCCAATGTCCGATGAGCTTCTGGTATTGGGAGTAATCCAGTCCTTGCCTGACTCTTGGGATGTGGTGAAGACCTATCTCACGCATACTGAGAGTATTTGTACTTTCATGGACGTACGTAGGCATTGTGAGCTCGAGGAGGAGCGCCAGGAAGTGGCTAGGTCGGTTTCCGGTCATGCCTATATGGTGGAGTCGAGTAAGGGCTCCTAGGGCGTCAAGCGTAAATGGCACAAGCATGACAAGAAACCTAGCCAGGCTAAGAAGAAGCTATTAGCAAAGACTGGTGACAGAGGGCAAAAACGTAAGAAGAAAGAGCTCGACAAGAGCAGAGTCCGATGTTACATTTGTGGCAAATCTGGGCATTTCGCTCACGAGTGTGGCGAGCGAAAGGTATGTCCTTTTTCTTTACATGGTATGAGTTATGTTTCATCCACTGTGATACTTACTAACTCTTCTCTTTTGTGGATTGTAGACTCAGGAGCTACTGACCATGTAGCTCGAGATAGGAGCGCATATGTGGAGTTTCACCGATTGAGTCCCCAAGTGAGGAGGCTGTATGTGGGGAACGGAGCATTTGTGGTTGTGAAGGAGATTGGTAAATGCAAGCTGATGCTGCCAAGTAACCAAGTCCTATATCTGCATGATGTGCTGTATGCTCTCGAGATTCGACGAAATCTCATATCTGTCCTTTGTTTAGATTGTTTAGGATACTCTATCATTTTCAGAAATTTAAATGTTTCTGTCATCTACGATAACTCTATTTTATGTATTGGTTTAGTCTATGATGGACTTTATACGTTGGATTTGGTTTCCTTTAATAAAATTTCTGATTTGTCTTCTATTGCGTATATATCTGATAGTGTAGCTAATGATATTTCTATTTGGCATAGTAGACTTGGCCACATAGGGTAAGAGAGAATGAACCGGTTAACTAAGAGTGGCTTGTTGGGCCCGCTAACCTGGATCGAGTTGCCCTTATGTGAGTTTTACCTAGTTGGCAAAGCGACGAGGAAATCATTTGGAAAAGCAATGAGGGCTGGGACCCCATTGCAATTGATTCACTCCGATATTTGTGGATCTATGAATGTGAGATCCCGAAACGGAACCACGTATTTCATTACGTTTATAGATGATTACACGCGTTTCGGTTATGTCTACCTAATCTCGTACAAGTCTGAGGTATTAGATTGCTTTAGGAGGCTTATCAGCGAGGTAGAAAACCAGTTAGACTTAAGAGTTAAAACTCTCAGAACCGATCAAGAACGTGAGTATTTGTCTGAGGAGTTTAAAGAGCTCTGTTCCAAGAAGGGTATTATGAGACAGTTGACTGTTCCTGCTACTCCCCAGCAAAACGGGATAGCTGAGAGAAGGAATAGGACTCTATTAGATATGGTGAGATTGATGATGGCACAGGCCAATTTGGCTATCTCCCACTGGGGAGATGCATTGTTGACTGCTGTCTACGTTCTTAACTGTGTTCCAACCAAGTCCGTAGTCAGTACCCCATACGAGCTTTGGACAGGGAGGCAGCCTGACCTTAGCCATTTGAGACCATGGGGTTGTGCCGCATACGTTCACGATTCCTCGCACCCACATGGCAAGTTAGGCCCGCGAGGAAAGAAATGTATCTTTGTAAGGTATTCCGAACATTCTAAGGGACATGTATTCCTAGGTGAACGTACGGATGGCACGGTCTTCGAGATCGAATCTCGTAATGCTACGTTCCTGAAAAATGATTTCCCTAAGAGAGGCGAAATCGATCAGGATTTCACCTTTTATGAAATGGGTGAGCCTGATGGCCCAATTGAGCCCAGGGGTGGGACCCAAGAGCCTGAAAAGGATCTTGGTCCTAGTGGGAGTGACCCATCTAGAAATGAAGAGGCTCCTCCTCCTCGTAGGAGTAGTCGGGGACATGTACCCCGACGTTATTTTATGATAGAGGATGAGATCCTCATTGTGACTCCTGAGGATGATGAGGAACCTCAGACCTTTGAGAAGGCTCTCTAGAGTCCTATGAAGGACTAATAGCTAGAGGTCATGAAAGAGTAGATGGAATCAATGAGGGTCAACGGGATCTGGGACCTAGTTAACCTACCTGAGGATAGAAGGACCATAGGGAACAAGTGGGTTCTCAAAATCAAAAGAAAGGCCGATAGATCGGTGGAAAGATACAAAACCCGTCTAATAGTCAAGGGTTACATACAAACAAAGGGCGTTGATTACGAGGAGACTTTCTCCCCCGTAGTCAAATTTATATCGATCCGTCTACTCTTGGCGATTGTCGCAAGCATGGATCTAGAGTTGTATCAGATGGATGTAAAGACCGCTTTCCTTAAAGGAAACCTGGATGAGGAGATCTATATGGAGCAACCCTCTGGATTTATTCTAGTAGGTCATGAGGACAAGGTTTGTCGACTTCGGAAGTCGATATATAGCCTAAAGCAATCATCCAGGCAGTGGTACCTAAGATTTCACGAGGAGGTGATATATTATGGTTTTACAATGATCGAGGAGGATCATTGTGTTTATTTGATACGATCTGATAACTCTTTTGTGATCCTGTCCCTATATATGGACGATGTAATGTTGGCTAGGAACAACATTCATTATCTGATGACGATCAAGGCATGGTTGTCATTGAGCTTCGACATGATAGACATGGGTGAAGCTGAGTTCATCCTTGGAGTTAAGATCCAGAGAGATCAATCGAGAAGAATGTTGGCTCTTTCACAAGAGACCTACATTAAGAAAATTCTTGAGTGCTTTGGGATGAGTAATTGTAATCTCATTAATACTCCAATCACCAAGTGTGATGGCCTGAGTCTTGAGATATACCCAACAACACAGGAAGATATAAGGGAGATGCGTAAAATCCCTTATTCCAGCGTAATGGGAAGTCTGATGTATGCGATGTTGTGTACACAACCAGACATATGTTACACAGTCGGTCTAGTGAGTAGATATCAATCAAATCCTGTAAGAGGTTACTGGAGAGTAGTAAAAAGGATTTTTAGATATCTCAAGGGAACTGCGAGCTACTCCTTGTATTATGGGAGAGGTGATTTGCGCCTCATAGGATATTCAGACGTCGACTGGGGCGGTGATTTGGATAAGTACAAATCGACATCAGGTTTTGCCTTCTTGCTCAATGGCGGTGCCATTTCTTGGAGCAGTAAGAAGCAGACCTGTGTAGTTTTATCTACTATGGAGGCTGAGTTCGTGGCTTGCTCAGTCGCAGTTCAGGAGAGTATTTTGCTCCGGAGACTATTAGATGACTTAGGGATTGTGGCTGATAGTGGGAGACCAGTGATGATCTACTATGATAATCAGGCTACTATCGCCTACACTCAAGACCCTAAGTATCATAGTTGGACCAAACACATCGATACCAAATATAATTTTGTTAGACATATCATCGAGAAGAGTGAAATGACCGTCAAGTACATCTCGACACATAGCATGGTGGCTGATCCATTTACCAAACCCATCACTAGAGACTCATTTAAACACATAGAGAGTCATTGGATTTGGGAATATTTTGACTTTTTTCATTGTACTAAACTGACGATGTGATACTTATTATATTTATATATGATTTTGTGCATTATTCAGTCACATTTAGAATTATATTTTCTTAAATAATGTACTTATTTATATCATGTATATTTTTGATGTGATAAGATATATGTTAGGAAGGCAAGGTCGACTTTCTCACACGAACGACTACCTCTAGCTCTGAGTGAGCAGAGATGAGACGGTTTTTAGTCGTAAGAGGCATTGAGAGTGGCCTAGCTAGAACAAAAGTCGCCCTGATACGTGTTCAGGATGAGGTCATTTGGGATATGACCGACATGGAAATACCCACATCCATATTGCTTGTGAGTAGCCAGATTTGAGATCTCGGATATCACCTGCGATAGTAATATTGTCTTGGAGACACTCTCTCTGAGATCTCTGGGTAGAGTCTTATGTGTAGATTGAGTCCCGTATCTGCATAGTGTTAAAGAAATCTCACATATGCCCTTCTAAAAAATAAGGGATTAACACTGTGGCACGTATTTCATATCGCGTGTGATAGAAGACTATGGATAGTGGGAGTAATTACATGAGATAATGATCTAGTCATGATCCCCGTTCCCACTGTGTGAGACCCGAGATCCATTGGGTGGGATCTCCAGTACCCTTATTTTACTTTCGACTGTCTTTAGAAGTCTTGATTCAGTATTTGTTACTTTAGTCTGTTTACCTATGGCCTGGAAGATAAATTGAGATCTAAGGGGCAGGTCTAGGAAAGCAACTGAATTGAGACCGATGGATTTGAATTTGGGAAACGAAGACCAATCTATATTACATCGTTGTGTTGTATTCACCGACTGGTCTGTTACATATATCCATGTTGGGATACGAACGTAATAGTGAATACACATTCGCGTATATATTGGGGATCACTTTCGATGAGAAAAGTGGCTCAAAGGATATAAATGTGTTGAGTCTGGGATACAGCGAGATATTTTTTTTTATTATTAACGGCGACTCCTCGAGCATTCTAACAGGTGTATCGAGAAGTCTTTATTTGCAGATGTACTCGCTAGTCGCACGGCACCCAATCTAGTATGAAAATCTAGAAGGGTGATATAGGAGATCGCATGAGTTATGATCTCATGACGGATGAAAATGCCCTCGTATGCAAGTATGAGATGAAAGAATTAATGCCCACGTAGGACATCTTTCCATATTTGAAAAATAGAAATTTCCCACTTTCCATATTCACAAATGGTAATTGATGGGATTTGAATTCCTACCATATGTGGTAATGGAGGTATATGGAAACTAGGGCAAACCCTAGGGAATATCAACTATTGCACAAAAAATTGGGTAGAGGCACAATCGATAGAGGGAGAAAATTCTGTGAAGAGAATTTATGTCACCGGATTTCGATTGCGGTGGTATGATACTGCGGTGATAGCTCGAGTTTGTGGTTATCATCCTGATGGCGAGATCGCTTGATTGAGGTTCGTGGTTCCCCGGATTTTTGCAATCTACTCTTTGAGATTTGCCCGAAAACCCTAACCTTTTATGATTCCAAAAATTTCGTATGCTTCCGCATGTGTATGTGCATATAAATCCAACACTTAAGTTTGAATCAACAGTTCGGATATCTGCTTAAGAACACCATCCTTCGTCCACATTTTAATGTCCTTAATTAGCTCTAACCAATTATCAAGACTTTGACCAACTCATTTCGAAGTACCAATTCACCAACTCAACTTATGGCAACCACATTAGAAATTTCAAAAAACAAGTAACCAAAAAAAAAAGAAGGAAGTAACAAGCCTCGTGCACATACACACTGCCTAGCATCCAAATAATGAAATTGGAGCTACAAAAATGGTGCTTCTTGACTGCTCACAACACACCATATGATGTTGGAGCATCTTAAATTTAGAAAATTTCTAAGTGGTTTTTCTTTTTTCAGCGATGGAATACCGACGGAATTTTTAATGGCGGAATATTTCCATCGCTAATTTCGGTCGGTGAATTGGTAAAGGAAAAAAAATTAAAAAAATATATTTACAGCTTTTAGAGACAGATTAGCGACAGATCAGTGACAGAAAATTAGCGACGGATTAGCGACTGATTTTTTTTATTTTTTTATTTTTTATTGTTTTTTTATTGTTTTTTATTGTTTTTTATTGTTTTTTATTTTTTTATTTTTTTATTTTTTATTTTTTATTTTTTATTTTATTTTTTATTTTTAAATTTTTAATTTTATTTAATAATTCTTATTATTATTTTTTTCAAAGAATAATATTATTTTATTTTTGCAAATTTTTTATTTTTTATTTTAAGTAAGAATAAAATTATTTTATTATTTTATAATAAATTATTTTTAATTTTTAATTTTTAAATTTTATTTAATAATTCTTATTATTTTTATTTTATTTTGCAAAGAATAATATTATTTTATTTTTTAAAATTTTTTATTATTTTATTTTAAGTAATAATAAAATTATTTTATTATTTTATAATAAATTATAATTTTATATTATTCTAATATTGTTAAGAAATAAGAAATACAAATAACAAGTAAAAAAAAGACATGTACGTAGATAACTTGTTTGGTTTAATGGTAAGAATGTTCTTACAATAATATTAACACACGGGTTCGAGTCTCAGCGCCAGCGTGTGAGTGAGAGGTGGTTTGTGTATTTTTTTTTTTCATAACTCAAATTAGTGACGGATCCCTGTCCGTCGCTATTTTGTTTGTTTTTTTTTTTTTTTTGGTTTTAGTGAAAAAAATTTATCGCTAAAAATTAGCGGGGTCACCTTTTTACAACGGATTTAGCGACGAAAAAAATCCGTCGCTGATACCTTTTAACAACGGAAAAGGGATTTTCAGCGACGGATTTCTCCGTCGCTTAAAGTCCGTTTTCTAGTAGTGTATTATTTTTATTCCCCTTCCCCCCAATCTATTTAACAATTTAGGAGTTTTTTTTAACTAATTTGAAATTAACACTAGAAAATTAAAACCCTATATTGACGATAAATTTTATTGTCGATGACCTTTAGTAATAGTTTTTTATGCTATGTAGAGACACTTTTGACGAAACCGTAGGGAAATATCTATATTTTCCAATGGTATAAATTGTACGTCGAGAAAAGTTTATTAACCGTCAGTAAAGGCATCACAACTATCTGTAAAAGCGATATTCAATTATGATAGTTATCACTTATGGTAAGAAAATATGACAACTTTAGGGACGATTTGAAAACAGTTTCTATATGACTCTTCTTTAAGTCTTCTTAATTATATCGTCTGTCTAAATTCTATACCTATGCTAACTTATATATTACACCATCTATAAAAATAATATTCAATTAGAACAGTTATCGTTTGTCGTGAGTAAATGTGACACTTTTTTAGAAACGATTTGAAAAAAGTCTCTATAAATCTTCTGAATCATACCATCTACATAAGTGTTATAGCTATGTTAACCCATAGATTATACTGTATGTAAATGTGTTATCACTTTTTGTCAATAAATGTGTTAGCTTTTAGGGACAAATTAAAAGTAGACTTTATATAGATAATTTATACTATCCGTTGAATTATACCGTCTATATAAGTCTATTATTATACTAACTCATATATCGTACCATTTGTAAATGTTATATACTGTTTTAATGGTTATTAGTTTTTGTTGATAAATGTGATACTTTTTATTGACTATTTGAAAATAGTTTATATATGTCGTACACTGACTATTGAGTTCTGTTGTTTGTATAATTTTTAAAGACAATTTAAAAATTTAAGAGTTAATGTGTCAAACTATTTGCTATACTTGATGATAAGTTACAATAACATGAGATAATTTGAGATAACAGGTGGTGTATAATTATAACAGGTGATAAGTTAGCGATAATAGGTTGTAATTTTATGATAATTTGTGGTAAATTTATAATAATTAGTGATAATATAGTCTGATAATATTATTATTCATTGGAGTGAAATATAGTGATAACTAGTAATAAATTTGTGATAATTAGTGGTAATATAGTGATAACATATGTTTATGGTTGTTTGTGATATTAGTGGTAATATAATTTGATAATATTATTATTTATTATAGTGAAATATAGTGATAATATGCGTTTATAATTGGGCATAATTATAATTAGCCAAATTCTACATATCATATCGTTTTAATTGAATTCTCTATACATTTCCTGAAGTGACACCAATTTACATTGCCTTTTTTCTTTTCCACCATCTGTTGCATCTATTTTGGTCTCATTTACCTAATTTGAAAAGATTTTTACAATTAGGTTTAGCTTCACTGTTTCCGTATAGAGTTGGAGCTAATTGACACGACAAATGGTGGTTGAATCTTCTTTCTATAAAGATGCTTCATATTCAAGTTGTATTTGGTGTTGGGCTGTGAATGTTTACTGTTGTTAGGTCTACATGTGGTACCTTCATTTCTGGATTTGCAACTTTGGTCTTGCCCATTGCAATTTCTTTATTTTATTTTTTTGAAGTTAATTTCCGTTCAACGGATCTAAGTACATTTAGTTTGCATTGATTTCAAGAAGTAAATGAAATATTTCTGGATATATATTCTAAAAATTGGATTCAATAGAATCAACCTGTTGGTGGTTTCAGCAGGGGCAAAGGGTGGGGACATTAAAAGAAAAAACATTAATATTATATAATTTCAAAAATTATAGCATTAAAAGAAAAAACATTGATATTGTATAATTTCAAACATTTTATTAATTAGGATTCTGATCCATTTTGTCACAAATTCAGACAGATAAAACAACATCAGTAACAGGTACTTTCCCATGAGAAAATGATACTTAAATTTGCAGATATATGCATGGACTTCTGACATGTTTGGCTTATGTTTGTAGCCTGTATATTGGAATTGGGCTTTTTTTTTTTTTTTTTTTAATTTTGATCTAAAGCGTGTTGCTGCAGTTTTCACTGAATCAAAGGTTAGTTATGCCTTCAGATTCAGATGAAAATGAAAATTATTATTTCTTTTGCTTGCTTCAAGATGCCTGCTTAGATCATCCTTTTGTTATGATTGATTCTTAACAATGATTCTTGAAATATTTAGTGAGAATGTGTCAATTCCTTTTGATTTAAGGCATCCAGATGCTTTCCTTGAATCAATTTTTACTTCTAAGTTGTAATGACTGGAAAAATGATAAATCATGTTGAATAATGAAAGTGCAGATCGGTGCTTTTGTTGGCATAAGAAAGACAAAGACTTCTCCTATAGTCTAGAATATTTTACAATACAGCTTAAAGCAGCTATCTGATTGATTTTCTCTGCATTTATTTTCTTTATGGGTTATAAGGAAACATGATATATATCAACTTACTTTAAAGATAAATACTTGTTACAGTGGTTAGTGTAGCTCTTTTGTTTGGTGATGCAAGCCTATGAAAATCTCTGCGGGGTGCAGTTTTTGTTCCTATTGTATTTTATTTTTATATTGTACCAAATATAGAATATTATATAACCAAGATTATGTAGGAACTGTTCGTCCCATGGCTCTGTAACAAATGACCTGCCTGCTATTATTTTAGAACCTCAATTCTTAAAATTTGTTGATTAATCCGAAGGTAACTTTTTCCATTATCGTTACTAATTGCTCCTTCATGTGGACTTGAATATATTACGTCATTAGATAAAAACAATCTCAAGACGACATGCATAACTTACAGAATGTCCAAAAAGATGAAGCGACTGATTATCTGCTGGATGTCTGCAATCTGCATGACTACCTTTAGTACCTGATAGTTATTTAATTTCTTTTTATCCTTCATGTATCAACAAAATCAGTACCTGAGGGCAGCAATCTTAGAAGTCAAGCTTCTTCAAAGCATGTTGGTAGTTATATACTCTGATGAGACAATTGATTATTTTCCCCCCTTATAGATACATCTTCTCACAAATTACGATAAGCAGAAAAAATATAAGATAACTAGGAGCCTTCTTTTTCCTTTGAATATTTTGCTTTATCTTTTTACAGGATAACTGGAGAGGAATTCCCACTCGATTGAATAACATGCCTCATTCTCGAGAAATCAGGAAATATTTCTATGAGTGTCACGCCCCAAACCGGGATAGTGAACAGCCGCCCGTTGCCCCTGAATGCCGGCTGTATTTTTACAGAAAATTGGGCAGAACCTCCCCATAAATCGGAGGTTTCCCATGTACAATTATACCTGTATAATCCAAATCATCCTGTACAATACACAAATGGCCATCCCGGCCTCTCCAAAATCAACAAACACCACAGCCAACATTCAGAACAACGCAAGGCTATAAACAAACCTAGCCACAGACCTCTACTGTCATGCCCAACTAGAGCATGAGCAGCCGCTATATCGAGCGGACCTAAGTTTATACAATATATATCACATTTCCCAAGTAACGTTCAAGTACGTACAATCGCCTCAATGCAAATGAAATATGAGAGTTAAACTATACAGTCATCCCAAAATAAGTACATGGCAAACTACGGACCTCCATATCAAGACCTCGCAGGGTCAAAACTAAATTAGAAATAAATCTCACCGTCGAAAATACCAACTCCGCTCTAGAGCCTGTAGCGTCGCTCTATCACAATCAACCTGTCTGAGGAGAGAAAATAGAGGGGTGAGTATCATGGGAAGATACTCAGTGAGTGAGGGGGGTAATATCAAGCATAAATAGCATAGGTGAACAATTGGAGTGTCAAATAATATCATTCGAAACAACAATTTACACTTCGCAGCAAAACATGATATATTTATCATTTTGAAATCATTTAATCAAACACACGATAGCAAGCATGTATGCATCCATTTAAAATCAAGTAATGTCAGAGCGAGCCAAAAATAGTCCTGGCAAAGGTCAACCGTGACCAAGGACAGGCGCGTCGGGGGTTTTATTATGCATAGACTTTGAAACGCTCTCTACCCCGACGTTAGCCATGAGCTCGCTGGGGCCAACTCATCAACGTGTATAGGACCCCGCCCGGTGCTAGACGGTGGCGTCACACACGTCCTCCCCCTACGTGGGTTCAACCGGCCGCGCCTATAGCCTTTAGAATAAATGACGTTTGCGGATACCTCCTGCAGAAGCGTATCCGGGCAACCCGTGCCTCTACAAACGCCCTTCGTAGCTACGGAATCATCATAGTATCACAAGGGCACAACGTCCCATAATATCACAAGGGCACAACGTCCCAGGGCACAACGTCCCACGAGTATCATCACATCATCGCACAACTAATAGGCATCCAACCCACATAGTTCATCAAAAACATTTTTAAATTTGCGTGCCAATACGTCTCATCAAATTCATTTCAAAACAGCATATCAATACATTGGTATAAAATGAAATTTATACATTTTCAAATAATGGCACAATTATTGATTCATCTCAAACCATGGATGCATAGTCATTGTAAATATAATTCAAGACACTCCAAAAATCACAAAACAGATTTTTAAATTTAATATCACACGTCAACGAATGCATACCAAAGCATGTTTTATCGAAAATGTGACAGAAAATACGTTTTACAATTTATGCAAGAGATTAGAGTCCCACTCACATATCTAGGGAGGGTGGTCACTCCCTATTTTTCAACGACTCTCCAAAAGACAAATCTAATCAAATCGTCAAATTTATAGCGATTAAAACCCTAATAAGGGATTCTATCAATAAAATTTATTCATCTCTCACCTAGGGTTCCTCGGGTGTCAGACCTAGCTGTCGTTCGCCCGTCGGGTTGGTTTAAAACCTGTAATATTTCCCAAACTTCAGATGTATTAGAAACCACTAAATTTCTAACAGCAAACCATAGAACTTCAACCAATACAATCGTTACCTGCCGTACAGAAGATGCAGGTGAGCTCTCGAAGGGGAAAGCCGGTCGCGGGCTCGCGGGCCGTCACGGGCTCGCGGGCTGGTGGGCTGGCTGCTAGCGGGCTGGCCCGCTGGTGGCTCACGGGCTCTCAGCCCGGCTTGCTGGCCGCAGCGGGCTTCGCGGAATGCAGTGGGCCGCGGCTGGACTGGGCCTTGGGCCGCTGGTGGGCTGGCCCGCTCACGGGCTAGGGCTCGCTCTGGGTCGCGAGCTGGGTCGCGCGCTGGCTCGTGCGCTAGCTCGCGCTGGGTCGCGAGCTGGGTCGCACGCTAGCTCGTGCTGGCTCACGGGAGATCGCGCACAAGGCTCGCGATGGCTCGAGGTGGCAGCGTTCGTAGGAGATCGCGCGAATGCGCGCTGTGCAGAGGGTGAAGCGCTGGAGCGGGGTGCGCAAGTGAGCTCCCGAGCAGGCGTGGGCTCGCGCAGTGGAGCGCTCGGACAGTCGCGCACTCGGCTGGGCTAGCGCAGCTCGTAGGAGATCGCGCTGCGCGGAGGAGAGAGGCTGCTCACGGGAGGCGCTGCAGCGGCGGCGATCGCGGGAGGAAGGCGAGGCGGTGGGCGGCGGAGGAGGAGAGTAGCGGCCGCGGCGGAGAAGAAAAAGAGAGAAGGGGGAAAGAGGGAGGGAGAGAGAGAGAGAGAGAGAGAGAGAGAGAGAGAGAGAGAAAATTAAAAAGAATTAGGGCTTTAAGCCCTAATTTTGACTTTTTCTTTTTTTTTTTTTTTTTTTTTTTTTTGTGCAGTGTTACAATGAGGATGTGTTACAAGTGACACAAAGAGCTGTAAATGATGGAAGAACTCGATTGAAGGTATGATATTCCTTCATGATCCTATTTTAGAAAAACCTGCTGCAACATGATCTATTACTAATCCGATTTCAGGGGCGCATGGAGAATTTTATCCACATTTTTTGGTTTATTCCCAGTCAAAGGAGTTTGAGTAGTCACATCATCATGACAGATATATTGAAATGATGATGGCAAAACCTTTGTCTGCAATGCTGGTCTCATCTGCATAACCCCCATTAGAACATGTCTTATGTTTCTGCTTTCTTTTCTTTTGAAGTTTGAAGTAATGTTGATGTGGCCTTCTGACCATAACTAATTATAAACGAACACCAAAATCCAAATTTGAGTTGGGTTTCAAACGCAGCACTGGTTAAGACATGATGAATATTGCTTTTCACTAAGGATTCCATATACTTGGTTATTCTTATTTATATCATAACAAATTTATGATTTTTATTATTCTCTGACTTATACCACAAACCTTCAACTACAAGGTGCTTGTAGAGGACTAGAGGAGAGCATGATCCTTGAATTTTTTATAGACCACAACAATCTGTTGATAGTAGTTTGCTGAATGTTTAGCAGGATATCTACCTTTTCCAATTTTTTTTGGATCATGTTCTTCATGTGCATGTCTTGGATTGAGCTAGTGTTGGATTTATTACATTACATGCGTATACGAAGGCGTATAAATTAAAAATTCAAAATTTTAGGTAAATACCTCAATGCGTAACTTAGCGACGGATTTTAAATTCATCGCTAACTTAGCGACGGATATGAAAATTTGTCGCTAAATTAGTGACGAATATAAATTTATCGCTAAGTCGGTCACTAAATTCGCGACGGATATAAATTTGTTGTTAAATCCATCGCTAAATTAGCAATGGATTCTTTATTCGTCGTTAAGTTACCGACGGATTTCTCGATCCATTGCTAACTTAGTGACGGATTTCTAAATCCATCCCGAAATCCGTCGCTAATTTAATCTTTTTTATATAAATTTGTATTTTATATTTTGTTTTCTTCTTTTTTCTTTTATTTTATTATTTTATTATTCTTTTTTTATTTTATTTTTTTGAATCTATAGAATAGTTTAAAAATTGATAGCCGCCTAATCTAACCATCTGTGTCATCCGATGACAAACGAAAATGAACAACTGAACTTTTAAATACGATTTAATTATATGAGATAAACGAATGGATATAAAAGATAAAAAACATAAATGGTGAACTCCACAACTGTAAATTAATTAAAATTGTCTGTTACAAATTTATTGAATTATTTGTTATTGTAAATTCTCAGTTTGTTGAAAATTATAATATTTATCATATATTTAATTCAATTTCGATATTCAGAATTAGTTAAAACGGGAACACGGTTAAAAATAGTTCCTAACAGAGTATAGAAAAAATTTAGTAACGAAATTAGTCTTAAATTTTAAAATATAGATAATAAATTAGCAACGAATTTAGTTACGAATATTTTTTTTTTGTGGCTAATTAGCGACGAATTTAGCTATAAATATTTTTTGTGGCTAATTAATGACAAATTTAGTCACGAATTTTAGAGTTCGTTGCTAACTTTAGAGACAAATATTTTTTCGTGGTTAATTAGCGATAAATTTAACGACGAAAAATTTTTATAGCTAATTAGCGATATAATTTCCCACGAAATTTTTTTGTTACTAAATTTAGCGACGAAAGTTGTCATGAACTGTTTTTGTCGCTAAATTTAGTTACGGATAACTGTATCCGTGGTAAAATTTAGTCACGAAATATTATTCGTCACTAATTAGTGACGAAATTTGCAATAAAAAATTTTTTGTCTCCAATTAATGACAAATTTAGCCATGAAAACTTTTTCGTCACTAATTAACGACGAATTTAGCTACGAATGTTGTGTCCATCGCTAATTTAGCCACGACTTCCTTTTCGTCGTAAATTTTGTGACAAATTAACGATGAAAAAGTTTTTGTCGCTAAATTAGTCGCAAAATATTGACGAATTTTTTCCTTCGTGAAAATCTGTGACTAAAACCGTATTTTTTTGCAGTGTTATAATAAAGTGTAGAAGGAATTTACCCACAACAATAATAGCAAAAAATTTTTAAGTACCGATCCAAATAACTAACGATTTTAAGTACCAAAAAATTTCTTGACTACAACTAAAGTCACAAATAGGTGGAGGCGATGAAGAACACAAAGGGTTCAACGACAATGGTTAATGAAAAATTACTTGTTACAAATTATATGGATGATTTATTATTGAAAATTGTCAATTTTGTGA
This sequence comes from Dillenia suffruticosa, assembly GCA_033439265.1. Taxonomy (NCBI): domain Eukaryota; kingdom Viridiplantae; phylum Streptophyta; class Magnoliopsida; order Dilleniales; family Dilleniaceae; genus Dillenia; species Dillenia suffruticosa. The sequence continues at coordinate 15,329,204 of JAVTVX010000015.1, read as the reverse complement.
AAATTGCAACATTCACTATATATTCAACTTTATTTCGTTATTTATTAATGGTAAAAAAAAAGACATGATTACAAATATTTCATAATAGTTTCTTGAAGGAATTTAGCCATGAAATTAGCAACAAATTTTTAAAATTTACGACAAATTTAGTTATGAATATTTTTTTGTGGTTAATTAGCAACAAATTTTGACACAAATATTTTTTGTGACTAATTAGAGGCGAATTTAGTCACGAATTTTGGAGTTTATTGGTAAATTTTGTGACAAATTTTTTTATTGTGGTAATTGGCGACGAAATATTTTCGTCGATAAATTTAGTTACGAATAGCGGTATCCGTGGCAAAATTTAGGCATGAAATTTGTATCTGTCGTTCATTAGCGACGAATTTTGCAACGAAACTATTTTTGTCGCCAATTAACGATGAATTTAGTCACAAAAGAATTTTCGTCACCAATTAGCGATGAATTTAGCCATGAATAATCTTTCCATGGCTAATTTAGCCACGAATATATTTTTGTCGCTTAATCCATTGCAAAATAGTGACAAAAGATTTTTTGTTGCTAAACCCGTTGCAAAATAGCGAAGAATTTTTTTCATCGTTAAAATTTGTTACAAAAATCGTATTTTTTTGTAATGATGAGGTGGTGTTTTTGGGATTCGTTGTCTATGAAAATGGACCAAAACAGACCATAAAAATGTTCTTGCAATTAATATTTGGTCAACATCACAGTTGACCAAAGAGACTAGAGGTTTCCATGGATTGGCGTTATTTTATAAGATATTTATAAAGAATGTCAACTTTATAATGAGTCGTATCACTCAGATGCTTAAGAAAGTCACTTTTGAATGGACTTATGCTACTTAGAACGCCTTTAAATGAATCAAGAAATCTTAACAGAAGCACTTGTTCTTGCTTTACCAAATTTTTTAAAACTATTTATTGTGGAATATGAAGTTTCCTATATTGGAACTGAGGCCATTTTTAGTTAGAAAGGAAGCCAGTGGAATTTTATAGTGAGAAGTTATTTGATCCTAAGTGAAGGTAGTCTACTTATGACTTGGAGTTTTATGCTTCGATACTGGTAATTGAACACTGTCAACACTATCTAGCTTACCGAGAGCTTGTTGTCTACTTTGACCATCAAGTTTTGAAATATTTCAGTTCACAAAAGAAACTTAATCAACATCATTCGAGATGGAGCTCATTCTTCGATGGATTCAATTTTTCTTTGAAATATAAACAAGAGAGTCAAATATAATGGGAGATGCTTTGTGTAGAAGGTCATTGATCTCAACTACTATGTCATCTCAAGTTATTGGCTTTGAAGAGTTAAAGTATCAATATATAACTGACCCATATTTCAGTTAAATTGTGAAGGTGTTAGAGGAACCAGAAGCTATATAGAAATTGCCATACAAGTTATGTGATGGCTATCTATTCAAAGGAAATCAATTGTGCATTCCTGAGGGACCATTTCGAGAACAAATTATAAGAGAGTTTTATGGAAATGGTCTACGAGGTCATTCTTGCAGGGACAAGACAATGATATTGGTGATAGATTATTATCTTCTGCCAAGGATATACAACGATGTGAGCAAATTTGTGAAATGGTGTTCTGTTTGTCCATTTGGCAAAGGAAATTCTCAAAATACAGGGTTGTAAAGTTCTTTACCAAAACCAAAAGCACCATGGATTCATTTGAGCATGGATTTTGTGTTGGGCCCTCCCAAAACAACAAAAGACTATGATTTAATTTTTGTTGTGGTTGATAGATTCTTAAAAATGGCACACTTTATCTCATATTCCAAAACCTCTGATGCAACACACATTGTTGAATTGTTTTTCAAGGAACTATTGAGGCTACATGGTGTTCCAACTTTTATAGTTTCAGATAGAGATGTCAATTTTTGGGACACTTTTAAGAACTTTATAGTAGAAATTAGGGACGGAACTGAAATAATCCAGCACATGTTACCCACAAATGGATTGGCAAACTGAAGTAGTTAATCGAATTTTAGGCAATTTATTAAGATATTTAATTAAGAACCAGGTAAGAAGCTAGGATCCTGTTATATCACAGGCTTAATTTGTACACAATATTTCAATCAACAGAACTATAAAAAATATTGCTTTTGTAATTATCCTTTCCCATTTGATAATGGATTAGTTTTCAATATAAAAAACATACGGTTTTAGTGACGGAATTTAGATACGAAAAATGTATTCATGCTATTTTGCAATGAAATTAGTGACGAAAACTTATTCTTGGCAAAATTTGCAACGAATAAATAATTCGTGGCTAATTAGCCACGAATAGAATGTTCGTCACCAATATTAGGGATGAACAGATTGGTCATGGCTAAATTTAGTAACGAATAGAATGCTTATCGCTAACATTAGCGTCGAATAGATTGATCATGGCTAAATTTAGTGACCAACAGTGATCATCGCTAATTTTAGCGACGAAGCGATGAACAGATTGTTCGTGGCTAAATTTAGCGATGAATAGAATGCTTATCGCTAACATTAGCGACGAATAGATTGATCGTGGCTAAATTTAGCTACCAACAGTGTTGGTCGCTAATATTAGCGACGAACATGGCTTTTGTTGCTAAATTTAGTGACGAAAAGCCCATTCGTCACTAATTTTAGTGACGAATCGTGTGTTTGTAACTAAATTTAGCAATGAACATAGAATTCGTCACTAGTTTTATCAAGAAACATGGAATTCGTCGCTGAATTTAGTGACAAATTGTGAGTTCCTAACTAATTTTTGTGACAATAGCTAATTCGTCGTTAATTTTAACAACAACAATCAAGTTCATCTCTAAATTTATTTTAGCGACGAAAAATGGATTTGTCGCTAATTTTAGCAATGAACATCTTATTCGTTGTTAGTTTTTATCACTAAATTCATCTCTAATTTACCATACAAATTTATTCATGGTTAAATTCGTCCCTAATTTGCAATGGTTTCTGAGATTCGTGGGTAATTTCGTCCCTAATTTCTTCTACACTCTCTTATGAAATATTTTCAATCGTGTTTCTCTTTTTCACTCTTTCTGAATAATAGAAACAGGTTGAATGTATAGCGATTGTTATAATTTTCATGAAATTGACCATTTTTGATAATAAGTAATTTAACCAATTTCCAATGAAATATTATCATGTACAATAATAGGACTTACTTCTATAAACATATATTTTATATTTTCATTAAGTACAAGATTAAATTGGCATTGAAGAATATTTTTAGAGATTAGGTAAAACAATTTGTATTTGTTCAAGTATTTTCAATTATATCTTTCAGAGAAGTAACAAATTTGTTTAAGTAATATAATCATTTATCAATGACCTACATGATGGATATTTTTTCATTTCTAATTTTGATGTAAATTTTTGAGAATTTTTTTTAATGTTAATTTTATCGCAAATATTTAATTCGTTACCAAATTTGTAGTAAGGAATGGATAAAATCAGATTTCGTCGCAAAATTACTCGCTAATTAGTGATGAAGAGCAACTTTCATCATTAATTTTAGTGAGAAAATGTGTTTTCATCACTAATTTAACGATGGAAGATATATTTTCGTTGCAAAGTTTAGCCACGTATAGCATTGTCCATTACTAACTTAGCGACGAACGTGCAATTTGTTGCAAATTTTAGTAATGGACATTGTCTGTCACTAACTTAGAGACAAAAGTGCTATTCATCGAAAAGTTTATCGATGGACAGTGTTGTCCGTCGCTAACATTAGTGACGGACTGCCGTGTCCATCGCAAAGTCTAGTGACAGATGTTGTTGTCCATCACTGAGGTTATTAAAAATTCCTTTCTTTCTCTGCCTCCACCCTCTTACTCTTCTCTCATGGTCACTCTGCTATTCTCGCCCTAAACCTATTCTTCCTCACTCTCTCACTCTCCGCCGCGAGTTTCTTCTACCATCGTAACCATATTCTCTTGCTCTCACTCACAACTACATTATTGTGCGGTTTTGAAGGCTCTCTCCTTTTGCAAGGTTTCGAAAACTCACTTGTTGCGACTTATACTCTCTCTCCCCAAGGTTTCGAAGGCTCACCTCGATGAAGTTGAAGATTGTTTCTCTCTTTCTCCATCTGCATAGGTATGTTCGTCGCATCTCTCTCTCCTTATAGTTAGGGATTCTGAAATATCTCAAGACATGGTACCATTTGTTGAGCAAGACAATAAAAACTGATGCCGATTTGTATCTATCCAGATCACCACCCCAATCGACGTTTGAATACCCAACGAGACACAAATCACCTCCTCTGTAATATAAGGAGAGATCCACAGTTCTCTTGAAATATTTTAGAATACTTTTTACTACACTCTAGTGATCCTTTCTTAAATTCGATTGATACCTATTTATCAGATCGACTGCAAAACAAATGTCTAGTCGTGTACGCTTTATCGCATACACTAGATTGCATATTGTGCTGGTATAAGGGATTCTACTCATCTCCCTTATTTCTTCCTGAATTTTAGGGCATATGTCAAGATTCGGGTCTTCACTTTTAGCAATAGGAGTATCTATTGGGTTGTTATTGCTTGTCTTGAAATACTAAAAAGTCTACATGATGTAGGACTCTTATTAAAGAGTCAACATCCTTATCAAATAATTCCTCTGAATCCTAATTTCGAGAATGAACTAAGGTTTACCCATGTCTTTGAAATCAAAAACAATAATCATATTTTAATGGTCATCAGATACTCTTTTTTGTTCTCAACCGATAGAATGTTCCCACATATAAGAACATGATTACAAAAGAGTCGTTAAAATATATTAGATAGACACAATGATCATTCTCGATCATTATATAATTATAAGATATCACATTCTCGTGAAATTTTATATACTATCGTCTGGATAACTGTTTTAGGTCGTATATTGATTTCCAAAATCGACAAATTTTATCCACCTGATCTAGTAAAACGAACCCAAAGGGTTGTTCCATGTACATCTTTTCATCCAAAACTTTCATTTACGGACGACGGTTTTTACATCCATATAGTGTAACTCCAAATCCAAGTTCACGACAATTGCTATAAGTAAACGGATCGAGATAAATTGGTCAATGACTCCCCGGTAGGCACCCTTAGTCTGTGATAACCATAGCTATCAGATGGGTCTTTTACCTCCCCATCGATCTGTCGATCTTACTCTTGACCTTGAGAACCTTCTTATTCCCAATGATGCTTCTACCCTTAGGTAGATCATCTAGGCCCAAACCCTATTGATTCTTATCGTTCTTTCTCTTCATCTATGGCTTTTAATAAACGGTTCTTCACAAAAACTTTCAAGACCCTCAAGAACTATTTTAAATTTCTCATCGTTTTCAAGAGTCACAATGAGGGTCTCACCTTTATTCGGGAAGCGACGTTTAAGTACGCGTTCTCAATACTTCTATGAGGAAAGAGAACCTCTTCACCTCTAGATGGATCGCTCTCATTAAGACCAAAATCTTTCGGTCCCGTCGCTGGGTTCAGTTAAGTTACTAAGCTCATCCATCGAATAAAAGGTAGAGTTCTAATTGACTTCATCTCTTTTAGGGAAATCATCTTTAAGAAATATGGTATCACAAGACTCAATGTCAGTGATAGTGTCATCTGTATGTTCACCTAATAACACATAGCTCTTGGAGTGTTTTGAGTATCTTATAAAGATACACATCTTTTCTCGCGGTCCTAACTCGTCATATGAATGCGATAAATCGTGATCATACGAGACATAATTCCATGATTTCAAGTGGCTAAAGTCATGTTACCTCCTTGTTCAAAGCTCAAATGGGGTACTAATTGCGAACTTTAATGAGATACGGTTGATGACGTTGGCTACAGTCAATAAAACATCTCCCTAATAAGAGATGAGCAATTTGACCTACGCCATCATAGTCTCACTAGCTCTAATAAAATCCTATTCCTCTTCTCGGCTACTCCATTCTGTTGAGAAATAGCAGAAATAGTTAGTTGTCTTATAATACCCTTCTCAAAATAGAGATTTTTGTATAGTTCTGACAAATATTCGCGTCCCTGATCAGTTTTGAAAGTTTTCACTTCCAATTCTAACTTATTCTAAATCTCGCTAACAAAACTTCTGAAACATTCCAATGCCTCATATTTGTGCGAGATCAGATAAAATTAACCGAAACGCGTGCAATAGTCTATGAATATAATTAAAAAAATACATAACTCCATTTCAGGCTCTTATATCATTGGCCACAGATATTAGAGTGGATTAACTGCAATGGAGTCACAGTTCTCATTGTATTACCAAATGGTTTTCTTGCATCTTTGGCAGCCAGGCAAAACTCACACACGAGTAACTCGAATCTGGCTAGTGGGTCCAACAGACCACATGTTGCTAATCGGTTCAACCTCTCTTACCCAATGTGTCCAAATCTATTATGCCACACATTTAAAATGTAGATTGTAAAGCAAATGTAGACTATCAGAAAAATGCCCATGGAGATTCAAACGCAAAAGAAAGTGCAGATTGAGAGAGAAGAGTTTAACCGAGAATAAAGAAAAGGTTGATTTAGTCTCCTCTTTTGTGTATCAATTCACACACCATTCACGTGTCAAATTGCATTTTTCCTTGTGTCAAAGAGAAGGTTGATTTAGTCCCCTTTTTGTTTATCAATTTACACACTATATATTTATTATTGGATATTGGATGTCCATGTGAGATGTTGGAGTATATTTATTACATACTGAATTCATGTTTGTTTGATTTTGTACTTATTAACATTTTGTTAAATATTCAAATATTTATGGACAATGTCATGATTATTGGTTTCAAAAAAATGTTTGGAATCTGATTATTATATTGGTCGGATTGGAAAATTTTTTAAACTTATTAGATGGTTATTCATGATTAAATTTGATATTTATATTGCTTAGATAAGATTTTTCTCTTTGAATAGGAAAGAAAAAAATAATAAAATTTTTCTGATCAAATTTTCAAATTCGTCGCTAAATTCGTCTCTAAATTTCCCGATTCTTAGCTAAATTAGTCATCAAATCACAATATTTTCATGGCAAAATTCAAAGATTCGTTGCTAAATCTATTGCAAAAAGTTCGTCGATAAATTTAGCCATGAATATTGATATCCGTCACTAAATTTAACCATATATTCAAAGATCCAACGCTAAATTTAGTTACGGATTTTCATATCCTTCATTAAATTTAGCCACGGATCTGAAAGCCCGTCGCTAAATTTAGCCACAAAATCATGCATCAATCGCTAAATTTAGAGACGGTAGCGACGAACATCGGCTAAATTCATCGCTAAATTTAGCAACGAATTTTGTAGAAAATATTTTCATCACAAATTTGCGATGAATTGAAATTTTTTCATTGCTAAATTTTGCAACACCGTATTAGCCATGGATTTTTTTCATTGCAAAGTTCATCGTATATCTTTTTTGAGATGATTTTTCATTTTTTTGTTGCTAATTTCGTGGCTAATATGTCATTTTTTGTAGTGTTCATTGTTTACATAACAAACTCTAAAATGAAGTTCCATGAGAATTACATGCTTCTGGTAAAAAGTTATGTTTTATTACAACACAAGCTTTGCCACTTAGAAAGGGGGAGAGAGAGGGTGCAAAATTGGGAGTGAAAACAAGAAGGATTGTTAATATATGGAGTCAATTGAGCTAGAAGAAGATAGCATCAAACAAAGCATCCAAAACTCAAAAGTAAAACATGAATCAAAGGAAAAGGGCACAACCGAGTTGGAAAAATAGAACATGAAGCAAAAGAAAAGGGCCAAACCAGGTTCCAATCGATGATCTCTTGATCTATAGTCAAATGCTCTACCACTGAGCTATAGACCCTTTGTGGCAATTAGATTTAGAAATTAGATATATTGGAGATACCACTTTGCCTATTATTACAACTTACCTATGCTAGTTATTTTTTGGGGAAAAAATTTTTCTAATAGTAACATCTATAATTCAAGAACTTGTTAGAAATTAATATTCGAATATCACAAATTGCTTGATTAAAGAAGACATACATTTGATGGTATGTATACCACATGTTTAGATACTTTCGACGCCAAATACTTAAAATGGTATAGCTTATTTTTTGCATGAGTCACGGGCTTTAAATTTAACAATATTTAGTTTGAGGCGGCCACAATTGGAACTCAGATTGGGGGAGATATCGTGACTAAGGGAAAGAGATAGAGCTTTGTCGAGTTTCAGAGAGAGAGAAAGAGATCGAAGGAGCATCACATGAGACTAAAGCATATAGGTGAACTTCGACTACTGGGTGATTTAATTGATAGTAGAGGTGCATAAGATCTGACTAGAGTATATAAGTGAGCTTCGACTAATGGCCACTAACTCTTAATAGTGACTCGATGACAAAGATAGCAAGCGAAGGTGGTGGTTACAACCAATGGCTTAGGGCTTGAGGGAGAGAGAAGATGAAGAGGTTAAGAGAGAGAGAGAGAGAGAGGGTTTCCTCCTTTGAAACCCTATTACACCTTTCTCTTGCTTTCTTTTTTCTTTTTGTTTGTGTTAAGAAGGATAAGTTTTGATGATGACAAATTGAAGGAAAATAAGTTTAAGTAAATTAGAAAGCTATTAGAAAACAAAAGTCTACAGATCTTGTTGACCTGTTCTTGATACATGTCGACGTGCTCTTATAGGTCCATCAATTTTTAAAACCATGTCAACCAATTTTACCAACACTTTGAACATGTCGACCTATTGATGACCCTTGTCGACTTGAATATAGCAAACATTACAATTGTCAAAGTAAGATTATGTCGACCAACCACGAAAACATGTCGACCTGACTTGAACATTCACATATCTTGTCAATCTAAGTTAAATCTTGTCAACCTGTCCAACACGTTGACCTAAATTAGATTACACATCAACCTATTCATCTCAGGTGGACAAATTTAATATGACATGTCGACAAATTTTAGTAATGCATCAACCTACTATTTACATACATCGACACGCATCAGACAAAAGCCTAGAAAGGTCGACATGTCCGAAAACTTGTCACCCTATTTTCTTTGTCTTTTAAGAAATACACAACAACTTGCGTCTTGACTATATCGACCAATTTAAGAGGTCAGGTCCACCAATTTTTTGTAAGTACAGAAGCGTGTCAATGTGGATTTAGAAGATGTCAACCTAATGTTGGTGTCCTTTTAGAAATCACACAATAACCTACATTTCAACTTTATCGACACATTTAATACATCGATCAATTTCAAAGGATAGGTCCACTAATTGAATACAAGAATTGTGTCGATGTAGACTTATACCATGTCGACACAGGCTGGTGATTCCCAAGTTAGGCATGTCAATGCCTAATTAAAATCATGTTAGCACACCAGAATGCGTCGATTAATTTAATCCTACATGTCCACCTATTTTACTTTGAAACATGACCTTGTCAAACCAAACACTCGTATGTTGACCTGATTAGTCAAGGCCACAATACAAAATTTTGAATTTAGGTCGATATATTATTTAATTTTGTCGATCTGAAATTGTTAGAAACCAAATTTTTGAAATAAATTTGAACACAACGGACTTTTCTTTTTCTGTCTATCTAATTGTTTCTATTTCTATCATAGTTTAACGTTTAAATGCAACAAGAGCATCTTTAGGATGACAATAAATGTCAAAGAGATGCGATATGAAGAAGTATGCTCAATTAACGATCTGAATAACCAGGGTCTCACAGCATTCATTACTTTGTTTCAACAAGTCATACATTGTGTTCTTCATTTGGTTAATTCTCTTTTCGAGTATAATTATTTATAAAATTAAGTCTGTCAAATAAGAGAATTAGAGTCTCACATCTCTGATATTTCCCTCTCATCTGTACTGTGGTCTCAAAAAGTCAAGAGAGTGTATCATTGCTCTGGGTCGAGGGTAAGTAGTGTTTGCGAAGAAACACCGTAAAGATCCAACTTGAACCTGCAATCAAGTTTGTATGATTAAATTGATAGTGAAAAATCCAGAGAGAGTTTAACAGTGATACACCTAGTTTGGTGGAACTACTATAAAAAGTTTTGTATGTTTTCTATTTTTTACTTAAATAGTCAAACACCACTATCACAATTTTTTTTAAATACCTGTATAGTCAAAATTTTAAAATATCTATATTCAACTATTCACCACCCTCTAGTTGAATACAATTGATATCAGAGCAGGTGTGTTGATAAAAAGCCTAATAGTTTCAATACCAAAGATCCAAGTGGTCATAAATGGAGACAATGTATCGATTGAAGCATGCTCAATAAATCATACACCCTTCTTCAACAGAAGCAATTTTAGCTATTAGAAGCAAAGAATGCGCAATTTCATTGTTACAGAAGATCTTAAAGCCTGGGAAATAATCGAAGAAGGTGTTAAATTTATGACAAAAAAGGTTGATGGTGTACATGTGCCAGTCAAGCTGAAGAATATGACAACTGAGTAGAAGAAGGCCCATCAAGTAAATTGCATGGCCATAAATGTCTTTCATCTTGCCCTAAGTGTCAACAAATATAATCAAGTTTCTTCAGGCATTACAATGAAAGAAATCTAGGAAAAACTCGAAACCACTTACGAAGGCACTGATCAAGTTCGTAAAAGCAAAATTGGATTGCTGAAACAAGAATATGAAATCTTCAAAATGAAAAAAATGAGAATCTATTAGTGAAATGATAACAAAATTCAACAATGTGACAAATGAATTGAGATCGCTTGGAAAGAGAATTCCTCAAGAAGATACGGTAGACAAGATTCTGAGAAATCTATCAAAATCTTGGGAAACTAAAGTTACTGCAATAGAATAATAAAAAAATCTTGAAACCATGACTATAGATGAACTCATGTGCTCATGGATAACTCACGAAACAAAGTTGAATGTGAAGTAGCTAGGAAAAGAAGAAAAAGATAAAGGAGTAGCTCTTCAAGTTGGCAACGATGAGAGCTCCGCAAACTCAAAAAAGTAAGATGATGAAAATAAAGCATTGCAGGCTAGAAAATTCAAGAAATTTATGATGTGAAGAGTGAATAAAAGCAAATCACATTTCAAAAGACCAAAAAAGAAAGAGAAAATTAGATGCTTTGAATGTAAAAAATTGGAATACATAAAAGCTTATTGTTCTCAACTGAAATAGGATGATAAGAAAAATAAGAAAGAAAGAAAGGAGAAGAAAAAGAAGAAAACTCTTACTGTCTATAGTGATGAGTGATGAAAACTCCAGTTCAAGTGAAGAAGAACCAACTGAAGAACAAGCCAATATGTACTTCATGCCCAATGAGGAACTCTCTGACAATGAGGTCAACTCTACTTACCACTCTTCTTGTTCTAATTCAAACAAAAGTAATTTCTCTGCTATTGAACTTCATGAAGCTTTACTAAGGTTAAAAAGAAAAATAATCCACTAAAGAAAAATATGACTGAAACAATAAAAGAATTAAAAAACTCATAAATAGAAGCCAATTAACTAAGAGAGCAAAATATTAAATTAAAATTGAGAATTGTTGAACTTGAAAAAGAGTTAAAGAATGAAAAGAGCAAACTTCTGGATCTGCAAAATAAAATAGATGATGACAAACTTGCAAACAATCAAACGAATGAAAACATAACTCTGAGAAAAAAGCTACCTGAACAAAAGGAGAAAAATATTAGTCAAAACACCATTCTAATGAAATTCATACAAAGTCAAGAAAAATTAAATGCCATCCTAGGAGTACAGAGAGTAGTCTTTGATAAAGCTGTGTTAGGATTTAATCCTAATCAAACTCAAAAAAAACTATATAAAATTTTCAGACCTAGTTCAGAAAATGTTAAACTACAGAAATGTCACACATGCATGAAACTAGGGTACGAGTTAGACAACTGCAGACTAAGGAATAACAGTTAATAACTGCAAAGAATATAAGGGTAAAAAATCACAAGTGTTCCTACTACCAAAAATTTGGACACTCAGTCCATGTCTACCGGCTCAAAAACTTATCAGCAGTTAACTTAAAATGGATACTTAAAAATCAAATCAAAGCTAACTCAGACGGACCTAAGAAAATATAGATACCAAAGGCAAAAGTGTGATTGAATCTTGTTTTAGGTCTGTCTGAAATCAAGGGAGTTTCCAAGAAAGTTTGGTACATTGACAGTGGTTATTCAAGGCATATGACTAAAGATGTTTCTAAGTTCTTATCTCTCGAGAGGTAGAAATGAGGAAAGGTAGCCTTTGGTAACAACTCCAAAGGGAAACTCATTGGAATAGGCAACATTGAAGGTAAGTCCATTGACTCTCAAATTCAAAATACTCTTCTTGTTTCCGATCTTAAATTCAGCTTGTTAAGTGTTAGTCAGTTACGTGATAAAAGTTATAAAGTTATATTTGACTTTGATACTTACTCTATCATTGATAAAACTTCTAGTGTTATTAAATTCATTGGTCTTAGAAGAGCAAATATCTATGTAATTGATTTAGAGCAATTGAAAACTCAAAATGAGTCTTGACTAGTTGCAGTAAGCAAGAACAACTCATGGCTGTGACACAGAAGATTAGGACACGCAAGTATGGATACAATATCAAAATTAGTTAGAAAGGATATTGTGAAAGGTCTTTGTAAATTCAAATTCAAAAAGATAAATTGTGCGATGCATGCATGAAAGGAAAACAAACCAAAACTTCCTTTAAGTGCAAAAACTGTGTATCCACTAGCAGTTCTTTGGAACTTTTGCACATAGACCTATTCGAACCAACTAGAACTCAAAATTTAGGAAGAAAATATTATAGTTTTGTGATTATTGATGATTACTCTAGATATACTAGGGTATTATTCCTGACCAAAGAGGAAGCCAGTGAGCCTTTTATTAAACTGTGCAAAAAAATTCAAAGCGAAAAGGGAATTTCAGTTAAGAGTATCAGAACTAATCACGGTAAAGAATTTAAAAATAAAACCATGGAAAAATTATGTGACAATTAAGATATCGATCTCAATTTCTCAGCCCCTAGGACACCTCAACAGATTGGGGTAGTAGAAAAGAAAAACAAAATATTACAAGAAATGGACAAAACTATACTCTGTGAGCATAATTTGCCAAAATTCTTCTAAGCAGAAGTAATAAATACTTCCTGCCACATCCAAAATAGGGCACCATTCAAACCTATTTTAAGAAAAACTTTCTATGACTCTACAAAAGAAGAAAACTCAATATAGTTTATTTTTAAATTTTCGGATGTAATTGCTATGTTCTGAATAATAGGAAAGAAACCTTACGAAAATTTGATATCCAAAGTGATGAGGAAATATTTTTAGGATATTTGACAGTGTGTAAGATATATAAAATCTATAACAAAAGAATCATAACAGTAGAAAAATCAATACTTGTGCAATTTGATGAAGAAAATGACACTTATGAAAGAAGACTAGATAATGATGATTTAATAGAAAATCTTAATAAATTGAAACTTATAGAGAATTTGAATTCTCAAAAAGAAAAAATCAATGAAGTCACTGAACAAGACGAAAAAAATGAAGTTCAACAAGAGTAAGAAATTAAATATCCTCAAATCAGAAAAGATGTCAATATAAGAAACATAATAGGTTATGTAAGTTTTGGTGTTAGGACCAGATCAACCCTACAGAATCAATGTGAATATATGGCGCTCATCTCTCAGAAAGAATCTAAGAATTAGAGGATGTATTAGGAGATGAAAATTGGATAATGGCTATGCAAGATGAACTGAATCAATTTGAAAGAAATAGAGTATGGAATCTTGTTCTTAGTCCAAAAGATCAATCAATAATTGGAACTAAGTGGGTCAGAAATAAATTTGATGAATATGAAACAATCACAAGAAACAAGTTAAGATTAATGGCCAAAGATATAGCCAAGAAGAGGGAATTGACTATGATAAAATGTATGCTTCAGTGGCAAGATTAGAAACTATTAGAATACTTCTAGTCTTCTCTTGTTATATGAAATTCAAATTATATCAAATGGATGTCAAAAATGTTTTTCTAAATGGTTATTTAAATCAAACTATATATGTAGAACAACCCCCTGTTTTAAAGATTCTAAATATTCAGAACATATTTTTAAACGAACCAAAGATTTGAATAGACTAAAACAATCTCCTCGAGCTTGGTAGAAAGATTTAGCAACTTTCTAATTGAAAATAAATTTGAAAGAGGAAAAGTTGATACAACTCTCTTTATCAAAAGAAAAGAAGATGATTTTCTGATAATCCAAATATACGTAGATGATATAATTTTTTGAGAAACAAGTGTAAAAATGTATGAAGAGTTTGCAGAAAGAATGCAAAGAGAGTTTGAAATGAGTATGATAAGAGAGTTAAATTATATTCTATGACTTCAAATTAAACAATCTGAAAATAAAATATTTATCAATCAATCAAAATGTACCAATGATCTCATTAAAGATTTGGCTTTTAAAATGCAAAGAAAATGCTATACCTATGAGCACAAGCCTAAAGTTAGGTAAAGATGAAAATGGTAAGTTAGTATGTCAAAAATTATATCAAAACATGATTGGATCACTTTTGTATTTCATTGCTTCAAGATCAGACTTACAATTCAGTGTATATCTTTGTGCAAAATTCCAATCAGATCCAAAGGTATCCCATTTAGTAGCAATTAAAAGAATCTTTAGATATCTTAAAGATACCACACATCTAAAACTTTTGTATGATGGAAATTCAAACTTTCAATTATATAGATTCTCTGATACAGACTTTACAGGATACAAATTAGATAGAAAAAGTACCAGAGGTACTTGTCAATTCTTTGGAAATATGTTGATATCATGGTCTTCCAAGAAACAAAGTAGTGTAGCATTGTCAACAACCAAAGCTGAGTATATCTTTATTATACAATGTGCTACACAAATTCTGTGGATTAAGTATCAAATAAAGGATTTTGACATAGATTTTAACTGTGTTCCTATAAAATGTGATAACATAAGTGTCATAAATCTAACAAAAAATCCTGTACATCATTCTCGAACCAAATATATTGAATTAAGACATCACTTTATCATAGATCATGTATTGAAAAACGAAATTGTTCTTGAATATATAAAGACTCAAAAACAAATTGCTTATATTCTTACCAAACGCTTGGATAAGAATAGATTTTATGAACTAAGAAGAGAGTTAGAAATGACTAAAATACAAAAGTAGGAAAAAAATGTGAAAAATAGAGTATACATTAAAATCTAGAAATGAACTTTAGATCGACCCATCTTACAAAGGTGTTGACAAATTGAAAAATATATAGCTTTGTCGACCTACTAATCATTGTATTAGAAATCTTGTCGACCTATTGCTTAAAATCAAAAATAGACATGGTCTTGTCGATTTGTACGTAAATGTGTTGACTTGCATAGTAGTCGAAGTCGGGTCGATGTCATTAAAAATATATCGACCTGATAACCTTTGAATATCCTCAAAACAAGTCGATGTACATGAAAAGATATCGACCGGTGACATGCAAGAAAGAATATGAATGGTTAACATATCGTCCGTCTCTCTCTATTCTCAAATTTTAATTTCCCTCTTTCTCTCTCAAAACCCTAGGCAAATTTTTATAGTGAAACCCGAATCGGCAAAGGCTCCCAAACAAAAATTGTCCATTTCTAAGCAATCAACATCATCCAAACCTCTTATAAAACCTATAACTAAGTTTTCTTCATCAAAACCCTCATCTGCGAAACCTACTTTTTCAAAACCCCCTTCGCCACCTCCGTAGAAAGAGCAAATTCCACAGTTCAACACTCATGAATTTCAATCGCTCAAACAAAAAGAACTATATGAGAAATTATTCTCAAGAAGGAAAGTCAATCAAGGGAGCTTGATTGATTGGGTATTTCTGAAGAGAATGAATTTCAAGTATGAAAAGCACTTGAATTACAAATATTTCAGAAAACTTAATGCAATTCTACTTAATCAAAATTATATGATCATTGGGTTTTGGCTAGTCGCATTAGTGATTCATTACATGACCATTGGGTGAATCTACTCTAAGAAAATCTGCCATCATCAACAATGATTCTTTAGTCAATAAACTTAAGAGAATTGAAAGCAGATGAAGTTGATGTCCTTTGTTTTTATCTAGTGATTCAAGTATTTTAATATTTTCTTGGTTTTTAATATCTTTATAATTGTGATTTGATTTGTTTAACTTAAATAGGATAATTCATAGCTCGTACTATACACAACACTCGATTGAGGTATAGTTGTCTAAAATCGTGATAACAAAATCACGTATCAAGTTTTTGGCACCATTACTGGGGATAATCTTGTATATCACTCAGAGTTAATCTTGTTTGACATTGAACATTATCTTCTTTAGATTTCTTGTTAAATATGTATTATGGCTTTAGGTTTTTCTGAATTCATATGGAATTCTAGTGTTTTTATGTCTTTTTCATGGTTTGAAAATCAATTTAGGAATTAGGTTTAAGCGACCACTTTTTCCGAAGGATTTTTGTTCGCTGAGCAAAGCCTGTCGCTTTGCCATAGGTACCACCTTATCTTGTCCAAATTCTATTGCTTACATAGGTTTTTCTATTTTCTTTAATTTTTCTTTATTTTTTGGATTTTTCGATTATCTTCTTGGATGTCCTTTAGCATTATTTTGCTATTTTATCATAATTTATACTTTTATATAGGTAATATTGATTTTCTTGAGTGGTTATTGAAGATCAAATTTTAGGCTCTTTTTGGTGTTAATATAGTATATGCTATGATAAAAAAATCTTGACCTAACTATGTTTGATTCTGAGATAGAGAGAACTTTGAGATTCATTCGTAAACAAGCTAAGGATACCAAGGAAGAAGCAATGGCACAAGATGACAAAGCTATGAGAGAGTATTCGATGCCTATACTTTAAGATATTCAGACTAGCATCTCCTGACCTACCGTAAAAGCAAACAACTTCGAGCTCAAATCGAGTCTTATTGACATGGTGCAAGCAGATCAATTGGTAGAGAGACTTTTGAAGATCCAAATAGCTACTTAAAAAATTTTCTAGAGATTAGTGACACAATTAAGCTAAATGGAGTCAGTCCTGATGCGATTAGGTTACGACTGTTTCCTTTCCCTCTTAAGTAATGATAGGATGTGATAAATTGTGATAAGAAGATTGGTAATTGTGATAATAAGTGATAAGTAATGATAAGATGTGATAAGTTGTAATAAGAAAATTGGTAATTGTGATAATAAGTGGTAAATAATGATAATTTTGAATTAATGATATGATTATATTAGTGTAATAATATAAAAATGATGGTTATTAATATTAATTTAAATTATAATATATTAATAATTTTAAAAACTTATATATTTAATTATAGATATTTATCAAAATATAAAATATTAATAATTTATCATAATCCGTGGAAGATAGAGAATAAAAGAAAAAAAAAAGAGACACATGGCAAGTTATGGCATAGTGGTTGACGTGATAAGTTTCCAAATTACATGGCCAGGGTTTGAAACCTCATACATGTTTTTTTTTGCATTTTTTGCTGAAACATAAAGGGGCCCGCGCGCTTGCAACTCACCCCCGTGGCTGCAACCTCATACATGCATTTTTTTTTCTTTTTAGGATTTCTACTTCTTTTTTTTCACATATTTATCCTTTTTTCTTTTTTTTTATGCTTCACCCTTCCTTTTTTTTAACACTTTTTTTTGTTTTTTCTTCTTCTTTTTGTTTTTTATTTACCTTCACCCTTCCATTTTTTTTAATTTTTTTTTGTTTCTTCTTCTTTTTCTTTTCTTTTCTTTTTTTTTACTTCAATTTTTTCTCCATCCTTCACCCTTCTTTTTTTCATTCTTTTTTTTTCTGTTCCACTATTACAGGTTGCCCAAAATGGAGGACGCCAAGAGAAATATATTGGTAATAATACATTAATTATCAATATTATATAATTTTATATAAATTCTAGAAAATAACAGTTATTTAATTTATAAATTTAATTTTTTAACATTGAAAAATGATAAGTCCATAATAAAATCTTTATATTTTCGTCAAAATCAATTTTTTAATTTAATCAAATTTCTCTATTTCGCGTAAAAAATATTTTGTTTCTTTATTCTAATTTAATTATTATTTTTTTTCAAAAACAATTAATTCATTTTAAACAATTCAAAACAATAATTTATTTTTTAGCACCACATCACAAATTAACTATCAAATTTGATTTGGCGCCAACAAATTTTATCATTTTATTTCAAATTGAAACAACTCAACTCTTATAAAAACTGGCAGTATAATGCATATTAACAAGTGGTAACAAATAGTAATAACCAGTAACAAGTGATCTGATACGTACATTTAATTTAAAAAAATTATTATAGTTGTTAGATTAATTAGTGATAATGAAAGTGCAAAACAATTACAAAAAATTTAGAATTATTTTCAAATATAAATATACTATTTTCTAATAATATAATAATAATATCCGTAAATTATTACATAATACATACATATTACTAAATATATTACTATAAATTATAAATTATATTATTATTGATGGAGAATATATGTTAGTAATAATATATAATCATGATTATAAATATTAATTTATCAACCGAGCGTGCCAAAATGATGGAACATATTGGTAGAGCACGTTTAGAATAAATATACGGGTGGAATTATCAACATTAAATAATTTTATATAAATTTCAAAAAGAAAATTTATTTAATATATAAATTTAGGCTTTTAAAATTTTTCACTGATAACTCCACAAATTCATGCCAAAATCAAAGACAATTCAAACAATGATTTTTAGCGCCACATCACAAATTGGCGGTTAAATTTGATAAAACTCTAAAATATTCTATCATTTTATTTCAAAATCAGGCCGCAAATTTTGTAAAAATTTCAAAAACATTTTATCATTTTATTTCGGAATCAATGTACCCACCAAAACTTTTTATTTATTTTTTGTTTTGAAAGGGAATTTAATTTTGGCAGCAATTATATTTCTCTTTTTTTTTTTACTCTTTTTACTTGTTTCTATTTAAACGAAAACAGTATAAAATTGTTAAATTAAATTTAATCTACCTATATTATTTATATTAACGAAATCAAATTACTTTACCATAATATAAATATAAAATTTATTGTCTCATTATAATATGATTACAATATAAGGTAGTTTTGACAAAATCAATCAAACCACCTTACCATTGAAATGTGTCGCCTTTCAAAAAACTGAGGCGAAAAGTTTGGATTATTTAGATAAAGCAAGATTACTTTATGCTACTTTAGATTAGCGGGATTAGCATGTAAACCAAGAGATATTGTTCTAATCTTATACATAATTTTGATATTATTCTCTTATAATCTTTTGACTTGTCGCAAGTATAAATTTTAAAATATTTTTTTACAATTTAAAATGCTAAATTTTTTATTTTAGCGTAGAAAATGTAATTTTATATACATATTATCTAATCATTTTATATTTTTATATTTTTTCTTTATTTTATTCGGTATATCATGATATAATACATGATAACAAATGCAAACAAATAGTAACAACTGATAACAAGTGAAATTCTTATAACAAGTGATAAGTGGTAAAAAGTGTAATAACAATGTAGACAAGTGGTAACAAATAGAACAATCGGTAATGTAACATCGATTTTTAGTGACTGTATATTATGTACTACTCCTCATAATTCTAAATATATAAGCATCCTTTTCAGACATCTATTTAATTATCTAATTATTTATTTTAAGATTTCGTCTCAAAATCGCTAAAACTGAAAATTTTATCCGTAAGCCGAAAAACTTCTCGGAAAGTGCCGGCAAGGCCTAAAGAAGTCAAAAATAGCTAAGAGAAGGCCTACACACTTAAATAAAGATATTTAAATGAAATTTCACATATTTAAGAAATTTCAAATAAAATTTCATAGGGATAAAAAATGCAATTGTTAAAAGTTAGGGGTTTAAATGTAATTGAGGAAAGTTAAGGGACTAAGTTGCAAACCACTCAAGGATGGACAATTGGAGCCAAATGATTGGTCAAGTGGGAAATAAGGTTGGTTAGCGGCCACATAGGATTTTCCACATTCAAGAAAACTCATTGGATAGAAATTTATGCATGAAAGCTTATTGGGTAGAAATTTTTGCATGAAAACCAACTAGAATAACTTGTTCTAGATTGTGACACTTCTCCTCCTTGACATGAACGTCCAAAGACACTTGGTGGAGTGCATGGAAGTTGCTTGAATCAACAATTGCATGGGTTAAGTACTAGGACAAGTGGAATGTCAAGATAATACATGGAATGATCTAATGGTTAAGGATATTTGACTAGGTTTATAAAAGAACTTGTTTAAAAAGAGTTTGGCCAATTTTCTTCATTCAAACTCACCTTGGACGAAATTGTGAGGGTTCTATATCCATTTTGAGTTCAACTATAGAGCCAAAAGAGTAAGAACATTTTTGAGAATTCTTGAATTTCAATTGGAAGTATAGAGGTATTGTATAGGAATTTATGTTTATTGTGATTTGATTGTTTTCTAAGGTGATAAAAATTCAAAGATTTAAAGGGGATGGTGATACATATTGTTAGCAAGCGATTTTACAAAGAGGTAACATATTCTAACTTATGCTAAGATTAAATTATTTGATGATTAGTTACTTCGGTATCCATACTAGCATGCTAAATGTTGATTTCTAAATTGAGTCTTGTATAGCTTTCTTAGAATATCTTATTCTATAGAATTCAAAAATCTAAGATATTTATTTCTCTATAAACTAGACTTTCTAAGTCTTAAAAATGGTATATCATGTAAGACATTTCATGAAGAAATCAATTTTTGGTGATTTTTGGAAGTCTAGCATGTTTCATAAATTCTATTTCATGTCCTGTATACGACCAGTAAATTTATAAATTTTTGAGGTATCTTCTATTCCGAATTTCGAGAAATGTTAAACATGAAAGTTTTAGATCTCTGACGTATCATTAATTTGAGATAAAGATCACTTGAATCGGAGTTGTATACAGAAAGTTATGATGATATTACTAAAACTGTGCAAAAGTAGTTCTAAAACTGAAATCGAGATGAAAACTGAATTTTATAAAATTATACATTTAGAATCTGAGGATGGTCAAAACTAGAATGTTTTAGATCTATGTTTTACCTTCAATTTGTGACAAGAAGCACTTAAATTGGAGATATATACTAGGAGATATGGAATTTCTTCCAAAACTATGCGGAATTGGTTTTAGGAACTTAGCATGAAAAGAGATAATTTTTTTTATAAATTCGTGTATTCCAAATTTGAAGATGGTCTGAACATAAAAGTTGGAGATATATATCTTATGTTAAGAGAAAATTTAAATCAATTGAATCCAATCAAGATTTTTGAAGACATCATGATTTTACTAAACCTGCGCGTTATATGTTTGTAGAAATTCCTCTAAGTATGAAAAATGAAATTTAACCTTATGAAGAGACCATTTTTATATGCATGTTGTAATCCAACTATATAATATTGAATTAATAAATGATATTATTTAACTAAGGATTAGGATTTGAGAGATGACTCGTTCGAGAAACGAGAATAGTTAGGGGGAGTGGCATATCCTCCCCAGCCGAGATGAGTGGGACGAACTATTTTTGACTTTAAATGAGAAATAGTTTTGATCATGATTTTATAAATGAAATTTGAAATATGATTTAGAAATATTTTAGTGTTTGTGGCATGTCTTGAAATATTGTTCAGTAAAAATTTACATCCTAATATTATGGTTACTTGATAATGCTTTGTTTTTACGAATAAGGATTTATGAATGATGACATATGGTACATATGTATGATTATGGGTTGGTGTATAGTGGCTATAGCGTACTCCTTACCACAGTATTGAGCATTTACCCGACGGGGTGACGTGGTGGGGTAACACGGGAGTAGGGGTTTGAGTCCCCTGTCTGTCCAACGGATCCAATAGACGAGCACCACGTGAGTACCGTGTCAACACCAAAGGAAGGGGGAAAATATATGTGTTTTATTCTTATGACATTTTGGTGGCCCCTTGGTGGATTTTACCCTAGTTAGGCCAAACTATGGGTAGAATGTGTTTTTGACACCCCATTGATGCATGATTGATGATAAGAATGCCTATTATTTTTAATTATATGATATATTTGCAAAGGAATGAAATATAAATTTGAAAATGATGTTTTGACTTGCCACTCTCACAAATTCATTTATTGTCATTATATAATCATTGCACCTCACTCACTGAGTATGCGGATTATACTCACCCCTCATATTAATATTTTCAGTTTATACTGTATTTGACATACATTGAGGTACTATCCCATGAGTTTTACTGAGAGACGCTATCGGGAAAGTGATCATATCCATTCTTGTTTACGATTGGACCATACATATAAATATTATATGTAAATTGGAGACAGATATTTTAAAGAAAATTTTTATTGAAAACTATTTTTTTTCTTCCACTATATGATTTTGACTTAATGTTATCTAGTAGGCTCATAATATTAGCCTTGCGTCACCTCGATGTGCGAGTAGGGCATACCCGTGCCTCGGGGAGTCACGGCGGTCTGTTCGCATGCCCGACCTATGGGTCGGGGCGTGACAGATTTAGGTGGTATCAGAGCCTTAGGTTCTATATCTACTCTATTTTGATTATGGTATTTGTAAAATATTTTTCAAAGAGTTTATAATTTGCCTCCTATGGTCTTATAATATCAATCCTTATTAAGGGGTTAGGTTGGCACCTAATCCTTTGTTTTTCTACTCTTAAGTACTAAACGTGATCCTTTATGTAGAACTATGCATCCCTGAGGACGACCAAGGCATACCACCGAGACCCCGCTCGAGGCAGCATTATCACCTCAAGCACCTCAAGCCCCTCTTGCTAGAGAAGCATCTCCGCCTCCACCGTACCCCACACTCCAGGAGATGATGGAGTGGTGGACGGCTTACCGAGACCAGATGAGAGCACCACCTACACCGGCGGTTGAGACTCTGCCTGTACCCGCAGTGGCACCAGCACCCACTCCTATGCTGATAACTTCGCCGGCTACTCGACAGATGACAGAGGTCTCCACTTTGCTGAGAGAGGCTAGGAGTCTAGGGTGTGAGTCCTTCTCTGGGACCCACGACCCCATTGTGGCCAAGAAGTAGCTCAAACGAATCAAAGAGGCTGTAGAGGACATAGGCGTTGAGGATAAACTCAAGCTAGTGATAGTAGTCAAACTGCTAGAGGATGATGCCCGTGACTAATGGGACAGTGTCAAGGATAAAGCAAATGAGCCGCTGATTTGAGGTGACTTTCTGAGGGAGTTTGATTCCCACTATTACACGATGTTCGATCGCGACATGAAGGGGCGAGAGTTCTTGGAGTTGAAGCAAGGGCAGAAGTCTGTGTTAGAGTATGAGACTGAGTTCTACAGATTGGCGGCATTTTTCCCAGAGTTGGTGGTGACTGAGGAGACCAGGAGATTCAAATTTGAATATGGACTAAATCTCGCCATCAGAGACCAGATGACAGTCTCCGAGGAGGATACATACGCTAAAGTTCTACAATGGGCACTGAGAGTAGAGCAGAACATCAAAGAACGGAATAGAATCCGTGACCAGCAAAACCAAAGGAAGAGGCCTGGATTTGGGTAGGGACAGAGTTCCAAGAGGAGCAGAGGTTAAGATTCATTTAGCGACGGCCCTAGACAGGGGCCCGGGTCTACACCTCATGGGCAGTATGGGTAACTATCAGCCCCGATGAGCACACCAAGAGGTAGCTTGGGCATTGCGCCATGGTTCAGAGGAGCGCAGAGAAGGTCCTACCCGATTTGTAAAAAGGCATATCCAGCGCCATGCCGATTCTTTGGTAGATGTTATCAGTGCGGAAAGGAGGGACACTTTAAAGACTGCTGTCCTAATCTAAGAGTTGAGGGGTACAGTCATGTCCCATATCAGAGCTTTCCTTATGGCCCCAGGGGCAGTTCAGCACCTTCTACGGCACCTCCTCATAGTACCGCAGGGAAGTTTTTCACTGGGAGTAACATGCTTGCTCTACCTCCTCGTCAGCAGTCAAGGACGCAGGCTAGACTATATGCTATGACTGACAGGGAGGCACATACCAGTCCAGATATAGTAACAAGTGCTATCCCTACTCCTCATCCTGATGATGTACAAGAACTTTAGATTCTGATGTATTTTGGTGAATTTTGAAAGATGATATATATATATCCATTTTGAGGTTTTATCCTTAAGTAATTTCCAATTATTTTGATAATATTGAGCTAATAGATTTTATAAATTTTGGGTGATAGGCACTATGGTTATCTATGGAAGAGACGCCCGTGTGTTAGTTGACACTGGGGCGAATAGTTCATTTGTGAGCATGGACTTCGCTCACTACACTGACAAGGTTTTAGTACCACTGGATAAAGCACTGTTAGTCATTACTCCCTTGGGGGAGCAGATTGTTAGGAAAGAGGTGTACTGAGACTATGGAGTCGAGGTGGAGAGCATAGTGTTAAAAGCATATCTTATTCCACTAGACATACGGGACTTCGATGCCATCCTAGGTATAGATTGGTTACACCGGCATAAAGCTTCAGTAGACTGTTTTGCTAAGACAGTCGAATTTCGGAGACCGAGGTGTCTTATATTGGTTTTCCATGGAACCAGACAGGTTCTCCCGAATTATGTGATATCCGTTTTGGAAGCCCGTAGATTAATGAATAAGGACTGTACAGTATATCTGGTGCATGTTGTAGACACCACAATAGAGGGACCAAGAATAAATGATGTCCCAGTGGTGTAGGAATTTCCTGATGTATTCCCTGAGGAGCTACCCGGATTACCTCCAATCCGGAAGTTTGATTTTGCCATTGATTTGGCACCAGGCACTGCGCCTATCTCCATTCCGCCATATAAAATGGCCCTAGAAGAGTTGAAAGAGCTAAAAGTCCAGTTGCAAAAACTATTGAATAAGGGCTTCATCAGACCAAGCACTTCACCTTGGGGAGCTCCTGTATTATTTGTCCGAAAGAAGGATGGCACTCTCAGACTATGCATTGATTATCGACAGTTGAATCGAATGACCATTAAAAATCGATACCCGTTACCTCGGATTGATGATTTGTTTGACCAGTTGCAGGGGGCCCGGGTTTTTTCTAAGATCGACCTAAGATCTGGATATCATCAGCTACGGATCAGGGAAAGTGATATTCCCAAGATAGCCTTCAGGACCTGGTATGGTCACTTTGAGTTCTTGGTGATGCTGTTTGGACTGACTAATGCCCCGGTAGCTTTTATGGACCTGATGAACCGGGTATTCCACTCTTTTCTGGATAGATTTGTTATCGTCTTCATCGACGATATTCTTGTGTATTCGAGGAGTGATGAGGAGCATTCCCAGCACCTACGGGTTGTATTATAGACACTCCGTGAGAAAGAACTATATGCCAAATACTCCAAGTGCGAGTTTTGGCTGAGGGAGATTGACTTTCTGGGTCATGTGGTTTCTGCTAATGGGATCTTTGTGGACCCAAAGAAAGTTGAAGCTATTCTAAAATGGGAGCAACCACGGAGTGTTACGGAGGTGCAGAGTTTCCTTGGATTGGTAGGAAATTATCGAAGATTTGTAGAGGGATTCTCCAAGATTACCGCTCCACTCTCCAACTTAACGCGAAAAGAGGTCAAGTTTGTTTGGAATGACCGCTATAAGGTGAGTCTTCAAGAGCTCAAATAGCGACTAACGTCAGCACCCATTCTCGCTCTCCCTACTAGCGATGGGGAGTACGAGGTATACTGCATTGCTAGCCAACAGGGACTAGGTAGTGTCCTGATGCAGAAGGGTTGAGTCATCGCTTACACCTCCCGACAACTAAAGAGACATGAACTAAATTATCCTACCCACGACTTAGAGCTTGCTGCTATTGTGTTCTCTTTCAAGATTTGGCGACACTATCTATATGAGGTTAGTTGCCGAGTGTATACAGATCACAAAAGTTTGAAGTATCTACTCACTCAGTGGGAGCTCAATCTCAGGCAGAGGAGATAGTTGGAGCTTCTTAAAGACTATGATCTAATTATCGACTACCACCCGAGAAAAGTAAATGTCGTTGCGGATGCACTGAGCCGCAAGTCATTATCGTCAGCACCTACCGAGAGTTCTTATCTCTCGTGTCTTATTGGACTCCATTCCCTAGGAGTCAGACTGGCCACAGATGATTTTGGAGCACTTTTGGCCAGATTTGAGGTGAGACCGATTCTGCTTGACCACATTCGAAAATTTCAGTCTACCGATAAGGAGTTTCAAGGGATTGTTGAGAGGATCAAGAAAGGGGAAGGCAGAGACTTCAAAGTTAGGGATGATAGCCTAATAGTTTTTGGGAGACGTATCTGTATTCCAAAGCATGATGACCTTAAACGTGTCATATTAGAGGAGGCTCACTCTTCAGCCTATGCTATGCATCCTGGTGTACAAAGATGTACCAGACGATTAGAGAAAGTTACTAGTGGGCGGGCATGAAATGTGAGATAGCCAGTTTTGTTACTCGGTGCTTGGTATGCCAGCAGGTGAAGGTTGAGTATCAGCGACCCACCGGCACACTACAGCCTCTTCCCATTCCTGAATGGAAGTGGGAACATATTACCATGCATTTTGTAATGGGTCTTCCACGGACTTCGACACGACATGATACTATCTGGGTAATCGTAGATAGACTTACCAAGTCCGCACATTTCTTTCCCATTCGCAGTAGTTATCCATTAGAGGGTTTGGCCCGTCTGTACATCAGTGAGGTAGTTCGACTGCATGGAGTTCTAGTGTCCATTGTATTGGACAGAGACTCACGTTTTACTTCCCGATTTTGGCCGAAGTTGCAAGAGGCCATGGGCACCCGACTGAAATTCAGTACTGCATTTCACCCCCAAACGAATGGTCAGTCTGAGAGGACCATACAGACACTAGAGAATATGTTGACATCTTGTGTCCTGGACTTTAAGGGAAGTTGGGACCAGCACCTTCCGTTGATCTAGTTCGCCTACAATAATAGCTACCAGGCTAGTATTGGGATGCCACCATACGAAGTCTTGTACGGGAGAAAGTGCCGGATACCCTTGTGTTAGGATGAGGTCGTGGAAAGACAGCTCAGTTATATAGATTTGATTGAAGAAACCCGGGAAAAAGTAAAGGTCATCCGTGCTCGGGTAAAAGCTGCCCAGGATAGGCAGAAAAGCTATGCAGACATATGATGGTGACCTTTGGAGTTCAGGGAGGGAGACATGGTATTTCTGAGGGTATCCCCTTGGAAGGGGATGATCCGATTCAGACAGTGGGGAAAGCTTAACCCCAGATACATTGGACCTTTCCGAGTCCATGAGAGGATTGGTAAAGTGACATACAGATTGGATCTACCTCTTGAGTTAGCATGGATTCACGATATATTCCATGTTTTGATACTGAGAAAGTACCTTCATGATCCTTCCCTTGTACTGGAGCCTCCATTGATAGAGTTGAACGATGACTTGAGTTTGCCCGTCCAGCCCGTAGCCATATTAGATAGACAGCTACGGAGCAAAGAGGTCCCCCTGGTCAGAGTACTTTAAAGGAACGACCAGATCGAGGAGCAAACTTGGGAGTTCGAGGATGCTATGAGGAGACAGTATCCCTAACTATTTACCGCATAGTTTCAGTTTAGTTTCGAGAATGAAACTTTTTATTAGAGGGTTAGGAATTGTAACATTGACTTTTAGTGACTATATATTATGTACTACTCCTCATGATTCTAAATATATAAGCATCCTTTTGAGACATCTATTTAATTATCTAATTATTTATTTTGAGATTTCGCCTCAAAATCGTTAAAATTGAAAATTTTATCGGTAAGCCGAAAAACTTCTCAAAAAGTGCCGGCAATGCCTAAAGAGAAGGCCTACACACTTAAATAAAGATATTTAAATGAAATTTCACATATTTAAGAAATTTCAAACAAAATTTCATAGGGACCAAAAATACAATTATTAAAAGTTAGGGGTTTAAATGTAATTGAGGAAAGTTAAGGGACTAAAGGATGGACAATTGGAGCCAAATGATTGGTCAAGAGGGAAATAAGGTTGATTAGTGGCCACATAGGATTTTCCACATTCAAGAAAGCTCATTGGATAGAAATTTATGCATGAAAACTTATTGGGTAAAAATTTTTGCATGAAAACCAACTAGAATAGCTTGTTCTAGATTGTGACACTTCTCCCCCTTGACATGGACGTCCAAAGACACTTGGTGGAGTGCATAGAGGTTGCTTGAATCAACAATTGCATAGGTTAAGTCTTAGGACAAGTGGAAGGTCAAGATAATGCATTGAATGATCCAATGGTTAAAGATATTTGACTAGGTTTATAAAAGAACTTGTTTAAGAAGAGTTTGATCTATTTTCTTTATTCAAACTCACCTTAGACGAAATTATGAGGGTTCTATATCCATTTTGAGTTCAACTATAGAGCCAAAGGGGTAAGAACATTTTTGGGAATTCTTGAATTTCAATTGGAAGTATAGATGTATCATATAGGAATTTATGTTTATTGTGATTTGATTTTTTTCTAAAGTGATAAAAATTCAAAGATTCAAAGGGGGCGGTGATACATATTGTTAGCAAGAGATCTTACAAAGGAGGTAACATATTCTAATTTTTACTAAGATTAAATTATTTGATGAGTAGTTACTTTGGTATCCATACTAGCATGCTAAATGTTGATTTCTGATTGAGTCTTGTATAACTTTCTTAGAATATCTCATTCTATAGAATTCAAAAATTTAAGATATTTATTTTTCTATAAACTAGATTTCCTAAGTTTTAAAATGGTATATCATGTAAGACATTTCATGAAAAAATCAATTTTTGGTGATTTTTGGAACTCTAGCATGTTTCACAAATTCTGTTTCATGTCTTGTGTACGACCAGTAAAGTTTATGAATTTTTGAGGTATCGGCTGTTCCAAATTTGGAGAACTAATAAACATGAAATTTTTAGGTCTCGGATTATCGTTAATTGGAGATAAAGATCACTTGAATAGGAGTTGTATACAGAAAGTTATGATGATATTACTAAAGCTGTGAGAAGTAGTTCTAAAACTAAAACCGAGATGAAACCGAATTTTATAAAATTATACATTTAGAAGCCGAGGATGGTCAAAACTAGAAAGTTTTAGATCTATGTCTTACCGTCAAATTGAGACAAGAAGCACTTAAATTGGAGATGTATACTGGGAGATATGGAATTTCTTCCAAAACTGTACGGAATTTGTTTTAGGAACTTAGCATGAAAAGAAATAATTTTTTTTTATAAATTCGTGTATTCCAAATTTGAAGATGGTATGAACATAAAAATTGGAGATATATGTCTTAGTGTTAAGAGAAAATTTAAATCAATTGAATCCGATCAAGATTTTTGAAGATATCATGATTTTACTAAACCTGTGCGTTATATGTTTGTAGAAATTCCTCTAAGTATGAAAATTTAAATTTAACCTTATGAAAGTGACCATTTTTATATGCATGTTGTAATCCAACTAAATAATATTGAATTAATAAATGATATTGTTTAACTTAGGATTAGGATTCGAGAGATGATTCGTTCGAGAAACGAGGATAGTTAGGGAGAGTGACGTACCCTCCCCAGTCGAGGTGAGTGGGATGAATTATTTTCGACTTTAAATGAGAAATAGTTTTGGTCATGATTTTATTAATGAAATTTGAAATGTGATTTAGAAATGTTTTAGTATTTGTGGCATGTCTTGAAATATTGTTCTATAAAAATTTACATCCTAATATTATGGTTACTTGATAGTGTCTTGTTTTTACGAGTAAGGATTTATGAATGATAACATATGACACATGTGTATGATTATGAGATAGTGTATAATGGCTATAACGCACTCCCTACCACGGTATTGAGCGTTTACCTGACGGGGTGACGTGATGGGGTAACACGGGAGCAGGGGTTTGAGTCTCCTGTCTCTGTCCAATAGATATAATAGACGAGCACCACGTGAGAACCGTGTCAACACCAAGGGAACGGGGGAAAATATATATGTTTTATTCTTATGACATTTTGGTGGCCGCTTGGTGGATTTTACCCTAATTAGGCCAAACTATTTGTAGAATGTGTTTTTGACACCCCATTGATGCATGATTGATGATAAGGATGCCTATTATTTTGAATTACATGATATATTTGCAAAGGAATGAAATATAAATTTGAAAATGATATTTTGACTTGCCACTCTCATAAATTCATTTATTGTTATTATATAGTCATTGCATCTCATTCACTGAGTTTGTGGAATGTACTCACCACTCATATTAATATTTTCAGTTTATACTGTATTTAACATACATTGAGGTACTATCCCATGAGTTTTACTGAGAGACACTATCGGGTAAGTGATCATACCCATTCTTGTTTACGATTGGACCATGCATATAAATATCATATATAAATTGGAGACAGATATTTTAAAGAAAATTTTTATCGAAAACTATTTTTTTCTTCCACTATATAATTTTGACTTAATGATATCGAGTAGGGTCATAATATTAGTCTTGTGTTACCTCGATGTGCGAGTAGGGTATACCCGTGCCTTGGCAAGTCGCGGCGATTTGTTCACGTGCCCGACCTGCGGGTCGGGGCGTAACAGGTAACAAGTGGTAAGTGGTAATAGCAATAATGTTAATAAAAACAAAAATACAAAAAAAAAATCAAATACAAAAATAAAAAAATAAAAATAAAAATCCATAGGTCCATAGGTTTTAGATATATGGTAAAATACAAATTCTATAATTTTTGAAAACTCTATTCAATTTTCACTATTAGAACAAACCGTTTGTATAAATTTTATTTATACTAACCTATATATTGTAATGTCTATAAAAAATTAAAATTGTTATTATTTTTTAATCATATTTAAAAATAGTTTAGATGGTAAGTTGTGATAAATTTATGATAGTGGTAATTTAGAAAGTAGGTAATAAAAGTAGGTAAGTAGGTGATAAGCAAGTACGTAACTTTATATAGTGATAAATTTGTGATATATAGTTGTAGTAAGTAGATGGTAAGTGTTGGTAAGTAATGATAAATGATGGTAAGTAATTGATGGTAAATGATTGTAAGTGATGATAAGTAAGTGATAGTAACTGATGGTAACTGATGGTAAGTGATGATAAGTGATGATAAGTGATAGTAAGTGATGATAAGTGATGGTAAGTGATGATAAGACAAATTTATGCTATATAATCCTATATAACCACGTGGATTTTTGCAATTTTTTTTTTGCTTCTCCACATGGTTTTTTTACAATTTTTTTTATTCTCTAAACAATGGCTTTTTATTCTTATAATAAATGGTACAATTGGTATAAATGTAGTAACACTGTCAACAGAAACAAAAATACAAAGAAAATCAAACACAAAAATTACAAAATAAAATTCATGATGTAATAATAAAAAGGTATATTTATGAAGAGAGTAATGAAAATTTATATAGATCTAATATATCCACATACATGATAATTTTTTGAACATGATATGTTTGGTATGTATAATTCATTCACAGATTTACATAATCATTCATAAATTTACATGATCATAGATAAACCAACTTCTCATGCATTTAATATGGATGAAAATAAGTTTCATGAATTATTTTTAGAATGTCAAAAAACCAATATATCCAAATTAAAGTACACTATACTAATTTTAAATAATGTAACATGTGAAATATTAGTGGTTGTGATATGGTTAAAGTTAATGGTATATGTGTGTGCGTGTAATATGTGTAAGTTGTATATATAGAAATTGTATGGAGTGTGTATGAAAGATTAAATTTTTACTCATTGCGGATTATATTTTGTATTTATAAATTGTGATCAAATTTGAGACTTAATTTTTATCGATATAATAGATATAAAATTTAGTGTTCTTCATTAATTATACTAATATAATTAATTACACAATTATATATAATTACATTATATTATCATATTTTCAAATTATACTCAATAAATTTTCAAAACTATAACACTATATTATATATATTATTAATTTCATATCATTGAATTATTTAAATTAATAATATTAATAAGTTTATTAT
Organism: Dillenia suffruticosa; assembly: GCA_033439265.1. Lineage (NCBI taxonomy): Eukaryota > Viridiplantae > Streptophyta > Magnoliopsida > Dilleniales > Dilleniaceae > Dillenia > Dillenia suffruticosa. The sequence goes on along the minus strand of JAVTVX010000015.1, from coordinate 15,297,025 downwards.
CATCGAATGTAGAATATATATTATTTTTGATTAATCAAATAGATATAATATTAATCAAATGTAGTAACTAGTTAGTAAGTTGTTTGTTAATAAGTAATAAAAATTATAAGTGATTTTTTTAATACATATGTGAAAGACACATGTGAGAAATTAAGAAACACGGTGATGAAAAAAGAGGTGGGAGAAAAAACGCAATAATGAAAAATAAGGCAGGAGAAAAAGCTCAAAGGCGGAGTTTTAAAAATTTGTTTGTAAAAATTGTATATTATAAATCATACGTGGGTGAAAGTTCCACAATCAAAATTTCTCTATCCTTTCCTTGAAAACTCTTCTCCCTTAACCCATTTAAACCTCTCACTCATACTTTGCAAAGTTTTATCAAAAGTTAATCACGTTTGGTATTTGAAAGATTTGACAAATGACGGATAAGTGTTGTATGAAGAATCACAGTTATTCCAAGAAAAAATAAGTTCTGTCGAACAAACGCAATCATCCAAGATGTTATTCAGATTTTAAAAATAACATCTTATTTTTATTTTAATTTGAGATTTAATATTAAAATATCATTTTTAATTTTTTATTTTGACAGTTGTGAAGAAATATAAATATCAATGCTAATAAGATATTTTGGATTTAGAGAAAGAAAACGCTCTCTACTTACTTCTCTAATAATATTTTCATTCACATTCATTATTTATTATTTATAATGATTTCACTATTTTACTATTGGTTTTTTATGAATAGATTGATACGAAAAATTGTGGATAAAGATGTTGTGATTGTGGATAAAGAAGCTTTTAGAAACTACTGTAACGAACATTTTGATTTGGAACATCTCAGAAAACATGTAGTTGTGAGACATGTAATTTTTTTTCTATTTTTTGTTTTATATATATCAATCATTCTAGTTTGTATCAATTACAATTTTTATAATATTTATATTATTTTTGTAATTTTTTTATTTTTCAGTGTTTTAATTTACCTATCATCTTTTTTTTAAAAAAAAAAACTATCACTATTGATATTGTGTGGTAATCATATGGTAACAGTAATAACGAGCAGTAATTTAGTGGTAACTGAAATAGTAATTTTTTTAAACATCTGTAATAATAGAGAATAAAAAAGAATAACATTTATAACCTAATATGATGATAAAAAAGAGAGAGTAATATTTTATGATACTTGTATAACTGACGGTACAAAATTATAACCATGACAATTAGTAATCATGTGGTAATCGATAGTAATCATGGTAATCGACAGTAACCTTGTAGTCATTTACAGTAACCTTGTAGTAACCTACAGTAACTTATACTAACATTTTCCAACCGATAAAAATAGTAATTTTTTTTTACTTGTGTAACAGATAATACAAATAGTAACTTATACTAACATATGATAATTGAGTGGTAATCGAGGATAAAAGATAGTAACATTTCCTAACATATGTGGTAACCGATGATAAATGACAGTAACATTTCTTAACGGTTGTGGTAACTGACGATAAAAGATAGTAACATTTCCTAACACATGTGATAACCGACGATAAAAAATAATAATTTTTATCGATATTTTTGAAACTGATGATAAAAGATAGTATTTTTACTAACACTTTTCTAACCGACATTATAAATCAATCACATGCTCTAACGGTCATCAAAACTGTTGAGATAGATCTATCCCGACTGGTGTATAGTCGATTGAAAGCGTATTCATTGGAGAAAGTTTTGCAGACGGTTTTAGTATGTTTAGCAAACGGTTTTTGTCCGTCTGAATAGTGCATTTGTTTTGTAGTGTAAGAGGCAAAACTATAGGGTAGGCCACTCATATACGCATCCACACAGATTTTAGGGTTTAATTTTTTTATTATGTCTAGCTAATTTTCTCATTCGTAGGACTCAATGAATTCTGCTCTTTGATTAATAGCAAGATTTGAATTTGTTTCTTTCCTTTAAGATTTATTGGCATGATTGTTTTGATAAGTGACGCATGATTTTGAGGTTACGATTTCAAGCAAATATACCCTAATCGAGCATTGTGTATAGTGCGAAGCGAATATCATTCCCATGAAGATATATTGTACTACCAAATATGAATAGATCTAATCTAAGTTGGACAAATTGAATCAAGTTGTGAAGATATCAAAAACCTACTAAAAATAAAATCTAAAATATGAAACGCTAATGTAATGGAAACCCCAGAATATCAATTTTATCTATTTCAATTTCTAACACAGTCGAATCTTTTCAAATCCCTAAGTTTATTGGCTGATGAGTTATTGATGCTGAAGGCAAATTTTTCAAAATTAGATTCACCCAATGGTCATGCAATGAATCCCTAATCCGACTAACCAAAATCCAATGGTCATGCAATTTTGATTAATTGGATTATATTAACTTCTGTGAAAATTTGTAATTTAAGGTTTCCCCTACATTCAGACACATGAAATTAATCCAATGGTCATATTCATAATCGCATATAGATTTTATTGTTCAAACTAATCTTATACAATTATATGGGTCATGTATATACTCGATCTCAAATCATGTAAAATACAGGCCTAAATGTTTCGAAACATTAAACTCAATAATAAAATCTAATCAAATAATAATTATGTCAATAAAACTTAAGGAAAAAAATTAAATCAAGCCATATAAGTAATCAAAAATAGAATTCATCGAGTTCTAAGGACAATAAAATTAGCTAAATATCGAAATGAAAACAAAAGAGTAAAAGAAAACATTCCAACTCTTGTTTGTACAAGAATGGATGTAGAAGGCCTATGCTATGATGGAGGTGGCTGCTAGGGTTTGTAAAGTAGAATAATGAGAGAAAATAATGATGGAGGCATGCCTCTCTTGCTGCCCTAGCAATGCTATATAAATAGGACTACAAACTTCAGAAGGATTTGAAAACTTGAGATTTTTAGAAACTTGGTATTTGAGTTTAATTTGGAAATTTGGTGTTGTTGCAATGATAAGAATCTCTTGCTTTCTCCAAAACTTGGAAACTCTCTTTTTATCTTGATCCTAGAGCATCTTCTAAAATTTTTAACAACTTAATTTTCAAATTTTCAACACTACAGCATGGACTCATTCTCCCATGTACAGCAACTTCGGCTCAATTTTCAGACATTCACATGCTTGAATCAGCTTCTAGGCTCTTCATAAGACTTACAGGGCTCAAATTCTTCTTTCCACTACGAAAATAATCACCTCAATGGGACATCAGAGCAGAAAGTTATGCTCAAAATACTAACAGTTGTCTGTGTAGTCCAAAATTTAGAAACTAGGTTCAATATTTCCTAAATCAAAACCCTCAAAATTAATTCATGTAAAATCATAAAATTGGGTTTAAAATAGTCCTAAATTTCGTAAATAAAGGCTAAAATAATATAATTCAAATGTTTAAAAATGTTGCTATCAAATAATCTCACATTTGAATATTTGCTTGTACTCAACCAAAAACAATTCCTCCAAAATCAATTCAATTTTTCCAAGTCCCTAACCATGCAAATGACAAGCTCAAACTAGAATTACAATCAAGACAAGCAATACCCCGTAGCATTTAGCACTAGAAAAACCATTGCGTCTCCTATAATCTCCTCTAAATTCAGAATAACGTAAGATTCAAATACCTTCACAATCAATTCTTTATTTTCAAGCTTATTTCCGATTTTGAGTGGTTTTTAGGTTGAATTTGACTTGGTTTAAAAGTACATTAATTGTTTCTAACTAAAATACAACTGAGGACATTAGAGTGTATTCATAAATTGAAGAGTTAAGATTTGTACAAACTTAGGAAAAATGGATAAACCCTATAATACTAGAAAATTTGATGTTAACTTGTGATGATCTGATTAGGTTGATCTTTTTGGAGACTCGAGCAGTCAGATTGGATTTGTTTTGAAAATAGGAAGTGACCACCCTCTCTAGATCTGTGAGTGAGATTTTGACATCTTCTATTGATTGACAAATCATATTTTATCGATTTTCAAACGACATGATTTCTATACGTGTGAAAACTAAATTTTTGGATTTTGATAGACATATTTTTGTGACCATTGGAGTGTCCCAACTGCTGATTTTATAGATTATGCATCCATGAGTTTGATAACTGATATTGTACCACCTTTTTGACATATTGATATGTTTTAATACTTCTATTGTATTGGCACGTAGTTTTAAATGTATTTACAGGTACTATTTAGGCTATACACCCGACCGAAATCATGTTACGATGCATGAGACTATATGCCTGGCCAACATGATGATGTGATGCAAGGGGCTACGTACCTGGTCGACTTGGTGATATTGTGATATGCTTTATATAGCATTCCATAGCTACGAAAGACATTTGGTAGAGGCACCCATTGTACCCGGATACGCTTCGGCCGGAGGTATCCACCAGACCGTCATGTGTATGGGTGTCCCAAGTTGACCCTCATCGGGGATGACATGAGTTTACCTCTGTCTAGCACGGGGCGAGACACTATACACAGCCGACTATATATATGTATCATTATTATTATTTACAAGTTAGTTGGATTAGTCTGCGGCCAACATTGGGGTAGATAGCCACTATTTGATATTTGCATAGTGAAAACCGTCAATGCGCCCGTCCTTGGTCTAGGTAGACTATTGTCGGGGTTATTTGTTCGGCCGACTCTACATATGTGACTTGATACATGGATGGATGCATATGTTATTTTCTGATGTGTGTCTTGAGATATGTTTTATTCTGAAACATTATGTTATTTTCGCACACTCGATATTTTGTTACAAGATTTGACACTCCAAGTTCACCCTTAATATTGATAGTATGATATCAATCCCCTCACTTGCTGAGTATCCTCCCATAAATACTCACCCCTCACTTTCTTCCCGTAGAATTAGTTTTGGACTGAAGAAGAATTATTGTGTTGCGACATGGAATTGATAGTACTGGGTTTGGGTATGGATGTTACCATATGTTCTGCTACAATTATTGAAGATTTTAGTTTGGTAAATGTATTCAATTATTTATTTTTGGTATGACTGTATAATTTCTGTATATTTATTTGTGAAACTTTCATAGTTTATTTGCATTGAGGTGATTGTACGTATTTGAATGTCACTTGGGAAAAATTATTGTATATTATGTAAAAATTTAGGTCCGCTCTGTATGGCGGCTGCTCATGCTCTAGTTGGGTATGACAGTAGAGGTTTGTGACTAGATCTGCTGAAAATTTTTATAGCTTTGCATTGTTCTAGATGTTGGCTATGGTATTGATTGATTTTGGAGAGATCGGGATTGCCATTTATTTATTTTACAGGATGAATGTTGATATACAGGTCAAATTGTACTTGGAAGACCTTCGAAATATGGGGAGATTCTGCCCGATTTTTTATAAAAATGTAGCCGGCATCTAGGGCAACGGGCGGTTGTTCATGATCCCGGTTCGGGGCGTGACAGTTCGGTTGGTATCAGAGTGAGGTTGGGTTAGAGAAAGGATATTAATAAAAGTTAAGTTTTCCCAAGAACATTTAAAAGTTCTCAATGTATTAGAGAGTTTCATACAGTCATTTAAGTCTCATATATGGTCGTAAACTACTAATTTCATTCATTTTAGGGGGTTAGTTTTGTAACTAACCCTAATTTTTAAATCATGCCAAATTCTAGAGTTATATCTGATGAAAAATTCTCCCTTTGCAAAATTATGCCGCCTAGACGCGGTAGACTAGCGGGACGTGGAGCTTGATTCGCGTTACCCGAGACTCCTCAAGTGCCTGACCCTTCGAGGGGACTTGAGACCCTTGGAGTGCCTAAGGCTGCTTCCTCTTTACGTGCGCCCCCTGCAGTGCCTACTCAAACGGCTGCTCCAGCTGAGATTTCACCACCGTCCCTTGAGACGTTTAGGCAGGTGTATGAGTGATACACCTCACACGAGATTCATATACCACCCCTACACCACCAACGGCAGTGTCGACTTCTACGGCCGTGCCACCTCCACCAATACAGATGGCCACACCGACTCCTACAGCCGTGCCACCTTCAGTTGTACTAGATCAGCCCCCAGTTGTTGGTCCTTCCACTGTTTCAGGACCTAATGACACTACCTCCTCCACCTTGAGGCGTATTCACGAGCTCACCCAGTTGGTGAAGGAGACGAGGCAGTTAGGCTGCACGGAGTTCGCAGGAACGGATAATCCCACAACAGTGAAGCACTAGATCAACTACACCCATAGAATTTTGACTGATCTGGGGTTAAGCGAGGACTACCAGCTTTGGATAGCAGAGAGACTCTTGGATGGTGATACCCTCACTTGGTGGGAGGCGATTTGTGATGATGCTACCGAGCCGCTACGATGGGAGGACTTCCTACGCAAGTTCGATCGCAGGTACTTCTTTGAGTTCCAGTAGGACCGTAAGAGGGCAAAGTTTCTACACTTACGGCAAGGAACCAGGACAGTGACAGAGTATGAGACGGAGATGAGGCAACTAGCTGCTTTCATTCCAGACTTGGCGACACCGAAACAGCTACGGTTCAAGTTTAAGGATGGCCTCAACTTGAACATCAGGAGGTATATGACAGTGAATCCTAGTCTCTCCTTTACGGAGAGAGTGGACTCAGCACTTAGGGCGGAGGAGATCATCCGTGCTGAGGGCAGATAGCAGGAGAATAGAGAGCTAAGGAAGAAGAGATCTGGAGCTTCTTCGAGCCAGGGCTTGAAGAAGGGCAGGAGTTCAGGATATCAGGAAGGCTCTTCTTAGCCGAGACAAGCACATCCTGGATAGGGATCACGATCTCAGGGATTTAGAGTACCGGAACTTAGTGCCACTACTCAGACTTCAGATCAGTGGCACCCCTTTTGCCGCCGATGTAGTGGACACCACCCTTTTGGAGAGTGTAGGGTGCCTGTTACATGCTTCCGGTGTGGGAAGCCAGGGCACATAAGGAGTGCCTGCCCTGAGTTGGGATTTGGAGGTCAGATGGCTTCAGGACACTCGAGTGTTCCCCGAGGAGGACAGCAGGGAGCGCCTGTGCACTCGAGTCATACCGCTCCACGAACGGTAGCCTGGAGAAACACAGTGCCAGGACCATCCCGACAACAGCAAAGAACACAGACCCGTATATATGTGATGATGCAGGATGCTCAGGTGAATCCTGACGTGATTATTGGTGCTCCTCCCACTAATCCTCATGTTTAGAGATATTTTCTTTTATGTACCTTCTTTTGAGCACCATCACTAGTTAAAGCCTTAGAGGCTTAACTGTGTTGGTTGTACATACATTTTGATATATATATATATGTGAGCATATATTTTCTTCCATATTTATCAATTGATCTTTTATTTTCTCACATTAGGAGTTATGAAAATATGGGGAGTCGACGCTCGTGTCCTTATTGACACCATGTCGAACTATTCGTATGTAAGAAGCATCTTTTGCCCACAGGTTGGGTAAATCTTTGTCGCCACTTGATGAGGAGATATTGGTCATTTCTTCTCTCGGTGAGCAGATACTTAGAGATTCCGTCTGTCGAGAGAGCAAGATCATGGTCAAAGATACGGTACTTGAGGCAGATTTGATTCCAATTTAAATGACGAATTTCGATGTCAACCTAAAGATGGATTGGCTATGCATGCATAGAGGCTCAGTAGATTGCTTCACCAAAGAAGTGGAGTTTCGGAGACCCGAGGAGCCGTTGTTGAGGTTCCCAAGCGAGGGGCGAGTGTTACCTCACTGTGTTGTATCTGTGATGAAAGCCAAGAGATTGATACGCCAAGGGTGCATGGCATACCTGGCTCAGGTTATTGCCACCACTGTGGAGGGGCCGAGGCTTGAGGAGGTCTTAGTAGTGCAGGAATTTCCAGATGTATTTCCCGAGGAGTTACTTGGACTACCACCAGTTTGGGAGTTTAATTTCAAGATTGACTTAGTTTCGGGGACTACTCCCATATCTATTCCGCCATACTAAATGGCCCCAGTTGAGCTTAGAGAGCTCAAGGTCTAGTTGCAAGAATTGTTGGACAAGGGTTTAATCCATCGGAGCACTTCACCATAGGGTACTCCAGTGTTATTCATAAAGAAGAAGGGCAGGACTCTACGATTGTGTGTAAACTATAGATAGCTAAACGAGATTTCCATCAAGAATCGGTACCCTCTGCCGCGTATTGATGATTTATTTGAGCAGTTCCAGGGTACGCGTGTTTTTCTAAAAGATCGATTTTCGATCTGGATATCATCAGTTGCGGGTTAGGGCAGAGGATATGCCCAAGCCCGCATTCCGCATCCGATATGGACATTACGAGTTCGTGGTCATGCCGTTTGGGCTGACCAACACACCAGCAACCTTTATGGATCTGATGAACCGGGTCTTCCATGATTATTTGGATCGGTTCGTCATTGTGTTCCACGATGATATCCTTGTATATTCATAGAGCAAGAAGAAACATACACAACACCTTAGGGTGGTCTTGCAGATTTCCGCGAGCGGTAGTTGTATGCCAAATTCATCAAGTATGAATTTTGGCTTAGACAGATTAGATTTTTGGGTCCTATTGTTTCTACGAAGGGTATTTGTGTTTACCCACAGAAAGTTGAGGCCATATTGAGGTGGGAACAGCCATAGAAGGTGACCGAGGTACGGAGTTTTATTGGCCTTACGGGGTATTACCGGTGGTTCGTAGAAGGATTCTCCCAGATCGCTACTCCACTTTCCAGACTGATATGAAGGACGTTAAGTTCTTATGGGACGATCGTTGTGAGACGAGCTTTCAAGGGCTCAAACAATGACTGGCGACGGACGGCCAGTCAGAGAGGACCTCAGTCTTCCAGTTCAGCACGTGGCTATTCTGGATCGATAGGTCAGAAAGTTACGGAGTAAGGAAGTTTCATTGGTCAAAGTTTTGTGGAGGAGTGACTAGGTCGAGGAGGAGACCTAGGAGCTCGAGGAGACTATTAGGAGACAGTACCCCCACTTGTTCAGTGTATTGGTTTCTTTTAGTTTCGAGAACGAAACTTATTCTTAGGGGGTTATAAAATATAACACCGACATTGCAGTGTCCGTAGAAGAGTACCATTTTCAAAATATATATATATATAAATGAGATATTCCTCAGTTTATTATATAGAGAGAGATTTTATTTATATAAATTTGATTTTTGATTTTGGGGTATTTAAATTAAATTTTTGGTATATTTTAATTTACCGAATCGGTAAATCGAAATAAACCTCATTTTTATGAAATTCGCATTTTTAATGAAATATGAGTATGAAAATATATATGCGTAAATATATATATAATTATTAAAAAAAAACACAGTGGGGAGAAGACGAAGCGTTTTGCTTCAAAACGCTGCATCCCAAAGGAATTAGGATGAAACCCTAATTCCCCTTCTCTCTCATCCAGTCTATTCGTCTCTCTCTCTTTCTCTCTCTCTCTCTCTCTCTCTCCCCCTGACTTTTCCTCTTCCATGGCCGTTCATCTTCCTCCGCCACAGTCGATCGTCTTCCTCCGCCGCGTGCCACCGCCACCCTCTTCCTCTCTGTCTTCTCTTTCTACTCCGCTCACTGTCTCTCTCTCTATTCGGCTTTGCCCAAATCTGTCACCTCACATCCCTCCGCCGCGAGCCGCGACCGATCGTGCCTTTCCTCCCGCGAGCATCGCCTTCCGCCATAGCGCGCGACTGCAGTGCCTTCTGCAGCATGATCGCCCCAGCCTGTGCCGAGCGCGCCCCTGCGCGATCCACCCAGTGCGAGCACAATCGTGCCCCTGCTCAATCCTCCCCGCGCGAACACAATGCGACCCAGTCCATGAGCAGGACCTAGCCTGCGAGCGAGAGACAGGCTGCGCGCAAGCCAGCGCACGAGCGCGTACCAACCCGCAACCCTCTGCAACCCACAAGCCACTGCGGCCTGCGAGCCATTGCCGGCCCACAGCCCCATAACCGTAGGCCCGCCAGCCGCAGGCCCATCAGCACAAGCCCGTAGGCCCATTAGCCGTAGGGCTGCCAGCCCGAAGCTTGCCAGCCCGAGGCCTGCCAGCCCATAGGCCTGCCAGCCCACAAGCCCATCTGCTTGTAGGCCTACCGACCCGCTAGCCCACTGGCTCGCAGACCGCGATCCTGCTAGCCGAAGCCCACTGGCCCGTGAACCCACAAGTCCGCTGTAGCCCACGAGCCCACGACGGCCCATGAGCCCGTGACAGCCCACAAACCTCCACACAGTTAACTGACTTAGGGTTTTGCTTCCGATCTAAGTGTTTGAACCTAACTAATAAACCCTGTCTTGATAGGTAGCATTTCAGATTTTGGGGTAATCGAGGAGACATTCGGACAAAGGTCTGCGTCCGATAAAAACCCTAGGTAAGTAATTTCGAACCCATTCGATTTGGTTATCGAATTTAAGGTAAATTTAAGATAAGAAGTCTTGTATATACTAGAATATACACTAAATTCTAAATGAAATCATTTTCGGACATTATATGCGGCTCATTAGATTAAGTGTAGGAATTTATATGAAATGGGACTGTTCAGAATGATAGAATCAAATTAAATTGATTTGAATAGTTTCCCTTGGAGTTTAAATTGACATATGCATGAAAATAGTCAGAAATTGAGATTTGAGTGCAAGGGTTGATGTAACCCTTCTCATTATAAATTGTTCTGCTTATAGGCAATTTAAATACGATTTTCGTATTATGAAAATAGACTCATATATCTTGAAAATGACATGTGGCTTGAAACATTTGGATGGGAATCGAAAAGTGTATGATTTTTTAAAGATTTTCTATTTTATAGGAAAATTGTTTATTTTCAGGCTTATTTCAGACTTTGAGTGGTTTTAGGGTTGAATTTGACTTGGTTTAAAAGTACATTAATTGTTTCTAACTGAAATGAAACTGAGCACATTACAGTGTATTCATAAATTGAAGAGTTAATGTTTGTACAAACTTAGGAAAATATAATACTAGAAAATTTGATGTTAACTTGTGACGATTTGATTAGGTTGATCTTTTTGGATACTCGAGGAGTCAAATTGGATTTGTTTTGAAAATAGGGAGTGACCACCGTCTCTAAAACTGTGAGTGGGAGTTTGACATATTCTATTGATTGACAAATCATGTTTTACCGATTTTCAAACGACATGATTTCTATACATGTGAAAACTAAATTTTTGGATTTTGATAGACATATTTTTGTGACTATTGGAGTGTCTCAACTGTTGATTTTATAGATTATGCATCTATGAGTTTGATAACTGATATTATACCACCTTTTTGACATATTGACATGTTTTAATACTTTTACTATATTGGCATGTAGTTTTAAATATATTTACATGTACTATTTAGGTTATACGCCCAGCCGAAATTATGTTACAATGCATAAGGCTATATGCCCAGCCGACATGATGACGTAATGCATGGGGCTACATGCCCGGCCGACTTGGTGATATGGTGATATGCTTCTTATAGCATTTCGTAGCAACGAAGGACATTTGGTAGTGGCACCCTTTGTGCCCGGATACATTTCGGCCGGAGGTATCCACCAGATCGTCATATGTATGGCTGTCCCAGGTTGACCCTCATTGGGGAGGACGTGAGTTTACCTCTGTCTAGCACTGGGCGGGATACCATACACGAACAACTATATATATGTATCATTATTATTATTTACAGGCTAGTTAGAGTAGTCTATGGTCAATATTGGGGTAGAGAGCCATTACTTGATATTTACATAGTGAAAACCGCCAATGCGCCCCTCCTTGGTCTAGGTAGACCATTGCCGGGGTTGTTTGTTCGGCCGGCTCTACATATTTGACTTGATACATGGATGGATGCATATGTTATTTTCTTATGTGTGCTTTGAGATATATTTTATTCTGAAACAACACGTTATTTTCACATACTCGATATTTTGTTATATGTTTTGACACTCCAACTTCATTCTTGATATTGATAGTATGATATCAATCCCCTCACTTACTGAGTATCCTTCCATAGATACTCACCCCTCACTTTTTCCCCACAGGATTAGTCTTGGACCGAAGAAGAATTATTGTGTTGCGAAGTGGAATTGATAGTACCGGGTTTGGGTATGGATATTACCATATCTTTCGCTATAATTATTGGAGATTTTAGTTTGATAAATATATTCATTTATTTATTTTTGGGATGACTGTATAATTTATATATATTTATTTGTGAAACTCTCATAGTTTATTTGCATTGAGCTGATTATACGTATTTGAATGTCACTTGGGAAAAATTATTGTATATTATGTAAAAATTTAGGTCCGCTAGGTGTGGCGGCTGCTCATGCTCTAGTTGGGCATGACAGTAGAGGTTTATGGCAAGATCTGCTGAAAATTTTTATAGTCTTGCGTTGTTCTGGATGTTGGTTATGACATTGGTTGATTTTGGAGAGGTCGGGATGATCATTTATTTATTTTACAGGATGAATGTTGATATACAGGTCAAATTGTACTTGGGAGACCTCCGAAATATGGGGAGATTCTGTCCGATTTTTTGTAAAAATATAGCCGGCATCCAGGGCAATGGGCGGCTGTTCATGACCTCGGTTCAAGGCGTGACAATAGGCCTCATGGCTTGCATAACTCAGGAGCTTCATTATCCATGTTAGAGTCCTTATTTGGATTGAAGGGAGCTTTACATCATTCACTTTTAATCATCTCTTTTCTTTTCTTTTTTGGTTTGTAAATTAGTGGAGCCATTTATTAATTTTTAGACTATTTTATTATACAACCAGAATTTAAGCATAGGGTTTAAACTCATTTATGTGGGTAGTTTTGTTTATAAGTTGGCTTGATTTGAGATTGAACAAGCTTTTAAGGTATGTTTCTATCGTTAGGCTCAGTTTATATTGGTTAATGCCCATGTGGGGCAAGTTAAAATTTTAAATTTCAAAATAATGGGGGTAATGGGAAGTGACCCATTACCCCACTCTCCCCTATTTTCTCTCTACATAACTCCAACGGGAGTGATAACTCAAAAAAAAAAAAAAAGAAAAGGTGATCGGTTGATTGTTGAATCAAAAAAACAAAGAAGAAGAGATCATCACTTAAAGAAAGACAGAAAAACAATATATAATTGAAAGTGTGAGATATCTCAATTTATAGAGAGTTTTTCCGATCGACGTAAAAATCACTGGGTTAAGAGTTGGAATGTTGTAGTATCGTGTTAATAGTTCATTTTACGTGACTATCATCTCAACTACGAGTTGTTCTTGTTCAGAGTTTGCAGTTTCCGAGATTTTCTGTATCACCGATTGAGGTATACTGTGAACTTGATATTTTACGATTCCGAAAAAATTATTTTTATTACTTCCGCTACGTAATCGAGTCACCATTTTCTAACATTGGTATCAGAGCGAGGTTAGAAATATTTTTAATATATTTTTCGGAATTAAATTTGGGTATAAATATATAGGGTATAAAATTTGGGATTCGGATCACGGATGAATTTTGTGAATCTAATTATACCACTATGTTACCTAACTCACGTAGAATACGAAAATAATTTTTTCGTAATTTTCTGAGCACGATTAGGCTAAAAAAATTCCAGTTGAAACATTCGGCTGTGAATAGTGACCGAACTCTTCAACCACTGATTTGGCGAGTTTTAGGTCAAATCAGAGCGTAAAAATTGTAAATCTATATTTGTCTCTGCTAGATCTACATTTTGATATATATATATTGCATGTTGTTTATACCGAAATGTGAGGATTTCGGAGACGGGTTGAAAAAATCTAGTTGCAGACAAATTCAGGCGAAGACGAAGCCCAACAGTGGGGCGCGTGCAACACACACGCGCCGAGGTGCATTTGTGCTCTGGGACGTGGCGCGTGTTCCTCACGCTTGTGAAGGTACGTGAGGTTCCCCGGGTCCAAACCGGGTCAGACCCGACCCCGACCGGGATCCGGGTTCCCGACCCGCCCCGCGTCCGGATCCGACCCGGAGGACGCAAGCTGCGAGCATGCAGGCACATACCTGACGCACTTCGCATCTTGCACGCGCCCAGGCACCTCCCCGGCTCGTGAGAGCGCGTGGGACGCGCCACCGGGGGTCTGGTGGCGTGTGAACCCTCATGGCGGCACGTAGGCTGTCCAAAAATTGGATTTTTCTAATTTGTGGATCTTTTATGCATCGCATCCCAATCAGAATGGTGAGAAGCAATCCCAGATTGTGGTGTATGGTGTCCGTTAACTCATACGCTCGTCTTGGGATCTGTATTCGAGTCATTTTGTTTTTGGTGATTCGTAGGGTACATAAAATTATAAATTTGAGCATCAATTATCACTAATATCTTTTTTCTGTGTGGCAGAGACATGGCTGCTACGAAAACTGTCGTTCTAGATCTCGTTAAGGGAGACAAGTTGAACAGTGAGAATTATGATATTTGGTACCGGAAGGTTCAGTTTGTCTTCGAGGAACAAGAACTCGGGGAAGTTCTTAAGAACGAGATGGTAGACCCTGGGGAGGGTACCGCGGCACAAGCACGACAGGATCAGGAGGTGTATCGTGATTGGAAAAAAAAGGATAGCTAAGCGAGGGTGATCCTTCTTAGCTGCATGCACGATAAGCTGATTCCGATTTACGAGTAGTATCTTACTGCACAGTCGATCTGGCATGCTCTGAGAGAGTAATATGGCGCCCCGTCAGCTCCTAAGGTGAGAATGCTGACCTTTAAATTCATCACTTACAAGAAGAGGCATGATCATACAATGAAACAGCATTTAATGCACATGTCGAGTATGATCGCCTCCCTGAAGAATATGGGGGAGCCGATGTCTAATGAGTTTCAGGTACTAGGTGTGATCCAATCCTTGCCTGACTCCTGGGATGTGGCTAAAACCTTTTTCACACACACTAAGAGTATTCATACTTTCATGGACGTGAGTAGGCACTGTGAGCTCAAGGAGGAACGTTAGGAGGTGGCTAGGTCTTCTTCTGCTCATGCTAATATTGCGGAGTCGAGTAAGGGCTCTCGGGGTTTAAAGTGCAAGTGGCGCAAGCATGAGAAGAAGGCCAAAGGCCAAGGCAAGAAGAAGCAACTTGCCAAGACCGACGACAAAGGACAGAAGTAGAAGAAAAAAGAGCTCGATAAGAGCAAAGTCCAATACTATGTTTGTGGCAAGCTTGAACATTTCACACGCGAGTTTGGCGAGCGAAAGGTATGTCCTTCTTCTTTACATGGTTTGAGTTACGTGTCATCTAGTGTGATACTCATTAACTCTTTTCCTTGATGGATTGTAGACTCAGGAGCCACGGACCATGTAGCTCGTGACAGGAGTGCATACGTGGAGTTCCGTCATTTAAGTCCCCAGGCGAGGAGGCTGTACATGGGGAATGGAGCATTTGTAGAAGTGAAAGGGATTAGCACTTGCAAGCTATTGCTACGAAGTAACCAAGTCTTATATCTTCATGATGTTCTAAATGCTCCTGAGATTAGGCAGAATATAGTATCTGTCCGATGTTTGGATTTGCTAGGATATTCAGTATTGTTGGGAAACTCTAGAGTTTTCATTACTTATGACAGTTCTTTAATTTGTTCCGGTTTGGTCCATGAGGGGACTTTATGTACTGGATATGATTTCATTTTATGAGATTTATTCTTCTTCTACTATTGCTTTTGCATCTGATAGTGTAGTGATGATGTGAATGTATGGCATAGTAGGCTTGGCCACATAGGGCAAGAGAGGATGGCCCGGTTAGCTACGAGTGGCTTGTTGGCCTGCTAACCAAGGTCCAGTTATCCATATGTGAGTTTTGCCTTACGGGCAAAGCCACTAGAAAACCATTTGAGAAAGCAATAAGAGCTGGGACTCCATTGCAAAGCCACTAGAAAACCATTTGCGGACCCATGAATGTGAGAGTCCGAAACGGAGTCACGTATTTTATTACGTTTATAGACGATTACACGAGTTTCGGTTACGTTTACCTGATCTCGCACAACTCACTATAATGCTTCAGAAGGTTTTATCAGTAAGGTTGAAAATCAGCTAAACTTGAGGGTGAAAACTCTCAGAATCGATCGGGGGCACGAATATCTGTCTGAGCAATTCAAAGAGCTCTATTCCGATAAAGGTATTACGAGATAGTTAACTATTCCTGTTACTCCTCTGCAGAACGGAGTAGCTGAGAGAAGGAATAGGACTCTGTTGGAGATGGTGAGGTCGATGAATGCACAGGCCAACCTACCTATCTCCCATTGGGGGGATGCGTTGTTGACTGCGGCCTACGTACTTAACCGCGTTCTGACAAAGTCTGTAGTCAGCACCCCATACGAGCTTTGGACAGGGAGACAGCCTGACCTTAGCCACTTGAGACCATGGGGTTGCGTTGCGTATGTTCGTGATTCCTCGTACCAGTATGGCAAGTTAGGTCCACGAGAAAAGAAATATATCTTTATTAGATACTCTGAACAATCCAAAGGATATGTGTTCCTAGGAGAACATACGGACGGCACTATCACTGAGATAGAGTCTCGTGATATCACATTTCTCGAGAGTGATTTCCCTAAAAGAGGAGAAATCGATCGAGATCTCACCTTCTACGAGATGGATGAGCCTAGTGGCTCAGTCGAACCCAGTGATGGGACTCAAGAGCCGATCATGGATCTTGGTCTTAGTGGGAACAATCTATCTGAAGGTGTGGAACCTCTCTCTCCTCGAAGGAGTAGTCAGGGACAAGTGTCACGTCACCTTTTCCCGATTGAGGATGAGATCCTCATTGTGACTCCTGAGGACGATGAAGAGCCAAGGATTGCACAAAAGGCTCTCGAGGGTTCAGTAAAGGACCAATGGTTACAGGCCATGCACGAGGAAATGGAATCAATTAGAGTTAACAAAGTCTGGGAGCTAGTTGACTTACCTGAGGAAAGAAAGACCATTGGGAAAAAGTGGGTTTTCAAAATTAAAAGAAAGGCTGATGGATCGATTGAGAGGTACAAGGCCCATTTGGTAGCCAAGAGTTACACGCAGACTAAGGGCATTGACTACGAGGAGACTTTCTCCCCAATAGTCAAATTTATTTCGATCCGTTTACTTTTGGCGATTGTCGCTAGTATGATCTTGAATTACACCAGATGGACGTTAAGACCGCATTTCTTAACGGGAGCCTGGGTGAGGAGATCTACATGGAACAGCCCCCTTGGTTTGTTCTGGTAGGTCAAGAGGACAAGGTCTGTCGACTTCGGAAGTCGATATATGGTTTAAAGCAATCATTCAGGCGGTGGTACCTAAGATTTCACGAGAAGGTGATATCTTACGGTTTTACAATGGTCGAGGAGGATCATTGTGTCTATCTGATTCGGTCCGATAACTCTTTTGTGATCCTGTCGTTGTATGTGGATGACATAATGTTGGCCAGGAACGACATTCAGTACTTAATGACCATCAAAGCATGGTTGTCATCTAGTTTCGACATGAATGACATGGGTGAAGCTGAGTTCATCCATGGAGTTAAGATCCAGAGGGATCACTCGAGAAAGATATTGGCTCTTTCACAAGAGACCTACATTACGAAAATTCTCGAGCATTTTGGGATGAGTGATTGTAATTCTATAGATACTCCGATTACTAAAAGTGAAGGCCTAAGTCTGGACATGTGTCCGAAAACTCATGAAGGAGTAAGCGAAATGAGTAAAATACCTTACTCCAGTGCAGTGGGAAGTTTAATGTACGCAATGTTGTGTACAAAACCGGACATTTGTTATGCAGTTGGTCTAGTGAGTAGATATCAGGCAAATCCTGGAAGGAGTCACTAGAGAGCAGTAAAAAGGATTTTTCGATATCTAAAAGGAACTGCAAACTTCTCCTTGAGTTACGGAGGAGGCGATTTACGCCTTGTGGGCTATTCGGACGTCGACTGGGGAGGTGATTTGGATAAGTGCAAATCGACATCAAGTTTTGCTTTCTTGCTTAATGGCGGGGCCATCTCTTGGAGCAGTAAGAAGCAAACTTGTGTTGCTCTATCTACGATGGAGGTTGAGTTCGTGGCATACTCAGTTGCAGTTCAGGAGAGTGTTTAGCTCCAGAGACTACTGAATGACTTAAGGATTGTAGCAGATAGTGGGAGACCTATAATGATTTATTGTGATAATCAGGCTGCTATCGCTTACAGTCGAGATCCTAAGTTTCATAGTAGGACTAAATATATCGACACCATATACCATTACGTTAGAGACATCATCGAGAAAGGTGAAGTGACCGTCAAGTACATTTCGACACACAGCATGGTGGCTGACCCCTTCACCAAACCCATCACTAGAGACTCTTTTTTAGGGCATAGAGAGTCATTGGGTTTGAATATCTACTGACATTTCTCAGTTTATATTTATTGATGACGTTGATGTTTATTGATTTTCTATATATATGATTATAGTGCATTATTCAGTCACTTTTGTATTATATTTTTCATTTAATGCACTTACTTTTAATTATCATATATATGTTCTGTGATGTGATAATAGATATGTCGGGTAGACGAAGTCGACTCTCTCACACGAGTGACCACCTCCAGCTCTGAGTGAGCGAGGATGAGACGGTTTCTAACTGTAAAAGATTTTGAGAGTGGTCCTGCTAGAACATAAGTCGCCTTGATATGTGTTCAGGATAAGGTCATATGCGATATAACCGACATGGAAGTACCCACATCCATGTTGCCTGTGAGTAGCCAGATTTGAGATCTTAGATATCATTTGTAATTTGTGATATTGTCTCTTAGGTACTCTTTCTGAGATCTCTGAGTAAAGTCTTATATGTAGACTGCATCCCCATATCTGCACAGTGTTAGAAAAATCTGACATATGCCCTTTTGAGAGATGGGAGAGTAACACTGTAGCATGTGTTTCATACCACGTGTGAAAAGACGACTTGGGATAGTGGGAGCTATATTACTTGAGACAATAACTTAAAATTTATTCCCAAACCCCACTGCGTGAGACTCGAGATCCATTGGGTAGGATCTTTTGTGCTCTTATTACTTTTGGCTGTCTCTTAAGGTCATGATTCAGTGTTTGCTACTTTAATCTGTTTACCAATGGCCCAGAAGATAAATTGAGGTCTGAGAGACAGGTCCAGGAAAGCAGCTGAATTGAGATCGATAGATTCGAGTTTGGGAAAAAGAAGACCAATTGACATTGCATTATTATGTTGTATTCACCGACCGGTCTTTTATGTTCATCCATGTAGGGATTTGAACATAATAGTGGATACATAGTCGAGTGATATCTGGGGATTACTTTCGATGAAGAAAGTAGCTCGATGGATGTAATTACTCTTGGATCTGGGGTATAGCGAGCTTTCTTATGATACTAACGGTGACTATTCGATCATCTTAACAGGTGTGTCGAGGAGTCTTTGTTTGCGAGTGTACTCGCTAGTCGCACGACGTCCAAGCCTGTATGAAAACCCTGTAGGGTGATATGAAGGATCGCATGAGTTGTGATCTTATGACGAGATAAAATGCCCTCATGTGCAAGTGGGAGATATTGGTTAATGCCCACGTGGGGCAAGTTAAAAATTTAAATTTCAAAATAAAGGGGTAATGGAAAGTTACCCATTACCCCACTCTCCCCTATTTTCTCTCTACATAACTCCTACTGGAGTGATAACTCAAAAAAAAAAAAGAAAAGGTGATTGGTTGATTGTTGAATAAAAAAAAAAAAAAGAAGAGATCATCACTTAAAGAAAGAGAGAAAAACAATATATAATTGAGAGTGTGAGATATTTCAATTTAGAGAGGGTTTTTCCGATCGACGTAAAAATCACCGGGTTAAGGGTTGGAACGTTGTAATATCGTATTAATAGTTCGTTTTACGTGACTATCATCCCTACTACGAGTTGTTCCTGTTCAGAGTTTGCGGTTTCCGAGATTTTCTGTATCACCGATTGAGATATATCGTGAACTTGATATTTTACAATTCTGAAAAAATTATTTTTATTGCTTCCGCTGCGTGATTGAGTCACCATTTTCTAACAGTTTATTTAGTAATATATGAGCTTGAACACTTTCTAACTTGGCTTGGCTTGAATTAAATTGTTTGCAGTTTCTCTCTTTTAATGTTTATTTAGCTAAGTTTCTTTCAAGTTATGCCTTTAGTTTGTTTTTGTGCTTAACTTATTTACTATATTTTCTTTCTTCGTGTTGAACATCTAGCTTCGACACAAAGAATCTTGATTTGTATGGTGCTTCAGTGTTGAGATCTGGCTTTGTGTGGCCAAAGCGATGTTCCTGCAGAAATAAAACAAAGAGCCATTGGCATATCTGTTAACTGTTGTATACCATCATCTTCATGAGTAATGCTTGTTCATTTTTGAATTTTTGGGATCTCAAAATCCATTTTGCGGCAAATGTAAAGGTTTATTTCTTACATCAAAACTCATTAAAGACATAATCATGGTTAGACCTCTAGCCTTTACTATGAAGGGTTTAAGTCATGTGGTGAAATGTCTAGTTTAAGTCACCTCCTGTTAAAGGAAACCTCTCAATTAAGAACCCGTTCTTCCTTTTATAAGTTTTGATTGCCAATCTTATTTTTTGTGCAGTGGAGTGTGGTGGTCAACAGGAGCTGATACACTTCCAAGAAAAGTTGAGATATCTGAATTGCCAATATTCTTTCTAAATTTACGTAATAAAAAAGGATGATAGCTTTTTTTTGGGGGGGGGGTCATGGACTTGATGAATGCTGAACAGGTAGGAGGAGGTGGGTGGGTCGTTCTCAAGTCTACCTATCAGTGTTTTTTTTTTTCTTCTTATTTAAGGATTTAGAAAATAATCTTATTGATGGCACTTACACTATTATGTCATTGTGGTCCTGTCATTGTAGTCCTTTAGTCCTTGTGACTTTCTTTTGAGGCTTAAACTTTTGCAGCCTCCTGGTCCAGCAGTAGCACATGTCGGCCTATAAACGCTATAACACTTTCAGGAAAACTTTCTTTGAAATTTAGTGGCACTGAGTACTTGAAACCCATGGTGTTGAACTTTAAATTGTGTGTTTGAGCAAGTTTGATATAACTATACTGGAATCCATGTAATGGAAAGAGACCGAGAGTTAGGGGTTGCTCAAAAAAGGGGAGTGTTAAAGAACCCAATATTAATTACGGCACTAGTTAGGGACAAATTATTTTTAATTTATTCAGTTATTATTATTGTTAGTTATTTATTCTTATTATCATAACAATTAAGAAACAGTTTTAACTGTTCTAAAACTCCGTATTCATTTTCCGTATTGCTAAAAGAAAGAGTGCGAAAGTATTTAGAAAAATTTGGGTCTTATTTTAGAGATCTAAGGATTCTACTTTCTCATCAATGAGTCCTTAAATTCAAGCAAAATACGCAAGAAAGATAGAAAGAAGAAACAGCAAATACACGAGTTCTCTAAATCCATGACTCGATCCTTGGCAAGAACATTATAATTGGTTTCAAAGCAAGGCATTGGTGAACTTTAGATCAGAAATTTGGGCAGTTTTTGAAAATGTATGAAGATGACACCAATCATGACTAAATGGATCACAATCGAATCAATGAACACATTGAGGAAATGTCCTAGGATATAATGGTGGTCGAGAATCAGTCTCATGGCCGAGAAGTCAACAGTAGTCAAAACCGAGGTAAACTAGTTTCAGTTACCAGAACAAACGTGGGAGGAAGAGGAACAATACCATGATATTCAAAACTAGATTTCCATTAATTCAAAGGAGGAGAGGGCCTTATGGCTTAGATTAATCGATGCAAGCATTTTTTCCACCATCAGTGGACCTCAAAGGGAGATAATGTGGAATTGGTTTCTTTTCACTTAGGGGGGGACGCCCAGCTATGGTTTATCAAGTTGGAGAAAGACAATCCACACTCAGATTGGAAGATTTAAGTGACAATGTTGCTGGGTCCTCTCATCCGTGACATTTAATTAGGGAACTCTCCAAACTCTAGAAGATGGGAAGGCTCGAGGAATTACAACAGAAATTATAACACCGAAAATTCCGTATTAGAATTTTTAGTATGTTCTTTTATATAATTCTGAAAAGATTTGGGATTGTAGCAGTTATGATTTATTGAAAGAAGGTCTATGAATCCAATTTTATGAGTTGCTATAATATATAGAGAGTGGATATATTTTGATTTGGGTTGATATAATCTTTATGCAGCAATATTTCTCCTAGGTTCAATCACTGTGGATTGATATACATTTTAACAGGGGGTTGATATAT
This sequence comes from Dillenia suffruticosa, assembly GCA_033439265.1. Classification (NCBI taxonomy): domain Eukaryota; kingdom Viridiplantae; phylum Streptophyta; class Magnoliopsida; order Dilleniales; family Dilleniaceae; genus Dillenia; species Dillenia suffruticosa. Next base: position 15,274,807 of record JAVTVX010000015.1, on the reverse strand, counting down.
TTTTAATAGATTGTCTCCAAAATGAATTTCTGAGTGTGATATATTTTTAGTAGATTGTCTCAAAAATGAATTTCTGAGTGTATTGGTATATCGACCTACCCTAAGGTGCAGATTGTTACATAGATGTCCTTGAATTGATATACTGAGTCATTGAGTTGCTATATTTAAACCCTGCAGTAAGCTTCTCAGAGCATGTTATTGTATATCGATATATTCAATATAATGAGTCGATATAACTATCACTCTAGGTCGATGTACATGTGACTTTAGGTTGATTTATGCAATTCGTGTTATAGATCTTCTGAGAGCATGATGTTGTATATCAATACATCAAATGTTATGGGTCGATACAAAATGATGAAAAAGATAACCAAACCCAATTAAAACTCTTGATAAATGAAGGGTCAAATGGTAAAAGACTTTTGACCTACTACAAAAAAACAGTCTTTTAGCCACAAATTTAGCGAAAAAAATTTTAAAAAAATTTATCGCTAAAAACATTAGTGACGGATTTAGCGACAAAAAATTTTTCATCGCTAATAACGCGTCGCAAAAATTTAGGGACGAAAATTAGAAATCCGTCGCTAAATTTAGCGACTAAAATCTGGAATCCGTTGCTAAATTTAGCGACAATAAGTTTTCGTCGCTAAAATTCGTCACAAACTTTAGCGATGAAAAATTATTTATCGCTAAATTTAGCGACAGATAATTTTTGTCGCTAAATTCCGTCGCTAATTTAGGGGAAAACAAACCCGTAAAAAAATTATCCGTCGTTGAATTAACGACAGATTCCAAATCCGTCGCTGAATTAGCGACAGATTCAAATCCGTCACTGATTCCATATGCCCTGCCCATGAGTCGGCAAAGCCACGTGCCCACCCACCCCAGCACCAACCTGCAACCTGCCCGCCCTGCTCGCCCAAGCCAGCAACCCCACCTGCCCCGCCCGAGCCAGCACCCCTGCGCAGCATCAACTCTTAATTGCTGGAAGAAAATGCCGCGCCTTCTGCCTCTACCGCGATTCGAACTCTGAACTCCGAACTCCGAACTACTACACGAACCCCTGCACACACGCAACCTGTAAACTACCGAACCAAAGATATTATTGTGATATAAATTTTTTTTATTATTATTTATTATTTTTTTTCACATTTTTCTAATAATAATAAAATAATATATAATAACAATTTAAAATAATAAATATAAAAACTTTTTTTATTTATACCACCAACCTAAAATAATATTAATTAAAATAATAAATATGATAATTTTTAATAAAATAAAAAATAATAAAATACTAATTTAAAATAAAATAATAATTAATTAAAAAATATATTAATATTATGTTTTGATTTCTTCTTTTTTCTTTTATTTTATTATTTTACTATTCTTTTTCATTTTTATTTTATTTTTTTAATCCATAATTTAAAAAAGTATCTCAAAACTATAAAATTATAATTATCATTAAATTATAATATATTAATAATTATAAAAATCTTTATATTTAATCACAAAATATTTTTATTCAAATTTCAATAAAATTATTATATATAAAAAATGAAAATAGAAAGAAAAAAAAAACCAAAGGAAAAAAAAAGTAAGAATAGGAAACAAAAGGGTGGAAGAAAGAAAACAATAATATCATCACACAACACTAACACTAAACGATGGTGCAGTGGTGATATGTATTCTGCTCAAATTCGAAATCCAAGTTCGAATCCCTCCACTTGCATGTTTTTTTAGTATTAAGACAAAGCGCGCCCAGGCGCAGGCGCTCGCGCCTACCTGCCTGACGCCCACGTGCCTGCCTAGGCATCCAGGCGCGGGCGCCCAGGCAGGCACGCATGGGCGTGCGCGCGCGCCGGCTGGGGCGCGGGCGACCATGCAAGAACGCGCAGGCGCTGAGACAGGCGCGCGCAGGGCACATGCGCCCAGGCAGGCCAGCGCCCGTGCATGCATGCGTGGGCGCCCGCGCAGGCATTAATATTTAATTAAAAATTTTATATTATTGAATAAAATAATACAAATAAAATAAAATTACCTATACAATAATAAAAAATATTAAATCAAACAAAAAAAGTAAAAAAATAATAAATTAATTAAAATATATATATAATTTAAATAAAATAAAATATATGGTTTTTTTAAGAATTAAATAACATTATTCTTCTAAAAAATGAAATATAATATAATAAAATAAAATGTAAATTAAAATATTATAAAATAATAATATGATTTGTTAATATAAAATAATAAAATAAAATAAAATTATAATTAAAAGAATATAAAATTCAGTGACGGATTTGGAATCCGTCGCTGAAATTATTAAAATAAAATAAAATTCTAATTAAAAAAAGATTAAATTCAACGACGGATTTTAATTTGTCGCTAAATTACCGGATATACGGATTGAGATTTTCATCTAGTGTCGGAAAACAAATCCGTCGTTAAATTAATTTTTAACTTAAATATTACATATTAATAAAATAAAAAGAAAAATAAAAAAATACAATTCTATTTAAAAAAGACTAAATTTTGCGATGAATTTTAAAAATGTGGCAAAATTTTGCCATATTTAGAGACGAAATTTGCAACAAAAAATTTTTTATCCCCAATTAGCGACGAATTCAGCCACGAAAATTTTTTCGTCACTAATTAGTAACGAATTTAACCACGAAAATTTTTTCGTCACTAATTAGCGATGAATTTTGCTACGAATGATGTGTCCGTCGCTAATTTAGCCACGACTTTCTTTTCGTTGCAAATTTTGTGGCAAATTAGCGACGAAAAACTTTTTCGTCGCTAAATCCGTCGCAAAATAGCGACGAATTTTTTTCGTCACGAAAATCCGTGACTAAAATCGTTTTTTTTTTGTAGTGACCATAATTTCGACATTTAAACACAACTCTCTCATTTTCTCACCCATCTCCCACGTTGCACACCCTCTCACTATCTCACTCTCCCTCTCGCCCTTCTCTCTCTCAATCTCTTGAAATCAACTATATCTCCACTAAACCCACACCATAGAACATTCAAACCCTCAATTAAACTCTAGGATAAAGATAGATTTGGAGAAAAACTTAGAATTTGATCCAAAAAGGGGAAAAATTGGGGTTTTTCATGACTCAATGTCTAAGGCTCAATTCAATCATGAAATTGAAACAATTTTTTCCTCCTAAGTTTGGATTTAATTTCCTTATTAGTAGATTAAAATTTATTGTCGAGATTTGAGGGATTAAGTTTGGGGAATATAGACCTAGGATTTGTGATATGATGAAAATTGGAAAAAGTGTGAATGGAAATATTTTATTGATACACATGACATGCTTTTGATGAACTTAGAACATAAATTGATGGATTTATAAAATTAGGATTTATATTAAATCGGGAGAAATCGATTAATCGTAACCCTGTAAGTGATTACAAGTGAAATTAGTATTGAATGTCATAGGTCAAGACTTTTGGAACCTGAAGCGAGACTAGATATTGAATTGGTTATAGATTGGAAGTGACTGCCCTTCTAAGAGATGAGCAATTTCATGTTTGTGCTTAAATAAGAAAAATGTTTTTTTTTAATTTTCTTAATGATTTTCGAAACTTGAATTTTTTATTTTAGTCCGTGTGGATTTATTGATATTGAATATATTAACATGTTGACTACTATTGAGAAATTGTTAAAATGATGGCACATGTAATGGATTTATGATTTTGTGAAATGCTACATATGTTAGCTTGGGGAGAAAAGTCCGATCCCTGAAAAATAACTAGTCATTTTTCTCTACAACGCAACCTAATGCAGCAATGTAATGGGGTTAGTAGACCGTGGGATGTAGTCGAGAACGTGTGATGCATTTATGACTAGATATTATAAATGAAGTTATGGGATAATTGGTTGCACCACCAATAAAACACCACATACAATGCCTAGGATGGAGGAAATTGTGAACTTAAATTACTAAAACCTTTGGATGCATATGATATTGAATCATGATGATTGGGAAATCTATTTATCATTGAATGATTTTTTGAGAATGATATGATGAATTGAAATATTTATGTTTGATATATCCACCACAGAAAATATTATTTATGTACAACATGCATATCACTAAGTAGATATTGTTTATACTCACCCTCTCCTATTTCATTTTAAATGGAAAGCCTAGTTGAGACTTGTGGTTTTCTAGTACCGGATTTGAAAAAGCTTGTTTTGCCAAACCCCTTTTTGAGTACTAGTCATCCTTAGGTTAAGGATTAGTAGACCCAAATGGAGGCAAATTTTGTAACTTATGGAAAAACTATCTTAAGTATTTCCTTTACTGATTTAGGACTTGAATTTCGTTTGATTTTATATACATAAATTAAAGATATATTGATTTACTTAAAATTTACTTTAGAAATGTTTTTGATTGTGTTGGTTTGGATTTCTTGAGTAGAGACTTGTTTTTATTCTATGGATTTGATTGGAATGGCTAGACTGGCCCTATGTATGCATCTTTTGAACAAGGATGGATCGGGCCGATCCTTTGGTTATGTGATGAATGCATGTTGGCTTATTTTGGAATCGTTGAGTTATTTTGGAAAATGGATAGATATTGATAAATGTCTTGCGGTACTTTGGTGTATAAGCTAGATTTACACATATACTAGAGTAACGAGGCAATTGTCGGTTGCTCGACCTTAGAGTCGAGGTATGACAATTTTATTGATATTAGATTTTAGGTTTTCGATTTGAAAAAATTTTAAAATGTTTGAAAAGTTTCCGAAATATTTTAAAGGTTCACAATTATTTTCAAACTTCTTTGAAAATTTTGACATTCAAGTGTTCCAAATGATTTTAAAAGTCTCCTACAAATCCTAGGAAATTAGGAATGTTATTTTTAAAGGGTTAAACACCTAGTTTAATTCCTATTTCATTTGTTAGAATTAGATTCTCTTTGTAAAACTAAGTCTCCTAGGCGAAAAATGAGGAATCTGATTGGGATTTCTTCCATTACATCTCGACCACCCAAGTGATGAATTGCTTAGTAAATAGCTACTTGAGTGTGACCAAGGATCTCATTTGATGTGGCTTGTTTGGCCAAATGTTGAGGGACCCTAGTCATAATTCTGGTCTCTAGAGCTATATCTTGATTCTAGGAGTTTGGCATACTTGTTTAATTGGATAGCAAGGTGGAATTGCTTGTAATTGAGATATAGGATGAAATACTCTTGGAGGTCATATTTGAGAGTATGAGTGATGGTTTCATAAATGTTTGTTGTTTATTTTATTTGGTATAATGAGTTTTTTTGGAGTTGATTCATGAGTGTTGATTGACATGGGGTCTAATAACTCATTTGTAAGTATAGGGTTATTAAGCTCTCTAACTGACTTTTGACCCCTTTTGATGAAGAGTTAGTGATGGTCACTCCATTGGAAGAATGTGAGAGGTAGGACTTTTACTCCACCTACTTGAAGAGAATTTCTTAATGTTTTTGAAGAGAAGTGCTACTCTCAATCCTATAGGGACGAAAAGATGATAGGAGTTTAAATATTGATGGCAAATTAGGCATCACAAGGGTTAGAAATTCTCTCTATCTCTCTCTTACTCATCGAAGCCATTAATCATAGGCCCTGATGATGACATTGTCATAGAACTCACCATGGCCAATTCTATGGTTCAAGGTGCAAGTTGTTTAGCAAGGTTGCAAATTTTTTTAAAGATAAATTTAGTAAATGTATGTGAAATTATGTCTTATTACTTGCAACTAATCTCAGTTGCATATGACATATATGTATTTTATCTATCTGAGCATAGGACAAGGCATAAACTTAGGTTCTTGACCTATTTAATTATTAATTTCTGACTTAACTAGAAATTAAATGGAGCAGCTAGTAAGTCCTTATCATGGTTTTGTTCCTACCACAAGCAGCTCAATTCAATATGTATTGAGCCATAGTCCATCTTTTGGTTTGGTTCTGTACATCTCTTCTTTATAAATCTAAGCATCATTACCCACTTGCAAATAAGTTTGCCTTTTAAGTTGCAGCTGGCGGGATCTTCCATGTAAAGTCCATTAAGAGATTCCTATAAGAGGTATATTATAAATCATGGCATAAATTAGGAGTATTATGTTATCCATTGATTAGGTGATGAATAACTTGCCACAAGTTGGTTCATGTCCATCAAAATTTACCCACACTTATCCCAAGCTTTGATAAATTGATACGCGATCTTGAGATCACAATTTTGAGCAAATCAAATATTGTGTATAATGCAAAACAAAAGTCGTTCCCACTAGGATATGCTATTCTACCAAATATGAATAAGTCTAATCTAAGTTGGACAAGATGTGAAGTTATTAGAAATTACTAAAAACAAGATTTAAGATACGAATCTCTAATGTAATGGAAACCCTAATATGATGAAAACCCTAAGACATCGATTTCATTTTTTTTAATTTTCTACACAGTTGAATCTCTTCAAATCTCTAAGTTTATTGGCTAATGAATTATTGATGATGAAAGCAAAGTTTCTAAAATTAGATTCACCCAATTGCCATACAATGAATCCCTAATGCGACTAATCAAAACTCAATAGTCATACAATTTTGATTAATCGGATTATATTAAGTTATGTGAAAATTTGTAATTTAAGATTTTCCCTAAATTCAAATTAATCCAATAGTCATGCTCATAATTTCATATGAATTTTATTATTTGGACTAATCTTGTACAATTATATGGGTTATGCATGCACTCGATCTCAAATCATGCAAAACGCAAGTCAAAATGTTTCGAAACATTAAGTTCAATAATAAAATCTCATCAAATAATAATCATATCAATAAAATTTAAGAGAAAGTATTAAGTCAAGTCATGTAATTAATCAAAAATAAATTCATCAAATCCCAGGAACAATAAAATTATCTAGACATTGAAAAGAAAAATGAAAAGATAATAAAAAACGTTACAACCCTTGTTTGCATGAGTGTGGATGTGGAAGGCATGAAGAGGCGACTGCTAGGGTTTGTTCAATGTTGGAGGAATGAGAGAAATATAAGGAAAAATGTGAACCCCCTACTATCCAAAATATATATATATATATATAGAACTACAACCTTAGAGAAATTTGGAAACTTGAACTTTTTGGAAATTGTATTTGGCTTTTGATTTGGAAACTTATTATTGCGGCATAATGATGATCTCTAGTTTTCCTAAAACTTGAAAACTTTCATTTCCTTGAATTTGGATAAATTCTGAAATTATCAGCAATATATTTCCAAATTTTCAATAGCTAGTTTCCTTTTTCAGCAAAGGATTCATTTTTCCAGCATGCAGTAACTTCAACCCAAATTTCGGATAAGCTCCTACCTTAATTAGCCTTTGAGGTCACAAAATTTTCAGGCTTAATGTCTTCTTTCCAATGCCATAGGAATCACCTCAATTAGACATCGGAGCAGAAAATTATACCCAAAATGCTGATAATTGGTCGTCCAGTTCAAAAATAGCAACTAAACCCAAGTTTTCCTAAATCATTAATCACAAAATTAAATTAGTGTAATATTATAAAATATGGTTTGAAACAATCCTAAAACTCATAAATTAATGCTAAAAAAATATAATTTAAATATATAAAAATATTGTTATCAAATATCCCTCATACTTGAATATTTACTTGTTATCAAGCAAAAACAATTTTCTCCAAAACCATTTCAATTTTTCAAATCCCTAACTATGCATATGACGAGTTTGAACTGGAATTGCAAACAAGATAACCAATACTTTATAGTTTTTAACAAAAAAAAAAATACATCTTCTATAGTCTCATCGAAATCAAGAACAATGCAAGATTCAAACATCTTCGCAATGGATTCACTCCATAGAATAAAGGAAATTGCTATTCAACTACTCAATACACTCAATTTCATATAAGGGTATTTATATCACTCAAATCAACATGATGAAATGACATTACTATAGCCTTGCTAATATATCAAATCTCCACCATTCGAATATAAGAAATCCATGCACCAATCAAAATATTTATTTATTTGTAATGGGGTTAAGGTAAAGAGTAGGATAATAAGTAAAAATATTAGTTTAAAATAATTCACTAAAAATACTCAAATATCAATACATGACATTTTTTACGTCAAGACAAGGAAAATACAAACTTCCACAATTTTTCATTCCAAAGTATATAAATCACTCCAACTCCAAATATGTAATGTATCACTCCTCCAATGCAAAGAATATGAAATAGAATTCCATTATAAGAGTGAATAATGAATAAAGAATGGTTTTTCTTTTTTTTTTTCCATTTTTTTGACCAGTACTTCCATTTTTTTCATTTTTTTCTTCTTTTTCTTTCGAATTTTTTTTTTTTTTGTAACTTAACATGATAATAGCTAAAACATATATATTCAACATATATAAGGAGAACATCATTCCTAAAAATATAATGTCATGCTATTCACTATAAGTATATTAGTAAATTTGGGTTCAAAAATTTGAAGTTAGAAAAAATAAGTTATGGGATAAATTATGTGGATAATTCAAAAAAGAAAATGTCAACTCAATTGGTTTAACCAAGGGATATAAGATGTTAAGGATGGTATTTTTTGAAAGCCAAAAATGTGTAAACATAGGTATTTTAATCATTTTTATGAATGAAAATAAAATATATGGTCTCAAAATGAATAACAAACCAAGTTCTAGAATGATCATTCCATGTATGATATATGCTCAATAAGAAAAAAAGAGAATACAACGAATTGTTCTTTAAGGCTCAATTCCTCATTTAGGTAAATTTGGTATTAAATATTGCACGCCTATCTTTCAAATAGCTAATCATGTGTTTAATAACCACTAATACCAATCATCTTTCATACAACCCAATTCAAAACAAGTAACATATAAGGAGTAGAAAACTCAAAAAATTTTGTGTTGGCGGGGAAGAATAAAAAATTCAGCAAAACTCTTGAAAACAAAGTAAAAATTCAACACTCAAATTTCTCAAATTTCTAAACAAAATCAGCCTATATATATATACTCCCCCACACACTTAAACTAACATTGTCCATAATGTGCAATGTAAATAAAATAAAAAGAAAGAGAACAGAAAACTCCCCTGAAACCTTTAACTTCCTCTTTTGAAACCTGCAACTTCCTCTTTAGCAACGACTTCCTTCCTCTCGTGGGAAAGGTTTTTTTATTCACTTATCAAAACTTAAACCAAAATTAAATCAACAAAAACAAATATTAAAGAAAATAATAAAAACATTGGGTTCCCTCCCAAAAAGCACCTTCCTTTATTGTTTTCGGCTAGATATAATCTTCTTGCTTCAACCTGACTCATAGATTGGTCTGGTCCATCTAGACTTCAACTTGTCTAGCATAAACTTCAATCTTGAATCAAATAGATGAACTTTTTGGCTCACCATAGTATACTTTGATTTGAGACTTTTCTCAACACCCAAAGATTCTTGTAAGCTCTCATATCTTGTAGGAAAAGTATCTAGATTTGCATCTAAAATAGTACATGCATAACATGTTCACTATTTACAAAATCATGCTTCACATGCAAGGAACTAAAAATGCAATTTTCAAGAGGATCTTTTGAATAAAAGACATTCAAATCATACTCAACAATCTTCTCAATGCAATCAGACTCAAAATCAACTCTAACGACTTCTTGTGTACCAAAATTTTTCATTGACTTAGAGACATCAAACTTAATTTTTTCATTATTAACTCTCAAAATCAAATTTCTCTTTGAAACATCAATCAAAGCACATGTAGTGTTTAGGAAAGGTCGACCTAAAATCAATGAAATACCATCATCGACTGAATCCATATCCAAGCCAACAAAATCGACAGAAAAAATGAATTTATCAACTTTGACCAGAATATCCTCAACTATTCCATTTGGATATTTAATACTCCTATAAGCTAATTGTAATGAAATATTAGTAGGTCAACACTCCCTTAACCCCTAACTTCAAGAACATAGAATATGACATTAAATTAACATAAGCTCCCAAATCACACAAAATATCAGAAAAATCAGTAGAATCTATAGTGACACGGATAGAAAATCTCCCTGAATCACTACAAGAAACCACGGCATCAGCGATGAAAAATTACTAATGGATTTTTTTTTGTCAGTAATAGCGACGGATTAACATTTGACAGAATATCGAGAGATTAGCGATGGAAATTAGCGATGAAAATATTTCTATCTCTAATTCATCACTGTAGTGGTTTAGGGTAAAAAAAATATGTAAATCTATCAGTTATGGATTAGTAATGGAAAATATCCGTCACTAATAGGTCGGTATGATGGTAAAGGGTAAAAAGAAAAAAAAAATAAAATATGTACGACTATCAGCAACGGATTACCAATAGATTATCGACGAAAATTTTAGCGATAGATTACCGACGGATATTTTTCTTTTGTTTTTATGTTTTTATTTTTTTATTTTATTTTTTTATTTTTTTATTTCTTTATTTTTTTATTTTTATTTAATAATTCTTTTTCTTTTTCTTTTTCTTTTATTTTTTAGAAGAATAATATTATTTTATTTTTTAAAATTTTTTACTATTTTATTTTAAGGTAACATTTTATTTTACTATTTTATTATTTTATAATAATTTTTTATTTTATTTTATTTTATTTTATTAAAAAATTTTGAAATAAAGATAACAAATAAAAAAAAGGATAAGATCAACTATCTCATTGTGGTCCAGTGGTTGTGGTGTTTCTAACATTTTTCTTGTGTATACGATCGAACCTAGCTAGAGGCGCTTGGAGGAAATTTCGCAAATTAAAGGAAGTCAGCAGGCAGGGCGTGGGCAGGCACAAGGGCGCGGGCTAGCTGGTCCGTCGGAGGGCCACATGCTGGCGTGTTCTGGCAAGCGTGAGGGCACATGAAGGCATGCATGAGGGAGCATGCATTCTCGCTGGGGGCGTGTGAAGGCGCGTGCATGCACATGAGTGTTCCAAGAATCAATGATGGAATTTTCTGTCGCTGATACTTTTATATATTTTCATCTATCAGCGATGAATAATTTAGTGACGGATTTTTTTTCGTCGTTAATCCATCACTGATACTTTTTCATATTTTCATCTATCAGGGACGGATTAGCGATAGATTTTTTTCTATCGCTAATTTATCGCTGATATTTAAAGACGAGTGGTATTCCATCAGTAATTTTTAGCAGCATGGTTTTCAGCGATGGAAAAATTTATTGCTAATACCATTTAGCAACAGATTTTTGACTTTCTGTGATAGATATTTCCGTCGCTGATATCTTGTTTTCTAGAAGTGAATCCTTTAGTTAAGGTGGTAGCTTCCTTTGTAAGATTGCAGAACACTCCTTCATCATCTTCATCATCGAAACTTCATCCAGCTTCTTCTTGTTGGGATCAAGTCCTTTAGGAACTTCCTGTAACTCGGCATTTGTTTGATCGCATCCAAAAGACGAATAATAATATGCAGTTTTTTAAAAACTTTTAAAAATTTTTCAAAGTGTTTTTCTATATTAGTTGTAAAAGATGACCAGGGAAAGGAACAGGGGTTTATATTTACTCAAACAAGTTCTTTCTTGTTTTGTTTCTGATGCCTCAGACTTCTCATCAGCAGATTATGGCAGTTCGATTTCTCTCTCGACCTCTTGATCATCCTCTCCATCCTTTAGCTGAATCGGCTCATCTTGTAGTTCTTTTCCTCACCGTAATGTGATTGCCTTGGCTTGCTTTCTAGGGTTCTTTTCGGTATCACTTGATAGTTTTCCTGGTACATGAGAATGAAATGTGTTAGCTAATTGATCAATCTTATTTTTAAGTCTCTCAAACCTTTAATTGTTGTTGCCAAACTCTCAATCCTTTGATTTGTTACTATAGCCAAGCATTCAATTGCCAACTCCTATGATGCATTCTTTTCCTTTTGTTGTGGCTACAGATTTGAGTTAAACCCCGGTGGATTGTTTGGTTTTTGTGGTGCCCCTTGACTTCATGAAAAATCAGGATGGTTTCTCCACCGAGAATTGTATGTGTCTGAGTAGGGATTATTCTGAGGCCTACCAGAGTTAGAAAAATAGTTTGCTTGCTATACCTACAGACACTCAGAAAATATGTGAGTAGATTTACCACAAGAATTATGGTACAAGACTTGATTATTCACAACATTAAGTTGATTACTTTTCATGCAATTAATCAAAGAGTTAATTTTTGCAATAAGCATGGTAGTCAACTCCATGCACATAAGCTTTCTACCTAGGAATCTCATGCTCAATAGACCAATCATATTGGTTAGAAGCCATATTATCAAGTAATGCACATGTCACAGTATATGACTTGCTCTTGAATGCACCTTCGACCACAACATCAATAGTAATTTTAACAGTGTAAAATACCACCACAAAAAGTTTGCTAAACTAACCATTCAGGGATACCTTAATCTGAGCATTTCCTAATCAAATCTTTAAAACATTCCCAAGCACTATATAAAAATTCACCATCAAACTGCCTAAAACTAGAAATAGTGCTTAAATAAAAATGCTTCAGACAGGTTTTCCCAATTTGTAAAATGTTTACAAGGAAATGAGTAAAGCTACACCTTTGCCTTTCCCCTAAGATAGAAAATGAACAGTCATAACCTTATAGCATCTGGACTTACTCCATTTAGCTTGATAGTGTCACAGACCTCCAAGAAATTATTTAGATGACTGTAGGGATCTTCAAAAGTCTCTCCTTTGAATTGATCTTCCTATACCATGCCAATAAGACTAGATTTAAGTTCAAAGTTAATTGCTTCCACAAGGGGTCGTGCAATACTAGTCTAAACATGTTGAAGTTTATGGAGAAAATACTCCCTCATAGCTCTCTTCTCTTGATCCACTACTTCCTCATGTTCCTTAGCTTCTCTAATTTGTCTACGAATGGTTCTCAAGAGTCTTCTCTATCTCAAGATTGAAATCAGCAACGTCAAAACTTTTTGATTTTAGCATATACCTTGTACGAACAAAAAAATAACAAAAATTAGATCTCTAAAATAAATTACAAAATCCACTATAATAAATCTAGAATGCCTATATAAAAATAGAAATCACAAAAAATATGATAAAAAATGCACAAAAGATATCTAAATAGTTAATCAAAAAACTAGAAAATCACAAAGAAATCAAAGAAAAATGGAAAAATCAATGAAAACGATGGAATTTGGCTAAGATAGGGTTGTACTCATGGCAATGCCATAAGTTTTGCTTAGCAGGCCAAAATCGTTTGGAACAAGTGGTCACTCAACCCTAAATCAAAAAGTTTTTCTCGGATCTCGAAAATTTTCGCCAAAATTCCAAACCTAAAATCTAAAATAGTAACTATTATTTAACTAGAAGAGGGTGAATAATTGAATATAAATAATTTAAAACTTAAAATTGAATGTAAAAAATTGTTTGGAAACTTGACAGAAAAATAAAGAATACACAAATATTTTTATAGTGATTCCATCAAACCTGATGTACGTCCACTCTCAATCTCCCCTTGAATTTTTCGTTATTAATTCGATAATACAAATTTGATTGTAGATTCAAATTAAACGTTTATAGTGTATTTATGCAACACTACTCTTCAATCTTACATAGATTGATTTTTCTCATAGTAGCCCAAAGCAGTACCATACACTCTTTGGTCTTTTATACACTCAGAATATGTAAGTATGTAGTGTTAAAGATGAGAGGCTATAATCCTCAGATTTGACAAAATTCAATTTTTAATTTCAGATCCCACAAAAAGAATGAAGAAATAGAAACAGAGTATGAAAAGTAATCAATACAAGCAATGCGGTTGATCGAAAAACTTAATCGAGCATTCACTCTCACACATACCTCTTCATTTTTCTTCTCTGATATTTATTGTGGTATTGAAGAGATCCGTTAAAGGGTTGTTGCGTTCAAACATTTCACATTTAAAGTTCACCATTAATATTCTATGCAACAGTGCTAATTTTCACGCTGAACCTCCATTCTTTTACTGGCCCCACTTCCATATTAACCAATCAAAGTTCATTTATACTGCATTTGTACATTAACTTTGATTGAAATGGAAATATTTAGAGATTCATAAAAAGAAGATGACCATTAAGTTCAAATCTATTTCGTAAATAAGTTTTCTAACAACTTTAAATCGACATGCTTAAATGGCATATTGACCTGAATTTAAAAATTCAGTATTGTATCTATGACTAAATAGGTCGACAAGGCTATATTCAGGTCGAAAAAGCATGTACAAAATTAAATAGGTGGACACACAGAGTTAAATTGATTGATGTGTTCTGATATGTCGACAGGTTTTTAGTGGATATCGACATGTCATTCTTTGGAAATCAATACCCTAGGTCGATAAAATTTAACTGTACATCAACACAGTCCTATGTATCTATAAAATTGGTGGACCTGTACAAATGAATTGATCGACGTGTGTATGCATGTCGACAAGATTTAGGACAAGTCGATGTGTGATTTTAAGAAGTCAATAAACATCAGGTGGACGAGTCTATTGTATATATTGACATGTTACTATGTAGATAAAAATTGGTGTACATATCTTCTAAAATTTATCAATGTGTTAGGGTATGTCAACAAGATTAGACATGAGGTCGATGTGTGATACTTAAACAACTTTACATTAGGTCGACATGTCTTAGTCTCACATCGACATGCTTCTGTGCTCTTATAAAATTAGTAGACATGGTTTATAAAATAGGTCGATGTGTGTTTCATGTCAACAATCCCAATAGCATAGGTCGTTGTGTGTCTTTGAAGAAACAAGTGAAATAGGTTGATAAGTTATCGGGTATATCAACCTCCTTAGATTTTTGCCTAATGCACATCGATGTGTTGTGAAGTTGGGTCATTATACTTTTAAAATTGATCAACATGGTAGTTGAAATTTGTCCACATGATACTGTTCAGGTAGATGTATTTAAGGAATCAGGTCATTGTGTGAGACAGGTCGATGTGTTCACAGGTATGTCGACGTATATCTACTTAACAATATACGTCATGTCTCTATGGTTCAGGTCAACAAGGGACACTCAACAAGTCAACGTGTCTAGGGTTAGCTTAAAATTGGTCCACAAGGATCTTAAAATTGATAGACATAAAGGTCAGGTCGATGTGTTTAAAGAATAGGTCAACAGGTTCTGCAGTCTTCTGAAAAATGTGGTCTTTTCTGATTTTCGTAAACCATTTTCTTCCAAATTTATCATCATCAAAATTCATTCGTCTCAATGGCAATATATAATCCTAAACACTAAAAAGACAATAAATATTAAAGTTCAATCTCAAATAAGATTTTTCTAATTGATATACAAAGATATCCTCGGCAACGGCACCAAAAACTTGATACGCGATTTTGAGGTCACAATTTCAAGTAAGTATACCATAATTGAATGTTGTGTATAGTACGAAATAAGTACCGTTCCCACAAGGATATGTTATTCTATCAAATATGAATAAACCTAATCTAAGTTGGACAAATTGAATTTGAGATGTGAAGTAATTAGAAATTATTGAAAACAAGATTTAAGATATGAAACCCTAATGTGATGAAAAACCTAGGGTATCGATTTTATCTATTTCAATTTCTTATATAATCAAATCTCTTCAAATCTCTAAATTTATTAGCTAATGAATTATTGATAATGAAGACAAATTTTTCAAAATTATATTCACCCGATGGTTATGCAATGAATTCTTAATGCGACTAATCAAAACCCAATGGTCATACAATTTTAATTATTCAAATTGCATTAAGTTATGTGAAAATTTGTAATTTAAGGAATCCCCTAAATTTCTACACATGAAATTAACCCAATGGTCATGTTCATAATCTCATATAGATTTTATTGTTCGGACTAATCTTCTACAATTATATGGGTCATGCATGCACTCATCTCAAATCATGCAAAACATAGACTTAAACGTTTTGAAACATTAAGTTCAATAATAAAATCTTATCAAACAATAATCATGTCAAATAACTTAAAGGAAAGAATTAAATCAAGCTATGTAATTAAATAAAAAAATAGAATTAATCAAGTCCTAAGAACAATAAAATTAGCTAGACATTGAAAAGAAAAACGAAAAGATAATAAGAAACGTTACAACCCTTGTTTGCACGAGTGTGGATGTGGAAGGCACAAGGAGGTAGCTACTAGGGTTATAAAGTGGTAAAGAAATAAGAGAAATAAAGGGAAAAATGTTAATCCCCCTATTGTCCAAGCAATGATATATATATATATATATATATATAGATTACATCCCTAGAGAAATTTGGAAACTTGAGCTTGTTGAAAACTTGGGTTTTGTTTTTTATTTGGGAACTTCTTCTTGCTGTGTGATGATGATCTCTAACTTTCCCAAAACTTGAAAACTTTCTTTTCCTTGAATTTGGATAAATTCTGAAATTATCAGCAATATATTTCTGAATTTTTAGCGGCCGGTTTCCTTTTTCATTAGGGAATTCCTTTTTCCAGCATGCTGTAACATCAACCCAGATTTCGGACAATCTTTTGCCTGAATCAGCCTTAAGGTCTTCACAAGATTTGTAGGGCTTGAAATCTTCTTTCCTACATCACAAGAATCACCTCAATCAGATATCAGAACAAAAAGTTATGCCCAAAATGCTGACAGTTGTTCGTCCGGTTCGAAAGTAACAAGTGAATCCAAGGTTTTCTAAATCATTAATTACGAAATTAAATTAATGTACTATTATAAAATGTGGTTTAAAACAGTCATGAAACTCAAAAATAAATGCCAAAAAAATATAATTCAATTATATAAAAATATTGTTATCATATATAGAGAACGAACCAAGATCACAAGAAAGGCAACTTGTTCTTTTCTTTCAAGTATCCAAAGGATAACTAAAGTGAAGGATTATCATTGGGTTCCTAGTGCTTATATCCTTACCTTGGGTACCTAATGATGAAAATAGGTATCATGAATGTTAAATAATAGGTCAATGAATCAGCACGATCTCATCTTTGATGATTTTTGGGGAGATATGAAAAGAAAAGTTAAAAAAAAACAGACAAAGAGAGAGAGAGATGCAGATGTGATGACAAAAGAGGCGGTATCATAAGATGTGAAAGGCCTTACATCAAGAAACAGAGTGATAGGACATTGGTGTTCTCAATCAAATCTAAAGTCTGTTGACCTATTTACTTTTTTCTGAGAAAATGCAATTATCTAAAATAGATGACAAGGTGTTGAAATTAGTCAAATTGGATCAATCCATTGTTGTACGCTTTGATATATCTTCTATACTTAGATATATTCATTTAGTAACAACTACTTTGTCACGCCCCGGACCGGGATCGTGAACAGCCGCCCGTTGTCCTGAATGCCAGCTGTATTTTTACAGAAAATCGGGTAGAATCTCCCCATATTTCGAAGGTCTCTCAAATACAATTAATCTGTATAAATCACAACCATCCTGTAAAATAAATAAATGGTCATCCCGGCCTCTCCAAAATCAAACAATCCCACAACCAACATTCAGAATAATGCAAGGCTATACAAATTTCCAACAATCTAGCCACAGACCTCTACTATCATGCCCCCGTCAAAGGCATTGACAGTCGCCAGTCGCCCCTCCTATGATTTAGAGGTGGCACCAAGCGATCCTAGAGTACATTTATAAGACATAACACATTCCCAAGTACATACACAACAAATAAGAAATGCCTCAATGCAATGTTATGCAATGACATGAGAGTTCCACAATTTAAATGTCTATATTTATACAGTCATCCCAGAATTACACAATGAGCGTCTATAGATCTCAGAAGACATATATATTACCAATACAAATTTTGTAGCAGAAATATATAATGACTTCTCAAGTCCAAACCAGATTTCCCAATGATATTGAGTGTCCTAAAAGTAACGCTCCTTGTCAAGTACTATCTCTAAAACAAAAAGGGAAATGAGGGGTGAGTACTCAAGAATGAATACTCAGTGAGTGAGTAGGTCAATGCAATCGTCTAATATGAAGTGTGAAACTGGAGTGTCAAAGCATAAGTATACGAATCATATTTCAAATCATCATGCGTTCATTTCAACAATATATCATTAGCACGCATTTTCAAGTCAAATATGCATCCAAAACATTGTCACTAAAATCATAGAGCTGTCAGCTGAAAATGTCCTAGCAGAGATCTAACGCGACCTATGACAGGCGCACCAGGGGTGTTATATGCAAATTTATTTAAAGTGCTCTCTACCCCGGCATTGACAACGGACCTCGTTAGGTGCTAGACT
Source organism: Dillenia suffruticosa (assembly GCA_033439265.1). NCBI lineage: Eukaryota > Viridiplantae > Streptophyta > Magnoliopsida > Dilleniales > Dilleniaceae > Dillenia > Dillenia suffruticosa. Next base: position 15,256,497 of record JAVTVX010000015.1, on the reverse strand, counting down.
TGGAGAGAGTATCCAAATCCTCCCCCTTTCGAGTTCAACCTGGCTAGTACTGTGTCGTTAATAAAATCACGACAACTTGTGGGATATCTCAGGCCTAGGCATATCTGGATGCCACCAAAACGTCTCTCACGGTGTCCTTCGTAGCTACGGAACAATACATACCAAAGCCCTCAAGGCCAAATCCAAAATCGTATCAAAATGTGTCGAAATCAGGTTCACAAACCAAATGCAACATATAGCATAAAATGGCACATTATATATTTTAACCACATGAATGTATAATTTCAATATTTCAACACAGTTTTTGGATACTCTATCAATTCACAAAAATCAATTTCAAAACCAGTCAAAACATTTCAAGTACGCTACAAATCATGCTCATTTATCAAATATTCTAAAACAGAGTTTACACATTAAATAAAAGTATTAAAATAAATATCACTCACAGATTTGGAGAGGATAGCGCACTCTCCAATAAAACCACAACACGTAGAATCAAAGCTCTCCTCAATCGAATCACCAAGGAAGCCAATCTAATCAAATCATCACGATTTTCATCAAATTTCTGACTATTTTCAGGGTTTATCATTTTCCTTAATTTCATACATACCCTAAATTCTTCAATTTATAAATATATATCAATGTCATCAATTTCGTTCCATTTTCAAGGTATCAAAGTCTATTTTCATAATATAGACGTATTTTAATTTCCTATATGCAGGAAAATTTATAATGAAAAGACTGCATCAATCCTTAAACTCAAATCCCAAATTCTGAATGTTTTTAAGCATTCGTCAAATCAACTCTAAGAGAAGCTATTCGAATTAAGTTCATATGATTTTATCATCCAGAATAGCTTAATTTGTATAAAATCTTGTATTTGACCTAATTAATTTCATATAATGTCAAACAATGCATTTCAATCTATTCTAACATTCATCGTAACATATGCAATACACTTTTACTCTAATTTACCCTAAATTCGTCCAAATAAATCAAGTGAGTTAAAAATCCTAATATAGGGTGCCTCAGGTTGCAGATTTAGTTTTCGTTCGCCCGTCAGATTAATTTAAAACCTGTAATATTTTCAATTTTGAAATCACGTTAACGACTAAATCAATTTCTAACACAAAACCACATCTAACACAACCGTTACCTGTAGTGAAGGATTTCTGCGAGGATGGTAGATGGCTCTCAAAGGAGAAAGCCGGTCGCGGGCTCACAGGCCGTCGCGGGCTCGCGGGCCGGTGGGCTGGCGGACTGGCAGGCTGGCCTACTGGTGGGCTTGCAAGTCAGCAGGCTAGCGGGCTGGCCTGCTGGTGGGCTGGCGGGTCAGCAAGCTAGCAGGCTTACAGGCTGGTGCACTCACAGGCTAGGGCCTCGCGCTCGTGAGCTGGAGCGCTCGTGGGTTGGAGTGCACACTCGCAATTGACTGCAGTCGCGCGCTGAGGCACGCTCACGCGAGGGAGGTCGCACTGGGGGGGCGCGCTCGCTCAGGGTAGCTCGTGCAGGGGCACGCTGGTGCTCGTGCAGGGGCATGCTGGAGCTAGCTCGTGCAGGGGCACGTTGGCACTTGCGCAAGGGCACGCTGGCATTTGTATAGGGGGGTCACACAAGGGCGCTCGCATGAGGGAGATCGCACAGTGCCTCTGCGCGCTGGTGCGCTCGTTGTGGTAGCTCACGATAGAAGCGCGCAGTGGAGGAGATCGAGAGGGAGATTGCGAGACAAAGTGAACAGCGGAGAGAGAGAGAGAAACTGAGAGGGAAGGATAAAGAGAGAGCGGTGGCGATGCCCATTGGGTGGTGGCGGGTCGTGGCGCATGAAACAGCCGCGGAGGAGGCCGCGGCCGCCGCGGGAGGTGAAGGGTCGGGGAGAGAGAAAGAGGAAGAGGGAGAGAGGGAAAGAGAGAGAGACAGATTTGGGCTTTTAGCCCTAATCTGACAAGGGAGAAGGAGTGTCGCATTTCGGGCCGAAATGCGGCGTTCCTCCTTCCTCTCTCTCTTCTTTTCTCTTTTTTTTTTTTAAAAAAAAAGAATATATATTTCAAAACCAATACATTGTTCGGGTACCGAATGTCAGTGTTACATACTTGATATAATCTAGAAAAAAAATAAAAACACTAGAAAAGAATTTATATTAGATACCTTGGATTCCTCAAGCAATGTATTATCCCTAGATATAGTATTCTCTAACTTTTTTTAACTGTTAATGGAGTTGATCTATATCCCACACTACAAAATAAATAGCTTATCCAGACCGACGAAAACTGTCTACAAAACCCATTAAAACCGTCGGGAGAATCTTTTTCAATGGATGGGTCTTTAGTTGGCTATACACCCGTCGAGATAGATCTATCCCAACAGTTTTAGTCACCATTGGAGCATGTCCTATATTTATATTGACGGTTAGAAAAATGTTAGTAAAACTTACTACCTTTATCGTCAGTTACTATATATGTCGGGAAATGTTATGTCATTTATTGTCAGTTACCACATATGTTAGTAAATATTACTATCTTTTATCATCGATTACCACATCTGTTAAGAATATTACTACCTTTCATCACGGGTTACTATAATAAATGTTACTACATTTTGTCATCGGATACCACAGGTGTTAGTAAATTTACTATCTTTTATCATCGGTTGTTACGTCTGTTAGAATAAGCTATTATATTAAAAAATATTATTAGTTTTGTCATCAGTTATCGTCAGTTAGAAAATGGTTGGGAAAAGTTGCAATCGTTTATCTCGGTTACCACATGTGTTACTATAAGTTACTGTCTTATATTGTCGGTTATCATTTTATCACAATCATTTATCTCATTTATCACATGTGTTACTATAAGTTACTGTCTTGTATCATCGGTTATCATTTTATCACAAGTGTTAGAAAATGTTTCTATATTTTATCATCGGTTAACATAAGTGATAGAAAAATTTACTTCTTTTATCGGTTACCACTTTTAAGATGGTATAGATTTAAATTAATATTGGTTAATTAAAAGATTGAAAAATAAAAAATTACAAAAATAATGTAAACGTATAAGGGTTTATTAATATGAGAGAAGGATTGATACATTGATATAGTTACATATAAGACCTAAAAAAAAAAAGAGAAAAGATCGCACAACTGTCTCTATATTCCTCTGCATGTCTTCTGAAATGTTTCAAACCAAGAATGTTCACTCACAAAAGGTGAAGACATCTTTATCCACAATCCTCAGTGTCAATCTATTCATTAAAAATACCAGAAACAATGAAATGAATATAATTATATGGTGACATTGTTAAGAATTATCGTAAATGAAAATATTACTTTTTGGATGGAGTCAAGTAGGGATGATAACGGTAGTGATGGTAGTGATAATGATGGTTGGTTTTATGTTCACTCCAGCATCCAGCATCCAGCATAGCATCTGGTATATCTAGTATTGGAGAAATCTAACTATAGCCAATTAGTAAAATTATCATAAAATGAGAAAAACAAGACAAAAGTGAACAAAACATCTTGACAGTAGCGCGTGGTCTCTACATTTTGACAATTACTCAAAATAAAAAATAAAAAATGAATAATTAAAAAATTAAACCTCTATGTTTATTTTTAAATCTAGATAACATCTTTGGATGATTGAGTTTGTTTAGACTGAACTTGTTTTTGAAATGGTTAGAATGGTTGTGATTTTTCGCGCTCAACTACAAGTAGTAGTAGAACTTGTTTTTAGAATGCGAACCCAACCCAGAGTGACTTTTCTACATATATATATATAAACTGTGATCAGTTTTTATTTGTTGAGTGAGAGGTTTAGATGGTTAGAGGAGGAAAGCTTTCAGTGGAGAAATCTGATGGTGAAACTTTCATGCGGATATTTATAATATATCATTTTCTAAATTTTAAAAAACCGCCCATTTTTTTCATGCCAATTTTTTCATTACCGCCATTGCTCTTGGCCACCGTTTTGCTTATTATACTTATTATAGCATCGACTTACTTGGCAGTGTAGCTTACTTACTACTTATTATAGCATCGGCAATGTGTTCCCCTACCTCTTTTTTCATTATACACCAGCATTATTTTTAATTTCTTACATTTTTTTATAGTTAATACCACGTTTTTATCATATCTTTCTCATATATGTGTTATTCAAAAAATTACTTATTACATTTCATGCAATTTCATTACTACATTTCATGCAATTTTCAGATTATTTTTAAATTTAGTTTTTACTTAAATTTTCATCATCAAAATCAAATTAAAATCTAATTTTTATAAGGTAAGATACATTTGTTAACACCAGTATTTTTGGGAGATATGATACACTTGATCCATCCACACACTATAAATGGTATAAGTGCAATAATTGTAAGCATATTATATTTGAATTAAGATTTTTTGGCATATATCTGAAGTTAGTTTATCTCATAACTTATAACTCTCCCCACGTTGTAACAAAGTGAACACCGTTGAATCATTGAACACAAGGACATCATTCATTCAAGAAATGCATTAGTCCTGCTAATTGATTAAGAATACAAACCATAACTCGTCCAATATTTTTGCGAAACAAAAATAATTAAATTGACTCTAAAAATAGAAAATTGTTTTGGCTCTAAATAAATTGTGTCATACCCCGAACCGAGATCGTGAGCAGTCGCCCGTTGTCTTAAATGCCGACTGTATTTTTATAGAAAATCGGGCAGTTTCTTCTCGCAAATCGGAGATCTTCCATATAGCAATCAACCTGCTACCTGTACAATAGGGCCAATCCGGCCTCACAATACATAAATCAAATCTCAACATCAGACCAACACATCCATACTGCACAATCCAGGACCACGCAAGGCTAACAAAACGAATTTCCACAATCCTAACCACAGACCTCTACTGCTATACCCCCGTCAAAGGCATGAACAGCCGCCAGTCGCCCCTCTTGTGATTTAGAGGTGGTACCGAACGATCCTAAAGTATACTTCTAGGACATGACACATTCCCAAGTAACATACACAATGAATAGAAATTGCCTTAATGCAAGTGTTATGCAATGACATAAGAGTTCCACAATTTAAATATCCATATTTGTACAGTCATCTCAGAATTATACAATGGTCATCTATACACCTCAAAATACATATACATCATTAATACAATTTTTAACTCACGAAATTGTAGCGAAAATATACAATTACTCCTCAAGTCCAGACCAAATCTCCCAATGATACTAAGCATCCTAAAAGCAACGCTCCTTGCCAAATACTATCTCTGAAACAAGAAGGGAAATGAGGGGTGAGTACTCAGGGAAAGAATACTCAGTGAGTAAGTGGGTCAATGCAATCGTCTAATAAGAATTGTGAAACTTGAGTGTCAAAGCGTAAATATACAAATCATACTTCAAATCATCATACTTTTCATTTCAACAATATATCATTTGCACGCATTATCGAGTCAAATATGCATCCAAAGTACTGTCATTAAAAATCATAGAGCTGCCGGCCGAAAGTGTCCTGGCAGAGGTCTACCTTGACCTATGACAGGCGTACCGGGGGTGTTATATGAAAATTTATTTAAAGTGCTCTCTACCCCGGTGTTGGCGACGGATCTCGTCTAGGTGCTAGATTTGGAGAGAGTATCCAAATCCTCCCCCTTTTCGGGTTCAACCTGGCTAGTACCGTATCATTAATAAAATCAAGACAACTCGTGGGATCCCCAGGCCTAGGCATATCCAGACGCCACCTAAGCTCCTCTCACGGTGTCCTTCGTAGCTACGGAACAATACATACCAAAGCCCTTAAGGCCAAAATCAATCTCGTATCAAGAATGTGTCATAATCAAGTTCACAAACCAAATGCAATATATAACGTAAAATGGCACATTATACATTTCAATCACATGGATGCATAATTTCAAAATTCAACCCAATTTTTGGACACTCCATCGGTTTACAAAAAGTCAGTTCCAAAACCAGTCAAAACATTTCAACCACATGATAAATCATTCTCATTTATCAAAATGTTGTAAAACAGGGTTTAAATATTAAACAAAGGCATTGAAATAAATCTCACTCACTATATGGGGGAGGGTAGCGTACTCCCCAGTAATACCACGAAGCGAAGAAAAATGTTACCCTAAATCAAGACACCCAACACCTATGAATGTATATATATATATATATAATCAACAAGTTTCAAACCTATGCAGTTATAGGAAATAAGCTATCACTTCTAATACACGTATGCAAATCAGGTAGTTCGAATCCTTTAGAACCATACTCTAATTCCTCATATTTTGTTCATGGATACAACATGTCTACAAGACTCAAGTGTTGGTACTCAACCAATCTCGCACAGGGCTCACACCAATCCAATCTCTCACTCGCACCCAAGGGCCAGTAGGGCCATAACCCAGCGCTCCTCTATGCAGGGCGCAGCACCCATGTGCAGGGCGCAGCACCGATGTGTAGGGCGCGCAGTGCCCATGTGCAGGGTACGTAGCGCCCATGTGCAGGGCGCGCAGCTTCCTTGCGTAACACCTAGGGCGCGTAGCGCGTGCACACCAACCATTTTTCCTCATTTCTAAACTTAGCCCTAACATTCATTCAAATAAATCGAATGGGTAAGAAATTTTTTTCACTTAGGGTTTTCTTGGAGCGCAAACCTTTGTTCGAATGTCTCCTCGATCACTCCAAAATCTACAATGCTCCCTATCAAGATAAAATTTATTAGTTAGGTCATAAACACTTAGATCAGGATCAAAATCCTAAGCCAGTTGCCTGCGAAGAGATTCGTGGGCTCGCGGTCTCAAGGGCTACAGTGGGCTTGTGGGTTCGCGGGCTTGCGGGTTCGCGGGCTCGCGGGCTTGCAGGCCTGCGGGCTTGCCAGCCGCAGCGGGCTGACGGGCATGCGGGCTCGCGGGCTTGCGGGCATGTGGGCTGGGACAGCAGTCTCGCGCTCTGTCGTGCTGTGGCGGGCTCTAGAGAAGGTCGCGTGCTCACGAGCAGTCGCGCTCGCGGGCTGGTGCACTGTTGCAGAGCTAGCGCGCGCTAGAGGGAGAGGGAACCGCTGCAATCGCGCACTGTGGCTTCTGCAGGTAGTCACGCATTGGCACACTCGCGAGAGGTAGCATGCTGTGGCGTGCTCGCGTGGGGGAGATCACGCTGTGGCGCGCTCGCGAGAGGCAGATCGCGCTGTGGCGCACTCATGCAGGGGAGGATCGCACTATTGGAGAGAGAGTGGCGGAGGGTGGCGGATCGTGGTGGAGGGTGGCGGATCGTGGTAGAGGGCGAGCCGAAGAGAGAGAGAGAGAGCGACAGTGAGACGGAGACCGTGAGTGAGGTAGAGAGAGAAGACAGAGGGAGAGTGGCGCGGCGACGGTGGTTGGGTGCAGCTGCTCGCGGTGGAGAGAGGTGGCGGGGCGAGCAACCGATTGCGACAAAGGAAGAAGGTAGCCGTGGGAAGGTGAAGAGTCGGGGAGAGAGAGAGAGAGAGAAATAAAAGGTTTCCGACCCTAATTTGGAAAAGGGGGGAGGTGTTGCGTTTTACTCTGAAGCGCAGCATCTCCTCTCTCTCTTTTTTTTATTTTTAGTTTGTATTTATATATATATATATATATATATATATATATATATATATATGTCTTCACACCCACACTTCACTAAAATTTAATTTTTTTGTAAAAACTGAGTTTACTTCTATTCGCAGATTTGGCAAATTAAAATATACCAAAAATTTAATTTAAATATCCCAAAATCAAAAATCATTTTAAATAAATAAAATTACTCTCTATATAATTAAATTGAAGAATATCTTATTTATATGTATATATATTTCGAAAATTGTACAATATTACAGATAACGCGGTGTCGGTGTTACAAATTAGCCCTGCGCATGTACGCGGTTGAGTGATATATTACCTCTATTACTATATAACAAGCACTGCTGCAATATTACTACATTGTATTATATATCTTATCTTATTATTACTACATTATTACATAATTTATATTTATATAAAAATTTTATATGATTATATTATTTAAAATAATAATATTAATTTTATCACTATACTTAATTTATATTTTAAATTTTTTATAAATAAGGAACGCTAGTTCGCAACACTAGGTTGCATAATATACAGAGGCAAGTGGTGTGGAGATATGCGATTTTTTAGATTAATAATATAAATTACACACTTAATTCATATGATAATTTCTATTTTAAATTTTATAATTAAGGAATATGATAATTAACTTGTATAACATAGTAACATTATACTATACTAATATAATAATAATACTAATTACATTGGTAATAATTAAATTATTTAAATTAATATTGATAATCATAATTATAATAAATTTATAAATTTATATTATGAAACTATTTATAATTTATTATAATTTATAGTTGTATTATATAATAATGTTAGATTATATTATTATGGCCAAAATTTTTATAAATTTTTTCGACTTTCATTACTCCAATAGTTACTCCAACAGTTTGTTCACAGTTTTATGTTTCAACTGACCACACGCAAAACAAATGATAAAAATAAATTTTTTCGTGCCAAAATTTAAACCATTCCACCTGTTTTTCATTACAAATTTTTGTGGGATGCGTTACTACCTTCATTTTTAATTGTTGAGACTTTAATAATTTAATAATTGTTTTAGTTACAGGATATAGTGAATCCCCCCTCCTTCTTAGCAATGTTGAAACACTCCAAACATTGTTAAGTTACCATACTAATATATTGTAAACTTATTACTTATCACCTACTTACTATTTATCACATAGTTATCACTTACTACCTACTAATGCATTCTTGCATGCGCGGCACAGCCGCACGGGCCCTGCGGCACAACCGTGTAGTAATGCGCACGTATGCATTCTGGCATGCGTGGCACTGTCACATGGCCCTCACGGTACAGCTGTGCAGGCTGCACACACATGCATTCTTGGCGTGAAAAAGAAAATTTGATTTAAATTGAATTTAATTTGAAAATTGTTTTTAACGTGAAATTTGATTAAATTAGATGTGGATAGAAAAATTGTTATTGGCGCGATCAATGTATCATTATTCATGATTTTATATTATAATACTATATTATCAAATAATAAAAAATAAATTATAACACTATATTATATAAATTATAATATGGTTGAATAATTTATATTAATAATATTAATAATTTAAATTATATTAATTAAATTAATAATATTAAAATTTTAAATAGGGGCGCACCGCACAGGGCACACGACATGTGCCGCATGCGCCATGCGCGGCACATGCTGTGTGCCCTGCGCGGCTGTGCCGCTCAGGCCTTTTTTTTATGGCAAAAAATGCTAGCAAAATACTAACATGTGGGTTTGATCTTACGACTTCTCACCCATTGATGGTTTTAACCACAATGCCACATTCTATTGATGTGTCGACATTTTTTTTTTCTTTTTCTTTTCACGCTATCTCACTCTTTTTTTTTCCCACCTTACTCTTACCTTTTTTTTTCCCCTCATCTTACTCTCATCTCTATTTTTTTCTCTCACTTTGCAGTTGTGTTTTTTTTTATTCTCTTTGAATTTTCTTACTGTTAAATTCAAGTTGATATATTCAAACCATCTATTATTTATTATAATTTAAATGTATTTATCAGGTTTTTTAAACTGTTAATATATTATAATTTAAATTATTAATATATTAGCAATGTTGAAACACTCCAAACATTGTTAAGTTATCACACTAATACTTACGACCTACTTATTAATTTTATTATATACAATCATTGTAGAAAGAGAAAGATTAATTAATAGGGGAACATTTTTTTGTGAGGCCTGAATCTAAATATTCAACAAAACAAATACGTATTAGTATTTGCGCCAAACTATTGGCGCCTCTTTTTCTGGCGCCAAAGACGAAAGAGGAGGAGGAGGAAGTGGGAGGAAGCCGATATATTTGATATAAAATTAGTTACTCATGAATAAGAAAGATATAAATGACAAATTAATCATTTAATTTAAATACAAATTGTATATAATAAAATTTGTAAAATAATTTAATAAATTTATATCAATATATCATATAAAATAATAATAATGTATACATAGTAAGATAATAAGATAATAGTAAATGTTGCTTTATTACAATATATATTACCTTCATAAGTACAATATATAAATATAATATAATATTATAATAATATATAGTGATATAGTTGTAATATCATATAATATAACAATATAATTATATTATTACTTATTATATTATATATATATGTAATAGTGTTAACAATGTACATAGTAACATAATATAGTAATATAATAGTAAGCGTTACTCTATTACAACATACATTATCTACATAAATATAATGTAATATTATAGCAATATATACTCATATAGATGTAATATCATATAAAAAATCAATATAATAATAATATTACATATTGTATTATATATATATATATGTAATAGTGTTAAAAATGTGTAGATAGTACGATAATAGTAAGTGTTACTCTATTGTGATATACATTACTCATATAAATATAATATATAAATATTATATTATATTATAGTAATATATAGTGATATAGTTTTAATAGAACAATATAATAATATTATTACTTATTATATAATATATATAAATATGTAATACTACATAAATATAGTGTTAATAATGTGTAGTAATATATCACTCTAATACATAGTAACATAATAGTAAGTGTTACTCTATTACAACAAACATTATCTACATAAATATAATATATAAATATAATATAATATTATAGTAATACAAAGTGATATAGTTGTTATATCATATAATAGATCAATATAATAATAATATTACTTATTATATTACATATATATATATATGTAATAGTGTTAATAATGTGTAGATAGAAAACTAATAGTAAGTGTTACTATGTTATAATATACATTGCCTATATAAATATAATATTACTAATTACATAATATACATATATATATATATATCGTAATACTACATTTGTCATGCCCCGAACCGGGGTCATGAGCAGCCGCCCGTTAACTTGGATATCGGTTCGATTTTTTAGAAAATCGGACAGAACCTCCCCATATTTCGGAGGTCTCCCATATACAAATCAACCTGTATATTGAATGATCATCTTGCCACCAGAATAAATGGGCCAACTCGGCCTAACAACAATCAACAACAATCATATTATACCAATCAGTCTACACCGTACAAACCAAGACAATGCAAGGCTATCACACTACTAGCAATTCTAGTTACAGACCTCTATTGTCATGCCTAACAAGGGCATGAGTAGCCGCCACACCGAGCGGGCCTAAAATTTTATGCATGTGTATAACAAACTCTCAAGTTAAAAATTTAAATGCTTTCAAGTGCCTTGCAGGAGAAATGAACCAATATGAGAGTTTCACAAATAAATATTAAGAATTTATACAGTCATCCCATGAAATGTACATGTCCATCTACGAATCTCAATATCAAGACTTCGCAGGGTCGATATACAACACGGATGTCATATTTCAAATGAAATTTAGATCTCACCGTAGTGAATATATGATTCCACAATTACACAACAAATGACTTCTAGAGCCCGACGTGTCCTCTATCACAATAACCCTATCTAAGAATGGAAAGAAGATGGGTGAGTATCAAGGGAGATACCCAGTGAGTGAGAGGATCAATATCAAGCATAAATAGTATTTGTGAACCATTGGAGTATCAAACATGATTATTCGTAAACAATAATTCACATTTGAAAGTAAAACATGGTATGATCAGTAAAATAATATATTTTAGTCCATCACACAGTACCATACATATATATATCCATTCAAAATCAAGTATTTTTAGAGAGTAAGCCGAATATGATCCTGACAAAGGTCAACCATGACCAATGACAGGTACATTGGGGGTTTATTATGCATAAATATTCAAAAATCACTCTCTATCCTGACATTGGTCATGAGTTTCACCGAAACTAGCTTATACACAGATCGGATCATGTATAGGACCCCGCCTGGTGCTAGACAATGGCATCACATATGTCCTTCCCCTTGCTGGTTCAACCGGCCACGCCTATACCCATATACCGGACGTTTATGGGTACCTCTACGCGAAGTGTACCCAGACGCATACTTGACAGCATAACAAACATCCCCCATATCTACGGTCGTCCTCTCGGGAGTCAATCATATCATAACAGTCATCCCATGGCCACATGGCCCCAACTCAGTGATATAGAAATCATAGTACTCAATAAATATGTCATATTGGGTCATATGAAATTAAACATGTGAAAATCATAAAATATGGCACCAATTCAGTTGAATCAAATTTATGGATACATATTCATAGAAAACATGAGTTCACAACACTCCAATAGTCACAAAACAAATTCGAAATCTAGTAGCACACGACGAGTCATACATTTCAAAAGCATGTTTTATTAAAAACATGACAAAAATCAAGTTTCACTTTTCATGCATGAGATTTGAGTCACACTCATAGTAATAGGGAGGGTATAGCACTCCCAAATGAACCACAATTACAATGTATCAAGCTCTCTTTAACAGTTTGGGCAAAAGTCACCTAACAAGTTCACTCATAGTTCTCCACTCCGTGCCACTTTGTGCAGTCCTACGAAAATTTGTATAACGTTTTATATATAAGTCCAAATCAAGCGAAATTTTGATATGTTGTAGGTAACTTCACGACCTACAACTTTCATATTCTCAAAATCACATCACAAAATTCCCAGAAATCCTCATTTTGATTTAGTTGCATTCAAAATTCAGATTCTGTCCCATTTTAATGCAAAATCTATAACTTTCGCTATACCTATCCAAACATAATGAAATTTTAACATGTTATACCCAAGACATATGTCTATCACTTTCGTGTTCTAAGTTTCTCTCAATTTAGAAGGGGATTGAAATAGATCATGATCAGAACAAGCAAGTTTCAGTTGGAAAACAGAATTTCTGCCGACACCCCTTTAGTAAAATGGGCATAATGTTTTATTCCCTTGTGTGAATTGGCTAATAATTTAACACGTTGTAGCTAAGAGGGATATCTACAACTTTTATTGTTTGAGCTTGCCCAAACTAGGACTGCAAGAGGGTCGTTTTTATACACTGTTCTTAGGGTTCGAAACAGGACAACCTTCTGTTGAGTTTCAAGAAAATTGCTATAACTTTTGACACAGGAATCGAATTAAGGTGATTCTTATCGCATTGGAAAGATAAGAGCTAGATCTACATATTACATAACTGGGGCATTTGATAATTCAGACCATAAGACACCTCAAAACAAAGGCTAATTCACGGACAGAAACAGAGCTAAAGCAGGACAGAACAAAAATTTCTATGCAGAACACTTAACTTTGAAAAATCATAATAAATCCAATTCTCATCAGAATGTCCTATTTGTGCAGAAAATATTATGACCAAAGTATCATAGCATGGTCAGAATGTCCTATTTGCAGAAATTTCAAAGAAATGTCTGAAAAAATCCTACCTCCTTCAATGGTGAAGCTTACGGTTCTTGAGAGAAAATAAGAGAACTTGCTTTCCTTTGGCTTGAACACACTCACGGTTTTTGGGAAGGAATGAATAAGTGCTTGTTTTATAGCACTTCCCCCATTTAATCCAAGTCATCCATATTTTCCCAAGATTAATTCCTAGCTCCAGGATTATTTTGTCACACAAGTGTTCTCTCTCTTCAAAACACACTTTCTCACTCTACAAGCACATGCTTCATTAAATGCATGTCTCCCAACCAATTAAATCCAATGGCTCACATAAATTCATTTAATTTTTATTCAATCCACACCATTGGTTTATCTCCTCAAAAGTCAACAATTTCTCTCTCTCTCTCTCTCACGTTCTCTCTCTTCTTCTCACACAACAAGTCACTTTCTCTCACTACAACCCAACTCCTTCATTAATTTTTTGTCTTCCAACAACCCAATCAAATAGCCCACATTGATTCTTTAAATTTTCAAACAATCCTACTCTTCCACCTCATTGGCACACTTCTCTTGGTCATTAATTGTCTCCAACCCCTTTTTCTATATTGTATAAAAGGTTCTTCTTAGATTTGCGTAAAAATTTCTATCTTGATTTTTGCGTAACGCGCGGCGGGGTCAATATTCGACCCAAAATTTGAGAAATTTAAATTTACCCATTTGGTTCAATTTTTTACACTGAATCCAATAGAGTTGGTCTCAAACATAGATGAAGTCATTTGAGCTTCCAAATCGTTCTTAAACGCATTAGGGTTTTTAGAGCGATTTTGTTTTTCGTTTTGCGTTTTTGCCAAAATTTCTTGAAATTACGTTTTAACTTGATAAAACATTAATTTAGCCTAATTTAGGCTTCTTGGCAAAATTTTAGCGGTTTTGCATGGGTAGAATTAGATTTGGCTTGGTGAGTACAAATTTTCATCTCCGACGATTAAATATCGGGCGTTTCTTTGCAAACAATTGAGAATTGCATGAATTCGAGTTCTCTTAACTTTTTAAGTTAATTTAGTATGAGTAATTTCATCGGGGTTGAAATTACAAGCATATATTTTAAAATGACACAGAGGGAAAAAAATTTTTAGCTCTCGACAATTTCGCAAAAAATTTTCAAGAGCATTATAAATCGAAAAAATTTCTGAGATATTTTTCTCTATATGAAAATGAAAATATATCATATATGGATAATGATGAGTACAATATACAATACACCGAGTATCGGTGTTACAACATTGTAGCGTTAATAATATATAGTAATATATCACTCTAATACATAGTAACATAATAATAAGTGTTACTCTATTACAACATACAATACATACATAAATATAATATATAAATATAATATAATATTATAATAATATATACACATATAGATGTAATATCATATAATAGATAAATATAATAATAATATTACTTATTATATTATATATATATGTAATAGTATTAATAATGTGTAGATAGTAAGATAATAGTAAGTATTACTCTGTTATAATATACATTATCTATATAATTTATTCCTTGACTTTTTTAAAATTCCCCTAACTATGCGCACACACGCATACATTCTTGCATGCGCGGCACAGCACGTGGCCCCCACGGCACAGCTGCACAACCCCCACAACATAGCCATGCAGGCTTCCGCACGCATGCATTCTTGTATGCACGGCATAGCTTTGCGGGCCCCCACAGCATAGCTGCGGAGGCGTGCGCACACATGTATTCTTGCATGCGTGGCACAGCCACCTCGGCCCCGCGGCACAACCGCACAGGCATGCACACGCATGCATTCTTGCATGCGCACGCATGCATTCTTGCATGCACGGCATAATCGAGTCGGCCCTTGCGGCACAGTTGTGCACGCATGCATTCTTGCATGTGCGGCATGGCTGGGGAGGGCTGCGCAAGTATTTATTCAGTTTGTTTTTGTTTTTCCTTTTTCTTTTGATCACTCTCCTTTTTTTTTCTCAATCTGCTGGAACACCTTTCTTCGTTTTCCTTATCTCACCCTCACTCTATTTTTTTCCTTTTTCCTTTTTTCTCCATTCTATCACTATTACTATAATATAATATTACTATTACTTAATTACAAAATTTAAAATATATTTTATAGTTTAATTATAAAATCTAAAATATAAACTTGAATTAAGTGTAATTAATATTAATAATTTAAATAATATCCACCACATTCCTTATTTATAAAATTTTTGAAATATAAATTAAGTGTGATGATATAATTAATATTATTATTTAAAATAAGATAATAAATTTTTATGTTAATGCCAAATGTGGTGATAATAAGTAAAAATATATGGTATAATGTAGTAATGTAGTAGTAGTAATATTTACCATATAGTACTAATAATAGAACATTATGCTGCATAGGTTAAATATGTAGTAATATTTATCTAATATAATAATATAGTAGTAATAAAATAAGATTATGTATGGTTGAGACATCTGAAACAATGTAGTAATATAGAAGTAATATTTACTAGTGATATAGTGGTAGTGGTAATATAATAGTAATAAGAGATGTGCAATGTAGTAATATAGTAGTAATTTTTACCAAGTGTCGTGATACTTATAGTATTGTAATATTTACTACAACTACAATATAATAATATAGTAGTAATATTTACTAATAGTATAGTTGTAGTGGTATAGTGGTAGTGGTAATATAGTAGTAATAAGATATGTGCAATGTAGTAATATAGTAGTAATTTTTACTAGGTGTGGTGATACTTGTAGTATAGTAATATTTACTACTACTAATGTAGTAATATAGTAGTGATAAGATATTATGCACGGACTAGTAAATTTATAATATTCTTATTTTTAATTAATATAATTAAAATTATTAAAATTATTATTTTTAATAATGCAATGATATTAAATTATTAATTTATTTAATATAGTGTTATAATTTATTTTTAATTATTAGATAATATAGATGATAATAATACATTATTTAATAATTTTGAATATTATATAATTTTGTATAATTTATTTTAATTCATATTTAGAATCTATATAATTGATTTTATAATAAAATCACAATTCCATAATAAAATCTCTAATTTTCATCCAATTTCTGGGTCAAATCCAATTTAATCAAATTTTCCTTTTTTATATGCCATTTTTTCAGCAAATTTCTTGGCTATATTTACCAATCACAAGATATAGCCGTAAGGATAGTGATATGTACATATAGACACGTTTATATCCGTAAGTATAGACTATTATTTATACAAACGCTATGCTACCTTAAGCCATGGTTAAAAATCTTTTCCCGACATACATTTTAAAACCATAGCAAAATATATACTATTCCTGATGGTTTTAACCATTACTGTTTATAAAGATTCACAAAAGCGTCGGTAAAACTTACCGATAATAAATGTTACCATCGATATAGTGCTTTAATTTTGTAGTGTCAGCTAGTATATTTATGGGTTTCTTGCAAATTCTTGGCTGCATTACCTTTTATTTTCGATGACACCATCTTACTTCATTGGAATGCTTTTTTAGGTGCTAGAGAAGTTCCACACACTGCTCTAGTTGCTAAAAAGATAGCATTTGAGGTTAAAGGCATGATAAAGGCATTTGTTGAGATTGGACCTTTAGAAGGCTTATGCTGAGATTAGTTGGGTTTTGCAAATGTAGTCACAGAAAGAATGAGTTTTGGTTGTGGATAGAGGAGACAAGTAAAATCTTTCTTTTATGGTTTTCTTGGCCATTATATATAAAGATCCTACTTCTTGGTTTTTACCTTCACTGGATTTGTATCAAAAGACCCACCCTCTCTTTCAATTCTCATCTTTTGGATGTTACAAGTAGATAATGTAAATGTATATACATGTGAAGGTTGGTATCTAAGTTCAAATTTGTATGCTAGTGAATATCTTCCTAAGTTTTTGGATTTTCTTGTAGAATGAGAATTATAATGAGGAGGAAGCACTAGTGATTGTCTTGAGAGAATATCTTTGAAAGTGAAATTGTCTTCACACAAAGTCTGATGGGATTCTTCTGCCAGAAGTGGAGAGTGGAAAAAATAAGTCATGAGTTTTTCATGGATGGCCAGGGGAATGATGAAATATTATTCTATCCCTTAATTCAATAAATTGTAGTGTGTGATCTTAAGAAATTAAGAAGGTAATTCATTAGGGCCTAGTTCAAAATGCAAAACACTTGGTAGATGATTGGAGTGCACCGAAGAGCACTACCTAGAAGCATGGAAATTGGATAGGTCATAGCATAGCAAGATTTGGAAGAAAAACTCATCCCAACTAAGATCTTTACTTACATTACAAAAAAATAGCCTTTTAGCCACAAATTTAGCGACGAAAATTTTAAAAAAATTCGTCGCTAAAAACATTAGCAACGGATTTAACGACGAAAAATTTTTCGTCGCTAATAACGCGTCGCAAAAATTTAGCGATGAAAATTAGAAATCCATCGTTAAATTTAGTGATGAAAATCTGAAATCCGTCGCTAAATTTAGTGACAAATAATTTTTAGTCACTAAAATTCGTCACAAAATTTAGTGACGAAAAATTATCCGTCGCTAAATTAGCGACATAAAAAAATCTGTTGCTAAATTTAGCGATGAAAATCTAAAATTCGTCTCTAAATTTAGTGACAGATAATTTTTGTCGCTAAAATCCGTCGCTAATTTAGAGAAAAAAATCTGTAATAAAAAAATCCGTTGCTAAATTCAGCGACGGATTTGGAATCCATCGCTGATTCTAAATTCCGTCGAAATGTCCAAGGAGTGCACGTGCCATCCTTGCCCACTCGAGCCAGCACGTGCCTAGATGGCCCCGCCCGCCCGAGCCAACACCAGCCTACAACCTGCCCAAACCAACACCAGCCTGCAACCTGCCCGCCCGCCCGCCCGCCCGAGCTAGCACCCCCGTGCAGGCACTCTTAATTGCTGGAAAATGTCGTGCCTTCTGCCTCCACCATGGTTCGAACTCCGAACTTCTGCACGCACACGCAACCTATAAACCACCGAGCTAAAAATATTATTGTGATATAAATTTCTTTTTTATTATTTATTATCTTTACTTCACATTTTTCTAATAATAATAAAATAATATATAATAACAATTTAAAATAATAAATATAATAACTTTTTTTATTTATACCACCAACCTAAAATAATATTAATTAAAAATAATAAATATGATAATTTTTAATAAAATAAAAAATAATAAAATACTAATTTAAAATAAAATAATAAATTAATCAAAAAAATATGTTAATATTATATTTTGATTTCTTCTTTTTTCTTTTATCTTATTATTTTATTATTCTTTTTCATTTTTATTTTATTTTTTTAATCCATAATTTAAAAATTGATTACAACATCTCAAAACTATAAAATTATAATTATCAATAAATTATAATATATTAATAATTTAAAAAATCTATATATTTAATTACAAAATATTTTTATTCGTTATAATAAAATTATTATATATTATAATAAAACTATTATATATAAGAAATGAGAGTAGAAAGAAAAAAAAAACCCAAAAATAGAGATAAGGAAAAAAAAGTGAGAATAGAAAACAAAGAGGAGGAAAAAAGAAAAACAAATATTATCACACAATACTAACACTAAGCGGTGGTGTAGTGGTGATATGTCTTCTGTTAAACCTGAAGTCCAAGATTCGAATCCCTTCAACTGTAATTTTTTTATATTAAAACAATGAAGGGCGCCCAGGCACACCCCAGCAGTCGCGGGCGCCCGCACCTGCCTGCCATGGGCCGACGCCCGCGCAGGCTCGATTAATATTTAATTAAAAAATTTATATTATTGAATAAAATAATACAAATAAAATAAAATTACCTATACAATAATAAAAAAATATTAAATCAAAAAAAAAAAGAAAAAAATAATAAATTAATTAAAATATTTATATAATTTAAATAAAATAACATATATGGTTTTTTTTAAGAATTAAATAATATTATTCTTCTAAAAAAATGAAATATAATATAATAAAATAAAATGTAAATTAAAATATTATAAAATAATAATATGATTTGTTAATATAAATTAATAAAATAAAATAAAATTATAATTAAAAAAAGATAAAATTCAGCAAAGGATTCCAAATCCGACGCTGAAATTATTAAAATAAAATAATAATAAAATAAAATTCTAATTATTCAGCGACGGATTTGGAATCCGTCGCTGAATCAGCCACGGATTTGGAAATCTGTCACTAAATTACCAACCGATATATTTCATCATTGTTAAATTAATTTTTTAATTTAAATATTACATTAATATTATATTTTATTTAATTATAAATAAAAAAACTTAGCGACTGACGGATTGGAATTTTCGTTTAGCGACGGAAAACAAATCCGTCGCCAAATTAATTTTTAACTTAAATATTACATATTAATAAAATAAAAAGAAAAATAAAAAAATAAAATTCTATTTAAAAAAGATTAAATTTTACGACGGATTTTAAATTCGTGGCAAAATTTAACCACGAAATATTATTCGTCGCTATTTAGCAACGAAATTTACAACGAAAAATTTTTTGTCGCCAATTAGCGACGAATTTAGCCACGAAAATTTTTTCGTTACTAATTGACGACGAATTTTGTTACAAATGATGTGTTCGTCGCTAATTTAGCCACAACTTCCTTTTTGTTACAAATTTTGTGGCAAATTAGCGATGAAAGAGTTATTGTCGCTAAATTCGTCGTAAAATAGTGATGAATTTTTTCCGTCACGAAAATCCGTGACTAAAACCGTGTTTTTTTGTAGTGTTAGTTAATAGATTGTAATCTTAGGATTCTTGTGTATGGTATACTCATTGATTGACAGATTCCCTTGACATCAAATAGAGAACATCGATGTGTTTCTTAGTTACCAATGATATTCTCTTACTAAAGAGGCCTTTATTTTGCTGACTGTTGGAGAAATTTTAGGTATTGGAAAAGATTGTAAGTTCGGTGGCCATGTCTATTTTGCCCTTAAAGAAAGGCTAACTTTGTAAATGACTTCTTAAGTTTATTTATAGGTCCGAGTATCAAGCAAATATTTGAGTTAGAGAACTATGATTCAGCCATGCCCAACAATCCATGTTCAAATACTTATCTCTTAGTTGGTGTGAAAGTATAATTGGTTTGTTATGGCTATATTTAATTTATTGTATACCTTTGACAGACATGCTTATGGCTAAGCAAACTAATTAATGGAAGTCTTCAATTGGAATTTAATACTTTTGGTTATAAAGGGAAGAATAGAAAGGTGAAGAAAAATATTTTGAGTTTGATATTTTCTTTATCCCCAAAACCAAACTTGAGGTAGATGTTAGACTGTTTAATGCCTTTGGGCAAGATTATTGTCATTTGGAACATTTGAACTTTATATTACTTTCATGGTCTTCATTAATCTTTTTCCCTCTCCATCCTTCATGTTATCGGTCTAAGTCAATGTTGGTTTGTAACAACATCTTTGAATAGGTCAAGACTTCATCGTTCATTCTGGGAGTTGTATGGGTCCTTTGAGATATGAACTCAAAATTGGTGTTTGGATAGAAATTTTAATGTCATTGGATTCCTTTTGAAAAAACTTCATGGATACATCTAATTTTTATTCCTTTGATTCCTCCATTGGGGATTGTGAGTTTCAAGGTATTCCTCTTTCGAATCCCCATGTGATTTATGGTTAGGGGTTGAAGTGCTACAACTGGTATTAATTATTTCTTTTCCTCTAAAGAGTAGGAATTCGATTTCCTAATCCTAGACATGAGAACTTTACGAGAACCATTTGAGATATGAAGTCTAATCACATTAACTAGGGTTCTACTCCTGTTCGATTTCTTATAAAGATCTAATAAAATCCATGAAGGATAGCTAAACCAGCAACTGTATAGAAGGATGACAAGGATTCAAGTTCACAAGAATGTTGAATAGCCATAAGGATGGACTATCCCTACCTTTTTTATGTATAATTCTCTTTTAAATTTCTATGACTAAATTTCTATGACAAATTTCTTTTTAGGAGGTTAAGTGTTTAACACAAATAATCAGTACTAGAATTTTCAATAAGTTCTTTTATGTAATTCTAAAAAAAAAATTGGAATTGTATTAGTTGTGATCTATTGAAAGAATGTCTATGAATTCCCTTTTGATGAATTACTATAATACATAAAGAGGATCAATATTTTGATATTGGATTGATATAATTTTTATACAGTAATATTTCTCTGAAATTCAATCATTGTGGGTTGATATTTTTTAAGTGAGGGTTGATATATTTTTAGGAGATTGTCTCAGAAATAAATTTCTAAATGTATTGGTATATCGACCTACTCTAAGGTGCAAGTTGATATATATATGTCCGTGGGTCGATATACTGAGTCATTGAGTTGCTACATTTAAACTCTGTAGTAAACTTTTGAGAGCAGGTTATTGTATATCGATATATTTAATATAATGGGTCGATATAAATACCACCCAAGTCGATATACACACGACTATAAGTCGATATATGCAATCTCTATCATAGATCCTTTGAGAGTATGATCTTGTGTATCGATACATTCAATGCTATGTGTCGATATAAAATGACAAAAAAGACAACCAAACCCAATTAAAACTCTTGATTAATGAAGGGCAAAATGGTAAAAGACCTTTCAACTATAATTTGGGCACTTAAACACAACTCTCCCTTTTTCTCTCCCATCTCTCATGTTGCACACCCTCTCACTCTCCCTCCCTCCCTTCTCTCTCTCAATCGCTCTTTAAATTGACTCTATCTCTACTAAACCCACTCCATAAAACTTTCAAACCCTCAATCAAACTCTTGGATAAAGATAGATTTAGAGAAAAACTTAGAATTTGATCCAAAAATGAGGAAAATTGGGGTTTTTCATGACTCAACGTCTAAGGCTCAATTCAACCACGAAATTATGGTAATTTCTTCCACCTAAACTTGGATTTAATTTCCTTAAAAGCAAATTGAAATTTTTGATGAGATTTAAGGGATTAAGTTAGGGGAATATAGACCTAGGGTTTGTGATATGATGAAAATTTAGAAAAGTATGAATGGAAATATTTTATTGATGCACATGACATGTATTTGATGAACTTAGAACATAGATTGATGGATTTATGAAAATAGGGTTTATATTAAATTGGGAGAATCAATTACCTCTAACCCTATAAGTAATTATAAGTGGAATTGGTGTTGAATGTCCTAGGTCAAGACTTTTGGAACCTAAAGTGAGATTAGACATCCAATTGGTTTTAGATCAGAAGTAATTACCCTTTCAAGAGATGAGTAATTTCATGCTTGTATTTAAATAAGAAAAATGTTTTCATTGAATTTTCTAAATGATTTTCAAAACTTGAATTTATATGTTTTAGTGTGTATTAAATATCCCAAAAAATTGAATTTTGAACTCTTATGTTACGTATATACTTTGAATGAATAAATGTAGCATATGGATTTATTGATGTTGAATACAATGGCATGTTGACTACTATTGAGAAATAATTAGAATGATGGCACATGAAATAGATTTATGATTTTGTGACATGGAGCATATGATTGGCTTGGGGGAAAGACTCTGATACCCAAAAAATGACTAGTCATTTCCCTCTATGGCGTGACCTAACAGGGTGATGTAGTGGGGTTAGTAGACCATGGGATGTAGCCAAGCACGTGCGGTGCATTCAAGGCCAGATATTATGAATAAAGTCATGGGATTGTTAGTTGCACCATTATTGAAACACTACATTCCATGCCAAGGATAAGGGAAATTATGAATTTAAATTACTAAAACTTCTTTGCGGTCCCGTCCTAGATCATGATAAACTTTCATCGGGAACAATGATTTTGATTGCCCCATATTTGAAAATATGAACTAGTTGAATGCATATGATATTGAATTACAATGATTGAGAAATCTATTTATCATTAAATTATTTTTTGAGAATGATATGATAATTTGAAATATATATGTCACTAAAAAAAAACGATTTTAGTGATGAAAATTTTAGAAAAATTCGTTATTAAAAACATTAGTGATGAAAAATTTTTCATTGCTTATGATACGTCGCAAAAATTTAATAACGAAAACTAGAAATTCGTAGCTAAAACAGCGATAGATTTAACAACGAAAATTAAGTATCCATCGCTAAATTTAGCGACGGATATAGAATTTTTGTTGCTAAATTTATAATTTATATTTTATTTAATTATTATATTAATATTATGTTTTATAATTTATATATATTTTATTTAATTTATATTTTATATATATTTTATTTAATTATTATATTAATATTATATTTTATATATTTTTTATTTAATTTATATTTAAATAGTGACAGATTTCGGATTTCCGTTGCTAAATTTAGCAATGGATTTCTTGAATCAGTCGCTAATTTGTATTTTATAATTTATATATATATATTATTTAATTATTATATTAATATTATCGTTTATTTAATTATATATTAAATTTAGCGATGGTTCTTAAAATCCGTCGCTAATGTGGAAGCGAGCAAATGCGCCATACGCCCCTCAACCCCCTGCCACCAACTCACACACCCGCACGCGCCCTCTTGCTCAAGCTCACATGCCCGCACGCGTTGTATGCGTGCCCGCCCTACTCCCCCACTTGACTCCGTGCCCACCCGTCCGGTTGCCTTCGGCCCTCACCCGTGCTCGTGTCTGCCCATGCCCTTGTGAAAAATGCCTCAAAAATGCCAACGTCTACCTCCCGCCCAGTTCGAACCTATGCACCCATGAAATTATAAGAACCCACAACAACTGGACCAAATGAGCTATCCAATCTTTTTTATTTTTTTTACTTATTATCTTACTCTAACATTTTTCTAAAATTAATAAAATAATATAAAATGATAATTTTTTGTAAAATAATAAAATAATAAAATGCTAACTTAAAATAAAATAATAAATGAATAAAAAATATATTAATTTTATTCCTAAAATTATAAAATAAATTGCAATTTTAAAATATTATGTAAAATATTATAAAATAATAAATATGATTTGCTAATATAAAATAATAAAATAAATTAAAATAGGATTTGTTAATATGTTTTTTTAATTTGTTATCGTACGCTCACATTTTATTAATAATAATAAAATAATATAAAATGATAATATTTGTTATAAAATAATAAAATACTAATTCAGAATAAAATAATAAAATATTTTAAAAAATAAAATCATATTATTGTTTAAAAAAAGAAATATAAAAAAATCAAATTTAATTTTAAAATATTAGAAAATAATAAATATAATTTGTTATTATAAAATAATAAAATAAAATAAAATATAAAATACTAAATTAACGAACGAAGGAATGATATAAAATATTATTAATAATAATAAAATAATATAAAATGGTAATTAGTTATAAAGTAATAAAATGCTAATTTAAAATATTATAAAATAATAAAAGAGATTAGTTAATATAAATTAATAAAATAAAAAAATAAAATGCTAATTTACAAAAAAATTAACTTAGTGGCAAATTTTCGAATCCGTTGACAAATAATAAAATATTTAAAAAATAAAATAATATTATTTTTTAAAAATAAAAATATAAAATAATAAAATAAAATACTATTTTAAAATATTATAAAATAATAAAAATGATTAGTTAATATAAATTAATAAAATTAAAAAATACATAAAATGCTAATTTTAAAACAATTAACTTAGTGACAAATTTGGTCAGGTTACTGAAACCCCTCAAATTAATACTGATTCCCCCGATGCAATAAACTTGTAACAATAGTAGTACCAGATCGAATTCCTCGGGAACCCTATTAACTTAACTCCTTAGTAAATGTTAAAATAAAACTGGAATTTATAAAATAAATTTCTAAATCAAAAATTAAATACCTAAAAGTAAAAGATAAATCAATAATGCAAAAATACTAAAAATTAAAGAAGAAATTCAATATGCTAAACATCCAATCCAAGAGTTCACACATTTGATTGTTTCACTGATCATCGGTTAAAAAATATTATTCTTACGATTCAAGCATTTAATTTTAAATTTATTAGGATAACCGTAATAAATTTTGTGTTTTCCTAAATTAATTAACCAAACTCAGCATCCAATCAAAACTTATCGTTAATCAACTGAACACGATAGCATTCTATATCAATATAATGACAGCATTAAGTTATGTGAAAATAGTTAAATCAAAATACAAATAACCAGGATAGCCGTACAATTATTTGATTTTGTTTCATCGATTCCTTAGTTTAAAATGAATATCAGTAAACCACTCATAAATATAAATAACCTATTTGCTATTCGTACTATTTATTCATGACAATTACAGATCATTGAAATCCTGGATACAGTAAAAAAAATTGATATTGAATTAAATTGTCATATTAACCAATACCATTCCTACATAAAAATAAATTAAGAATCAATGAATACTTGAATTAAAAATACAAGAATTTAAATAAAACAACCTTAAAATGAATACAATCAATGAAATTCCCCTTGAATCAAAAGAAAAAACTAGTAACTCATGGTGGCAATCATATTATTGGATAATAAAGTAAACAAATGTACCCAGGGAAAGAAAGAACATAAACTAAGAAAACAAATGTGCAAAGTGCTCTCAATTGTGTGAACTTTCAACCTACTACAGCAGCCGACAGTGGAGCACTCACACAATATATATAGACGAGGCTGTCCTAGAAGAAGTAAATGTGTTCCCTTGTTGTGCCCTAGATCTAGATCTAGATCTAAGAATATTCTTCTCTCAAATAATCCCTAAAAATGGGGAAACAATCAACCTCTTAAAAACAATTTACTTGAAGTAAAAATTTTCTACTGCAAGTAAGTCTTCACTCTAAATCTTCTTCCTTCATTTGTAGACCCAAATGCTCTCTTGAACATTAACTCCAAAAATGCTTTGAGCCCATTTTGATCCAATCTCCACTTTTGATCCCTAAAAATAAAAAGGCTATAAAAACATCCATTAGAGTACTAATCAATCCAAAACCATACCATAATATCAACAAATAAAATTAATATTTTGTGCATTATCAAATTCCCCTACACCAAATCAATGCTTCTCCTCAAGCATACTCTAAATCAATAACTCATAACCATTCTCTTTTTCACTCCTTCCCCTCCTTCAATTCATCTTCAAACAATCCAAATCAGTGCACATAAAAAAAATTAAGCCAAATTAACAATCCGGAGAACAAGTGATCATAGTTTCATATCCTTAAAAGAAAACATAAGCATCCCATCAAACTCGATAATCTTATCAAAATTCAATATATCCATATCAAATTCCCTCACAAACAGTTCACTCTATACACTCAAAGTATTTAATGGAATTTATCAATAACTCTTTAAATCAAATCAAAGCATGTCATTACCATAAACTTGTTTATTTATCAAATCTCCACCACCATTTATATAAATTCAAAACAAAAATCTAGGGGTCTTTATAAGGCTTGTAACGTGGTTTGGGTAAAGGTAGGATAAAAAGGTAAGTGTGATGTGTAATGAATATATCAAAAAAGTATGTCAAGAACACAAAACCATTTCCCATATCCCATATCATGAAATACAATCAACCCATAAAAAGATAATCCAATCAAGACCATCTCATTTCTCAATCAAAACATTTTCCATTTTTTTTAAATTCCCCAATCTCAATTTCTAAGAATTTTTTTTCTTTTTCTGCCCTTTTCTCCCTTTTTTTTCTTCTCATCATCATTCATTTTTTTCCGAAAATAATCAAACTTGATGATGAATGAAAATATGGAGCATACAAAAATCACCCCAATCATATGATCAATTCCATAAAAATAATCTCCAAAATAAAGTTACCCCATTCCCTTTTACAAATAACTACTCAATTATGCTCTAAACACATGCTTCTTTGATATAAGGACAAAAAAGAAGGTTAAGCGTAAAAAGAAGGCCATGTGTCAAATAATGAGGTTATAGCAAAAGAAAATGGGTATAAATTCAAATGGATTCACTAGGGAAAATATTATGCACGAGAAGGTCTTTTTCGAGAGCTAAAAGAGGTAAACCTAAGTGCACCCATCATATTAATGTATGAACTCATGGATGTGGTCTTAAAATGCATAGCAAAGCAAGTTCTAGAATGAATATACTATGATTGATAAACACTCATCAAGAAAAATTTAGAGTAAAGATGATATATGCTCTTAAGGCTCAAAAGCTTACAAAAGGTATTTAATTTGTATCAAATCTATCACATTTTCAAATGACTCAATCATCAAAATCAGTGGGACACTTAAAACAATTTTATCCAAAAATAACTAATCACGCTGGTCTCTTTCATGCATTTTAACTCAAATCAACAATGCATACTAACTCAAAATCATTATCAGACAAAATCCAAAGAGTACGAAGTTCCAAAGAAGAATAAAAGAATTGGCATTGGCATGAAAATCCTCCCCCACACCTAGATACTACATTATCCTCAATGTATACAAAAGATAAGATAATATTGATACAATGCCTAAAATACCTCACAGCCAGTATAATTGAAAAGTAATCTCATGAATGGAAGATACTAGGCAATTAAAAGGACAATGAAAAGAAAGAGGAAGAATGAGAGAACTCCCCTAGAGTGATGGCGGGAACGGAAGTTGAAAACCCACAAATTCGACTAGTGCTTGAATGTTCCTTTCCAACCTCCATATATGTTGTTGCATATCTCATACAATTTGGGACAGAGAGGTGAAAGGTTGTTGTCTCGAAGTATCATAAGTGTCTGCAAAACTAGAACGAACTCTTGACCGAATATCATCCAATGAGGTGAAATGATAAACACCATCCATCATAGAAACAACACCCATTCGCATCAAGCATTCAGAATCTAAAGGTTCAGCCAAACAAGCAATATTCATTGTATGATGTGCCAAGTCTAAAACCTTCAAATTGATAGCCAAATGTGTGATCAATGAGCCAAGAATCAATGGTCTAGCAGAAAAATTCACAGCATTCCTAAATTGAGTAGTAAGCCAATAACCAAAATTAACCCTTTGATTTTGAGTCATCGACCATAAGAAAAACAACTCGGGTTTTGTACAAACAGCAGAACTAGCCATTCTCCCAGAAAAAATAAAGGCTAAAAATCTCTGGATGACTTGCAATGCATGATCCTTAAGATAATAACTCTTGGAATGACTTGGATCGAAACGATTAGGATCAATTGTAATTCAGACCAAATACTGGAGCAATATGAGTTAAAATGAGACATGTAATCACAAACATGAGAATAGACAGATGTGCTGGAGCTAGATGTGTCAAGAAACCCTAAAGCTTCATTAAATTGTGTCAAAGAAAAGTGAAATGCACGGTTCATCAATCGAAATTCAATGATACATGGGGTTCTATTGTCAATTGTATAGTAGTGTCAAACCTAAATGTTGTGTAAAATTCACATGTAAGCTCTCTAAATGCAGGGAATGACAAATTCATATAGTTGCTCCAACCAGTTGCAGATAAAAAACTTATGACTCTATCAAGTAGTCCAAGAGATTCAAGTATGGGAACATGAAAATATTTGCAGGAAATAATGGTTCTAGTGGAGATATCAGAATACTTGCGTTTGTGTTTTGTAGCAGTGAATTTGAGGCAGCCTCCCAACTTTGCTGGTAGGGGAGGAATGATTGCTTTCCCCTTAGCAATTAGAGAATGTGACTTGGATTTTCTAGAAGAAGATGGCTATTGCTGCTCTGTGGGAGTGGGGTTTGCAGGGTCCATCAAAGGGGTTTGAAGCTCCACTAAAGGGTCATGAGGTTCCAGTGAAGGGGAAGGCACTTCAAGATATTCAGTTGCAGTGTTGGCACTTGAAGAGATTGCAGTCGACCGCGGAAGCAGCATGCGAGATTTTCACTATGGATCCGTCGGTTTGGGCATTCGTACCCGAGGCCCGACATGCGATGCTGGATGCCGTAAAGATGCCGCAGGCGATTACGGAGATGATTGCATGGAAGAAGCTACTAAAGGCAACGGTTGATCATCTGAAGAGAGAGATATTGGTTCGTCACTAGGGTTTGTGGCTCATGCGCGTTTGAATGAGGCTTCGTATGAGGAAGAGGCACCTTGTTGATCTCGAAACCCATATCGATGTCCAGGAACTCGCTTCTTTCCCATGGGTGAAATTGATGCAGCAATTTGGGTTTTTGGGGCTAAACCTTTGGTTGAAGATACACGGTACGAAACCTCAACGACGCCCTTAGAATCAGGATTGCATTATTGTAGATTAACAGAACAAAGCTGAGGGTTTGATCGAAGAGATGGTGTTGATCAATGGATAGAAGAACAAAGCGAACTCTTGGATTGGTGATGCGTGATGAAGGTAGGTTAGGGTTTTGGTTTTGGGCTCAATTTGAGAGAATGGGAACCGACTTCAGAACAAAGGGAGTTTCTTCAAAATTGTCTCTCTTTTCTTTTTTTTTTTTTAGGCCCAAAATCGCGTGATCACGCCTTAGGTAGATGATTGCTTCTGTCCATTTTTTTTTTTTTTTTGCACTTCATTCGTTGGCTGTCTCTTGATTTGAACAACTTGAACTCTTTGAATTCTCCCTCTTAGGTACCTAAAAAGAAATAAATTCATAAATAAAAGGAACAAATGTTACTACATAACACCCAAAATAAAAAATCTAGAATCAACTAAAACAATTTATTAAAAAAATGTTTGGGTTGCCTCCCAACAAACACAATTGTTTAACGTCTTTATGCTCGATGTTTTCCATTTGTTTCTCTTCAAGGAGGCTTCAACTTTAGTTTGGGAGGCTCATATAATTTTCTTTCCGTATCTAATTGTGCATTCAATTCAAAATCAATATCACATTTTTCTTCACAAATTTCTTGCACAATTAAATTAAAAATATCAACAGAACAAATTGATTGACACTCATTTGAGTACTTCATAGGATCAAAAATAATAAATTTAACAATTTTGCCATCAAAATCGATGGAGAGAGTACCCTCATCCACATTTATTTTAGTCTTTGCTGTCTTTATGAATGGTCATCCTAATAGAAGTGGAGCTGAATCTATGATAGTGTCTTCTTCCATTTTCAAGATGTAAAAATCAGTTGGAAAAATTAATTCGTTAACCTGTACCAAAATATCTTCAACAATCCCCCTTGGGTAAGCGTAAGAATGGTTAGCTAACTGAATAACAACCTTAGTTTCTTTTAAGGGACCCAATTTCAGAACACTATAAATTGAGAAGGCATGACATTAACAAGTGCTCCTAAATCTAGTATGGCATGCTCCTAAATCCACCCGTACGTTCCCTCATGCTCGCCCACCCGCCCACCCACCAGCTTCTTTTAATTTGTGAAAAATGCCTCTAGCCGTCTCCAGCGAGGTTTGAACCCTGACACGGATAAAATATTAAGAGCAACACAACCACCAAACCACGGTAAAATATCTAACCAAATTTCTTTTTTGTTTATTATTTATTATCTTTACATCATATTTTTTAATAATAATAAAACGATATAAAATGATAATTTATTATAAAATAATAAAATAATAAAATTTAGCTTAAAATAAAATAATAAAAAATTTAAAAAAATAATATTATTCTTCTACAATATAAAATAAAAATAAAAATAAAAAGAATTATTAAATAATAAATTAAAAAATAAAAAAAAATCCAATACTAATCCTTTGCTAAATTTTTCATCGTTAATCCGTCACTGATGGTATATATATATATTTTATTCTTTTTCCTTCACTAATACATTGACGGATTAGCAACGAAAAATTTGCGTTACTAAAAATTTCGTTAGTAATCCATTGCTGATAGATTTTCAAATTTTTTTTTACAGTGGACCACTATAGCAACGGATTAATGACGGAAATATTTTCGTCGCTAATTTCCATCGCTAATCCATTGTAAATCTCTCATTATTCTATCCGATATTAATCTATCACAAATCTATCGCTATTACCGATAAATTTTTTTTCGTCGATAAATTTTTATCGCTGATGGCTTGTTTTCTTGTAGTTACACTCACAACAAATGTAATATCAGGACAAGTGTGTGACAAGTAAATAAGTTTACAAAGTAGACGCTAAAATTTTACCCTTTCAATCACGTTTACAGCAGTAGCTAGTTTTAGCTTCAAATTAGTTTCAATTTAATTCTCGAGTGCTTTACATCCCAAAAAATCAATTTCATTGAGTAAATCAAGAACATATTTTCTTTGATTTACAAATGCACCTTCTCTTGATCTTGCAAACTCCATACCTAGAAAGTACTTCAACTCTTCTAGGTCTTTAATTTCACATTCTTCAAATTATCTTTTCTTTAGTATTGATAATCCATCAAGATTTTCACATGTCAAAATCATATCATCAAAATATACGATTAAAATTACAATTTTGCCTTCATTGGAGTGTTTATAAAATATAGTATGATTTGCTGACTTTGGCGATATCCATAGCCTTTTACTGCTTTTCCAAAACATTAAACCAAGCTCTAGGAAACTGTTTAAGACTATATAGAGACTTCTTGAGCTTGCACACTTTATTTTGGTGAATAGTACTTTCAAAACCTAGAGGAGGGCACATGAATACTTCCTCTTCTAAGTCACAATTAAAAAAAAATATTCACATCTAGTTATTGTAGAGGTCAATTAGAATTAGCTATAAGAGACAATAACACACAAATGGATTAAATTTTTGCTACTAGAGCAAAAGTTACTTGGTCATCAATATCATAAGTTTGGGTAAACCTCTTTGCAACAACTCTTGCTTTATTTCTTTCTACACTTCCATTTGCATTGCATTTCTCAGTAAACACCAATTTACCCACTGTTTTTTGATCTCTTGGTAATTCCATAATCTCCCAAGTCCCATTCTACTTTAGTATAGCAATTTCCTCCATAGTTGTTAATTTCCACTTTGGATGATCAAGTGTTTCCGAATGCTTCTCGAGATAAACAAATTAGAGATTTTTTATGTAAATGCTTTATATTTGTAACAGAGTCTATCATATGACAAATACTTTGTGATGGGATGATTAGTACAAGAATGAATTCCTTTCTTGATGGCTATAGGTATATCCAGATCATTATATTTTATTATTAGGAATAAAAGGAGAATCAATAGAAGAAGGAGAAAATTAAGAAGAATCACCATTACCTGAATCTGAAGCATTAGATTGCCTTGGTGTTGCTTTGGGTATAGATGGTTCAATATCCTTTTATAGCTTTTCTTCCCTCTATAAACAATAACCTCAAGCTTGTATTTCATAGAAATATTTGGTAGTGTTTCTCCCCTATCAAAGATTCCTCCATACTTGGCACAATAGGATTAGAAGGTACAACTTTGGGCAAAGTATGCTTAAAATCCAAACTATTTTCTTTATCTAGTTTCTCCCCTTGAAGAAAATTATTTTGAAAATAGGGTTGATTTTCAAGAAACACAACATCTATGGTAATAACAATTTTGCAAGTTAAAGGATTAAAGCATCTATATCCTTTCTTATTTGCTGTATAACCAATAAAAATATATTTTTAGCTTTCG
This sequence comes from Dillenia suffruticosa, assembly GCA_033439265.1. Taxonomy (NCBI): domain Eukaryota; kingdom Viridiplantae; phylum Streptophyta; class Magnoliopsida; order Dilleniales; family Dilleniaceae; genus Dillenia; species Dillenia suffruticosa. The sequence continues at coordinate 15,223,390 of JAVTVX010000015.1, read as the reverse complement.
GATCCAACTTGAACCTATCCATATGTGGAATAAACACATAGGTAGTGCAACCAAAAACCTTAAGAAGTAAGGGTGAAAAAGTTTGACTATCAAGTCAACAATGTTTAAAACATCCTAGGGGTGTGATGTAATTCATAACATGAGTAGGCATCTTGTTAATTAAATATGTTACGGTTAAAATAGGTTCACCCCAAAGATATTTAGGAATATGTATAGAAAACAACAAGGCATAGGCAACTTCTAGTACATATCTATTTTGTCTTACTGCCATACCATTTTCTTGTGGTGTATCAACACAAGTGGATTTATATTCAATATTTTTGTCTCTAAAGAAGCTATCAAGGGAATTATTAAAGTGTTCAGTATCATTGTTAGTATGTAAGATTCCAATTTTTGTTTGAAATTGTGTTCCAACCATTGCATAATTGATTTTGAATAGAGTTTGAATTTCATATTTATCTTTCATTAAAAAGACCCAACATAATCGAGTATCATCATCGATAAAAGTCACAAACTATCTTTTTCGATAAAAGGTTTAAATTCTCACATCGATAAATGCAATGTTTATAATGAAAATTGGAATAATCAATTCCATCAAATAAAATGTGAAACAATTTCTTAAAATAAGAAAAACTAGAATACCCAAACCTATAGCACCAAAGGATTAAGTTATCATTAACAGAGGTAGAACTGACACTATTTAACCCCTGAAGTAATTTATTTTTGAATCTTATTTTTAAAGTTAAAGAGACCATCTATCATCCTAGCACTACCAATCTTCCTCCCGAAATTCTGGTCCTAGAAAACACAATGAGAGTAAAAAAAAGTAAAATGACAATTAGAATTTTTGGACAATTTATTAATAGATAAAAGATTATAGGCAAGTTGTGGTACATGAAGAACTAATTTAAGAGATAAGGTTTTTGATAATTTTACCAAAAAGATCCATATGCTATGCGAATTTTTCTTATCCAAAACAAGAATTATATGTATGAAATAAATTGGAAATGGTCAAATGCTCCTAGTCTATTATCCAAGGAGCTAATCGCAAAATGAAATAACACATTAAAGCATTTAAATCACTACCTGTTTATGTAAGAGAAGCATTAGGAGTACCAGATAGTCCAGTGTTAGATTTTAGTAGCTTGAGAATCTGATCTACTTGCTGAGGATTGGATGGTACAACTTCGGCTCGATGTGCACGGGGAACATTTGTATGACCAATTTCCTGATTAACTTCCCTTCAAGCTTGCCCTTGCAAATGGCTAGTTTACCATGAAGTTTCTAGCATCTTTCATGGGTGTGTCTCAACTTATTACAATAATCACCCATACAAGAGGCCTCTCATCAGTTTTGCAAGGAATACTGCGGCTAGCATAGGCGTCACTCATAGCCAAAGCAAAATTCTCAAGATTGCTACTTTAAGTCTTCTCCAGTAAAGGGCAAAGGCTGTCTGCCAATTATACTCCCCTTAATGTGATCAAATCCAATATTTAAACAAATAAGAAACTTGGAGATCCGATCATCTTCAACCTTCTTTTCATAGTGGTGGGTATCCTTGGAAAATTTCCACTCATAAGTATTAAATAAAACTAAATACAGCCATAGGCGTATTAGTGAACTGAAGTATTTAGTAGCACATCTTTGCCTTGGATGATATCTCCAAGTTCTAACATCAATTCATAGACTTTGGATTGATTTCCCAAATGTGAATACATAAGATTGATATTGTCCCAAAGCTTCTTAGCTGTGTGATAACACATGGTAGAGCTGATGTCTTTCTCTATCGAGTTCACCAACCATGTCATTACTGTAGAGTTTTTTCTGCATCTGATGTGTGGTATGTCAGATTATCAATAGAGGTTTCCCTACATCTCTAGTAATGTAGTTAATTTTCCCTCTTCCTCAAATATCTGTGCGCACAGATTGAAACCAGTAAAGGAAATTATCTCCATTAAGCCAAATAGTAGTTATTTGGACTGAATGAGATTCAGAGGAAACCAAGGCTGTAGTTTTCTACCTATCAGCTGAAGTAAGTATTTCAGATGAAGAAGCATGTTAGTGTTTATGGAGTATGTTTGGATTTTAGACATGCTGAAGTTGTCACTGCTGATTGGTAAAGAAGTATTGCGGCTAGGTTGGAAGAGGAGGCCGGGTATAGGTTAAACGGGTAGGGTTATTTTTTTTCTTTTTCTGCTCACAGACCAAGGATAACTCCAATATCACATGGAGATAATAAAGAGAGAAAATTTTATGAACAAAGGAACTATGTATACGAGTTGGACTATGTACATAAAAGGAAAGATCCTAAATTAACCAACTCTAAATATTCTCTCAAATTATATGATATGTCAACATATTTGACAGAATATTGACGTATCATAATATTTGAACAACATTATATTTAACAGAATATGTAAACATGAACTTCCTATATTTATATCATGAATTACTCTGTTCTAAATTATTCCCTTCCCAACAGTAAGTTGATGGTTGTGTTTATTGATTTAGTGAATTGTGTGCGGGGATAAGAGAAATAGCTGGAGATTTGGTTTTAAGTAGTTTTTGGGGGTTTTAGTGAAACATGAATATGGATTTCTCTTTCTATAGTTGACAAATGGTCTAATGATTGATGTTTTAGATGGTATTGTGGCTTCGTGTATGATGGTTTACCTCACTAAGAGAGAGAAACAAACAAACTACGAGATATTAGTTTGAATTCTATGCAATATTGAAGTTTTTCATAAAGCTCCATCAAGTGTGACATCTACTTCTGTTCTACAGAGAAAAATTTCAAGTCATTCAGACATAACAGAGTCATTCTTGTGAATATGAATCTGAGAAATCCATAAGAGGCATCACCTGTACAGAGCAATTATCCGATAATGTTGTTTGTGTCATGTGATTCTATGGATTTCACTCCCCAACCTTCAAGTCTAACACGCGAAAACTGTTGCGTTACTCCCAAATATGTGTGAACCCACTCCGTTCTCAAGATATCACAAGGAATTCTAATATTCCAAACATTTTAAAATAAGTTTGATTTATCCATAGGCCGGTCTAGCCATTTAAACAAATCCGAAATAGTTAAAATAAATTCACAAACTCAACATAGGTTCCTACACAAGGGACAATCCAATATCAACTGGATTCAAAATCCTTCCAACAATTCAAATGTCCTAATAAAACCAATAAATTTTGCAAAAGAAAGTTTATGTCAAATAAGAGAATTCCAAAATAAGCAAGTAAAGGTTTTTCAATATTTGACCCAAATAATAAACTAAGTATTCAACAAAACCAAACTTTTAAAAATTAACAAAACTCCCTCCATAGGTCCGGTCTACATAGTTTCCAAGAGTATTCTCAAGGCTAGTACCTATTGAAAATCAACAAAAGTTATTTGTTTGGACCGGTACTAAATGATATCTAAGTCCCCAATTTAGGCTGCTCCTAGAAAAATAGAAAGAGAGGGGTAAGTATAAAATACTCAATAAATCAAGTACAATAACATGTTGAACATGAATGAGGGGTGAACGTCGTTGTGCCACATGAGTATATCAAATTTAAAAAATTGCAATAGCAAATGCCATTTGTATAAAATAGATTTAGAACAAATCTTCCATAACTCATATGTTCCCATCAACAATCAATTTTATCTTTCTTTCAAATTTTCTTGGGGTTTCCTGAAAACATATTTCTACCGAAGGCCGTTGGTAGAATTTGCCAAGAGGTTTTTCACAATTATTTTATAAAACAATACCCATCCTTGGCGTTGGTCATGAGTTTTGTGGGCTACCGCCATATTATCATGGGAATAACTTGAGGAGGCTCTCCATCCCGCCCACCACAAAGCCCAATTTTAAATCAGACTTAACCATGCCACCCCAATGGCCTTGACCAATGGAAAGACTTAGACTATAGTCATTTGTTCTTTTCCATTCACCATATTACAAAATCCATTTCATAGTTCAATGTTATAACCATTCACAAGAGACTGAAATTTCATAGTTCACATTCATAATTCAACTGTAACATGATACAAACAGTTCAAAGATCAATAATAGAGTCATGAATTTATCAAATTATTCAATTCAGGCACACCACGATCACAAAACATTTTACAAATCCATTTTAAAATTCATTTCATAAATCATAAATTGAAAACCTTTTTATTATTCATACTCAACATAACCATCCACTCATCTTTTGGGAGGGTAGTCACAGTCAATCCACAATCAATTCGACATCTAGTTTCACTTTAGATTCCAAATGGAATGGCCTATGACATTTAACACCAATTCTCATCATATTACAAACCCTAGGTCAAAACCCCAAAATTCATTTCATGAAATTTGAACATAATCTTCAAATTCAGGAAAGAAGAAAGTAAACCCAAGTTAAGAATGAGAAGATATCTAAATTTTTGTCAGTAATTTATTCTCAAGCCGAGCCACCACCAAATCCAAGGTTCTCTTACTAAAAAACCTCAAATCTCTTACAAGATCTAACTTTCTAAAGATTGGGTTAAGGGTTTTGGGGTCTCTAGAGTGTGGGTTTTGTGGTGTTTTGGCTGATCTTGGATCGAAGCAAAAAGAAAGGATGAGAGAAAGTGTGAGCTGAGAGGGAGAAGAGTGAGAGAAGAGATGAAATTTGGGTTTCATAGGTTCTGGAGTCTCATCTCCACTTTTTATCTACAGGCCGATTTCTATTATTTACTTAATTGTCCTCTTTCATTTCTAAATTACACAAATGTCCACTATATCCTTTTTGGATTATTTCAAAGCTCAATCCAATAAGTTTAAGTACTTGTAGTTTTATATGTTGAGGTAGATGTGTTTGATGATGAGTAAAGAAGGGTGAAATGAAAAGTGCGAATTTATAGAAAATAAATTTTGAATAAAAATTTTGAAATATTCAAAAGTATGGGATAAAATATAAATGGAGTATTACACGAATAAGGTGATGGAATGGCATGATGGAGTAATGCCTTCTTGGGGACTTGTGGTGCTTAGGTTCAAATCTCCATAAGTGCAAGTGTACCAAGAACCTAGTTGGAAGAAAGTGCCGAGGAGTCTCACAATTGTTGTAGTGAGAAGTTCTACAATTAGAAATAAGAAAGTGTACTGACAATGTGCCTATTTGCAAAATAGCAAACATTTACTAAGAGATAAACATGTACCAAGAGACAGTGTAAATACTCAAATATCCAGAGGTGATTGGAAAATTTGTACTGACAAATAAGTTGAATATATATACACCAAAACATAGAAATCACATAGAGGTAGTGGAGTGTACCGAGAGAGGTGAATGGAATGTGTACCAAACAGTTCACACTGAATACACCGAGAAGCTAAAGATAACAATAAAATAGTTGTCCAAGAGATAGCAATATCCAAGAGGTGGTCAGTACGAAGAAAATCAAAATTAGAAGGGACAATCCACCGAACATTAAAGTTCTGCCCAGCAACTCAATTTCTCATAGAAAAATCAAATTCTACCAAGGGGACGAATTCTGATGAAAACTCAAGATGTACCAAATACCAAATACTCTAATAACCAAACCTTAAAAATTTAGGGTCTATCAGTCAAAAGTCTAGAGAAATTCTTGTAGAGTCCAAGGGAGAAAATCCACATTCAAATATAAATTAACTATTGTCCCATATTTTATAAAATATAAAAATCTCATGTAGTCATTTAAGTGTTAACATGACAACCAGACTTTCTCGATATTACAATTCATAACCCCATAAAAGAAAAATTTGTCTTCAAAATTTTATTATATGATTATTTCTCAAATAGTTGAGGATATTGCTTCCTCATCATCTCCTCAGGTTCCGTATTCATCTCCTTAACATGGTTGTTCTTCCATTGAATCTTGACAATTGGGATATGCTTATTTCTCAAACTCTTAACTTATTTCTCCAGGATAACTACAAGTTGGGTTCCAAAGTTTAAATCTTCTCTTAACTCAATGGGAGGAGCCTCAAGGATATGGGAAGGATTGGCAAATAATTTTCAACATCAAAACATGGAAAACATTATGAATCCTTTCGAATTCTGGGGGGCAGTTCAAATCGATAAGCAACCTTTGCAACCCTCTTTATGGTCTTGAAGGGACCAATGTAACGAGAATTTAACTTTCCCCATATTTGGAATCGAATTACACCTTTCGAAGGGGATTGAACCTAGGATTTAACTTTTTATTGTACTAGGATTTGAACCTGGGATCATCAGGTTGGGGAGGGATTTTGTACCACTAGGCTGTTCCCTTGGGAACTTCCAAGGGGATACCTTCAAAAATACAATGTCATCGATCACATTTTATAATGGCATTTTCCTTTTATCAGCACAACTCTTTTATCAGTCTTGAGTTGTTTTAATCCTCTCACGAATGAACTTGACTTTCTCGATAGTAGTATAATAAATTCTGCACTCTTAATCTTCCTTTCCCCAACTACATCCCAGCACAGTGGAGTTCTGTACTTCCACTAATATAAGACTTCATAAGGAGGCATTTGAATACTAGTTTGGCAACTATTGTGGTAGGCAAACTCTATCAAAGATAGGTATCTATCCCAACTACCCTGAAAATCTATTACACAAGTTGTAAGCATGTCTTCTAATGTTTAAATTGTACAGTCAGATTGCCCATCACTTTGAGGGCGAATGGCGATGATAAACTGCAATTAAGTGCCAAATGATTCTTGTAATTTTGGCCAGGATCGATAGGTAAAACAAGGGTCGCAATCAGACATGATTGACATTGGGACCCCATGGAGTCTCACAATTTCATCGATGTATAATTTAGCTAACTTCTGTAAAGGATAAGTTCATTCCGATTGCCCATCAATATATAATTTAGCTAACTTCTCTAAACGATAAGTGTTTCGGATTGAACTTTTGATGAATTTTCAAAATAGTATGATTTATGCAAGAAACTACTTTGTTTTCTACTCTGTTTTGTGTCTAAATTTTACTACAATTTGGAGCAATCTTCTATACTGAATTAAGTTAAGTTTCGAACACAAAAATTATAGATTTATGTCCTATCTTTAAATCGGCACTAGAATCACCTCAATCTGATATGTGCATAAGAAGTTATGTTAATTTTTCTATAACCGCACAAGTTGTATTATAAATTTTGAGCTATAACTTTGATTGATTTGGGTTTCCTTGTGTAATTGGAATTGAATATAGCTATAAACATGAAAGTTATAGTCTTGTGTCTTATCTTTACATAGCAATTCGAATCACCTTAATCCAATCGCAGTAGTTTGAGTTATTGCACTTTTCCTAAAACTGCTTGTACTGGAAATTTGTTGAATGAGTTCTTGAGTGCTCAATAAGTTGTATGGCCTGTATAATTGTAATGTTGGATTGTAACTTTGTGTGAAAGTTGTGATGGATTGTGGTCTTTGTAGTTATTTCATCATGAGAATCACAAAGAGATATAAAAAAAAAAGTGATAATATAAAAATACGTTCAAAAGCTTATACAAAGCCTACGGGCGAAACTTAAGGAACCATGGATAGATCTCTTCTCCATATGAGGGTGGAATTAGAAGCAAGTGAAATATTTGAAGGTCTAACCCCAAAAAAAGACCTAAAATCATTTAGGAAATTTTGTTTGCTCTCTAGACCCTCATACACTAACTTGGTTCAATATTATATACCTTTATTTAATTATTAAGATTGAATTGGACCAATAAAATGAAAATGGATAATGATTCTAAAAGTGACAATTGCAATTATTTTCTTGAGTCAACGTATATCTCTTGTATACTCTGTTATGTTTACATTATTTATACGGTGATGATGATATTCTTGTGTCTGTTTGCTTGCCATCTATGCTATTAGTTCTCTGTGTACTTGCTCAGTTTATATTGACCTCAATATCCTTATTTTTAGGTGATCAGAGAGAGAAGAGAGATTCATAGGGTAAAGGCCTTTGAGCCATGAGATTTAGATCCCTACTCATTTTCGACCACTTGTTTTGTTAAGGCATATAGTCGTTGTATTTCCTTTGGGATTGTATGAGTTATGATTTATATGTATATGCATAGTTAATGTCCAATGAGAGCCGTATTTGTATAGTTTTGTTTATATTATGATTATATACCATGGGGTGTTATGGTGGATAGGTGGAAGAGCTATTGATGGTAGTTTGTCTGATATTAGAAATGTTTTGTTTGCTTTATCAGATTTTATATTAACATTAGGTGGCTAAATGATCACTAAGTATGAGAGACTCAACCAATTTATCTTTTAGCAAGAGCAAGTAATTTGTTTACTTTTAATTTAAATCTCCTTCCGTGTTATGAAACATGGGGAGTGTGACTATCACCAATCCAGACGTTGTATTTTAATTATGTTGATCGCTCCCACTTTTGCATGTCTATCTCCTTTTGATAGGAGGTGCGATGCCTGGATAGGGGGTTGTCATAGTTGGTATTAGAACTAAAAGGTTTGGGTAATCTACACCTAGAATTTGAGAGTATAGGCGTAGGTTACTAGATAGAGGGTAGTTTATGTAATGAGTGATGTTGTTTGTTATTTGCATGCATCAAATTATTGTCATACGAAATGGTAAAGACAAGAAGATGAGATGAGATGCCTCCTGAGGGCAAACGGAGAGATGATGAGTAGTGGCAAGAGCGATAATCCCAAAAACCAGTTAATATGAGGGTCAAATCTGCAATGGGTTTTGAATACTTTGATGACTATGGTGGATTCTATGTCTAGGGATATACGTAGATAAACTAAGAGACTGTGTCAACCAGCGTCACGGAGTGAGACCGCAAATGTCCCTTTAGCCCCTGAAGCCACCACAGCCCCCTCAGCTATGAAGTTTCAACCACTGCAGCTATATCGATTAGTTCCAAATCAGATCAGGCTAAATCAGATTGAGATCAGAGAACTACAGAGTACACAGAGGGACATGAAGATAAAGGAGACAGATGTGTGCCTTGGGAGGACTATCGATTCCAAAAATTAATAATTGAGTCAAAAAAAATGGAACAGATAAATTTTTTAGGGAGTGGTGACCCTGAAGTTGTAGAAACCTAGATTCTTGAGATGTAGAGGTTCTTTTCTGAGTTCATGGTTGCTAAGAAATATAAGGTGAGACTTGTCACCCATTACCTGAAGAAAGCTACCAATAATTGGTAGAGTTTGGAGTTAAGACTCCGATATGGGAATGACCTTCAGTGTATTTCTTGAGGTGATTTCACTTAAATCTTCTACGAGAGATATGTGCCTTCTTTTAATAGAGATCAGAAGATATTTGAGTTTCTGAATTTGAGATAGGGTAGCCAAACTATCAACCAGTATGAGGATCACTTTGCTAGATTATCAATTTATGCTTTGAACATGGTCGATACAAATGAAAAGAAAATAAAAAGATTCAGACAAGGATTGCGATCCTTCTTTCAGAGATATGTGGTAGCCCAACCTTTGACCACATATAGGGATCTGAAGAATAATGCTAAAGCTTTGGAATTGTTCACTGAGGATAGACAGGAGAAGTTGTAAAGAAAAGAAACAAGGGAAATTCACACTGTAGGCATGAAGAAGAAAAAGGAAAAGAAGAACCATTATGAGTAAGGTGAAGGCTCTCATAAAAGACCATCATGTCCCGGTTGTGGGAATCTTCATACAAGACCATGTGAAGGAGAAACGAGACTTTATTTTACTTGTTTTCATTCGGGGCATTATGATTCACATTGTTCTCTTAGACCCGAGCAACCACTGCATGTTCCTTTATAGCATGTTCCACCACTGAGGTTCTTGTTATTGAGATTTATAAAGATTGCATGTGAGCTTCCAAGGGCATGATTTTAGTATTGATTTGCTATCGTTAGAGTTGAAAGATCTAGATGTAATTGTAGCTGTGGATTAGTTATCAGGTAATTATGCATTGGTTAATTGTCATCGAAAAATAGTTTGCTTTTCACCAGCAGGACGGCTGTAGATTCTGTTTATTGATAATAAATTTATCAGAACTCCTATCGTATCCTTTATTCAAGCAACTAGGATGTTATCCAAGGTTTGTGAAGAATATTTAGACTATGTCACAAAAGACAGGGGATAGAGTTCACTATTAATGTATTTCCAGATGTATATCAGAACTCCTATCGTACCAGTGGTACGGGATTTCGCAAATGTATTTCCAATCAGACAGATAGAGTTCACTATTGATGTGATACCAGATACCATACCCATTTCTATAGCTGCGTATAGAATGGTACTAGTTGAATTGAAACAGTTAAAAACTCAGTTACAAGAACTAGTAGAGAAGGGATTTATTCGTCCTAGTGTTTTTTTTTTTTTGGTACACCAATTTTATTTGTAAAGAAGAAAAATTGTTCATTAAGATTGTGTATTGACTACCAAAAATTGAATCAAGTAACCATAAAAAATAAATATCCTTTGCGAGGAATTGATGATTTGTTTAATTAGTTGAGAGATGTCACAATTTTCTCTAAACTGGATCTTATATCGGAATACCATCGGATTAGGGTGAAAGAGGAAGATAGACCTAAAACAGCTTTATGCACTCGCTATGGTCATTTTGAGTTTATGATAATATCATTTGGATTAACCAATGCCCTAGCAATTTTTATCGAGTTGATAGATCGTGTTTTTAAACCCTATCTAGATAACCATATAAATTGGTTAGCTGTTATTAATATTCAACGGATAACATAATAAAAATATATGTAAATCAGTGATGCCATTAGTAATTCAAAATGGATAACATAATAAAAATATATTTAAAGCAGCTTTTGAAAAGTTAAAAGCTATTTTATTTTTCTGATAACTTTTTGGTAGTTGAATCAGTTGTTAAGATTAGCAATGAAACATACATTAGAAATGTTGAAAAGGTTAAAAGTTAATTTTCCTTGTGCACTCTGTGCTTTGGAGTAGCAGGTGGGTTTTTTTGGAGGCCTTTTAGTTCAGCCCTCGATGAGTATTTTAGGCCTATGTATCTTCCCTCTGACTTTCTGCCGTGGTTTCCTTTTCGGGTCTAAACTTTTGGCCGTGCTTCTGTCGTTCTGCTTCTTAATTGGGAATGGAGTGGAGGGAGCAGGAGCCGACTCTCCACTGGGTATAGAGTGGGCTTCATTCTGTCCCGTATGATGGATGGCAACTCCGTTCTTCTTACCTTGTTCTCCGGTTGCATATCATGTGGAAATAAACTACCCTTTTCAAGTATGTTGGGCACTTCCTCTCTTCTTTCCTTTATTAATTTCATTCTATTTATTATTATAATAATAATAACAATAATAGACATTTAATAATTAAATTTTCGTGAACCTATAGTCAATTTTTTTTTAGTATCTTGTTAAAGGTGTCTATTTTAATGAGCTTTTTTTTTTCCACTAAAATTAGTGGATCCCTATCAAAATCATTAAAATTTAATCTCTATTTTGTTTTTCCCTTCGAACAAAAGAGGGGAGAAGAACCAAAATAAATAAAATGTTGCCGGGACCAAAAGGATACGCTAAAGGAGAGATCTAATAACTTTCGAGTTTCATTTCAACTAGATCGTTGAATTATTTCTTATATGAAAATATTAAATGGTAAAATTAATTGATTATCATAATTTTTGTATGAACTGGGTTAGATACAAATACCATAATGTGGAAAATTATTAACATAATCTCAAAATTTTAACATAATCTTCTAACACTAATACATTTACAGGACCAAACAGAAGACAAGGGGAAGCTTGGATGTATAAACAAAATACATAACCTTTTTATAGGACAAAAAAGAATTGTAAATTTCATGTCCTTTTCTTTTGATTTGAGTGGTCGTAATAATAAGTTAATGACAAATAAAGCACATGACAACATGAACGCGCCATTATCTTCAAAATATAAACAATGCTAATAATGTATGCATAAGATATAACGTTACGTAAGTTGTAGTTTCCAATATCACAAATTCAGTGGAGATGAACTTTTATCCCACATTGAAAAATAGAAGAAAACTTCATCAATTTATAACATATCAAGTGTCAGACAACCCGACAATGGCTAATTGAAAAAATTGGAGGGAAACTATAACATTCAAATATATTTAAAACTCAAAAGATAGCACTTGGGCACTTGTTGCGTTCCCGGAGAATGATATTCGGAGAAGAAAGTAATGACAGCCACACGCCTCGTAGCAACGATCATAATTCGCAGAAATAAACTCCCGAAGAGGATAAGAAAAAAATAAAGAAAAATAAAAAATAAGGGGGTGCAACACGAGGACTTCCCAGGAGGTCACCCATCCTAGTACTACTCTCGCCCAAGCACGCTTAACTGCGGAGTTCTGATGGGATCCGGTGCATTAGTGCTGGTATGATCGCACCCGTCAAGTTTGTCGCGGTTCCTCCTTTTGTGCCCACTCAGCGCCGCGCAATAATAACAAAAACAGCGAAGGCAGCAACGATTTTTGCGTTCCCGGAGAATGATATTCGGAGAAGAAAGTAATGACAGCCACACGCCTCGTAGCAACGATCATAATTCGCAGAAATAAACTCCCGAAGAGGATAAGAAAAAAATAAAGAAAAATAAAAAATAAGGGGGTGCAACACGAGGACTTCCCAGGAGGTCACCCATCCTAGTACTACTCTCGCCCAAGCACGCTTAACTGCGGAGTTCTGATGGGATCCGGTGCATTAGTGCTGGTATGATCGCACCCGTCAGGTTTGTCGCGGTTCCTCCTTTTGTGCCCACTCAGCGCCGCGCAATAATAACAAAAACAGCGAAGGCAGCAACGATTTTTGCGTTCCCGGAGAGTGATATTCGGAGAAGAAAGTAATGACAGCCACACGCCTCGTAGCAACGATCATAATTCGCAGAAATAAACTCCCGAAGAGGATAAGAAAAAAATAAAGAAAAATAAAAAATAAGGGGGTGCAACACGAGGACTTCCCAGGAGGTCACCCATCCTAGTACTACTCTCGCCCAAGCACGCTTAACTGCGGAGTTCTGATGGGATCCGGTGCATTAGTGCTGGTATGATCGCACCCGTCAGGTTTGTCGCGGTTCCTCCTTTTGTGCCCACTCAGCGCCGCGCAATAATAACAAAAACAGCGAAGGCAGCAACGATTTTTGCGTTCCCGGAGAATGATATTCGGAGAAGAAAGTAATGACAGCCACACGCCTCGTAGCAACGATCATAATTCGCAGAAATAAACTCCCGAAGAGGATAAGAAAAAAATAAAGAAAAATAAAAAATAAGGGGGTGCAACACGAGGACTTCCCAGGAGGTCACCCATCCTAGTACTACTCTCGCCCAAGCACGCTTAACTGCGGAGTTCTGATGGGATCCGGTGCATTAGTGCTGGTATGATCGCACCCGTCAGGTTTGTCGCGGTTCCTCCTTTTGTGCCCACTCAGCGCCGCGCAATAATAACAAAAACAGCGAAGGCAGCAACGATTTTTGCGTTCCCGGAGAGTGATATTCGGAGAAGAAAGTAATGACAGCCACACGCCTCGTAGCAACGATCATAATTCGCAGAAATAAACTCCCGAAGAGGATAAGAAAAAAATAAAGAAAAATAAAAAATAAGGGGGTGCAACACGAGGACTTCCCAGGAGGTCACCCATCCTAGTACTACTCTCGCCCAAGCACGCTTAACTGCGGAGTTCTGATGGGATCCGGTGCATTAGTGCTGGTATGATCGCACCCGTCAGGTTTGTCGCGGTTCCTCCTTTTGTGCCCACTCAGCGCCGCGCAATAATAACAAAAACAGCGAAGGCAGCAACGATTTTTGCGTTCCCGGAGAGTGATATTCGGAGAAGAAAGTAATGACAGCCACACGCCTCGTAGCAACGATCATAATTCGCAGAAATAAACTCCCGAAGAGGATAAGAAAAAAATAAAGAAAAATAAAAAATAAGGGGGTGCAACACGAGGACTTCCCAGGAGGTCACCCATCCTAGTACTACTCTCGCCCAAGCACGCTTAACTGCGGAGTTCTGATGGGATCCGGTGCATTAGTGCTGGTATGATCGCACCCGTCAGGTTTGTCGCGGTTCCTCCTTTTGTGCCCACTCAGCGCCGCGCAATAATAACAAAAACAGCGAAGGCAGCAACGATTTTTGCGTTCCCGGAGAGTGATATTCGGAGAAGAAAGTAATGACAGCCACACGCCTCGTAGCAACGATCATAATTCGCAGAAATAAACTCCCGAAGAGGATAAGAAAAAAATAAAGAAAAATAAAAAATAAGGGGGTGCAACACGAGGACTTCCCAGGAGGTCACCCATCCTAGTACTACTCTCGCCCAAGCACGCTTAACTGCGGAGTTCTGATGGGATCCGGTGCATTAGTGCTGGTATGATCGCACCCGTCAGGTTTGTCGCGGTTCCTCCTTTTGTGCCCACTCAGCGCCGCGCAATAATAACAAAAACAGCGAAGGCAGCAACGATTTTTGCGTTCCCGGAGAGTGATATTCGGAGAAGAAAGTAATGACAGCCACACGCCTCGTAGCAACGATCATAATTCGCAGAAATAAACTCCCGAAGAGGATAAGAAAAAAATAAAGAAAAATAAAAAATAAGGGGGTGCAACACGAGGACTTCCCAGGAGGTCACCCATCCTAGTACTACTCTCGCCCAAGCACGCTTAACTGCGGAGTTCTGATGGGATCCGGTGCATTAGTGCTGGTATGATCGCACCCGTCAGGTTTGTCGCGGTTCCTCCTTTTGTGCCCACTCAGCGCCGCGCAATAATAACAAAAACAGCGAAGGCAGCAACGATTTTTGCGTTCCCGGAGAGTGATATTCGGAGAAGAAAGTAATGACAGCCACACGCCTCGTAGCAACGATCATAATTCGCAGAAATAAACTCCCGAAGAGGATAAGAAAAAAATAAAGAAAAATAAAAAATAAGGGGGTGCAACACGAGGACTTCCCAGGAGGTCACCCATCCTAGTACTACTCTCGCCCAAGCACGCTTAACTGCGGAGTTCTGATGGGATCCGGTGCATTAGTGCTGGTATGATCGCACCCGTCAGGTTTGTCGCGGTTCCTCCTTTTGTGCCCACTCAGCGCCGCGCAATAATAACAAAAACAGCGAAGGCAGCAACGATTTTTGCGTTCCCGGAGAGTGATATTCGGAGAAGAAAGTAATGACAGCCACACGCCTCGTAGCAACGATCATAATTCGCAGAAATAAACTCCCGAAGAGGATAAGAAAAAAATAAAGAAAAATAAAAAATAAGGGGGTGCAACACGAGGACTTCCCAGGAGGTCACCCATCCTAGTACTACTCTCGCCCAAGCACGCTTAACTGCGGAGTTCTGATGGGATCCGGTGCATTAGTGCTGGTATGATCGCACCCGTCAGGTTTGTCGCGGTTCCTCCTTTTGTGCCCACTCAGCGCCGCGCAATAATAACAAAAACAGCGAAGGCAGCAACGATTTTTGCGTTCCCGGAGAGTGATATTCGGAGAAGAAAGTAATGACAGCCACACGCCTCGTAGCAACGATCATAATTCGCAGAAATAAACTCCCGAAGAGGATAAGAAAAAAATAAAGAAAAATAAAAAATAAGGGGGTGCAACACGAGGACTTCCCAGGAGGTCACCCATCCTAGTACTACTCTCGCCCAAGCACGCTTAACTGCGGAGTTCTGATGGGATCCGGTGCATTAGTGCTGGTATGATCGCACCCGTCAGGTTTGTCGCGGTTCCTCCTTTTGTGCCCACTCAGCGCCGCGCAATAATAACAAAAACAGCGAAGGCAGCAACGATTTTTGCGTTCCCGGAGAGTGATATTCGGAGAAGAAAGTAATGACAGCCACACGCCTCGTAGCAACGATCATAATTCGCAGAAATAAACTCCCGAAGAGGATAAGAAAAAAATAAAGAAAAATAAAAAATAAGGGGGTGCAACACGAGGACTTCCCAGGAGGTCACCCATCCTAGTACTACTCTCGCCCAAGCACGCTTAACTGCGGAGTTCTGATGGGATCCGGTGCATTAGTGCTGGTATGATCGCACCCGTCAGGTTTGTCGCGGTTCCTCCTTTTGTGCCCACTCAGCGCCGCGCAATAATAACAAAAACAGCGAAGGCAGCAACGATTTTTGCGTTCCCGGAGAGTGATATTCGGAGAAGAAAGTAATGACAGCCACACGCCTCGTAGCAACGATCATAATTCGCAGAAATAAACTCCCGAAGAGGATAAGAAAAAAATAAAGAAAAATAAAAAATAAGGGGGTGCAACACGAGGACTTCCCAGGAGGTCACCCATCCTAGTACTACTCTCGCCCAAGCACGCTTAACTGCGGAGTTCTGATGGGATCCGGTGCATTAGTGCTGGTATGATCGCACCCGTCAGGTTTGTCGCGGTTCCTCCTTTTGTGCCCACTCAGCGCCGCGCAATAATAACAAAAACAGCGAAGGCAGCAACGATTTTTGCGTTCCCGGAGAGTGATATTCGGAGAAGAAAGTAATGACAGCCACACGCCTCGTAGCAACGATCATAATTCGCAGAAATAAACTCCCGAAGAGGATAAGAAAAAAATAAAGAAAAATAAAAAATAAGGGGGTGCAACACGAGGACTTCCCAGGAGGTCACCCATCCTAGTACTACTCTCGCCCAAGCACGCTTAACTGCGGAGTTCTGATGGGATCCGGTGCATTAGTGCTGGTATGATCGCACCCGTCAGGTTTGTCGCGGTTCCTCCTTTTGTGCCCACTCAGCGCCGCGCAATAATAACAAAAACAGCGAAGGCAGCAACGATTTTTGCGTTCCCGGAGAGTGATATTCGGAGAAGAAAGTAATGACAGCCACACGCCTCGTAGCAACGATCATAATTCGCAGAAATAAACTCCCGAAGAGGATAAGAAAAAAATAAAGAAAAATAAAAAATAAGGGGGTGCAACACGAGGACTTCCCAGGAGGTCACCCATCCTAGTACTACTCTCGCCCAAGCACGCTTAACTGCGGAGTTCTGATGGGATCCGGTGCATTAGTGCTGGTATGATCGCACCCGTCAGGTTTGTCGCGGTTCCTCCTTTTGTGCCCACTCAGCGCCGCGCAATAATAACAAAAACAGCGAAGGCAGCAACGATTTTTGCGTTCCCGGAGAGTGATATTCGGAGAAGAAAGTAATGACAGCCACACGCCTCGTAGCAACGATCATAATTCGCAGAAATAAACTCCCGAAGAGGATAAGAAAAAAATAAAGAAAAATAAAAAATAAGGGGGTGCAACACGAGGACTTCCCAGGAGGTCACCCATCCTAGTACTACTCTCGCCCAAGCACGCTTAACTGCGGAGTTCTGATGGGATCCGGTGCATTAGTGCTGGTATGATCGCACCCGTCAGGTTTGTCGCGGTTCCTCCTTTTGTGCCCACTCAGCGCCGCGCAATAATAACAAAAACAGCGAAGGCAGCAACGATTTTTGCGTTCCCGGAGAGTGATATTCGGAGAAGAAAGTAATGACAGCCACACGCCTCGTAGCAACGATCATAATTCGCAGAAATAAACTCCCGAAGAGGATAAGAAAAAAATAAAGAAAAATAAAAAATAAGGGGGTGCAACACGAGGACTTCCCAGGAGGTCACCCATCCTAGTACTACTCTCGCCCAAGCACGCTTAACTGCGGAGTTCTGATGGGATCCGGTGCATTAGTGCTGGTATGATCGCACCCGTCAGGTTTGTCGCGGTTCCTCCTTTTGTGCCCACTCAGCGCCGCGCAATAATAACAAAAACAGCGAAGGCAGCAACGATTTTTGCGTTCCCGGAGAGTGATATTCGGAGAAGAAAGTAATGACAGCCACACGCCTCGTAGCAACGATCATAATTCGCAGAAATAAACTCCCGAAGAGGATAAGAAAAAAATAAAGAAAAATAAAAAATAAGGGGGTGCAACACGAGGACTTCCCAGGAGGTCACCCATCCTAGTACTACTCTCGCCCAAGCACGCTTAACTGCGGAGTTCTGATGGGATCCGGTGCATTAGTGCTGGTATGATCGCACCCGTCAGGTTTGTCGCGGTTCCTCCTTTTGTGCCCACTCAGCGCCGCGCAATAATAACAAAAACAGCGAAGGCAGCAACGATTTTTGCGTTCCCGGAGAGTGATATTCGGAGAAGAAAGTAATGACAGCCACACGCCTCGTAGCAACGATCATAATTCGCAGAAATAAACTCCCGAAGAGGATAAGAAAAAAATAAAGAAAAATAAAAAATAAGGGGGTGCAACACGAGGACTTCCCAGGAGGTCACCCATCCTAGTACTACTCTCGCCCAAGCACGCTTAACTGCGGAGTTCTGATGGGATCCGGTGCATTAGTGCTGGTATGATCGCACCCGTCAGGTTTGTCGCGGTTCCTCCTTTTGTGCCCACTCAGCGCCGCGCAATAATAACAAAAACAGCGAAGGCAGCAACGATTTTTGCGTTCCCGGAGAGTGATATTCGGAGAAGAAAGTAATGACAGCCACACGCCTCGTAGCAACGATCATAATTCGCAGAAATAAACTCCCGAAGAGGATAAGAAAAAAATAAAGAAAAATAAAAAATAAGGGGGTGCAACACGAGGACTTCCCAGGAGGTCACCCATCCTAGTACTACTCTCGCCCAAGCACGCTTAACTGCGGAGTTCTGATGGGATCCGGTGCATTAGTGCTGGTATGATCGCACCCGTCAGGTTTGTCGCGGTTCCTCCTTTTGTGCCCACTCAGCGCCGCGCAATAATAACAAAAACAGCGAAGGCAGCAACGATTTTTGCGTTCCCGGAGAGTGATATTCGGAGAAGAAAGTAATGACAGCCACACGCCTCGTAGCAACGATCATAATTCGCAGAAATAAACTCCCGAAGAGGATAAGAAAAAAATAAAGAAAAATAAAAAATAAGGGGGTGCAACACGAGGACTTCCCAGGAGGTCACCCATCCTAGTACTACTCTCGCCCAAGCACGCTTAACTGCGGAGTTCTGATGGGATCCGGTGCATTAGTGCTGGTATGATCGCACCCGTCAGGTTTGTCGCGGTTCCTCCTTTTGTGCCCACTCAGCGCCGCGCAATAATAACAAAAACAGCGAAGGCAGCAACGATTTTTGCGTTCCCGGAGAGTGATATTCGGAGAAGAAAGTAATGACAGCCACACGCCTCGTAGCAACGATCATAATTCGCAGAAATAAACTCCCGAAGAGGATAAGAAAAAAATAAAGAAAAATAAAAAATAAGGGGGTGCAACACGAGGACTTCCCAGGAGGTCACCCATCCTAGTACTACTCTCGCCCAAGCACGCTTAACTGCGGAGTTCTGATGGGATCCGGTGCATTAGTGCTGGTATGATCGCACCCGTCAGGTTTGTCGCGGTTCCTCCTTTTGTGCCCACTCAGCGCCGCGCAATAATAACAAAAACAGCGAAGGCAGCAACGATTTTTGCGTTCCCGGAGAGTGATATTCGGAGAAGAAAGTAATGACAGCCACACGCCTCGTAGCAACGATCATAATTCGCAGAAATAAACTCCCGAAGAGGATAAGAAAAAAATAAAGAAAAATAAAAAATAAGGGGGTGCAACACGAGGACTTCCCAGGAGGTCACCCATCCTAGTACTACTCTCGCCCAAGCACGCTTAACTGCGGAGTTCTGATGGGATCCGGTGCATTAGTGCTGGTATGATCGCACCCGTCAGGTTTGTCGCGGTTCCTCCTTTTGTGCCCACTCAGCGCCGCGCAATAATAACAAAAACAGCGAAGGCAGCAACGATTTTTGCGTTCCCGGAGAGTGATATTCGGAGAAGAAAGTAATGACAGCCACACGCCTCGTAGCAACGATCATAATTCGCAGAAATAAACTCCCGAAGAGGATAAGAAAAAAATAAAGAAAAATAAAAAATAAGGGGGTGCAACACGAGGACTTCCCAGGAGGTCACCCATCCTAGTACTACTCTCGCCCAAGCACGCTTAACTGCGGAGTTCTGATGGGATCCGGTGCATTAGTGCTGGTATGATCGCACCCGTCAGGTTTGTCGCGGTTCCTCCTTTTGTGCCCACTCAGCGCCGCGCAATAATAACAAAAACAGCGAAGGCAGCAACGATTTTTGCGTTCCCGGAGAGTGATATTCGGAGAAGAAAGTAATGACAGCCACACGCCTCGTAGCAACGATCATAATTCGCAGAAATAAACTCCCGAAGAGGATAAGAAAAAAATAAAGAAAAATAAAAAATAAGGGGGTGCAACACGAGGACTTCCCAGGAGGTCACCCATCCTAGTACTACTCTCGCCCAAGCACGCTTAACTGCGGAGTTCTGATGGGATCCGGTGCATTAGTGCTGGTATGATCGCACCCGTCAGGTTTGTCGCGGTTCCTCCTTTTGTGCCCACTCAGCGCCGCGCAATAATAACAAAAACAGCGAAGGCAGCAACGATTTTTGCGTTCCCGGAGAGTGATATTCGGAGAAGAAAGTAATGACAGCCACACGCCTCGTAGCAACGATCATAATTCGCAGAAATAAACTCCCGAAGAGGATAAGAAAAAAATAAAGAAAAATAAAAAATAAGGGGGTGCAACACGAGGACTTCCCAGGAGGTCACCCATCCTAGTACTACTCTCGCCCAAGCACGCTTAACTGCGGAGTTCTGATGGGATCCGGTGCATTAGTGCTGGTATGATCGCACCCGTCAGGTTTGTCGCGGTTCCTCCTTTTGTGCCCACTCAGCGCCGCGCAATAATAACAAAAACAGCGAAGGCAGCAACGATTTTTGCGTTCCCGGAGAGTGATATTCGGAGAAGAAAGTAATGACAGCCACACGCCTCGTAGCAACGATCATAATTCGCAGAAATAAACTCCCGAAGAGGATAAGAAAAAAATAAAGAAAAATAAAAAATAAGGGGGTGCAACACGAGGACTTCCCAGGAGGTCACCCATCCTAGTACTACTCTCGCCCAAGCACGCTTAACTGCGGAGTTCTGATGGGATCCGGTGCATTAGTGCTGGTATGATCGCACCCGTCAGGTTTGTCGCGGTTCCTCCTTTTGTGCCCACTCAGCGCCGCGCAATAATAACAAAAACAGCGAAGGCAGCAACGATTTTTGCGTTCCCGGAGAGTGATATTCGGAGAAGAAAGTAATGACAGCCACACGCCTCGTAGCAACGATCATAATTCGCAGAAATAAACTCCCGAAGAGGATAAGAAAAAAATAAAGAAAAATAAAAAATAAGGGGGTGCAACACGAGGACTTCCCAGGAGGTCACCCATCCTAGTACTACTCTCGCCCAAGCACGCTTAACTGCGGAGTTCTGATGGGATCCGGTGCATTAGTGCTGGTATGATCGCACCCGTCAGGTTTGTCGCGGTTCCTCCTTTTGTGCCCACTCAGCGCCGCGCAATAATAACAAAAACAGCGAAGGCAGCAACGATTTTTGCGTTCCCGGAGAGTGATATTCGGAGAAGAAAGTAATGACAGCCACACGCCTCGTAGCAACGATCATAATTCGCAGAAATAAACTCCCGAAGAGGATAAGAAAAAAATAAAGAAAAATAAAAAATAAGGGGGTGCAACACGAGGACTTCCCAGGAGGTCACCCATCCTAGTACTACTCTCGCCCAAGCACGCTTAACTGCGGAGTTCTGATGGGATCCGGTGCATTAGTGCTGGTATGATCGCACCCGTCAGGTTTGTCGCGGTTCCTCCTTTTGTGCCCACTCAGCGCCGCGCAATAATAACAAAAACAGCGAAGGCAGCAACGATTTTTGCGTTCCCGGAGAGTGATATTCGGAGAAGAAAGTAATGACAGCCACACGCCTCGTAGCAACGATCATAATTCGCAGAAATAAACTCCCGAAGAGGATAAGAAAAAAATAAAGAAAAATAAAAAATAAGGGGGTGCAACACGAGGACTTCCCAGGAGGTCACCCATCCTAGTACTACTCTCGCCCAAGCACGCTTAACTGCGGAGTTCTGATGGGATCCGGTGCATTAGTGCTGGTATGATCGCACCCGTCAGGTTTGTCGCGGTTCCTCCTTTTGTGCCCACTCAGCGCCGCGCAATAATAACAAAAACAGCGAAGGCAGCAACGATTTTTGCGTTCCCGGAGAGTGATATTCGGAGAAGAAAGTAATGACAGCCACACGCCTCGTAGCAACGATCATAATTCGCAGAAATAAACTCCCGAAGAGGATAAGAAAAAAATAAAGAAAAATAAAAAATAAGGGGGTGCAACACGAGGACTTCCCAGGAGGTCACCCATCCTAGTACTACTCTCGCCCAAGCACGCTTAACTGCGGAGTTCTGATGGGATCCGGTGCATTAGTGCTGGTATGATCGCACCCGTCAGGTTTGTCGCGGTTCCTCCTTTTGTGCCCACTCAGCGCCGCGCAATAATAACAAAAACAGCGAAGGCAGCAACGATTTTTGCGTTCCCGGAGAATGATATTCGGAGAAGAAAGTAATGACAGCCACACGCCTCGTAGCAACGATCATAATTCGCAGAAATAAACTCCCGAAGAGGATAAGAAAAAAATAAAGAAAAATAAAAAATAAGGGGGTGCAACACGAGGACTTCCCAGGAGGTCACCCATCCTAGTACTACTCTCGCCCAAGCACGCTTAACTGCGGAGTTCTGATGGGATCCGGTGCATTAGTGCTGGTATGATCGCACCCGTCAGGTTTGTCGCGGTTCCTCCTTTTGTGCCCACTCAGCGCCGCGCAATAATAACAAAAACAGCGAAGGCAGCAACGATTTTTGCGTTCCCGGAGAATGATATTCGGAGAAGAAAGTAATGACAGCCACACGCCTCGTAGCAACGATCATAATTCGCAGAAATAAACTCCCGAAGAGGATAAGAAAAAAATAAAGAAAAATAAAAAATAAGGGGGTGCAACACGAGGACTTCCCAGGAGGTCACCCATCCTAGTACTACTCTCGCCCAAGCACGCTTAACTGCGGAGTTCTGATGGGATCCGGTGCATTAGTGCTGGTATGATCGCACCCGTCAGGTTTGTCGCGGTTCCTCCTTTTGTGCCCACTCAGCGCCGCGCAATAATAACAAAAACAGCGAAGGCAGCAACGATTTTTGCGTTCCCGGAGAATGATATTCGGAGAAGAAAGTAATGACAGCCACACGCCTCGTAGCAACGATCATAATTCGCAGAAATAAACTCCCGAAGAGGATAAGAAAAAAATAAAGAAAAATAAAAAATAAGGGGGTGCAACACGAGGACTTCCCAGGAGGTCACCCATCCTAGTACTACTCTCGCCCAAGCACGCTTAACTGCGGAGTTCTGATGGGATCCGGTGCATTAGTGCTGGTATGATCGCACCCGTCAGGTTTGTCGCGGTTCCTCCTTTTGTGCCCACTCAGCGCCGCGCAATAATAACAAAAACAGCGAAGGCAGCAACGATTTTTGCGTTCCCGGAGAATGATATTCGGAGAAGAAAGTAATGACAGCCACACGCCTCGTAGCAACGATCATAATTCGCAGAAATAAACTCCCGAAGAGGATAAGAAAAAAATAAAGAAAAATAAAAAATAAGGGGGTGCAACACGAGGACTTCCCAGGAGGTCACCCATCCTAGTACTACTCTCGCCCAAGCACGCTTAACTGCGGAGTTCTGATGGGATCCGGTGCATTAGTGCTGGTATGATCGCACCCGTCAGGTTTGTCGCGGTTCCTCCTTTTGTGCCCACTCAGCGCCGCGCAATAATAACAAAAACAGCGAAGGCAGCAACGATTTTTGCGTTCCCGGAGAATGATATTCGGAGAAGAAAGTAATGACAGCCACACGCCTCGTAGCAACGATCATAATTCGCAGAAATAAACTCCCGAAGAGGATAAGAAAAAAATAAAGAAAAATAAAAAATAAGGGGGTGCAACACGAGGACTTCCCAGGAGGTCACCCATCCTAGTACTACTCTCGCCCAAGCACGCTTAACTGCGGAGTTCTGATGGGATCCGGTGCATTAGTGCTGGTATGATCGCACCCGTCAGGTTTGTCGCGGTTCCTCCTTTTGTGCCCACTCAGCGCCGCGCAATAATAACAAAAACAGCGAAGGCAGCAACGATTTTTGCGTTCCCGGAGAATGATATTCGGAGAAGAAAGTAATGACAGCCACACGCCTCGTAGCAACGATCATAATTCGCAGAAATAAACTCCCGAAGAGGATAAGAAAAAAATAAAGAAAAATAAAAAATAAGGGGGTGCAACACGAGGACTTCCCAGGAGGTCACCCATCCTAGTACTACTCTCGCCCAAGCACGCTTAACTGCGGAGTTCTGATGGGATCCGGTGCATTAGTGCTGGTATGATCGCACCCGTCAGGTTTGTCGCGGTTCCTCCTTTTGTGCCCACTCAGCGCCGCGCAATAATAACAAAAACAGCGAAGGCAGCAACGATTTTTGCGTTCCCGGAGAATGATATTCGGAGAAGAAAGTAATGACAGCCACACGCCTCGTAGCAACGATCATAATTCGCAGAAATAAACTCCCGAAGAGGATAAGAAAAAAATAAAGAAAAATAAAAAATAAGGGGGTGCAACACGAGGACTTCCCAGGAGGTCACCCATCCTAGTACTACTCTCGCCCAAGCACGCTTAACTGCGGAGTTCTGATGGGATCCGGTGCATTAGTGCTGGTATGATCGCACCCGTCAGGTTTGTCGCGGTTCCTCCTTTTGTGCCCACTCAGCGCCGCGCAATAATAACAAAAACAGCGAAGGCAGCAACGATTTTTGCGTTCCCGGAGAATGATATTCGGAGAAGAAAGTAATGACAGCCACACGCCTCGTAGCAACGATCATAATTCGCAGAAATAAACTCCCGAAGAGGATAAGAAAAAAATAAAGAAAAATAAAAAATAAGGGGGTGCAACACGAGGACTTCCCAGGAGGTCACCCATCCTAGTACTACTCTCGCCCAAGCACGCTTAACTGCGGAGTTCTGATGGGATCCGGTGCATTAGTGCTGGTATGATCGCACCCGTCAGGTTTGTCGCGGTTCCTCCTTTTGTGCCCACTCAGCGCCGCGCAATAATAACAAAAACAGCGAAGGCAGCAACGATTTTTGCGTTCCCGGAGAATGATATTCGGAGAAGAAAGTAATGACAGCCACACGCCTCGTAGCAACGATCATAATTCGCAGAAATAAACTCCCGAAGAGGATAAGAAAAAAATAAAGAAAAATAAAAAATAAGGGGGTGCAACACGAGGACTTCCCAGGAGGTCACCCATCCTAGTACTACTCTCGCCCAAGCACGCTTAACTGCGGAGTTCTGATGGGATCCGGTGCATTAGTGCTGGTATGATCGCACCCGTCAGGTTTGTCGCGGTTCCTCCTTTTGTGCCCACTCAGCGCCGCGCAATAATAACAAAAACAGCGAAGGCAGCAACGATTTTTGCGTTCCCGGAGAATGATATTCGGAGAAGAAAGTAATGACAGCCACACGCCTCGTAGCAACGATCATAATTCGCAGAAATAAACTCCCGAAGAGGATAAGAAAAAAATAAAGAAAAATAAAAAATAAGGGGGTGCAACACGAGGACTTCCCAGGAGGTCACCCATCCTAGTACTACTCTCGCCCAAGCACGCTTAACTGCGGAGTTCTGATGGGATCCGGTGCATTAGTGCTGGTATGATCGCACCCGTCAGGTTTGTCGCGGTTCCTCCTTTTGTGCCCACTCAGCGCCGCGCAATAATAACAAAAACAGCGAAGGCAGCAACGATTTTTGCGTTCCCGGAGAATGATATTCGGAGAAGAAAGTAATGACAGCCACACGCCTCGTAGCAACGATCATAATTCGCAGAAATAAACTCCCGAAGAGGATAAGAAAAAAATAAAGAAAAATAAAAAATAAGGGGGTGCAACACGAGGACTTCCCAGGAGGTCACCCATCCTAGTACTACTCTCGCCCAAGCACGCTTAACTGCGGAGTTCTGATGGGATCCGGTGCATTAGTGCTGGTATGATCGCACCCGTCAGGTTTGTCGCGGTTCCTCCTTTTGTGCCCACTCAGCGCCGCGCAATAATAACAAAAACAGCGAAGGCAGCAACGATTTTTGCGTTCCCGGAGAATGATATTCGGAGAAGAAAGTAATGACAGCCACACGCCTCGTAGCAACGATCATAATTCGCAGAAATAAACTCCCGAAGAGGATAAGAAAAAAATAAAGAAAAATAAAAAATAAGGGGGTGCAACACGAGGACTTCCCAGGAGGTCACCCATCCTAGTACTACTCTCGCCCAAGCACGCTTAACTGCGGAGTTCTGATGGGATCCGGTGCATTAGTGCTGGTATGATCGCACCCGTCAGGTTTGTCGCGGTTCCTCCTTTTGTGCCCACTCAGCGCCGCGCAATAATAACAAAAACAGCGAAGGCAGCAACGATTTTTGCGTTCCCGGAGAATGATATTCGGAGAAGAAAGTAATGACAGCCACACGCCTCGTAGCAACGATCATAATTCGCAGAAATAAACTCCCGAAGAGGATAAGAAAAAAATAAAGAAAAATAAAAAATAAGGGGGTGCAACACGAGGACTTCCCAGGAGGTCACCCATCCTAGTACTACTCTCGCCCAAGCACGCTTAACTGCGGAGTTCTGATGGGATCCGGTGCATTAGTGCTGGTATGATCGCACCCGTCAGGTTTGTCGCGGTTCCTCCTTTTGTGCCCACTCAGCGCCGCGCAATAATAACAAAAACAGCGAAGGCAGCAACGATTTTTGCGTTCCCGGAGAATGATATTCGGAGAAGAAAGTAATGACAGCCACACGCCTCGTAGCAACGATCATAATTCGCAGAAATAAACTCCCGAAGAGGATAAGAAAAAAATAAAGAAAAATAAAAAATAAGGGGGTGCAACACGAGGACTTCCCAGGAGGTCACCCATCCTAGTACTACTCTCGCCCAAGCACGCTTAACTGCGGAGTTCTGATGGGATCCGGTGCATTAGTGCTGGTATGATCGCACCCGTCAGGTTTGTCGCGGTTCCTCCTTTTGTGCCCACTCAGCGCCGCGCAATAATAACAAAAACAGCGAAGGCAGCAACGATTTTTGCGTTCCCGGAGAATGATATTCGGAGAAGAAAGTAATGACAGCCACACGCCTCGTAGCAACGATCATAATTCGCAGAAATAAACTCCCGAAGAGGATAAGAAAAAAATAAAGAAAAATAAAAAATAAGGGGGTGCAACACGAGGACTTCCCAGGAGGTCACCCATCCTAGTACTACTCTCGCCCAAGCACGCTTAACTGCGGAGTTCTGATGGGATCCGGTGCATTAGTGCTGGTATGATCGCACCCGTCAGGTTTGTCGCGGTTCCTCCTTTTGTGCCCACTCAGCGCCGCGCAATAATAACAAAAACAGCGAAGGCAGCAACGATTTTTGCGTTCCCGGAGAATGATATTCGGAGAAGAAAGTAATGACAGCCACACGCCTCGTAGCAACGATCATAATTCGCAGAAATAAACTCCCGAAGAGGATAAGAAAAAAATAAAGAAAAATAAAAAATAAGGGGGTGCAACACGAGGACTTCCCAGGAGGTCACCCATCCTAGTACTACTCTCGCCCAAGCACGCTTAACTGCGGAGTTCTGATGGGATCCGGTGCATTAGTGCTGGTATGATCGCACCCGTCAGGTTTGTCGCGGTTCCTCCTTTTGTGCCCACTCAGCGCCGCGCAATAATAACAAAAACAGCGAAGGCAGCAACGATTTTTGCGTTCCCGGAGAATGATATTCGGAGAAGAAAGTAATGACAGCCACACGCCTCGTAGCAACGATCATAATTCGCAGAAATAAACTCCCGAAGAGGATAAGAAAAAAATAAAGAAAAATAAAAAATAAGGGGGTGCAACACGAGGACTTCCCAGGAGGTCACCCATCCTAGTACTACTCTCGCCCAAGCACGCTTAACTGCGGAGTTCTGATGGGATCCGGTGCATTAGTGCTGGTATGATCGCACCCGTCAGGTTTGTCGCGGTTCCTCCTTTTGTGCCCACTCAGCGCCGCGCAATAATAACAAAAACAGCGAAGGCAGCAACGATTTTTGCGTTCCCGGAGAATGATATTCGGAGAAGAAAGTAATGACAGCCACACGCCTCGTAGCAACGATCATAATTCGCAGAAATAAACTCCCGAAGAGGATAAGAAAAAAATAAAGAAAAATAAAAAATAAGGGGGTGCAACACGAGGACTTCCCAGGAGGTCACCCATCCTAGTACTACTCTCGCCCAAGCACGCTTAACTGCGGAGTTCTGATGGGATCCGGTGCATTAGTGCTGGTATGATCGCACCCGTCAGGTTTGTCGCGGTTCCTCCTTTTGTGCCCACTCAGCGCCGCGCAATAATAACAAAAACAGCGAAGGCAGCAACGATTTTTGCGTTCCCGGAGAATGATATTCGGAGAAGAAAGTAATGACAGCCACACGCCTCGTAGCAACGATCATAATTCGCAGAAATAAACTCCCGAAGAGGATAAG
The DNA here is from genome assembly GCA_033439265.1 of Dillenia suffruticosa. NCBI lineage: Eukaryota > Viridiplantae > Streptophyta > Magnoliopsida > Dilleniales > Dilleniaceae > Dillenia > Dillenia suffruticosa. The sequence continues at coordinate 15,194,954 of JAVTVX010000015.1, read as the reverse complement.
AAAAAAATAAAGAAAAATAAAAAATAAGGGGGTGCAACACGAGGACTTCCCAGGAGGTCACCCATCCTAGTACTACTCTCGCCCAAGCACGCTTAACTGCGGAGTTCTGATGGGATCCGGTGCATTAGTGCTGGTATGATCGCACCCGTCAGGTTTGTCGCGGTTCCTCCTTTTGTGCCCACTCAGCGCCGCGCAATAATAACAAAAACAGCGAAGGCAGCAACGATTTTTGCGTTCCCGGAGAATGATATTCGGAGAAGAAAGTAATGACAGCCACACGCCTCGTAGCAACGATCATAATTCGCAGAAATAAACTCCCGAAGAGGATAAGAAAAAAATAAAGAAAAATAAAAAATAAGGGGGTGCAACACGAGGACTTCCCAGGAGGTCACCCATCCTAGTACTACTCTCGCCCAAGCACGCTTAACTGCGGAGTTCTGATGGGATCCGGTGCATTAGTGCTGGTATGATCGCACCCGTCAGGTTTGTCGCGGTTCCTCCTTTTGTGCCCACTCAGCGCCGCGCAATAATAACAAAAACAGCGAAGGCAGCAACGATTTTTGCGTTCCCGGAGAATGATATTCGGAGAAGAAAGTAATGACAGCCACACGCCTCGTAGCAACGATCATAATTCGCAGAAATAAACTCCCGAAGAGGATAAGAAAAAAATAAAGAAAAATAAAAAATAAGGGGGTGCAACACGAGGACTTCCCAGGAGGTCACCCATCCTAGTACTACTCTCGCCCAAGCACGCTTAACTGCGGAGTTCTGATGGGATCCGGTGCATTAGTGCTGGTATGATCGCACCCGTCAGGTTTGTCGCGGTTCCTCCTTTTGTGCCCACTCAGCGCCGCGCAATAATAACAAAAACAGCGAAGGCAGCAACGATTTTTGCGTTCCCGGAGAATGATATTCGGAGAAGAAAGTAATGGCAGCCACACGCCTCGTAGCAACGATCATAATTCGCAGAAATAAACTCCCGAAGAGGATAAGAAAAAAATAAAGAAAAATAAAAAATAAGGGGGTGCAACACGAGGACTTCCCAGGAGGTCACCCATCCTAGTACTACTCTCGCCCAAGCACGCTTAACTGCGGAGTTCTGATGGGATCCGGTGCATTAGTGCTGGTATGATCGCACCCGTCAGGTTTGTCGCGGTTCCTCCTTTTGTGCCCACTCAGCGCCGCGCAATAATAACAAAAACAGCGAAGGCAGCAACGATTTTTGCGTTCCCGGAGAATGATATTCGGAGAAGAAAGTAATGGCAGCCACACGCCTCGTAGCAACGATCATAATTCGCAGAAATAAACTCCCGAAGAGGATAAGAAAAAAATAAAGAAAAATAAAAAATAAGGGGGTGCAACACGAGGACTTCCCAGGAGGTCACCCATCCTAGTACTACTCTCGCCCAAGCACGCTTAACTGCGGAGTTCTGATGGGATCCGGTGCATTAGTGCTGGTATGATCGCACCCGTCAGGTTTGTCGCGGTTCCTCCTTTTGTGCCCACTCAGCGCCGCGCAATAATAACAAAAACAGCGAAGGCAGCAACGATTTTTGCGTTCCCGGAGAATGATATTCGGAGAAGAAAGTAATGGCAGCCACACGCCTCGTAGCAACGATCATAATTCGCAGAAATAAACTCCCGAAGAGGATAAGAAAAAAATAAAGAAAAATAAAAAATAAGGGGGTGCAACACGAGGACTTCCCAGGAGGTCACCCATCCTAGTACTACTCTCGCCCAAGCACGCTTAACTGCGGAGTTCTGATGGGATCCGGTGCATTAGTGCTGGTATGATCGCACCCGTCAGGTTTGTCGCGGTTCCTCCTTTTGTGCCCACTCAGCGCCGCGCAATAATAACAAAAACAGCGAAGGCAGCAACGATTTTTGCGTTCCCGGAGAATGATATTCGGAGAAGAAAGTAATGGCAGCCACACGCCTCGTAGCAACGATCATAATTCGCAGAAATAAACTCCCGAAGAGGATAAGAAAAAAATAAAGAAAAATAAAAAATAAGGGGGTGCAACACGAGGACTTCCCAGGAGGTCACCCATCCTAGTACTACTCTCGCCCAAGCACGCTTAACTGCGGAGTTCTGATGGGATCCGGTGCATTAGTGCTGGTATGATCGCACCCGTCAGGTTTGTCGCGGTTCCTCCTTTTGTGCCCACTCAGCGCCGCGCAATAATAACAAAAACAGCGAAGGCAGCAACGATTTTTGCGTTCCCGGAGAATGATATTCGGAGAAGAAAGTAATGGCAGCCACACGCCTCGTAGCAACGATCATAATTCGCAGAAATAAACTCCCGAAGAGGATAAGAAAAAAATAAAGAAAAATAAAAAATAAGGGGGTGCAACACGAGGACTTCCCAGGAGGTCACCCATCCTAGTACTACTCTCGCCCAAGCACGCTTAACTGCGGAGTTCTGATGGGATCCGGTGCATTAGTGCTGGTATGATCGCACCCGTCAGGTTTGTCGCGGTTCCTCCTTTTGTGCCCACTCAGCGCCGCGCAATAATAACAAAAACAGCGAAGGCAGCAACGATTTTTGCGTTCCCGGAGAATGATATTCGGAGAAGAAAGTAATGGCAGCCACACGCCTCGTAGCAACGATCATAATTCGCAGAAATAAACTCCCGAAGAGGATAAGAAAAAAATAAAGAAAAATAAAAAATAAGGGGGTGCAACACGAGGACTTCCCAGGAGGTCACCCATCCTAGTACTACTCTCGCCCAAGCACGCTTAACTGCGGAGTTCTGATGGGATCCGGTGCATTAGTGCTGGTATGATCGCACCCGTCAGGTTTGTCGCGGTTCCTCCTTTTGTGCCCACTCAGCGCCGCGCAATAATAACAAAAACAGCGAAGGCAGCAACGATTTTTGCGTTCCCGGAGAATGATATTCGGAGAAGAAAGTAATGGCAGCCACACGCCTCGTAGCAACGATCATAATTCGCAGAAATAAACTCCCGAAGAGGATAAGAAAAAAATAAAGAAAAATAAAAAATAAGGGGGTGCAACACGAGGACTTCCCAGGAGGTCACCCATCCTAGTACTACTCTCGCCCAAGCACGCTTAACTGCGGAGTTCTGATGGGATCCGGTGCATTAGTGCTGGTATGATCGCACCCGTCAGGTTTGTCGCGGTTCCTCCTTTTGTGCCCACTCAGCGCCGCGCAATAATAACAAAAACAGCGAAGGCAGCAACGATTTTTGCGTTCCCGGAGAATGATATTCGGAGAAGAAAGTAATGGCAGCCACACGCCTCGTAGCAACGATCATAATTCGCAGAAATAAACTCCCGAAGAGGATAAGAAAAAAATAAAGAAAAATAAAAAATAAGGGGGTGCAACACGAGGACTTCCCAGGAGGTCACCCATCCTAGTACTACTCTCGCCCAAGCACGCTTAACTGCGGAGTTCTGATGGGATCCGGTGCATTAGTGCTGGTATGATCGCACCCGTCAGGTTTGTCGCGGTTCCTCCTTTTGTGCCCACTCAGCGCCGCGCAATAATAACAAAAACAGCGAAGGCAGCAACGATTTTTGCGTTCCCGGAGAATGATATTCGGAGAAGAAAGTAATGGCAGCCACACGCCTCGTAGCAACGATCATAATTCGCAGAAATAAACTCCCGAAGAGGATAAGAAAAAAATAAAGAAAAATAAAAAATAAGGGGGTGCAACACGAGGACTTCCCAGGAGGTCACCCATCCTAGTACTACTCTCGCCCAAGCACGCTTAACTGCGGAGTTCTGATGGGATCCGGTGCATTAGTGCTGGTATGATCGCACCCGTCAGGTTTGTCGCGGTTCCTCCTTTTGTGCCCACTCAGCGCCGCGCAATAATAACAAAAACAGCGAAGGCAGCAACGATTTTTGCGTTCCCGGAGAATGATATTCGGAGAAGAAAGTAATGGCAGCCACACGCCTCGTAGCAACGATCATAATTCGCAGAAATAAACTCCCGAAGAGGATAAGAAAAAAATAAAGAAAAATAAAAAATAAGGGGGTGCAACACGAGGACTTCCCAGGAGGTCACCCATCCTAGTACTACTCTCGCCCAAGCACGCTTAACTGCGGAGTTCTGATGGGATCCGGTGCATTAGTGCTGGTATGATCGCACCCGTCAGGTTTGTCGCGGTTCCTCCTTTTGTGCCCACTCAGCGCCGCGCAATAATAACAAAAACAGCGAAGGCAGCAACGATTTTTGCGTTCCCGGAGAATGATATTCGGAGAAGAAAGTAATGGCAGCCACACGCCTCGTAGCAACGATCATAATTCGCAGAAATAAACTCCCGAAGAGGATAAGAAAAAAATAAAGAAAAATAAAAAATAAGGGGGTGCAACACGAGGACTTCCCAGGAGGTCACCCATCCTAGTACTACTCTCGCCCAAGCACGCTTAACTGCGGAGTTCTGATGGGATCCGGTGCATTAGTGCTGGTATGATCGCACCCGTCAGGTTTGTCGCGGTTCCTCCTTTTGTGCCCACTCAGCGCCGCGCAATAATAACAAAAACAGCGAAGGCAGCAACGATTTTTGCGTTCCCGGAGAATGATATTCGGAGAAGAAAGTAATGGCAGCCACACGCCTCGTAGCAACGATCATAATTCGCAGAAATAAACTCCCGAAGAGGATAAGAAAAAAATAAAGAAAAATAAAAAATAAGGGGGTGCAACACGAGGACTTCCCAGGAGGTCACCCATCCTAGTACTACTCTCGCCCAAGCACGCTTAACTGCGGAGTTCTGATGGGATCCGGTGCATTAGTGCTGGTATGATCGCACCCGTCAGGTTTGTCGCGGTTCCTCCTTTTGTGCCCACTCAGCGCCGCGCAATAATAACAAAAACAGCGAAGGCAGCAACGATTTTTGCGTTCCCGGAGAATGATATTCGGAGAAGAAAGTAATGGCAGCCACACGCCTCGTAGCAACGATCATAATTCGCAGAAATAAACTCCCGAAGAGGATAAGAAAAAAATAAAGAAAAATAAAAAATAAGGGGGTGCAACACGAGGACTTCCCAGGAGGTCACCCATCCTAGTACTACTCTCGCCCAAGCACGCTTAACTGCGGAGTTCTGATGGGATCCGGTGCATTAGTGCTGGTATGATCGCACCCGTCAGGTTTGTCGCGGTTCCTCCTTTTGTGCCCACTCAGCGCCGCGCAATAATAACAAAAACAGCGAAGGCAGCAACGATTTTTGCGTTCCCGGAGAATGATATTCGGAGAAGAAAGTAATGGCAGCCACACGCCTCGTAGCAACGATCATAATTCGCAGAAATAAACTCCCGAAGAGGATAAGAAAAAAATAAAGAAAAATAAAAAATAAGGGGGTGCAACACGAGGACTTCCCAGGAGGTCACCCATCCTAGTACTACTCTCGCCCAAGCACGCTTAACTGCGGAGTTCTGATGGGATCCGGTGCATTAGTGCTGGTATGATCGCACCCGTCAGGTTTGTCGCGGTTCCTCCTTTTGTGCCCACTCAGCGCCGCGCAATAATAACAAAAACAGCGAAGGCAGCAACGATTTTTGCGTTCCCGGAGAATGATATTCGGAGAAGAAAGTAATGGCAGCCACACGCCTCGTAGCAACGATCATAATTCGCAGAAATAAACTCCCGAAGAGGATAAGAAAAAAATAAAGAAAAATAAAAAATAAGGGGGTGCAACACGAGGACTTCCCAGGAGGTCACCCATCCTAGTACTACTCTCGCCCAAGCACGCTTAACTGCGGAGTTCTGATGGGATCCGGTGCATTAGTGCTGGTATGATCGCACCCGTCAGGTTTGTCGCGGTTCCTCCTTTTGTGCCCACTCAGCGCCGCGCAATAATAACAAAAACAGCGAAGGCAGCAACGATTTTTGCGTTCCCGGAGAATGATATTCGGAGAAGAAAGTAATGGCAGCCACACGCCTCGTAGCAACGATCATAATTCGCAGAAATAAACTCCCGAAGAGGATAAGAAAAAAATAAAGAAAAATAAAAAATAAGGGGGTGCAACACGAGGACTTCCCAGGAGGTCACCCATCCTAGTACTACTCTCGCCCAAGCACGCTTAACTGCGGAGTTCTGATGGGATCCGGTGCATTAGTGCTGGTATGATCGCACCCGTCAGGTTTGTCGCGGTTCCTCCTTTTGTGCCCACTCAGCGCCGCGCAATAATAACAAAAACAGCGAAGGCAGCAACGATTTTTGCGTTCCCGGAGAATGATATTCGGAGAAGAAAGTAATGGCAGCCACACGCCTCGTAGCAACGATCATAATTCGCAGAAATAAACTCCCGAAGAGGATAAGAAAAAAATAAAGAAAAATAAAAAATAAGGGGGTGCAACACGAGGACTTCCCAGGAGGTCACCCATCCTAGTACTACTCTCGCCCAAGCACGCTTAACTGCGGAGTTCTGATGGGATCCGGTGCATTAGTGCTGGTATGATCGCACCCGTCAGGTTTGTCGCGGTTCCTCCTTTTGTGCCCACTCAGCGCCGCGCAATAATAACAAAAACAGCGAAGGCAGCAACGATTTTTGCGTTCCCGGAGAATGATATTCGGAGAAGAAAGTAATGGCAGCCACACGCCTCGTAGCAACGATCATAATTCGCAGAAATAAACTCCCGAAGAGGATAAGAAAAAAATAAAGAAAAATAAAAAATAAGGGGGTGCAACACGAGGACTTCCCAGGAGGTCACCCATCCTAGTACTACTCTCGCCCAAGCACGCTTAACTGCGGAGTTCTGATGGGATCCGGTGCATTAGTGCTGGTATGATCGCACCCGTCAGGTTTGTCGCGGTTCCTCCTTTTGTGCCCACTCAGCGCCGCGCAATAATAACAAAAACAGCGAAGGCAGCAACGATTTTTGCGTTCCCGGAGAATGATATTCGGAGAAGAAAGTAATGGCAGCCACACGCCTCGTAGCAACGATCATAATTCGCAGAAATAAACTCCCGAAGAGGATAAGAAAAAAATAAAGAAAAATAAAAAATAAGGGGGTGCAACACGAGGACTTCCCAGGAGGTCACCCATCCTAGTACTACTCTCGCCCAAGCACGCTTAACTGCGGAGTTCTGATGGGATCCGGTGCATTAGTGCTGGTATGATCGCACCCGTCAGGTTTGTCGCGGTTCCTCCTTTTGTGCCCACTCAGCGCCGCGCAATAATAACAAAAACAGCGAAGGCAGCAACGATTTTTGCGTTCCCGGAGAATGATATTCGGAGAAGAAAGTAATGGCAGCCACACGCCTCGTAGCAACGATCATAATTCGCAGAAATAAACTCCCGAAGAGGATAAGAAAAAAATAAAGAAAAATAAAAAATAAGGGGGTGCAACACGAGGACTTCCCAGGAGGTCACCCATCCTAGTACTACTCTCGCCCAAGCACGCTTAACTGCGGAGTTCTGATGGGATCCGGTGCATTAGTGCTGGTATGATCGCACCCGTCAGGTTTGTCGCGGTTCCTCCTTTTGTGCCCACTCAGCGCCGCGCAATAATAACAAAAACAGCGAAGGCAGCAACGATTTTTGCGTTCCCGGAGAATGATATTCGGAGAAGAAAGTAATGGCAGCCACACGCCTCGTAGCAACGATCATAATTCGCAGAAATAAACTCCCGAAGAGGATAAGAAAAAAATAAAGAAAAATAAAAAATAAGGGGGTGCAACACGAGGACTTCCCAGGAGGTCACCCATCCTAGTACTACTCTCGCCCAAGCACGCTTAACTGCGGAGTTCTGATGGGATCCGGTGCATTAGTGCTGGTATGATCGCACCCGTCAGGTTTGTCGCGGTTCCTCCTTTTGTGCCCACTCAGCGCCGCGCAATAATAACAAAAACAGCGAAGGCAGCAACGATTTTTGCGTTCCCGGAGAATGATATTCGGAGAAGAAAGTAATGGCAGCCACACGCCTCGTAGCAACGATCATAATTCGCAGAAATAAACTCCCGAAGAGGATAAGAAAAAAATAAAGAAAAATAAAAAATAAGGGGGTGCAACACGAGGACTTCCCAGGAGGTCACCCATCCTAGTACTACTCTCGCCCAAGCACGCTTAACTGCGGAGTTCTGATGGGATCCGGTGCATTAGTGCTGGTATGATCGCACCCGTCAGGTTTGTCGCGGTTCCTCCTTTTGTGCCCACTCAGCGCCGCGCAATAATAACAAAAACAGCGAAGGCAGCAACGATTTTTGCGTTCCCGGAGAATGATATTCGGAGAAGAAAGTAATGGCAGCCACACGCCTCGTAGCAACGATCATAATTCGCAGAAATAAACTCCCGAAGAGGATAAGAAAAAAATAAAGAAAAATAAAAAATAAGGGGGTGCAACACGAGGACTTCCCAGGAGGTCACCCATCCTAGTACTACTCTCGCCCAAGCACGCTTAACTGCGGAGTTCTGATGGGATCCGGTGCATTAGTGCTGGTATGATCGCACCCGTCAGGTTTGTCGCGGTTCCTCCTTTTGTGCCCACTCAGCGCCGCGCAATAATAACAAAAACAGCGAAGGCAGCAACGATTTTTGCGTTCCCGGAGAATGATATTCGGAGAAGAAAGTAATGGCAGCCACACGCCTCGTAGCAACGATCATAATTCGCAGAAATAAACTCCCGAAGAGGATAAGAAAAAAATAAAGAAAAATAAAAAATAAGGGGGTGCAACACGAGGACTTCCCAGGAGGTCACCCATCCTAGTACTACTCTCGCCCAAGCACGCTTAACTGCGGAGTTCTGATGGGATCCGGTGCATTAGTGCTGGTATGATCGCACCCGTCAGGTTTGTCGCGGTTCCTCCTTTTGTGCCCACTCAGCGCCGCGCAATAATAACAAAAACAGCGAAGGCAGCAACGATTTTTGCGTTCCCGGAGAATGATATTCGGAGAAGAAAGTAATGACAGCCACACGCCTCGTAGCAACGATCATAATTCGCAGAAATAAACTCCCGAAGAGGATAAGAAAAAAATAAAGAAAAATAAAAAATAAGGGGGTGCAACACGAGGACTTCCCAGGAGGTCACCCATCCTAGTACTACTCTCGCCCAAGCACGCTTAACTGCGGAGTTCTGATGGGATCCGGTGCATTAGTGCTGGTATGATCGCACCCGTCAGGTTTGTCGCGGTTCCTCCTTTTGTGCCCACTCAGCGCCGCGCAATAATAACAAAAACAGCGAAGGCAGCAACGATTTTTGCGTTCCCGGAGAATGATATTCGGAGAAGAAAGTAATGACAGCCACACGCCTCGTAGCAACGATCATAATTCGCAGAAATAAACTCCCGAAGAGGATAAGAAAAAAATAAAGAAAAATAAAAAATAAGGGGGTGCAACACGAGGACTTCCCAGGAGGTCACCCATCCTAGTACTACTCTCGCCCAAGCACGCTTAACTGCGGAGTTCTGATGGGATCCGGTGCATTAGTGCTAGGTATGATCGCACCCGTCAGGTTTGTCGCGGTTCCTCCTTTTGTGCCCACTCAGCGCCGCGCAATAATAACAAAAACAGCGAAGGCAGCAACGATTTTTGCGTTCCCGGAGAATGATATTCGGAGAAGAAAGTAATGACAGCCACACGCCTCGTAGCAACGATCATAATTCGCAGAAATAAACTCCCGAAGAGGATAAGAAAAAAATAAAGAAAAATAAGAAATAAGGGGGTGCAACACGAGGACTTCCCAGGAGGTCACCCATCCTAGTACTACTCTCGCCCAAGCACGCTTAACTGCGGAGTTCTGATGGGATCCGGTGCATTAGTGCTGGTATGATCGCACCCGTCAGGTTTGTCGCGGTTCCTCCTTTTGTGCCCACTCAGCGCCGCGCAATAATAACAAAAACAGCGAAGGCAGCAACGATTTTTGCGTTCCCGGAGAATGATATTCGGAGAAGAAAGTAATGACAGCCACACGCCTCGTAGCAACGATCATAATTCGCAGAAATAAACTCCCGAAGAGGATAAGAAAAAAATAAAGAAAAATAAGAAATAAGGGGGTGCAACACGAGGACTTCCCAGGAGGTCACCCATCCTAGTACTACTCTCGCCCAAGCACGCTTAACTGCGGAGTTCTGATGGGATCCGGTGCATTAGTGCTGGTATGATCGCACCCGTCAGGTTTGTCGCGGTTCCTCCTTTTGTGCCCACTCAGCGCCGCGCAATAATAACAAAAACAGCGAAGGCAGCAACGATTTTTGCGTTCCCGGAGAATGATATTCGGAGAAGAAAGTAATGACAGCCACACGCCTCGTAGCAACGATCATAATTCGCAGAAATAAACTCCCGAAGAGGATAAGAAAAAAATAAAGAAAAATAAGAAATAAGGGGGTGCAACACGAGGACTTCCCAGGAGGTCACCCATCCTAGTACTACTCTCGCCCAAGCACGCTTAACTGCGGAGTTCTGATGGGATCCGGTGCATTAGTGCTGGTATGATCGCACCCGTCAGGTTTGTCGCGGTTCCTCCTTTTGTGCCCACTCAGCGCCGCGCAATAATAACAAAAACAGCGAAGGCAGCAACGATTTTTGCGTTCCCGGAGAATGATATTCGGAGAAGAAAGTAATGACAGCCACACGCCTCGTAGCAACGATCATAATTCGCAGAAATAAACTCCCGAAGAGGATAAGAAAAAAATAAAGAAAAATAAGAAATAAGGGGGTGCAACACGAGGACTTCCCAGGAGGTCACCCATCCTAGTACTACTCTCGCCCAAGCACGCTTAACTGCGGAGTTCTGATGGGATCCGGTGCATTAGTGCTGGTATGATCGCACCCGTCAGGTTTGTCGCGGTTCCTCCTTTTGTGCCCACTCAGCGCCGCGCAATAATAACAAAAACAGCGAAGGCAGCAACGATTTTTGCGTTCCCGGAGAATGATATTCGGAGAAGAAAGTAATGACAGCCACACGCCTCGTAGCAACGATCATAATTCGCAGAAATAAACTCCCGAAGAGGATAAGAAAAAAATAAAGAAAAATAAGAAATAAGGGGGTGCAACACGAGGACTTCCCAGGAGGTCACCCATCCTAGTACTACTCTCGCCCAAGCACGCTTAACTGCGGAGTTCTGATGGGATCCGGTGCATTAGTGCTGGTATGATCGCACCCGTCAGGTTTGTCGCGGTTCCTCCTTTTGTGCCCACTCAGCGCCGCGCAATAATAACAAAAACAGCGAAGGCAGCAACGATTTTTGCGTTCCCGGAGAATGATATTCGGAGAAGAAAGTAATGACAGCCACACGCCTCGTAGCAACGATCATAATTCGCAGAAATAAACTCCCGAAGAGGATAAGAAAAAAATAAAGAAAAATAAGAAATAAGGGGGTGCAACACGAGGACTTCCCAGGAGGTCACCCATCCTAGTACTACTCTCGCCCAAGCACGCTTAACTGCGGAGTTCTGATGGGATCCGGTGCATTAGTGCTGGTATGATCGCACCCGTCAGGTTTGTCGCGGTTCCTCCTTTTGTGCCCACTCAGCGCCGCGCAATAATAACAAAAACAGCGAAGGCAGCAACGATTTTTGCGTTCCCGGAGAATGATATTCGGAGAAGAAAGTAATGACAGCCACACGCCTCGTAGCAACGATCATAATTCGCAGAAATAAACTCCCGAAGAGGATAAGAAAAAAATAAAGAAAAATAAGAAATAAGGGGGTGCAACACGAGGACTTCCCAGGAGGTCACCCATCCTAGTACTACTCTCGCCCAAGCACGCTTAACTGCGGAGTTCTGATGGGATCCGGTGCATTAGTGCTGGTATGATCGCACCCGTCAGGTTTGTCGCGGTTCCTCCTTTTGTGCCCACTCAGCGCCGCGCAATAATAACAAAAACAGCGAAGGCAGCAACGATTTTTGCGTTCCCGGAGAATGATATTCGGAGAAGAAAGTAATGACAGCCACACGCCTCGTAGCAACGATCATAATTCGCAGAAATAAACTCCCGAAGAGGATAAGAAAAAAATAAAGAAAAATAAGAAATAAGGGGGTGCAACACGAGGACTTCCCAGGAGGTCACCCATCCTAGTACTACTCTCGCCCAAGCACGCTTAACTGCGGAGTTCTGATGGGATCCGGTGCATTAGTGCTGGTATGATCGCACCCGTCAGGTTTGTCGCGGTTCCTCCTTTTGTGCCCACTCAGCGCCGCGCAATAATAACAAAAACAGCGAAGGCAGCAACGATTTTTGCGTTCCCGGAGAATGATATTCGGAGAAGAAAGTAATGACAGCCACACGCCTCGTAGCAACGATCATAATTCGCAGAAATAAACTCCCGAAGAGGATAAGAAAAAAATAAAGAAAAATAAGAAATAAGGGGGTGCAACACGAGGACTTCCCAGGAGGTCACCCATCCTAGTACTACTCTCGCCCAAGCACGCTTAACTGCGGAGTTCTGATGGGATCCGGTGCATTAGTGCTGGTATGATCGCACCCGTCAGGTTTGTCGCGGTTCCTCCTTTTGTGCCCACTCAGCGCCGCGCAATAATAACAAAAACAGCGAAGGCAGCAACGATTTTTGCGTTCCCGGAGAATGATATTCGGAGAAGAAAGTAATGACAGCCACACGCCTCGTAGCAACGATCATAATTCGCAGAAATAAACTCCCGAAGAGGATAAGAAAAAAATAAAGAAAAATAAGAAATAAGGGGGTGCAACACGAGGACTTCCCAGGAGGTCACCCATCCTAGTACTACTCTCGCCCAAGCACGCTTAACTGCGGAGTTCTGATGGGATCCGGTGCATTAGTGCTGGTATGATCGCACCCGTCAGGTTTGTCGCGGTTCCTCCTTTTGTGCCCACTCAGCGCCGCGCAATAATAACAAAAACAGCGAAGGCAGCAACGATTTTTGCGTTCCCGGAGAATGATATTCGGAGAAGAAAGTAATGACAGCCACACGCCTCGTAGCAACGATCATAATTCGCAGAAATAAACTCCCGAAGAGGATAAGAAAAAAATAAAGAAAAATAAGAAATAAGGGGGTGCAACACGAGGACTTCCCAGGAGGTCACCCATCCTAGTACTACTCTCGCCCAAGCACGCTTAACTGCGGAGTTCTGATGGGATCCGGTGCATTAGTGCTGGTATGATCGCACCCGTCAGGTTTGTCGCGGTTCCTCCTTTTGTGCCCACTCAGCGCCGCGCAATAATAACAAAAACAGCGAAGGCAGCAACGATTTTTGCGTTCCCGGAGAATGATATTCGGAGAAGAAAGTAATGACAGCCACACGCCTCGTAGCAACGATCATAATTCGCAGAAATAAACTCCCGAAGAGGATAAGAAAAAAATAAAGAAAAATAAGAAATAAGGGGGTGCAACACGAGGACTTCCCAGGAGGTCACCCATCCTAGTACTACTCTCGCCCAAGCACGCTTAACTGCGGAGTTCTGATGGGATCCGGTGCATTAGTGCTGGTATGATCGCACCCGTCAGGTTTGTCGCGGTTCCTCCTTTTGTGCCCACTCAGCGCCGCGCAATAATAACAAAAACAGCGAAGGCAGCAACGATTTTTGCGTTCCCGGAGAATGATATTCGGAGAAGAAAGTAATGACAGCCACACGCCTCGTAGCAACGATCATAATTCGCAGAAATAAACTCCCGAAGAGGATAAGAAAAAAATAAAGAAAAATAAGAAATAAGGGGGTGCAACACGAGGACTTCCCAGGAGGTCACCCATCCTAGTACTACTCTCGCCCAAGCACGCTTAACTGCGGAGTTCTGATGGGATCCGGTGCATTAGTGCTGGTATGATCGCACCCGTCAGGTTTGTCGCGGTTCCTCCTTTTGTGCCCACTCAGCGCCGCGCAATAATAACAAAAACAGCGAAGGCAGCAACGATTTTTGCGTTCCCGGAGAATGATATTCGGAGAAGAAAGTAATGACAGCCACACGCCTCGTAGCAACGATCATAATTCGCAGAAATAAACTCCCGAAGAGGATAAGAAAAAAATAAAGAAAAATAAGAAATAAGGGGGTGCAACACGAGGACTTCCCAGGAGGTCACCCATCCTAGTACTACTCTCGCCCAAGCACGCTTAACTGCGGAGTTCTGATGGGATCCGGTGCATTAGTGCTGGTATGATCGCACCCGTCAGGTTTGTCGCGGTTCCTCCTTTTGTGCCCACTCAGCGCCGCGCAATAATAACAAAAACAGCGAAGGCAGCAACGATTTTTGCGTTCCCGGAGAATGATATTCGGAGAAGAAAGTAATGACAGCCACACGCCTCGTAGCAACGATCATAATTCGCAGAAATAAACTCCCGAAGAGGATAAGAAAAAAATAAAGAAAAATAAGAAATAAGGGGGTGCAACACGAGGACTTCCCAGGAGGTCACCCATCCTAGTACTACTCTCGCCCAAGCACGCTTAACTGCGGAGTTCTGATGGGATCCGGTGCATTAGTGCTGGTATGATCGCACCCGTCAGGTTTGTCGCGGTTCCTCCTTTTGTGCCCACTCAGCGCCGCGCAATAATAACAAAAACAGCGAAGGCAGCAACGATTTTTGCGTTCCCGGAGAATGATATTCGGAGAAGAAAGTAATGACAGCCACACGCCTCGTAGCAACGATCATAATTCGCAGAAATAAACTCCCGAAGAGGATAAGAAAAAAATAAAGAAAAATAAGAAATAAGGGGGTGCAACACGAGGACTTCCCAGGAGGTCACCCATCCTAGTACTACTCTCGCCCAAGCACGCTTAACTGCGGAGTTCTGATGGGATCCGGTGCATTAGTGCTGGTATGATCGCACCCGTCAGGTTTGTCGCGGTTCCTCCTTTTGTGCCCACTCAGCGCCGCGCAATAATAACAAAAACAGCGAAGGCAGCAACGATTTTTGCGTTCCCGGAGAATGATATTCGGAGAAGAAAGTAATGACAGCCACACGCCTCGTAGCAACGATCATAATTCGCAGAAATAAACTCCCGAAGAGGATAAGAAAAAAATAAAGAAAAATAAGAAATAAGGGGGTGCAACACGAGGACTTCCCAGGAGGTCACCCATCCTAGTACTACTCTCGCCCAAGCACGCTTAACTGCGGAGTTCTGATGGGATCCGGTGCATTAGTGCTGGTATGATCGCACCCGTCAGGTTTGTCGCGGTTCCTCCTTTTGTGCCCACTCAGCGCCGCGCAATAATAACAAAAACAGCGAAGGCAGCAACGATTTTTGCGTTCCCGGAGAATGATATTCGGAGAAGAAAGTAATGACAGCCACACGCCTCGTAGCAACGATCATAATTCGCAGAAATAAACTCCCGAAGAGGATAAGAAAAAAATAAAGAAAAATAAGAAATAAGGGGGTGCAACACGAGGACTTCCCAGGAGGTCACCCATCCTAGTACTACTCTCGCCCAAGCACGCTTAACTGCGGAGTTCTGATGGGATCCGGTGCATTAGTGCTGGTATGATCGCACCCGTCAGGTTTGTCGCGGTTCCTCCTTTTGTGCCCACTCAGCGCCGCGCAATAATAACAAAAACAGCGAAGGCAGCAACGATTTTTGCGTTCCCGGAGAATGATATTCGGAGAAGAAAGTAATGACAGCCACACGCCTCGTAGCAACGATCATAATTCGCAGAAATAAACTCCCGAAGAGGATAAGAAAAAAATAAAGAAAAATAAGAAATAAGGGGGTGCAACACGAGGACTTCCCAGGAGGTCACCCATCCTAGTACTACTCTCGCCCAAGCACGCTTAACTGCGGAGTTCTGATGGGATCCGGTGCATTAGTGCTGGTATGATCGCACCCGTCAGGTTTGTCGCGGTTCCTCCTTTTGTGCCCACTCAGCGCCGCGCAATAATAACAAAAACAGCGAAGGCAGCAACGATTTTTGCGTTCCCGGAGAATGATATTCGGAGAAGAAAGTAATGACAGCCACACGCCTCGTAGCAACGATCATAATTCGCAGAAATAAACTCCCGAAGAGGATAAGAAAAAAATAAAGAAAAATAAGAAATAAGGGGGTGCAACACGAGGACTTCCCAGGAGGTCACCCATCCTAGTACTACTCTCGCCCAAGCACGCTTAACTGCGGAGTTCTGATGGGATCCGGTGCATTAGTGCTGGTATGATCGCACCCGTCAGGTTTGTCGCGGTTCCTCCTTTTGTGCCCACTCAGCGCCGCGCAATAATAACAAAAACAGCGAAGGCAGCAACGATTTTTGCGTTCCCGGAGAATGATATTCGGAGAAGAAAGTAATGACAGCCACACGCCTCGTAGCAACGATCATAATTCGCAGAAATAAACTCCCGAAGAGGATAAGAAAAAAATAAAGAAAAATAAGAAATAAGGGGGTGCAACACGAGGACTTCCCAGGAGGTCACCCATCCTAGTACTACTCTCGCCCAAGCACGCTTAACTGCGGAGTTCTGATGGGATCCGGTGCATTAGTGCTGGTATGATCGCACCCGTCAGGTTTGTCGCGGTTCCTCCTTTTGTGCCCACTCAGCGCCGCGCAATAATAACAAAAACAGCGAAGGCAGCAACGATTTTTGCGTTCCCGGAGAATGATATTCGGAGAAGAAAGTAATGACAGCCACACGCCTCGTAGCAACGATCATAATTCGCAGAAATAAACTCCCGAAGAGGATAAGAAAAAAATAAAGAAAAATAAGAAATAAGGGGGTGCAACACGAGGACTTCCCAGGAGGTCACCCATCCTAGTACTACTCTCGCCCAAGCACGCTTAACTGCGGAGTTCTGATGGGATCCGGTGCATTAGTGCTGGTATGATCGCACCCGTCAGGTTTGTCGCGGTTCCTCCTTTTGTGCCCACTCAGCGCCGCGCAATAATAACAAAAACAGCGAAGGCAGCAACGATTTTTGCGTTCCCGGAGAATGATATTCGGAGAAGAAAGTAATGACAGCCACACGCCTCGTAGCAACGATCATAATTCGCAGAAATAAACTCCCGAAGAGGATAAGAAAAAAATAAAGAAAAATAAGAAATAAGGGGGTGCAACACGAGGACTTCCCAGGAGGTCACCCATCCTAGTACTACTCTCGCCCAAGCACGCTTAACTGCGGAGTTCTGATGGGATCCGGTGCATTAGTGCTGGTATGATCGCACCCGTCAGGTTTGTCGCGGTTCCTCCTTTTGTGCCCACTCAGCGCCGCGCAATAATAACAAAAACAGCGAAGGCAGCAACGATTTTTGCGTTCCCGGAGAATGATATTCGGAGAAGAAAGTAATGACAGCCACACGCCTCGTAGCAACGATCATAATTCGCAGAAATAAACTCCCGAAGAGGATAAGAAAAAAATAAAGAAAAATAAGAAATAAGGGGGTGCAACACGAGGACTTCCCAGGAGGTCACCCATCCTAGTACTACTCTCGCCCAAGCACGCTTAACTGCGGAGTTCTGATGGGATCCGGTGCATTAGTGCTGGTATGATCGCACCCGTCAGGTTTGTCGCGGTTCCTCCTTTTGTGCCCACTCAGCGCCGCGCAATAATAACAAAAACAGCGAAGGCAGCAACGATTTTTGCGTTCCCGGAGAATGATATTCGGAGAAGAAAGTAATGACAGCCACACGCCTCGTAGCAACGATCATAATTCGCAGAAATAAACTCCCGAAGAGGATAAGAAAAAAATAAAGAAAAATAAGAAATAAGGGGGTGCAACACGAGGACTTCCCAGGAGGTCACCCATCCTAGTACTACTCTCGCCCAAGCACGCTTAACTGCGGAGTTCTGATGGGATCCGGTGCATTAGTGCTGGTATGATCGCACCCGTCAGGTTTGTCGCGGTTCCTCCTTTTGTGCCCACTCAGCGCCGCGCAATAATAACAAAAACAGCGAAGGCAGCAACGATTTTTGCGTTCCCGGAGAATGATATTCGGAGAAGAAAGTAATGACAGCCACACGCCTCGTAGCAACGATCATAATTCGCAGAAATAAACTCCCGAAGAGGATAAGAAAAAAATAAAGAAAAATAAGAAATAAGGGGGTGCAACACGAGGACTTCCCAGGAGGTCACCCATCCTAGTACTACTCTCGCCCAAGCACGCTTAACTGCGGAGTTCTGATGGGATCCGGTGCATTAGTGCTGGTATGATCGCACCCGTCAGGTTTGTCGCGGTTCCTCCTTTTGTGCCCACTCAGCGCCGCGCAATAATAACAAAAACAGCGAAGGCAGCAACGATTTTTGCGTTCCCGGAGAATGATATTCGGAGAAGAAAGTAATGACAGCCACACGCCTCGTAGCAACGATCATAATTCGCAGAAATAAACTCCCGAAGAGGATAAGAAAAAAATAAAGAAAAATAAGAAATAAGGGGGTGCAACACGAGGACTTCCCAGGAGGTCACCCATCCTAGTACTACTCTCGCCCAAGCACGCTTAACTGCGGAGTTCTGATGGGATCCGGTGCATTAGTGCTGGTATGATCGCACCCGTCAGGTTTGTCGCGGTTCCTCCTTTTGTGCCCACTCAGCGCCGCGCAATAATAACAAAAACAGCGAAGGCAGCAACGATTTTTGCGTTCCCGGAGAATGATATTCGGAGAAGAAAGTAATGACAGCCACACGCCTCGTAGCAACGATCATAATTCGCAGAAATAAACTCCCGAAGAGGATAAGAAAAAAATAAAGAAAAATAAGAAATAAGGGGGTGCAACACGAGGACTTCCCAGGAGGTCACCCATCCTAGTACTACTCTCGCCCAAGCACGCTTAACTGCGGAGTTCTGATGGGATCCGGTGCATTAGTGCTGGTATGATCGCACCCGTCAGGTTTGTCGCGGTTCCTCCTTTTGTGCCCACTCAGCGCCGCGCAATAATAACAAAAACAGCGAAGGCAGCAACGATTTTTGCGTTCCCGGAGAATGATATTCGGAGAAGAAAGTAATGACAGCCACACGCCTCGTAGCAACGATCATAATTCGCAGAAATAAACTCCCGAAGAGGATAAGAAAAAAATAAAGAAAAATAAGAAATAAGGGGGTGCAACACGAGGACTTCCCAGGAGGTCACCCATCCTAGTACTACTCTCGCCCAAGCACGCTTAACTGCGGAGTTCTGATGGGATCCGGTGCATTAGTGCTGGTATGATCGCACCCGTCAGGTTTGTCGCGGTTCCTCCTTTTGTGCCCACTCAGCGCCGCGCAATAATAACAAAAACAGCGAAGGCAGCAACGATTTTTGCGTTCCCGGAGAATGATATTCGGAGAAGAAAGTAATGACAGCCACACGCCTCGTAGCAACGATCATAATTCGCAGAAATAAACTCCCGAAGAGGATAAGAAAAAAATAAAGAAAAATAAGAAATAAGGGGGTGCAACACGAGGACTTCCCAGGAGGTCACCCATCCTAGTACTACTCTCGCCCAAGCACGCTTAACTGCGGAGTTCTGATGGGATCCGGTGCATTAGTGCTGGTATGATCGCACCCGTCAGGTTTGTCGCGGTTCCTCCTTTTGTGCCCACTCAGCGCCGCGCAATAATAACAAAAACAGCGAAGGCAGCAACGATTTTTGCGTTCCCGGAGAATGATATTCGGAGAAGAAAGTAATGACAGCCACACGCCTCGTAGCAACGATCATAATTCGCAGAAATAAACTCCCGAAGAGGATAAGAAAAAAATAAAGAAAAATAAGAAATAAGGGGGTGCAACACGAGGACTTCCCAGGAGGTCACCCATCCTAGTACTACTCTCGCCCAAGCACGCTTAACTGCGGAGTTCTGATGGGATCCGGTGCATTAGTGCTGGTATGATCGCACCCGTCAGGTTTGTCGCGGTTCCTCCTTTTGTGCCCACTCAGCGCCGCGCAATAATAACAAAAACAGCGAAGGCAGCAACGATTTTTGCGTTCCCGGAGAATGATATTCGGAGAAGAAAGTAATGACAGCCACACGCCTCGTAGCAACGATCATAATTCGCAGAAATAAACTCCCGAAGAGGATAAGAAAAAAATAAAGAAAAATAAGAAATAAGGGGGTGCAACACGAGGACTTCCCAGGAGGTCACCCATCCTAGTACTACTCTCGCCCAAGCACGCTTAACTGCGGAGTTCTGATGGGATCCGGTGCATTAGTGCTGGTATGATCGCACCCGTCAGGTTTGTCGCGGTTCCTCCTTTTGTGCCCACTCAGCGCCGCGCAATAATAACAAAAACAGCGAAGGCAGCAACGATTTTTGCGTTCCCGGAGAATGATATTCGGAGAAGAAAGTAATGACAGCCACACGCCTCGTAGCAACGATCATAATTCGCAGAAATAAACTCCCGAAGAGGATAAGAAAAAAATAAAGAAAAATAAGAAATAAGGGGGTGCAACACGAGGACTTCCCAGGAGGTCACCCATCCTAGTACTACTCTCGCCCAAGCACGCTTAACTGCGGAGTTCTGATGGGATCCGGTGCATTAGTGCTGGTATGATCGCACCCGTCAGGTTTGTCGCGGTTCCTCCTTTTGTGCCCACTCAGCGCCGCGCAATAATAACAAAAACAGCGAAGGCAGCAACGATTTTTGCGTTCCCGGAGAATGATATTCGGAGAAGAAAGTAATGACAGCCACACGCCTCGTAGCAACGATCATAATTCGCAGAAATAAACTCCCGAAGAGGATAAGAAAAAAATAAAGAAAAATAAGAAATAAGGGGGTGCAACACGAGGACTTCCCAGGAGGTCACCCATCCTAGTACTACTCTCGCCCAAGCACGCTTAACTGCGGAGTTCTGATGGGATCCGGTGCATTAGTGCTGGTATGATCGCACCCGTCAGGTTTGTCGCGGTTCCTCCTTTTGTGCCCACTCAGCGCCGCGCAATAATAACAAAAACAGCGAAGGCAGCAACGATTTTTGCGTTCCCAGGAGAATGATATTCGGAGAAGAAAGTAATGACAGCCACACGCCTCGTAGCAACGATCATAATTCGCAGAAATAAACTCCCGAAGAGGATAAGAAAAAAATAAAGAAAAATAAGAAATAAGGGGGTGCAACACGAGGACTTCCCAGGAGGTCACCCATCCTAGTACTACTCTCGCCCAAGCACGCTTAACTGCGGAGTTCTGATGGGATCCGGTGCATTAGTGCTGGTATGATCGCACCCGTCAGGTTTGTCGCGGTTCCTCCTTTTGTGCCCACTCAGCGCCGCGCAATAATAACAAAAACAGCGAAGGCAGCAACGATTTTTGCGTTCCCGGAGAATGATATTCGGAGAAGAAAGTAATGACAGCCACACGCCTCGTAGCAACGATCATAATTCGCAGAAATAAACTCCCGAAGAGGATAAGAAAAAAATAAAGAAAAATAAGAAATAAGGGGGTGCAACACGAGGACTTCCCAGGAGGTCACCCATCCTAGTACTACTCTCGCCCAAGCACGCTTAACTGCGGAGTTCTGATGGGATCCGGTGCATTAGTGCTGGTATGATCGCACCCGTCAGGTTTGTCGCGGTTCCTCCTTTTGTGCCCACTCAGCGCCGCGCAATAATAACAAAAACAGCGAAGGCAGCAACGATTTTTGCGTTCCCGGAGAATGATATTCGGAGAAGAAAGTAATGACAGCCACACGCCTCGTAGCAACGATCATAATTCGCAGAAATAAACTCCCGAAGAGGATAAGAAAAAAATAAAGAAAAATAAGAAATAAGGGGGTGCAACACGAGGACTTCCCAGGAGGTCACCCATCCTAGTACTACTCTCGCCCAAGCACGCTTAACTGC